>CM075993.1:10063527-10112155 GCA_038087875.1 Malacoraja senta
GTTTGTGTTGGATTGTAAGTGAACACCATCTTTTCCCTCAACGCAGACTGCCAACTGGGGATAACAGGTTGGCGATCAGTAATAACATCCAATCCCACCCACTAACATTTGAACAATCAGGCTGACTGTGGATCAGACACACCACTGATTAAATGTGGGACCTGTCTCTTCTGTCTTATCCATTCAGCAACCATTTGAAACAACTGCAGCAGAACAGTGAGCAGATCAATTTTCCAGTTATAAATGAGTTCCCGGGTTAAACAGCAGACCATTCACCGCCCTTCATGTTGGGTACAGTGAAACTCTAATAATCTAGTACACACAGAACTCTGATGGTGCTGGACGAGCAAAGATTCTGGTTTCTATTACCTATTATTATCCAACACACATTTGTAAATCACTTATCAAAAATGTGAGGCAATATAATAGATTTTCTAGTGAATCGGGTAAGTTTAAAGGAAGCCTGTAAACCAGGGACTTGGTGAGTGGAAAGAGATGGCATGGATTGGGGCCCCAGTGAGTGGAACAGGAGCGCAGGAACTGGAAGCATTGAGTGGAAAATAAGCACTGGAACTGGGGCCTTGGTGAATAGAAAGAGAGCGCAGGAATTTGAGCCTCGGGAGAGGAAAGGTGACAAAAACAGAGCCTGACAATCATTACCTGGTGAGCTAGATGCCAATCCTTTGGGATTTCCGAATGGCTGGATAGCAGATTATCAGAGTTTTACTACATTATAAATTGAGGAACGAGAGTAGATGGCATAAACTGTTCAGCTGTTAGAGTCATAGAGTGATACGGTGTTTAAAACAGGCCCTTCGGCCCAACTTGCCCACACCGGCCTACATGTCCCAGCTACGCTGGTCCCTCCTGTCAGCATTTGGTCCATATCCCTCCAAACCTCTCCTATCAATGTAACTATAAGAGTCAAGAGTCAAGAGAGTTTATTGTCATGTGTCCCTGATAGACAATGAAATTCTTGCTTTGCTTCAGCACAACAGAACATAGTAGGCATTGACTACAAAACAGATCAGTGTGTCCATATACCATTATATACGTAAATACACACATGAATAAATAAACTGATAAAGTGCAAATAACAGATAATGGGCTATTAATGTTCAGAGTTTTGTCCGAGCCAAGTTTAATAGCCTGATGGCTGTGGGGAAGTAGCTATTCCTGAACCTGGTCGTTGCAGTCTTCAGGCTACTGTACCTTCTACCTGAAGGTAGCAGGGAGATGAGTGTGGCCAGGATGATGTGGGTCCTTGATGATACTGCCAGCCTTTTTGAGGCAGCGACTGCGGTAGATCCCCTCGATGGAAGGGAGGTCAGAGCCGATGATGGACTATAACATTATCTATATGAGCGTTGGGACACTGGAGTGTTCACACAGTGAATGGTGAGGACAGGACACAATGGTCCACTCGGGTCTATTTCTTGATCGTCTATGCTTTTCCTCTAGTTGCAGCATCTCCCATCTCGACATTGTCCGCGGTGTGATTAGACTGATGGTGAGGTGGGCCCTGGGGATGGATGATTTATAAAGACTGACACACTGGCCCTCCTTATTACCTTGCTCTGACGTCTTAATTATCAGCTCGTGACCCTTTTGGAGAACCCTTGCCTGTAGGTGGAACCTGGCTGTTTACTCTTTCTCGTTCAGTAGTTCCAAAGCAACCTGGACATGATGACACTTTGCTTGCTCTTGCCCTTTGATTAGCTCGGCAGCTCAGTTCGCTTTGACCTGGAGGTGACTGAGCGACTGAAAGCTCATTAATCACAGCATGAAGGAGGCAATGAAGTATTGATTCAGTCCTCGTTCATTTCCATGTAAATTACTTCCTAGTGGTTGGCCACACAGTAAGACCGATGGGATCTGCCAAACCTCCAACTCAGTCCAACCTTTCGGGAATCCCATCTGACAGGCGCTTCTGCCCACTGAGTCCGCACCGACCAGCGATCCCCGCAAATTAAAGCCCCTGTCCCACTTACGTGTCCTCCGCACGCTAATTACGCGACCTCGTGGTCGCGTTGAGGAACGACGGTCCCGCGAAGGTCGCGCGTGATTTCATGCGTCCGCACAGCCATCTGGAGCGCGTGACGTCATTTGAATATAGACACAAAATGCTGGAGTAACTCAGCAGGACAGGCAGCATCTCTGGAGAGAAGCAATGGGTGACGTTTTGTGTCGAGACTCTTCTTCAGTCTGAAAGAAGGGTCTTGACCCGAAACATCACCCATTGCTTCTCTCCAGAGATGCTGCCGGTCCCGCTGAGTTACTCCAGCAATTTGTGACTATCTCCAATCGTCTTGGCCCCGCTCGGGGAGTAGAAGTGGGGGCGGATCCGGATCCGCAATGGCTGTGAGTCCCAGGCCGAGCTCGGCGATCGTTTCCCTGCTTCTGCTGCTGTTGGAGGTGAGACGTTGCGTCGCGCCAGGGTCTTGGGCCTGTCCCACTTTGGCCGTCAGTTACGCGACAGGCCGGTGGCGAGCGAAGATTTCGTTCGCTACAAAATCTCGGAGCGCCGCGCGATACCGTGCACAACTCCATACCCCTCCGCGCTTCTCAGTGGCCCCGCGCTGCTACACGATGCCCGTGCGCCTCAACGCGACAACGAGGTTGAGTAATTTGCATGCCAAGGACACGTAAGTGGGACAGGGCCTTAACACTATCTATACACACTAGGGCCAATTTATACATACACCAAGCTAATTAACCGTCAAACCTGTATGTATTTAGAGTGGGAGGAAAACGAAGATCTCGGAGAAAACTCAGGCAGTCACGGGGTGAACGTACAAACCTCCGTACAGACGGCACCCGTAGTCGGGATCGAACCTGGGTCTCCGGCGCTGCAAGCGCTGTAAGGCTGCAACTCTACCGCTGTGCCACCGTGGCCGCCCAAAAGAGTTATGGAAAGAGTTTCCAAATGACCTTGCCACGAAAAGCCATGTAAAGAGGACACGGTGAGCTGCAAGTGACAAGTCTGAAGAAGGGTCTCGACCCGAAACATCACCCATTCCTTCTCTCCAGAGGTGCTGCCTGTCCCGTGAGTTACATAAGATCATAAGTGAGAGGAGTAGAATTAGGTCAATCGGCCCATCAAGTCTACTCCACCATTCAATCATGGCTGATCTATCTCTCCCTCCTAACCCCATTCTCCTGCCTTCTCCCCATAACCTCTGACACCCGTACTAATCAACAATCTATCTATCTCTGCCTTAAATATATCCACTGACCTGGCCTCCACAGCCTTCTGTTTCAAAGAATCCCACAGATTCACCACCACAAATTACTCCAGCATTTTGTGTCTATCTTCGGTGTAAACCAGCATCTGCATTTCCTTCCTACACAGTTGTGGTCATCTCATTCCAGCTAACTGATCCACATTTCCATTCAGCTTTATTTGCAATCTGCTTTCTACGGATCCTGAGACAACTTAATACATTAATGTTAAGGGAAAGTGCTCAAATGTCTCCATGTCTGAGGGCAGGCAAAAAACATTTTTTTTATCCCGCACCAAGATAGAGTTGACACAGAGTAAACAAAATTTATCTTTATGTATCCTAGGAAACACCAAGTTTGTCATTGCTGGTCAAATACATTACTTGGAACAGCACTGGTAATTTACAGTTTCTGCAAGTCGTATATTTTCTTTAAAAAAGCTTTGCATGCAAGCTGTCTTTAACTTCCATCAATCACTGTTCAAATGCTCAAGCATGGTTTTGTCACTCCAGATCTCCCACAGCATTCAAGAGAGTAATTTTAAGATGACCCCTCCACTCATAGAAATAGTCTCTCAGCCCAACTTGGGTGGCACGGTGGCGCAGCATCGGTAGAGTTGCTGCCTTACAGCGCCAGAGACCCGGGTTCGATCCCGACTACGGGTGCTTGTCTGTACAGAGTTTGTACATTCTCCCCATGACCTGCATGCGTTTTTTTCCAAGATCTTCGGTTTCCTCCCATACTGCAAAGACATATAGACAATAGACAATAGGTACAGGAATAGGCCATTCGGCCCTTCAAGCCAGCATCGCCATTCAATGTGATCATGGCTGATCATCCACAATCAGTACTCCGTTCCTACCTTCTCCCCATATCCCCTGACCCCGCTATCTTCAAGAGCCCTATCTAGCTCTCTCTTGAAATTATCCAGAGAACCGGCCTCCACCAAGTATGGGTTTGTAGGTTAATTTGCTCGGTATAAATGTAAATTGTCCCTGGTGTCGTGTTAGTATACGGGGATCGCTTGTCAGCGCGGACTCGGTGGGCTGAAGTGCCTGTTTCCGTGCTGTATCTCTAAACTAAACTAAAACTTGCTCATGCCAACCAAGAAGCCCCATTAATAGACAATAGACAATAGGTGCAAGAGTAGGCCATTTGGCCATTCAATGCGATCATGGCTGATCATCCCCAATCAGAACCCCGTTCCTGCCCTCCCCATATCCCCTGACTCTGCTATTTTCATGTCAAATCTAGCTATTTTCAAGTCAAATCTAGCTCTCTCTTGAAAGCATCCAGAGAACCTGCCTCCAATGCCCTCTGAGGCAGAGAATTCCAAAGACTCACCACTCTCTGTGAGAAAAAGTGTTTCCTCGTCTCCGTTCTAAATGGCTTATTCCTTATTCTTAATACTAGTCCCACCCGCCTGCATTTGACCAATATCCCTCTAAACCTTTCCTATCCATGTACCAGTCTCTAGGTCTTTTAAATGTTGTAATGTACCTGCCTCAACTGCCTCCCCTGGCAGCTCATTCCATGTCCCCACCACCCACACACAAGAACAACAAAATAGGAGTCAGGGCAGGCCACCTGACCCCTCAAGCCTGCCTCCCCATTCAATGTGATCACGGCTAATCTATCTAAAGCACCAACTCCTATTTGCCAGTTACTATTGCCTTCAGGCTCTCTGACCTTTAAAAAGGAATGATCTACGTCAACTTTAGATCTTCTCATGTTATAACTCTCAGAGTTAGAAAACTCCAGAGATTCAGCAGCCTGCGTGTCAAGAGTTTAACTAATTAACTGTAGGGTTTGTTGAGTCCTCCTATCTCAAAATGCGCAGAGTTTAAAAATGAATGATAATGGGAATAATTAACAGGCAAATCGCATCATCATTGGTAACACTATTTACAGAAGACCGAGGTTCCACTCAAACAATTGTGTTTTCAATTTCAACACATTTTTGTCACTTCACTAAAAAGCATCGTCAAGGCTGTGACTTTGTTCAGAAAAGAACAAATGTACTTTAGGGAACCCACAAATCCGCACATCTTTGTGATGTGGGAGGGAACCGGAGCACCCAGAGGCAACCCACGCGATCACAGGGAGAACGTGCAAACTCCACACAAACAGTAACCAAGGCCGGGATTGAACAGAGTCTCTGGCGCTGTGGGGCAGCGGGTGTCTGTAATGAAGTCGGTACACAAATGTTGCATGTATCCTGTGCTGGATTAAACAGCTTCAAGATAATGGCACGTTGCTATCCAAGCCCTTGCTTTCCTGTATTAACTCTCAGTAATTGCCGAGCAGCTTTCAGTTATGTTTGCTGCGCGGTAAGTAACTCATCAATGTAACGCTAGACACTGAGTAAGCCCATTCGTCCACAGTGAGGTTAGGGAGCATTCATGGAGGGAAATGGACAGTCAATGTTTCGGGATGAACATTTCACCTACTCTTCATGCTACCTGACCCGCTCAGTCCCTTCAGCTGCTCTCCTTGTTCTGCTACAGATTCCAGCATCTGAAGTCTCTTATGCGTCCAACAGTGACGTCCACACCCATCTCTGAGAACGATCAGTGCCTGAACCTTGCCACATATTTGTACAGCGTTGGTGACTGTTTCGTGCGGAGGGATAGACTATTGGTGCTGAGGAGCATGGTGGCCAAGTTCACGGATGACCGGTTTCTATTTCAGTTGACTCCAGCTGTAACTCAGTTGCGTTCTTGCCTCTTGAGTGAAAAGGTTATGGTTTGCTCTTCCGTCTCAGACACTTAAATGCTTCAGTGCTGGGAAGGACAACTGGTCTGTACCGTGTGATTAATCCACAATAAGCTGCGGGTCATAAAGTGGAGGTGACCGTGTTTGAGTTAGATTTTAGTTTGAAACATAGAAACATAGAAACATAGTTTATTGTCAAAGGTACCGAGGTACAGTGAAAAGATGTTGTTGCGTGATAACCAGTCAGCAGAAAGACTCTACAAGTTTACAATCCACTATCCACAGTGTACAGATACATGATAAAGGGAATAACGCGAGTAATGTTTAGTACAAGTCCAATCAAAGATAGACTGAGGGACTCCAATGAGATAGATAGTAGTTCAGGACCGCTCTCTAGTTGTTGGTAGGATGGTTCAGTTGCCTGATAACAGCTGGGAAGAAACTGTCCATGTTACTGGAGGTGTGTGTTTTCACACTTCTATACCTTTTGCCCCATGAGAGAGGGGAGAAAAGGGAGTGATTCCCCCTTGATTACGCTCTGGCCTTGCTGAGGCAGCGTGAGATGTAAATGGAGTCAATGGAAGGGAGGCTAGTTTGTGTGATGGTCTAGGCTCGTGGTATCATGAGTGGAAGACATGGTAGTCCATGACCAAAAGAAGCTGTACCAACGTTTAGAGTAGGATGTGGAAGACTTAGCCAGTGGTTTAAAATGAAGGAGAGGTCCTCTTCTCAGTTGGGCTCAGGACATCTTCCAAGCCGAGGCAACTGGGGAAGGCCACTGATCAGGAGCAAAGCCCAGAGTAAAGCCTGATGATCACAAAGGCAGCACTTCACAAAATGATATGATCTTCCAAGGTTGTCTGTGAAAATGTCATCGTCACATCAACCAAGACAAGGTTATTGCCAGGACTCAAGGACCTGGTCTATAGGGAGATGTTGGGCAGGCTTGGACTTTATTCTTTCGAGTACAGGAAAATAAAGGATGATCTTATGGAGGTGTATAAAATCATGAGGGGAATAGATAGGGTGAATGCACATAGCCTTTTACCCACAGTAGGGGAATGAAGTACAGGGACGTAGGTTTAAGTTGAGAGGGGACAGATTTAATATGAACCTGAGGGATAACGTTTACACACAGAGGGTGGTGCGTGTATGGACTGGTACGTAGATAGGAAATGTCTAGAGGGATATGGGCCTAACACAGGCAGGTAGGACTAGTATAGATGGGACATGTTGGTCGGTGTTGCAAGTTCGGCCAAAGGGCCTGTTCCCACATTGTATGACTCTACGAGATACGTATATACCATTGTATGACAGACACTAGTCGCGTAGGTAGGGCATGTTGGTCGGCATGGACAACTTGGGCCGAAGGGCCTGTTTCTGTGCTAGAATGACTGTATGACTCTAACTGCATCCCCATTGCTCGATATAACATACTCATTTTGAAGGAGATCTTCCAACTTTTAAGTTGCCTGTTGTTTTATGATAAGTGTTCACTTCAAAGTATTTAATCAGCTGTAAATCCTCTTGGGACATTTTGAAATGCACAACTGAAATGCAACTGTTTCTATTCATTCTTGATATAGTGCAAAGACCCCTGAGTGTTGATCTCACTGGATTATTTCAAATGAAAAAGAGATTTGATGGAATACATTTGGAGGTACTATTTCTTCTGAAGTGGAAACTGGGAATAAGAAAGCCCAAATAGTTGAGGAATTAAATCAGGAACTTTTCTTCAAATGAAAGATAATGGAAGTCGAGAACTCTTCCCCAAAATGGCTTTGGATGTTGTGGAACTTCCAATGATAGGAAATTCATTGGCGGTGAAGGACTAAACATAATCCAGTAAGGACTACGATTCCAAAATTCAGTTCCAATGGAAAAAAGACACAAAGTGTTGGAGTAACTCTGAGGATCAGGCAGCATCTCTAGAGGACATGGATAGATGACGTTTCGGTTCGGGATCCTTCTTCAGACTCCAATGGAATTGCGGTTAGGAAATATAATACCATGTACAACCACTACCATACAGTATTCAAGTGACCAAAAATGTTTAGCCCTAGTTTTTTGTAATTTAGTATACCTAACAAGTATAACCATAATTGGAAAAAAAGCATTTGAAGATTAGTTTAGTTTAGAGATACAGCAAGGAAACAGGCCCATTGACCCACTGAGTCCGTGCTGACCAGCGATCTCCTCACTATCCTACACACACTAGGGACAATTTAAACATACACCAAGCCAATTAACCTACCAACCTATGCGTCTTTGGAATGCGGGAGGAAACCGAAGATCTCGGAGAAAACCCACACGGTCACTGGGAGAACATGCAAATTCCATAAAGACAACACCCGTGGTTGGGATCGAACCTGGGTCTCTGGTGCTGCAAGCGCTGTAAGGCAGCAACTCTACCGCTGCACGGCCATTAAATGAACCTTGATCTCGTAGGTAGGAAAAATTGGTTTCAAAGCTGAATGACTTAATCCTGTTCCTAGTCAATAGACAATAGACAATAGGTGCAGGAGCAGGCCATTTGGCCCTTCGAGCCAGCACCGTCATTCAATGTGATCATGGCTGATCATCCCCAATCAGTACCCCGTTCCTGCCTTCTCCCCATATCCCCTGACTCCGATATTTTTAAGAGCCCTATCTAGCTCTCTCTTGAAAGCATCCAGAGAACCTGCCTCCACCGCCCTCTGAGGCAGAGAATTCCACAGACCTGCCATGAAGTATGACATTGAACCAGGAAATAATTCAACATGAACTTAAAAGTTTCCCCACATAACCATCTGAGAGCTGGGTATTCTTAAATGGCAGACTATCTCCAAAGTACAAATGGTGGTGAGAGTTATGGAGTGAGCTTGGTTCATAAGTTCATAAGTTCAAGGAGCATTCGGCCTACTCTGCCATTCAATTATAGCTGATCAATCTTTCCCTTCTCAACCCCATTCCAAGATGGCGCCCAACCCAGGTGACTCTTTCTGTGCGAGTTACAGAAGTGGATCTGCAATCTCGCATTACAATCGCTCCACTCTTTTACATCTCCACTCCGGCAGCAACATTTCTTAGTTTACTAGATTCTATCTTGTATCTGTACACTGTGGATGGGCTGATTGTAATCATGTATTGTCTTTCCGCTGACTGGATAGCATGCAGCAAAAAACTTTTCGCAGAACCTTGGTACACGTGATATTAAACTAAACATCTCATAATGACTGACACCTGTACTAATCAAAAAAATTTCAATCTCTGCCTTAAAAATATCCATTGACTTGGCCTCCACAGTGTTAAAGAAGGAACTGCAGATGCTGGAAAATCGAAGGTACACAAAAATGCTGGAGAAACTCAGCGGGTGCAGCAGCATCTATGGAGCGAAGGACAGTGTTCTCCACAGTGTTCTGTGGCGATTAATTCCACAGATTCACAACCCTTTGATGAAATAAATTCCTCCTCATCTCCTTTCTTAAGGTGCGCCCGTTCATTGTCAGGCTCTGGCCTCTGGTCCTAGACTCTCACAGCAGGCGGTGTACTCCAACTCAAGGAGGAGATGTTCTGGAGTACTAAAGCAAGAATGATACGGGTTAAACAGGGCAAAGGTCAGGCTTGAAATAGGAAGGATGGGGAAACAATGAAATGTTACAGGAGACGTAGCTTGACTCATCTTCTTGTGTTTCCAGCTTCTCGTACATCCAGATCTCTGACGTAAATTATGTAGTCATTTAAAGAAATGAATAGCTAATGATAGCTTAAAGTCTACCTCGGTGATGTGACCATATCTTGTTTACACTATCTCTCGAAATCCTGTAAATCATTTAGTGTACTTGAGATTCAGGCTACAGAATGGATGTAGTTACTAAAATTGAGATACATTAATTTCAATATACTGACGTTAACAAGGAAGTTAGTATCAGTATCCCACGCACTGACTAAGATGTGAACATCTAGTAACATAATTTGCTCAGCCTAACTTGGAAGGGGGCTAAGGATATTTACTGGCATGTCCTTGGGGATGCGGATGGAAAAAACTAGAACGTAATACAGGTCTTCAAATTTCTGCGGCCATTTGATAGAGTTCGTACTTCCACCGACGGAGGGCTATAAGAACAGGGCAAACAAGTTAAGGCAATTTGCAAAAGGATTCAATGCAAAATGTTGGGTGTAGTGTATGCGGGGAGCTATGATCTGGAATATTTTCTCTAAAAGAGCATGGAAACATTACACAGTAAGTTTTAAAGGAGAATTAGATAAATGTTTGACATAGATAATAGACAATAGGTGCAGGCCATTCGGCCCTTCGAGCCAGCACAGCCATTCAATGTGATCATGGCTGATCATCCCCAATCTGTACCCCGTTCCTGCCTTCTCCCCATATCCCGTGACTCCACTATTTTTTAAGAGCCCTATCTAGCTCTCTCTTGAAAGCATCCAGAGAACCTGCCTCCACCGCCCTCTGAGGCAGAGAATTCCACAGACCAGTGGAATTGAAAAGTTACAGGATGTTGGGAAAGAACAACTGTGTGGGATCAATTGGATGGTTACTTTTAATGAGCCTTCACAGATGTAAATGGGCAGAGTGGTCTCCTTCTCCGTTGTGTGATTTCATTCTACGTACAAAAATGGAAGGTCTTTCAATATCCCTCCAACAGAAAAAATATGCCAAGCTATTTCATAGACAGCTGTCAATAAGCATTTGGGCACAAGCCCGCAAAACCTGGTTTGAGATGAACATTGGAGCCATAAAAGAGACAGAGAGTTAGTGGAGTTTTACAAAGGAATTCCAGAGTTTGAGAATTTATCAGCAAAGGCATAGCTGTTGTGGTTCACTTTTCTTAAACAGGCAAAACCGCAAATAAAATCAGTAAAATCGTTATTTCGCCAGGCGGGTGTGGTAATACTCTTACAGTATGTAGATACATACTATACAGAGCAATCCACACAAAGGGACAGTGATTAAGTACATTATTTATACTCCAATAATCAGCGATTCAGCAATACCTTATCTACAGAGCATAGTACAGCCTCTTGCTTCTTAAGATTGACAGCTTCTTAAGATTGACAGGTTCTTCTGAGAAAGGAAGGGTTAGCCATATATGGTTATATGAGAAGGCTATTTTTCTGCTGAACAAGCATTTGGTTTTTTTTACTGAATGACGCACATTATAATCTTATAGAGCAAGGGTAAGAGCCGAGTGTCTGAACATCCTCTAAACGTTTATATTATAGAGGAGACATTCATGAAGTTGTGCTTGTTATCTTGCTTGCATTATTGGAAAAAGGCACATAAACATCTTGTTAGCCTTCTTAGTGTAATAAGAGCAAGGGTTAGAGCATTCTGCTGGCTTTGCAATTGATAAGAGAAAGGAAACAGCCTGTCTTAGTTTCAGCTGAATCCATTTTTGTAAAGTTTAAATCTTGTAAACTTCCTTACCGCCACCACGTTAAAATGGTCAATCCACTGAAGGCCATAGTCGAGGGAGCACACTAATCTGTGTTGGTTGTAGGCTAAAGGAGCTTCCACTGACAGAGAGGGAATCTTAGATTTGCACACGGGAGAACTAAAAGGCAAAGGAGCTCAGAGTGTCAGGCAGCATCTGTGGAGGGACAGGACAGGCAATGTTTCAGATCGAGTCCCTTCTTCAGAACTAAAAAGCGTGGCATGGTGGTGCAGCGGTAGAGTTGTTGCCTCACAGTGCCAGACACCCGGATTCGATCCTGACTAAGGTCCTGCCTGTACAGAGTTTGTATGTTCTCCCTGTGACCACATGAGTTTTCTCCGGGTATTCCGGTTTCCTCCCACACTCCAAAGACGTACAGGTTTGTAGGTTAATTATCTTTGGTAAAAATTGTAAGTTGTCTCAAGTGTGTAGGATGAGGCTAATGTATGGGGACTGCTGGTCGGCGCGATCTCGATGGGCCGAAGGGCCTTTCTCCATGCCGTATCTCTAAACTAAACTAAACTGAAAGGCATGTTTGCTAGTTTGAAAGCTGTCAGTATTAAACACTCGGGGGGGTGGGAGATTGCAACCTTCACGTGGTCCGCCCCATTTCGACGAATGCAAGAGGCATGCACCTGGCGTGCACAAACAAATAAGATCAAATAGAACAAGTTGTCCTACAACTTTAGGGTGTGCACGCCCATACGCAAGAAGAAGAAGAAGATCAAACAATCGCGAATTTAGTTTAGTTTTAGTTTTAGAGATACAGCGCGGAAACAGGCCCTCCGGAGTGGAGCGTCTTTGGAGTGTGGGAGGAAACCGAAGATCTCGGAGAAAACCCACTCGGTCACGGGGAGAACGTACAAACTCCGTACAGACAGCACCCGTACTCAGGATCGAACCCAGGCAGCAACTCTACCACTGCGCCACCATGCCACCGGATTCCATGGCTGCCGTATTTCACGAGTTTAGAACATTAATTTAATTTAATTAATGTTTTATATAAACTGATAAAGGGGTTAGATGGGGTGCATGGAGGGGAGCTACATCCTCTTGGAAGGCATCTAGAACAAAAGGAAAAAGTTTTCCCCTCAGGTAGTTTAATCTTTGCCAGATAAGGGTGGGAATGGATAAAGAGCAATGATGGATGTTGAAGGAATAAATCAGTGGCAACCGAATGATAGAACTGGGTCAGTGGGCTGAACAGCTTCTCCCCGCTCCTATGATTCATCACTGAGCTAATTCCTAACCTTTACGCAGCTGTCCTTCCTCTTTGCAACAGTGAAGACAAGAGATTTACTGAGAATTGACTCAGACCGCCTTTTACAGGACGTATATTTTTTCTCTTTCTACATGGAGTTGTTTTTGTTTTCTAGATTTTGCCATCCATCCAACAAATCAGGGTCTGGGGCTCTGATGAGATGAAGCGCTTGAAAAAGCTAATTTACTGCCACATTTATTAAGCTACGTCACGGGTAATGGACAATATAATCGGGGCAGCCAATTCCCATTTTGATTACTGGATTTCTGAGTGACACATAATCCTGGGTGATGCACTGTGTGGAGATGCACAACCTGTGTGGAAAGCATTTGTGTAATCAAATTCTGTGAGGAAAAATAGGTTGAAAACATTTTCATACTTGATACTAGACTAAGTGGGACCCGTTGGGTCCCATGTTCACACGGGAGGGTTGGTCCCCCAGCGCAATATTCCACCTCTCCACCAATTCCAATATTGGTGACCAGTGGGGGGCTTTCTGGAGCACTAGTATGGGTGTTGTGGGCTGAAGGGACTGGTTTCCAGTGGGCCCAATGGATTCTTGGGCTGGCTGCTCAGTCACTCAGGCCTGGTGGGCTGGCAGTTCAGTCACTCAGGGCTGGTGGGCTGGCAGCTCACTCAGGGCTGGTGGGCTGGCAGTTCAGTCACTCAGGGCTGGTGGGCTGGCAGTTGACTCACTCACGGCTGGTGGGCTGGCAGTTGACTGACTCACGGTTGTTGGGCTGGCAGTTGACTCACGGCTGGTGGGCTGGCAGTTGATTGACTCACGACTGGTGGGCTGGCAGTTCACTCACTCACGGCTGGTGGGCTGGCAGTTGACTGACTCACGGCTGGTGGGCTGGCAGTTGATTGACTCACGGCTGGTGGGCAGCCAGTTGATTGACTCACGGCTGGTGGGCTGGCAGTTCACTCATGGCTATTCCTTGAAATTCCATTTCAAGAGTGCAGGCCACCAAATTTAAATGCAATTTCATACCATTTCAAGCAGAGTGCAGGCCACCAAATTCAAATGTAATTTCATACCATTTCAGGCAGAGTGCAGACCATCAAATTCAAATGCAATTTCATACCATTTCAAGCAGAGTGAAGGCCACCAAATTCAAATGCAATTTCATACCATTTGGGCTTTATACTCCTGCCCCCCCGGAAGGGGTGTTACTTTCATCATGGTGATTGACAGGCGAGAGGACCAATCAGCTCATCTCAAGATTTTTTAAACATTCATATCTTTTTTATTTTTAATCGATCGGAAAAATCCTCGGGGCTGCCTCAGCGGAGGAGGACTGTGAGTAAGATGGCCAAAATTCATAGTGATATATGGTAGCATTTTTTCTAAAATCAATATACAGCGCAGACTGGAAGTGGTCAAGATGAGACTTTTAGTTATATAGATGTGATGCTACTGTCATCGTAATGAAATGGCAGTGAAGGGATTTGACAAGATAATTGTAAAAGGTGTCCCTCAAGACCATAACACATAGCAACATAGAAACATAGAAACATAGAAAATAGGTGCAGGAGTAGGCCATTCAGCCCTTCGAGCCAGCACCACCATTCAGTCTGAAGAAGGGTCTCGACCCGAAACGTCGCCCATTCCTTCTCTCCAGAGATGCTGCCTGTCCCACTGAGTTACTCCAGCATTTTGTGTCTAATGCCATTCAATATGATCATGGCTGATCATCGAACATCAGTACCCCGTTCCTGCTTTTTTCCCCCATATCCCTTGATTCCTTTAGCCCTAAGAGCTAAATCTAACTCTCTCTTGAAAACATCCAGTCAATTTGCCTCCAATGCCTTCTGTGGCAGAGAATTCCCCTGATTCACAACTCTTTGGGTGAAAAAAGACAATTTTTTTAATTGTTCCTAGAAAGTAAGTAAATGTCACAGTGGCATAAATGCAACTCCTTGCCTAAACTATTGTTATTGTTGAGAATGAGGGAAAATATTGTTCAAACGACGAAATAAATGGAATACGTAGGAAGGAACTGCAGATGCTGGTTTAAACCGAGCAGAGAAACAAAAAGCTGGAGTAACTCAGTGGGTCAATCAGCATCTCTGGTGAAAAGGAATAGGTGACGTTTCAGGCCGAGACTTATCTTCAGACCACTTCAAATAAATGGAATACCTTGTTTTGATTAAGACTGCAGTGAAGTGCAGTCTCGAGCTCAGTAGGAGTGAACTTCATGGGCACATTGTGTCAGTGGCTGGTGAAATATTGGGGCAAACTGGAGAGATGGTAGGAAATTTTAAGAATAAGGAGTAAGCCATTTAGAACGGAGCGGAGGAAACATTTGTTCTCAGAGAGTGTGGTGAGTGTGTGGAATTCTCTGCCTCAGAGGGCGGTGGAGGCAGGTTCTCTGGATGCTTTCAAGAGAGAGCTAGATAGGGCTCTGAAGGATAGCAGAGTCAGGGGATATGGGGAGAAGGCAGGAACGAGGTACTGATTGGGGATGATCAGCCATGATCACATTGAATGGCGGTGCTGGCTCAAAGGGGCAAATGGCCTACTCCTGCACCTATTGTCTATTGAAAGAGTGGAAAAGAAAGTGCTGGAGGAACTTAGCAGGTCATGCAGTATCTGTGGAGGCAAATGGATAGACAACATTTCGGGCTGATTGGTTTAATGTATTAGGAGCATTTGATGGTTCTGGGCCTCTACTCGCTGGAGTTTAGGAGGATGAGGAGGGGGCTCTCAATGAAACTAACCAAATAATGAAAAAAGATAGACACGTAAAGCTGGAGTAACTCAGCGGACCTGACAGCATCTCTGGAGTAAAGGAATAGGTGACGTTTCAGGTTTAGACCCTCTGACCCGCTAAGTTACTCCAGCTTTTTGTGTCTACCTTCGGTTTTACCCAGCATCTGCAATACCTTCCTACACAAATAATGAATGGCCTGGATAGAGTGGATATGGAGTGGGTGTTTCCAGTAGTGAGAGAATCTTGGACCAGAGGGCTTAGCCTCAAAATAATAGGACATACCTTTAGAATGGAGATGAGGAGGAATTTCTTTAGTCAGATGGTGGTGAATCTGTGGAATTCTTTGCCACAGATGGCTATGGAGGCCGTCATTTGGTATTTTGAAAGGTTGATAGTACAGGTGTCAAAGATTATGGGGATAAGGCAGGAGAATGGGATTGAGAGGGAAAAATAGATCAGCCATGATCGGATGGCGGAGCAGACTTGATGGACCAAATGTTCTAATTCTTCTCCTATATCTTATGGTCTTATTGGGAACCTTCTTCAGGAGTGGGTTTGCATTGTTGGTTTGCTCAGGAGACTGTAGGCTTTCAGAGTCTTCAAGTTAATTGTTTTACTACAAAATAGATACAAAGAAAGAAAGTCAGTTTGCCAGGAAGTCTCCAACTTGGTGGCTTAATGCAACTAAACCCCAGGGGATCTCACAATTCTGGAATCTTGTCAGATATCTTTTTTCAGGAATGTCTAGTGCTATAAACTGACAGAGAACAAGAGCACACTCCCAGAAGGTTCAGCTTCACTGCACACCAGGTTAAAGGCTGCAGGCAAGCTATGGTTCAGAGCCACTGTGTATCAGATGAAGTAAACAGGCTTGTGGACGGCATTCACAATAAATGTCAGAAACTAAGGAAATAAATTATGTTTTATTGAAAAAATTGACAGAAGAATCTAGAATCTTACAATGCAGTAGGAGGCCATTTAGTCATAATCCCAATTCATCCATGCCAACCAGGATGCCTCATCTAAGCTGGTCCCATTCCCCCATGTTTGACCTATATCCCTTTCCTATCCATGTACCTGTCCAGGTGCTTTTTAACTGCTGTTATAGTACCTGCTTGAAATACCTCTGGCAATAGTACCCCCTAATCCATGTTGCAATTAACCAAAAGGATCAGTGACATGGTAAGACATCCCAGGAGATACCAAGGTACAGTGAAAATCTTTTGTTGCAAGCTAACCAGTCAGTGGAAAGACTATAGGTGATTGCAATCGAATCATCCACAGTTTACAGCCATTTACAGTGTATAGATACATGATAGGAGAATATCGTGTAGGAAGAAACTGCAGATGCTGGTTTAAACCGAAGATAGACACAAAAAGCTGGAGTAACTCAGCGGGACAGTCAGCATCTCTGGAGAGAAGGAATGGGTGACGTTTCAGGTCGCGACCCTTCATCTACTGCTGTGAACAGTATTACCCTCTTCCTGGAGGCCTTCTTTGTTAGCAGAGATAGGACCCTGAGAACTGCCCTTGTGTTTATAACTGCCTTTGTAACACAACCTATGTATTACTCAATCGTTGGCCAGTAAGTGATCTACTAATTAAAATACTCATTATATAATCTAATTTGGTACTGCTAATATAATATCAGTTTTGCAGCACCTCGTTCTATTATGTAATGAGTCTCCTGCTGGAGTCTCACATTTCCGTTGGCTTGTCAGGAATTCTGTGGATCTATTCTGTAATTGTGGAATAAATGACTCGGGATATCAACATTAGCCATTAAATACTAAGAAATGAGTGGAGATGGAAGTGCATGTTGATGTTAATTGTCCCGGTGAGTGTGTGGCCAGTGTGGTTCTGGCAAACATCGATATATTTATTCCTGCCCCTGAGGTTTCAGGTTGCCCTCACTTAGCAGCTGTTGCCCCTGAACCCAATGCAGGGAGGAGGAAGCTGGCCAAAGCTCCTCTCTTCCCCCATTGTCACAGCCAAACGAAAAAAGATAACACACTTCCACACAGGAATGGTGTGAACTGTAGTTCTTCGAATCGGATCCAAGGCCGATTTTTGGGCAAGAGATCGAGCAAAATCTGTATGAAGGTGCCAGTATGGGCAAGGTGGGTCGAAGGGCTTGTTTCCACGCTGTATGCTGGTTTACGCTGAAGATAGATACAAAGTGCAGGAGTAACCCAGCAGGACAGGCAGCAATTCTGGGAAGAAGGAATGGGTGACTTTTTGGGTCAAGACCCTTCTTCAGGCAAAACCTGTGTAGGACACTGCTATCGATGGGGTTTATGTAACGTAACAATTACAGTTATAACAATATAACTTCCAATAAAAGATCACCTGAAGTGTAGTGTGTAGGACGGAACTGCAGATGCTGATTTACACCGAAGGTAGAGGCAAAATGCTGGAGTAACTCAGCGGGTCAAGCAGCATCAAGCATCTCTGGATATCTGCATTTCCTTCCTACAGCGGAACATCACCCATTCCTTCTACCGTAACTGTGGTTGCAGTTTCCTGGATGTGTATTAACAACACAAGGAATTATTGACATGCTATTTTTTATTACACAAACAGGAGGGGAGGGAGAGAGATAGAGAAAGATGTTCTGTCTTGTAGAAACCAGAATCAGTCTGCAGAAGGATCTCATCCCGAAACGTCACCTATCCAAGTTCTCCAGAGATGCTGCCTCTCCCGCTGAGTTACTCCAGCACTCCGTGTCCTGTTCTGTGTCTTGTCTGCTCCCCATGTAATAAACAATAGACAATAGGTGCAGGAGTGGGCCATTTGGCCCTTCGAGCCAGCACCGCCATTCAATGTGATCATGGCTGATCATCCCCAATCAGTTCCTGCCTTCTCCCCATATCCCCTGACTCCGCTATTTTTAAGAGCCCTATCTAGCTCTCTCTTGAAAGCATCCAGAGAACCTGCCTCCTGAGGCAGAGAATTCCACAGACTCACCACTCTCTGTGAGAAAAAGTGCTTCATCGTCTCCGTTCTAAATGGCTTACTCTTTATTCTTAAACTGTGGCGCCTGGTTCTGGACTCCCCCAACATCGGGAACATGTTTCCTGCCTCTAGCGTGTCCAAGCCCTTAACAATCTTATATGTTTCAATGATATGTTATATGTTTCAATGAGATACCCTCTCATCCTTCTAAACTCCAGTGTGTACATCACCTGCTTTGATCAAGTCCTTTACCACAGGTGGCCTCATGTGGCTTGTTGATGAGGCAGTGGTGGCAGTTTCAGTTTAACTTATAGTCACGTGTACCAAGGTCTGAGAGGCAGCAATGGTGGACATGATAGAAAGTTTAGTTTAGTTTAGAGATACAGCGCAGAAACAGGTCCTTCAGCCCACCGAGTCTGCTCCGACCAGAGATCCCCGCACGCTAACACTATCTTACACACTCTAGGTACAATTTACACTTATACCAAGCCAATTTACCTACAAACCTATACGTCTTTGGAGTGTGGGAGGAAACCAATGATCTTGGAAAAAACCCACGCAGGTCACGGGGAGAACGTGCAAACCCTGTACAGACTCCCGTAGTCAGACTCGAACCTGGGTCTCTGGCGCCGCAAGCGCTGTAAGGTAGCAACTCTACCGCTGCGCCACCGTGCCGCTGTACTATTCTGTGGGGGTTGGGTCATTAGTTTGGTCCAAACCTCCAACACCCTCACCCCTCAGGTTCTCGTCCTCTTCTGGGTGTCAAATATTCTCCGTGCACCTAAACCCGAGACCCCATGTCTCAGTGTGTAGCCGATGCAGGTTTAAACCGATGGTAGACCCGCTGAGTTACTCCAGAGTTTGTGTCTCCCTGGGTCTCGGTGTGGGACTGGAGCGTTGTTTACCTCTGCGGCAATGCTTTGCTACGCAGGTTTGAGAATCGCTGGCCGCTGATATTCGACGAGTTCCAGATCAGTGAACAAGACAATGTTATGTTTCTCTCAGCCAACGGATCTCAGCCAAGCTGCCCATTGTCACTACTTTATGAGGTCTGCTCCTTGCTGAGTCAGCTGGCATAAGCGATAGCACTTTATATCCTGCTACAGTACTTCAATTGTAATTAAACTCTTTACCAGCTGCTACCTCACCACCAGGGAGACATTTCAGTCCAGGCGGGTTCTGCATCATTTTTTTTCCAATTTGCAGATTATTTGTTTAGTCGCAGAGCTTAAACAATCCTGATAAAAGTTATAAATGAGAAATATGGCCTGTAATAATACAAGAGGCACATTAATTTCAGGCACATAGTAATTAATGAGATGTTTTGACGCATTAGGTTTTAATGGACCCTGGACTATCCTTTTATATTTGACGCATTACATGCTTTATCTCTTGTTTTCAGTGCTCAGTGGTGTGGAAGGATTTGATTATTTAGTAATTGGATCTATCCGCTGGAGAGTTAGGTTGAAAGCCTTGAATAAATTAGTCGCTTTGACTCAAAAGTCCGCTATCTGATCCGCAACCCTCTCGGATTGCTAGATTAGTGGAGGTAATATGAATCAGTGATGTGCGGGTGAACAGTGTAGACTCACAGCAAGGTAGCCGGAGGGGACTGAACACCTCTGCTTGTTGAGTCTCATTGTCTGTAACTCGTTTTCACCTAGGCCACAGCTAGCAATGGCCTGTTCCATTTATTATCGTTACTTTTTTGCATATCTTTCATTCATTTGTTCTATATCTCTCTATATATCACCGCCTATATCACTTGTTTCCCTTTCCCCTGACTCTTAGTCTGAAGAAGGGTCTTGAGAGGTTGAGTAGACTGGTTCTCTATTCCTTGGAGCACAGGAGGATGAGGTGTGATCTTACGGAGGTGTATAAAATCATGAGAGGAATAGATCGGGTAGATGCACAGAATCTCTTGCCCAGAGTAGGGGAATCGAGGACCAGAGGACACAGGTTCAAAGTGAAGGGGAAAAGATTTAATAGGAATCTGAGGAGTCACTTTTTCACACAAAGGGTGGTGGGTGTATGGAACGAGCTGCCAGAGGAGGTAGTTGAGGCGGGGACTATCCCAACGTTTAGGAAACAGTTAGACAGGTACATGGATAGGTCAGGTTTGGAGGGATATGGAGTAAGCGCAGGCAGGTGGGACTAGTGTAGCTGGGACATGTTGGCTGGTGTGGGCAAGTTGGGCCGAAGGGCCTGTTTTGACTATGACCCGAAACGTCACTTACTCCTTTCCTCCAGAGATGCTGCCTGTCCCGCTGAGTTACTCCAGCCTTTTGTGTCTATCTTCGGTTTAAAGCAGCATCTGCAGTTCCTTCCTACACATTGTGCCTGCAATTAAGGCAGCTTCAAATGGAACAGGAACAAGCTAATGCATCTAAAGTTAATGTTAACCTAACCCACCCATTGTGCAACTAATAGGGAACGGAATAATCGGTGTAAAACTGGCAAACACCTGATGCCATCCAGTCTTAGCATAAAATCAGCCCCGGGATGAAATTAGTCAATGATTTAGGTTCAAGCACAATGATCAAAGCTTACCCTCTACCTGATCCACACGTGTGCCAAGATAACTCAAGATTACTGCCATAGTTGTAAGCTTTGTATGTCACCAAATACTCATGTTTGCTACATTTTTTTGGAACGTAGCAGGAGGCCATTTGGCTCATCGAATCTGTGCCTCTGTCAGACATTCTTATCAATTCCATCCGGTGAAGCTGCTGTGGGAATAGACTGTTTATGAAGCCCTCTGATTGATAGATTAATAGGGCATTTAAAAGAGAGAAAGAACAACAAATTGAGTATATAAAAGCATCTAGTTTAGTTTTTAGTTTAGAGATACAGCGTGGAAACAGGCCCTCCGGCCCACCGAGTCCGCACCGACCAGTGATCCCCGCACACTAACACTATCCTACACACACTAGGGACAATTTGTGCACTTACACCAAGCCAATTAACCTACATACTTGTACGGCTTTGGAGTGTGGGAGGAAACCGAAGATCTCGGAGAAACCCCATGCAGGTCACGGGGAGAACGTACAAACTCCGAACAGACAGCACCCGTAGACGGGATCGAACCCTGGTCTCCGGCACTGCAAGCGCTGTAAGGCAGCGACTCTACCGCTGTGCCACCATGGCCGCGTGTTGACCCACTTTACACCACTCATGCCCAATCTCATTTTATTCCCCCACATTCCCTGTTCACAACCTGGCCACAATTCTACCACTCATCTGCACACCACGGGCAATGTACAATAGCCAATTGCTGCCACCAACCTGTGGTCACAAGCTCACAGGCAACTCACCCTTGTGTCTTGGTGTTATTATGTTACACTGCCCCTTCTGCTAAAGAATGCATCCCCGCTGCAGATGCAGGCAATGGGCGCATACATTTCACATGTCTCTTCTAGAATTGCAGGGTAGGTGGGCAGGTAGACTGATAGATAGACAGATAGATGAATGGATCGATGGATGATGGATGGATGGATGGATGCATGGATGGATGGATGGATGGATGGATGGATGGATGGATGGATGGATGGATGGATGGATGGATGGATGGATGGATAGATGGTTGGATACATAAAGAAAGGGAGATAATTGTGACAATGGGCAGTTTTAATCTTAGCTTGGGATCAAGGAAAGAGCGTTCACATCGCGGCTCTGTTTCCTCCCTGTTTCCACAAGAAGCAACAAGACAGACACCTTGTATGCAGATGCCGAGAAGTGTGTTCAGCTCTGGCTGAACCACCTCTAATCTTGTGAGTGGACTCGATAAGAAGAAGATCTTAACTTCATTGACTATCCCACACACCACCACCCAACCCCACAAATTAATTTTGGTGTGTAGGAAGGAACTGGTTTACACTGAAGATAGACACAAAATGCTGGAGTAACTCAGCGGGACAGGCAGCATCTCTGGATAGGAATGGGTGACGTTTTGGATCGAGACCCTTCTTCAGACATCAGTCTAAAAATGAATTTTAATCTTATCCTACCACACCCACAGCAACAGAGGCATTTTCACACCAAATACCCCATATTCACCCCAAATACCCAAAGTGTGTAATTCTATCCTTGCTTGCTTACCCCATCACCTTGTACATAAGATGCCATTTTAACCACAGCAACAACAACCTGCTCAACAGGAACCATTTTCACCCAAGAAGAGCAATTTCAACCCAACCTCAATACTTCTCATCCCTCCCAATAGAGGCAGTTGTAATCCTATCTGTCCAATAAACATACAACCAAGGGCACACTCCAAGTTTGCAATTAATTTGAAAACTTTTGGCATCCGAATATACAGATAAGTTCAACCTGAAGAAATCCCAGTTTTGGGAGAATCAAAAACCAAGGAACACAAATACAGTTCCAAAATGAGACAATAGTTCAGAGCCAGAATCCGTACCTGACATTGCAGAGTTCACTATCTCTAGATGGAGCTGAAAGAAATAAGGTAAGCTAGATAAGAAGCTAGATAAGAACATTATAGATGGAAGGATAGGCTTAGACGGGTGAAAATAGGCCGGGAGAAATTTAATGTAGAATTTAAACATTGGCACAGCTCAGATGGGCAAAGGTGACTAGTTTCTGTGTATTCAAGTTTACAGAAATGGACAAAACATGACAACATAGAACATGGCAAAGTTTTAGACATCTAGCTAAAGGGGCTGTCCCACTGCAGCGACCTAATTGGCGAGTTTAGAAGAGTTTAATGTCATGTTGAAGACCTCCTTCGACCTCCTTCAACTATGTTGAAGACTAGCTTCGACTAGCTACGACTAACTTTGGGAAAATTGGACACCGAATAGTGGAGAGTGAAGACGACCTCCTTCGATCTCCTTCAACCTCCCTTCAACTATGATGAAGACTATCTACGACTACCTTTGATTACCTTTGACTACCCTCGATTACCTACGACTAACATTGCGACCTACTACAACTAAACCTACGAGTAAAAAAAGTATTGATTTTTTCCATGGCAACCTTTTTTTACTCGCGGGCATTTTTCAACATGTTGAAAAAGACACCGCGACCTAGCTGAGGCCTCGAGTACACGTGGACTACTCTCGAGCATGAAGGAGAGTTACAAAGACCTCCTAGGACCTCGTGTCGACCATGCTGCGAGCATGAGTCGAGGGCAAACTCGCCAGAACTCGTGGATTAGGTCGCCCAAGTGGGACAGGCCCTTAAGGACCTATCCAATGAAGCCCCATTTTAAATGAGTTCACTCTCATTCTTCTAACCTCAAGAGAATACACCAAATCCCAGGACAGTGCTTGACTAACAAACTGAGTTTCAAAATGCAATGTATCATGCTGGAGTGGTTCAAGCGAACATAGTGGGTGTAAACATGGTTCAGGCGTGTGAGCGTTGAGTTGAGTTTAGCGAGGTACAGTGAAAAGCTTTTGTTGCGTGCTATCCAGTCAGCAGAAAGACCCTACATGATTACAATCGAGCCGTCCACGGTGCATAAATGGAATAACGTGAATAACATTTAGAGCAAGATAAAATCCAGTAAAGTCCAATCAAAGATTGTCCGAGTGTCTCCAATGTGATGGATAGTAGTTCAGGACTGCTCTCTAGTTGTTGGTAGGAAAGTTGCCTGAAAGCAGCTGGGAAGAAACTGTCCCTGAATCTGGAGATGTGAGTTTTCACACTTCTATACCTTTTGCCTGCTGGAAGAGGGGAGACGGAGTGCAACTCATCCTTGATGATGCTGGTGGCCTTGCCGAGGCAGCGTGAGGTGTAAATGGAGTCTATGGAAGGGAGCTGGATTGTGTGATGAGAGGGTACACAAAAATGCTGGAGAAACTCAGCGGGTGCAGCAGCATCTATGGAGCGAAGGAAATAGGTAACGTTTCGGGCCGAAACCCTTCTTGTGTGATGAGAGGTTGGATTGTGCATTGACGGGCATTGTGCATTAACCAGCAGAGTTACATTCTGTGTAGTTTGCTTTGCAGGGAGGTCCCACAGGGCGTGATTTTTAAGGCTGCTCTTGCGCCACCTACAATTGAAATGCTTAGAGTCAGGAAAAATATCAACACAAAACTGCATCTTGTCTGGAGACGGCTGATGGAGGATTAATTTTAATCGAAAGAGATACAAAGCCATGAATCAGCTCCACAACGACAATTCGATCAGCTGTCAGGCCAGACGATTAAATGACTCATTTCAGACTGCTGCAGCGTCAGCCTCTTGCAATGAGATAAGGAGAGCTAAGTGTAGTAATCATCGTTCATTAAACCGAATGGATGATTCAATCACATTTTTACTGGGTACGTGTGCTGATATCTGTGCCTGTTGCTTCGTAGCAAAACTGATTAC
The DNA here is from genome assembly GCA_038087875.1 of Malacoraja senta. Classification (NCBI taxonomy): domain Eukaryota; kingdom Metazoa; phylum Chordata; class Chondrichthyes; order Rajiformes; family Rajidae; genus Malacoraja; species Malacoraja senta. The sequence goes on from CM075993.1 coordinate 10,088,172, forward strand.
TGTTGGTATCAGCTGCACTGCCTTAATAGAACGGGTTGAAAAGGTTGGCTGCTATTCATTCCTGGAGTTTAGTGTTGGCTCTCTGAAGCTAACACATTCTGCACAGTGTAATAAATAATCCTTGTGCTGTCATTTTATTTAATCACTGGCACCGACTCCTTAGCAAAGGGGTGAGCAGGTGAGCCACAGGGCTAATACTTGGAGGTCTGGCACAAAATACAAAGGATAGGCAAATCCTAACTATGCTGCAATCTCGAGAGGGAACAGCACAGGGGCGCAGCAGATCCATAGATGAATCAGAATCCCAGCTTACAGTATGGTAGAGCTGAATGGTAGAGCTGAATCAGAGAATCCCAGCTTACAGTATGTGTAGGAAGGAACTGCAAATAGACACAAAAAGCTGGAGTAACTCAGCGGGACAGGCAGCATCTCTGGAGAGAAGGAATGGGTGACGTTTTGGGTCGAGATCCTTCTTCAGACTTTCAATCTCCACAAGGAACTGCAGATGCTGGTTTAAACCAAAGTTTTAGGCGACGTTTTGGTTCGAGAGTCTGAAGAAGGGTCTCGACCAGAAATGTCACCCATTCCTTCTCTCCAGAGATGCTGCCTGTCCCGCTGAGTTACTCCAGCATTTTCTGTCTATCTTCGGTTTAAACCAGCATCTGCAGTTCCTCCCTACACACTTTGATTATGTTGGCTGCTTTTCTGAGACGTCATGAAGTGTACATGGAGTCTATGGTGGGAAGTCTGGTCTTGTGTGATGGTTATATGTCTGTGTAACTGTAGCGGAAATATTACCAGTTCATTTCAGTTCAATTCAGTTTATGTACCGAGGTACAGTGAAAAGCTTTGTTGCGTGCTAACTAGTCAGCAGAAAGACAATATATGATTACAATCGAGCCATTCACAGAGTGCAGATACATGATAAGGGGATAACGTTTAGAGCACGATAGAGCCAATAAAGTCTGATCAAAGATAGTCTGAGGGTCACCAATGAGGTGGATAGCAGTTCAGGACTGCTCTCTAGTTGAAGTAAGATGGTTCACATTCAGTATTGAAACATTTTTGTTCCCAGGAACATTTCTCAGCCTGTGTTATATAAGAAAATTAATGTGGTTGCCAATAGTGCCAGTATCAGGTGCCTGACTTGATTATTAATTGAGCAGCAGGTTGACTGGCTGATGCCTTAAGACTTTCCAAGCTGGAAAAGCATGCGTCCAGGTTCTCAAAGGTTGTCTTTCATTTCTCTGCAGGTTGCACGGCAGATACCATGAGATGGCTCCTCACATAGTGCCAATGGACTACACCAACGAGCCAGACGTCACAATACCAATACAACTCATTGTAAACATGCCAGAGCTCAAGGTACAGGGAGACAAACTTCATGTGCATGCAGTGTTTGTACGATTGAAGAGGGTAATCCAAGTTCAGCCACGCAGCTAATAGCGCAATGATTCTTTGTTTGGGGCAAGTCATAGAATATTATATTTAATGCACTTCCACAACACAATATGGACTAGTGCAGGAAAGAACTGCAGATGCTGGTTTAAATTGAAGATAGACACAAAATGCTGGAGTAACTCTGCGAGACAGGCAGCATTTCTGGAGAGAAGGAATGGGTGATGTTTCGGGTCGAGACCCTTCTTCAACATGATCAAATATTTGTCTGAAGAAGGGTCTCGTCTCGAGCCAAAACGTCACCCATTCCTTCTCTCCAGAGATGCTGCCTGTCCTGCTGAGTTCCTCCAGCATTTTGTGTCTACCTTCACAATGAGGAAGAGCATGAGTTAAACATTAGGCAATGTCACAAACAACTTGTTCTCCATTCTATGGGAGGGTGGTGCACTCAGAGTAATGGTGGTGGGATTTGTCTGCACTGGGAAGAGCAAAGACATGCGCGGATTAAATCTTTATTGTTGGGAATAACGGGCGATGCCCCGAGGAATAGGGGAATAGCACAGCATGCACTTGTGGCAGACATTAGTTTAGAAATACAGCACGGAAACAGGCCCTTCAGCCCATCGAGTCCATGCCTACCAGTGATCCCAATACACTAACACTATCCTACACACAATTTACAATTCTTACCAAAGCCAATTAACCTACGAACCTGTACGTCTTTGGAGTGTGGGAGGAAACCGAAGCATCCAGATAAAACTCACGTGGTCACAGGGAGAACGTACAAACTCCGTACAGACAGCACCTGTAGTGGGGATCGAATCGGGGTCTCTGGCGCTGTGAGGCAGCAACTCTACCGCTGCGCCACCGTGCGACCACACCGTATCAATATAAGATAACAACTTAGGACTGAAACCAATGGTGTAATAGAATGATGAGATTATTAAATCCCAGGAGATTCTAGGACATTCCTGGAGTATTTTGCTGTCGGGACTGCCTGATGAATCAGGAACTAGAATACACCAGCAGACTACCTGGAGTTGCAGCTTTCAAAGATTCTGCCTTTGTAACGGGATCTTTAAATGGTACCACCAACTTGCGGAGTGACCAGTAGACAATAGACAATAGATAATAGACAATAGGTGCAGGAGGAGGCCATTTGGCCCTTTGAGCCAGCACCGCCATTCAATGTGATCATGGCTGATCATCCCCAATCAGTACCCTCTTCCTGCCTTCTCCCCATATCCCCTGACTCCGCAATTTTTTAGAGCCCTATCTAGCTCTCTCTTGAAAGCATCCAGAGAACCGGCCTCCACCGCCCTCTGAGGTAGAGAATTCCACAGACTCACCACTCTTTGTGAGAAAAAGTGTTTCCTCGTCTCCGTTCTGAATGGCTTACTCCTTATTCTTAAACTGTGACCCCTGGTTCTGGACTCCCCCAACATCGGGAACATGTTTCCTGCCTCTAGCGTGTCCAAGCCCTTAATAATCTTATATGTTTCAATGAGATACCCTCTCATCCTTCTAAACTCCAGAGTGTACAAGCCCAGCCGCTCCATTCTCTCAGCATATGACAGTCCCGCCAATTGTCAGAATGGCCTCACTGCCCCATCTGTGTTCGTGGAGGATCATTCCTGATGGCATTGGAAGGCCAGGACAAAGATAACAGGCATTGCCAAATATTCAGAGACCCTGGGAACAGATATAGAAATGAGAAATCCAGTGAAAATCTTCAGAGAAATGTCTGCTCAGCCTCTTTAATAGCAGAATAGTGTTTTTTTTGTTTCATGTGAGACTTTGTCCAATACCCAGTAAAAAAAAAACCATGGACCACATCAGTTGTTCTGGGGTTTCATGGGGTATGGGCGGAAATAGACAAAATATGAGTCTTGATACAGTGAAATTCTTTTCATTATTTCTGCTACAATACCTTTAACATTTAAAGTCCACAATAAGGTCATGGATAATGTGAATCAAGTTGTATTCTTATTCGTCACTTGCGCATAAAGTGCAAGTGACGAATAACATCCACCACAGCATTCATCACTGTGGTGGAAGGCACAAAAATTGGCCAGTCCTCCTCCATTTTCCCCCGTGGTCGCTCTCAAAATCTCAAGCAGTAAAGGCAGACATCAAAGATGAAAGTGCCCATCACCTTCAGTCTGTTGATACAGCCTTGTTTGCCAGGGCAGAAGACCAAGAGCTTAAACCCAGCAAAACAAAGCTCATGTTTTCTGGTGTTATTTTCTCAGAGTAAGGGAGTCTAAAACGAGAGGGCAGAGGTTGAAGGTGCGATGGGCTCGGGTTTCCACACAGAGAGTGGTGTACTTTGCACAAACTGCCAGAGGATGTGGGAGAGGCAGGTACAATGATGAAGTATAGGACAGTACAGCACAAGAACAGGCCCTTCAGCCAACAATGCTTGTGCCCAACATGATGCCTGCTCGTGATCCATATCCCTCCATTCCCTGCATATACTCATCAGGAAGGCTGGCTCCGTCCTGGGGGCAGAGTTGGATTCATGGGAGGTTGGTCTTGGAGGGGGAGATTGCTCCTCAAACTGCGGAGCATCTTGGACAATACAGCTCACCCCCTCCATGACACACTGGTCAACCTGACGAGTACCTTCAGCAACAGACTGGTTCCACCAAGATACAATACAGAACGCCACAGGAGATCCTTCTTCCCTGTGGCTATCAAACTGTACAACTCCTCACCCTTCTGTCGTGGGGTAGACTGACTCCCCTTCCCCCTCCCTCCTCCTCCCCTCCCCAATCTTTGCACATCCCCAATCCTTTCCACTCATCACATTAATTTCATGTTTCATATATTTTGTGTTTTATGACCAATGTCAGATCAATTTTCCTCCTGGGATAAATAAAGTTCTATTGTATCGTATCTCCCTGCCTATCTAAAAGTTTCTTCAATGCCACTATTGTATCTGCCTGCACCACCATTTCAGGCAACGTTTAAAAGACAGTTGGACAGGTCCATGGGTAGGAAAGGTTTCAAGGAATATGGGCTAAATGCAGGCAAACTAGTTGAGGAAGACACCTTGATGAGCAGGGATGAGCTGGAGCGTTGGGCCTGGATCCATGTCATGTAATTCTATGACCTCTTCACTCTAGTTGATGAAACAGCCGTAATTCAGCTGAGTTGCCGGCAGAAGCAATAAGTTGATTAAACTGTGTTCGACCATACATGCCATCAATAAATTGTTTCCAACGATTGGAAAGTAAACACTGACTATCAGCCTTGTAAAGATGTTTCAATGTGATAACGAGTAAGTGCAGATGCTGGTCTATACCAAAGATTGACACAAAGTGCAGGAGGAACTCGGCAGGTCAGGCAGCATCCCTGCTTGAGAGGGAAAGATAAATCCACCATGATTGAATAAAGAAGACTGGATGGGCTGAATGGCCTAATTCTGCCCCTATAACATGAATTTAGGAGAACATGGATAGATAGCATTTCGAGCTGGAAAGCTTTCTCAGACTCTCAACAAAGCTCTTGTTTCAAGCCTCGGAGCAATCATTATATGGTTATATAAATCGTTTAAATCACAGGATGTGGGAATTGTTGGCAAGGATGACGTTTGTCGCCCATCATCGACTGTAACTCAGAGGCAGCATCTCTGGAGAGAAAGAATGGGTGACGTTTCCAGTCGAGAAGCTGAAGAAGGGTCTCGTCCCGAAATGTCACTCATTCCTTCTCTCCAGAAATGCTGCCTGTCCCACTGAGTTACTACAGCATTTTGTGTCTATATCCAGTAGCTAAGTGGCTCGCCAGAGAACGCAATGTTGGTGTGGGCCTGGAGTCACGTTTGGGCCATGTTTGGGTAAGGTTCCCTTTCTTGATGGAGCCACTGGATGGTTGAACAATCGTCCAGCATCACAAATACTTATGTCCTCAATAATGCTGAGCATCACATTTCCCCAGCCCATTTACTTTCCAGACTTTGGAAATAATTTGCGGAGGGCTTGTGTCATTCACTGCAGTTTACATATAGACGTACTTCAGAGTTCATCTACTGGAAATATGGGTACAGTTCAAAAACAAGTAAGGTGCAATCACTCTGATGGGATTACTCCAAAGGCCTTCCAAAAGCCAGCAGGAGATGATAGAGTGGTAAAGAAAGCATATCAATGATACTTTTAGCATCTCTGGAGAGAAGGAATGGGTGACGTTTCGGATCGAGACCCTTTATCAGACTGATCTCGACCTGAAACGTCACCCATTCCTTCTCTCTAGAGATGCTGCCTGTCCAGCTGAGTTACTCCAGCATTTTGTGTCTACCTTCGATTTAAACCAGCATCTGCAGTTCTTTCTTACACAATGACACTTTTGGTTTAGTTTAGAGATACAGCACGGAAACAAGCCCTTCGGCCCACCGAGTCCGTGCCGACCAGCGATCCCCGCACATTATCAGTATCCTACACACACTGGGGACAATTTTTTTTTGCATTTACCAAGCCAATTTACCTACAAACCTGTATGTCTTTGGAGTGTGGGAGGAAGCCAAAGATCTCGGAGAAAACTCACGCGGTCACGGGGAGAACGTACAAACTCCCTACAGACAGCACCCATAGTCGGGATCGAACCCGAGTCTCCGACGCTGTAAGGCAGCAACTCTACCGCTACGCCGCCGTGCCGCCCCTTTAATGTCACATGTACAGTGAAATTCTTTGTTTTTGTATACAATCCTGTAAAATCATACAGCAGACATCACCTGGGTGGTACACAAAGAGTCGCCGCCTTTCTGGCACCAACAAAGTTTCAAAAGTCTCATCTTCTGGCAGCGGCGAACCAGGCCCGCCTCCGCAAATGTCCACAGGCGGCCCCTCGCCAGCTCCCTCTGTGCGCTCGGCGACCCGGCCACCCGCTATCCTTGACTCCATCGGTCAGGGCATTGAATATCAAGTCAGGAAATCATGCTGCAGCTATATTACATTTTGGTTGAGCTACATTCGAAGTATTGTCTGCAACTCTGGTCTCCCCTTTACAGGAAGGGCGTGGAGGCTTTGGAGAGGTTGCAGGAGTTTTGCCAAGATGTCGCCTGCATTAAAGGATATTGACTATACTCCAAGTGAACACACTTGGAATATTTTCTCTGGAAAGTCAGAGATTGACGAAGGACCTTCTTCTTCTTCCTCTTGCGTATGACGTGCACAGCCTAAAGTTGTAGGACAACTTGTTCCATTTGATCTTATTTGATTGCATTCGTCGAAACAGGGCGGACCACGTGAAGGTTGCCATCTCCCACCCCATGGGAGACCTGATAGATGTTTATAACATAATTCAAGGCATAGATAGAGTGGACAGTCAGAACCTTATTCACAGGGTGGAAATGTTAAAGAACTAGAGCGAATGGATTGAAGGTGAGAGGGGCAAAGTTGAAAGAAGATGTGCAGTGTACGTTATTCACACAAAGGTGCCTTGAACGTCAGGGATGGTGGTGGAGGCAGATATGATAGTGGTGTTTTAGAGGCTTTTAGATAGGCACATGGATATGCAGAGAAGAGAGGGATATGGATCACTGGTCGGCAGAGATGTTTTATTTTTATCATGTTCGGCACAGATATCGTGGACTGTGTTCTGTGTTCTCTGAGAAGGTTGAAGAGAACAAAGGGAATGGTCAAGGTGGCAGGCATCCTCAAATGATTCACCAAAATGAACACTGGTCAAGTTAGGCAGGGACGCAGCCACATTCTCCACCGCTGGGCTGCTGCACCACCAGGTTTTGCTTTGCTGTAAAGTTGTATTAAGCCGATCTGTTCTTTCATATAATATGATTCTCTATGAATTTTAGATTCATTTGTAGGATAATTGGCCCTCTGTAAATTGCCCCTAGCGTGTAGGGGAGTGGATGAGAAAGTGGGATAACATAGAACTGGTGTGAACAGGTTGGTGTGGACTCGGTGGGCCAAAGGGCCTGTTTCCATGTCGTGTCTCTAAACCAAACTAAAAACTAAACTAAAAACTAAAGTGCACCAAAACAATATTCATTGCTTCTGTTGAAGTAAGTTGTCTGAATCTGCGGGTGTTTCTGGGCAAACTGATATCCGCACAGTAGCACAGACTCGCCTCCTACATTCATATTTCAAACCAGATGACAGGTTTTACACATCATCATGAAATGAGCCGTCTGCTCCTGGACAGCACAGCCCCAGGGAGAACAGTGAAGGGTTAATCCTCTCAGAACACAAGGACGGGTCGACGGGGCAGCCCGGAGAAAAAGCTGCCTCACCGACCAGGTAGGGACCTAGAAAATAGTTTCCCCCAATTACCCCCCCACAAGAAAAGTCAAATTCCCCAGACAAAATTCACTAAAAAACTAAAGAAAAAAGTGAAATTAACGGACGGCTGCTGGTTAGCAGCCGTTCCCCAAGATGGTTCCTCCTCCAAATGGGTGACGTTTCTGATCTTCACCGAGTTACTCCAGCATTTTGTGTCTATCATCGTTTTAAACAGGCATTTGCAGTTCCTTCCTATATATATATATATTTATATGTGTGTAAGTGTATATATACATATATAGTTCATAAGTTCTAGGAGTATATATGTTTTTTTTTTTCATTACATACTATGTATACATATTCTGTTGTGCTGCTGCAAGTAAGAATTTCATTGTTCTACCAATGACAATAAAACACCTTTGACATTTCACTCCACTTCTCTCCTTATCTGACTCCCTTTTGTCACCTTTCCATCCCTGCCCTGTTCACCTATCTGCCAAGCAACAGACTCCATTACCTGCATCCACCTATCACACCTTCCCCTCAGCCAACAATGAACCATTGTTTATTTCTTTCAGCATTATCCGCTTTGATCTGTCCTTTTCACACCTTACATGCACTTTGTACCGTTCCATATCTCTAATTTCCCTCTCTTCTGACTCTCAGTCTGAAGAAGGGTCTCGGTCCAAAACTTCGCCCATTCCTTCTCTGATGCTGCCTGTATCACTAACTCTATCCTCCTATCACTTGTCAGGCTTTGTACCAGCCCATGTCTTTTCCAGCTGTCTGCCACACTACACTCAGTCTAAAGAAGGGTCTAGACCTAAATCGTCACCTGTCCATGTTTTCCAGAGATGCTGCTTGAGCTGAGGAGTGATTCCAGAACGTGCTTTCACATGAGAGAGAGATGAGAGAGATAGAGAGAGACTGCTTTCCAATTGTCATTGGACCAGGGCCAAGCTCAGTGAAGATGTGTGCTGGTGTTTAATGGTCACCCCACATTACAGTGGGCGGCGCAGTGGCACAGCGGTAGAGTTGCTACCTTTTGGGCCTGTCCCACTTACGCGACTTTTTCGGCGACTGCTGGCACCCGTCGTAGGTCGTTGTAGGTCGGCAGAAATTTTCAACATGTTGAAAATCCAGCGGCGACCAGAACAAGGTACGATTCTTTGGGCGACTACTCACGACCATACAGGCCTCAACCTGCGACATGTCGCCTGTATGGTTGTGCCTAGTCTCCTCAGTCGCCCAAAGAATCGTAGCGGCTTTCTGGTCACTGCTGGATTTTCAACATGTTGAACATTTTCGGCGACATGGAATGACCTATGACGGGTGCCAGCAATCGCCGAAAAAGTCGCGTAAGTGGGACAGGCCCGTAACTGTGCTTCACAGCGCTGGAGTCCCGGGTTCAATCCCGACTACGGGTGCTGTCTGTATGGAGTTTGTACATTCTCCCCGTGACCGCTTGGGTTACCTCAGAGATCTTCGGTTTTCTCCCACTCTCCAAAGACGTACAGGTTTGTAAGTTAATTAGCTTGGTATAAATGTAAAAATTGTCTCTAGTGTGTGTAGGGTATTGTTCATATCCGGGGATCAGTGGTCGGTGCGGACCCGGTGGGCCGAAGGGCCTGTTTCTGCGTTGTATCTCTAAACTAAACTAAATTAAATCACATTACACACAGTGGAAGTATATCACCCTCGACCCCAGTGGTAGAGGAGACAGGAGGAAGGTTTATCCTTTGTGAATGAATCATGAGGGTAGAAAGATGGACTGTATCTAGAATCTTTTCTAATTGAATCAAATAAAGTCATAGATCATACAGCATGGAAACAGGCCCTTCGGCCCAACTTGCCCATACCGACCAACATGCAACAGCTACACTAGTCCCACCTGCTCACATTTGGCCCATATCCCTCTAAACTTATCCTATCCACGTACTTGTCCAAATGTTTCTTGAATGTTGCGATAGTTCCTGCCTCAACTACCTCCTCTGGCAGCTCGTTCCATATACCCACCATCCTTGTGTAACAAATTTACCCCTCAGGTTCCTATTAAATCTTTCCCCCCCCTCACCTTAAACCTATGTCCTCTGGTTCTCGATTCACCTACTCTGGGCAATAGACTGTGCGTTTACCCGATCTATTCCAATGATAAGGAGTGTAATGAGAGGAATTTTTTGTATAACAAGGTTGTTTGCTTTCACAGGAGAATCCGTTCAAAGAGCAAATAGTGAAGACCTTTTCTGAAGATGGTGAGGGGAATCTGAGCTTCAATGACTTTGTGGACATGTTCTCCGTGCTGAGCGAGATGGCTCCGCGTGAGCTGAAGGCCATTTACGCCTTTAAAATCTACGGTATGCTCGCCACTTCCTTCAGTTCAGTTCAGTTTAGTTTATTGTCACGTGTACCGAGGTACAGTGAAAAGCTTTTGTTGCGTGCTATCCAGTCAGCAGAAAGACTCGAGCCATTTACAGTGTATAGACACATGATAAGGGAATAACATTTAATGCAAGACAAAGCCAGCAAAGTTCAATCTAGGATAGTCCAAGGGACATCAAAGAAGTAGTTCAGCACTGCCCTCTGGTTATGGTAGGATGATTCAATTGCCTGATAACAGCTGGGAAGAAACTGTCCCTGAATCTGGAGGTGTGTGTTTTCACACTTCTATACCTTTTGGCTGATGGGAGAGGGGAGAGGAGGAGTGGCCAGGGTGCGACTTGTCCTTGATTATGTTGCTGGTCTTGTCGAGGCAGCATGAGATATAAATGGAGTCAATGGGAAGGGAGGTTGGTTTGGGTGGTGGCCTGGGCCGCGTCCGCCATTCCCTGCAGTTTCTCGTGGTCTTGGATGGAGCTGTTCCCCAAACCGTGCTGTGATGCATCCCGATGAAATGCTTCAACAATAAGATGAATAAAATACAACTCCTTGGCAAGTATCTGGCGGAGTCCAGAACCAGGGATCACAGTTTAGGAATAGGGGGTAGGCCTATTAGGACTGAGATGAGGAAAAAAAAATTCACCCAGAGAGTTGTGAATCTGTGGAATCAAGGGATATGGGGAGAAAGCAGGAACGGGTTACTGATTCTTAATGATCAGCCATGATCATATTGAATGGCTCTCTGGCAGGAGGGGAGATCAGTTTTAACAGCTGTGTCTGATTGATTGTCTAAACTCATGGCCAGGCAAGAACTGACAGGAAGGTGGGACCTATAGTTTATCTAGGCACATGGGGTTCCAGAATGACCAGTGCTCCAGGATATAGGGACGAGAATCCAGGACGTGGTCAATGGTGGTGAACTCCTGTTCCTCTTCTCTTGCAAAGGAAGGATTCTGTCTGATATTCCAGACCAGGGTGTCACTGTTTCCTGATGACACAATAGGAATGTCTCACCACATGTTTTACATACTTGGCTAATAAATTAATTACAATGACAAAACCCTTAATCCGCCATAGGACTGATAGACTTTAAAACTAGCCTTGGTACAAATATGCAGAAATATTTGAAGCCTAAAGAAGAGCAGAATTAATATGGGTGACATGTCTGAGACTTAAGAAGGGTCTCGACTCGAAACATCACCCATTTCTTCTATCCAGAGATGCTGCCTGTCCCGCTGAGTTACTCCAGCATTTTCTCTTCTATCTTTGGTGTAAACCAGCATCTGCAGTTCCTTCCTACACAAGAATTTAAAAGAATTTGGAATAACATGTGTTCATGAATGAAAGACAGCCACACTTGGGCAGTCTGCACCCTAGCGGCATAAACATTGAATTCTCCAATTTCCTGTAGCCCTTGCTGTCTCCTCCCCTTCTCAGCTCTCCCTCAGCCCTCGGGCTCCTCCTCTTCCTTTTTCCTTTCTTCGATCCCGACTACGGGTGCTGTCTGTACGGAATTTGTACGTTCTCCCCGTGACCTGCGAGCTTTTTCTCCGAGATCTTCAGTTTCCTTCCACACTCCAAAGACGTACAGGTTTGTAGGTAAACTGGCTTGGTAGAAATGTAAAAATTGTCTCTAGTGGGTGTAGGATAGTGTTAATGGTTGGGGATCGCTGGTCGGTGCAGACCCGATGGGCCAAAGGGCCTGATTCCGCATTGTATCTCTAAACTAAACTAAACTCTTTCCAGTTTGTGTCGTGCCACATACAACCTAGTGCAGAAGGCCTGTCTCTGACCTGACATGTACCCTGTTCATGTAGAAGCCCCATATGGCAATCCCAGCTGTTCCTCATAAATCTCTTCTCTTAACTGCTATCAAGGAGTCTTAGTCACTGCAGCGCATGCTTCCCACAACTCCACATCTTAACCTGTTAAACATCCAATTACTTGCGACTACTTTTAAATATTAAATAGCTGCGACCTGCATTGTGTGACTGCATTATTTAAACAAGATCTCCAGTGAGCCTAGACTTGCTGAAGGCTCCCAGTCTCTCGGTTGGTGAATAGTTATTAACCTGCTCAAAGACGGCGGCACGGTGGCGCAGCGGTAGAGTCGCTGCCTTACAGCGCTTGCAGCGCCGGAGACCCGGGTTTGATCCTGAGTCTGGGTGCTGTCTGTACGGAGTTTGTACGTTCTCCCAGTCTCCCAAAGATGTACAGGTTTGTAGGTTAATTGGATTCGGTAAAGAGACACTGTAAATTGTCCCATATGTGTAGGTTTACCAACCAGGGACAATTTACATTCTTTACAAGTGTTAGTATACGTGGATCACTGGTGGGCACGGACTCAGTGGGCCGAAGGGCCTGTTTCTGCGCTGTATCTCTAAACTAAACGTTACTGATTTCTGCAGGTCAATGGTCACTGGACTGTCTGGAAACCCCAGTTAAACATAATAGGATGAGCACTGCACAGCTGTAAAATAGCTGGTAACCTTATTCATGAATGAAGGACAAATTAAAGAGGTGCCTCACAATTTTTGCCCTCATACTGGGCTGCCTGTCACAGCCCGGGGACATAGGCTGGCAGCAATGAATGTGGGGTGCAGGTGTGATGAACGGCACTCAGAATTGTAAAGGGTTTCCTGCAGCATGGTGATTGAATCTGACATCAAGCCACCTTGGCTCAGCTCACACCTGTGGGTTTGATTCATAAGGTCATAAGTGATAGGAGTAGAATTAGGCCATTCTGCCCATCAAGTCTAGTCCGCCATTCAATCATGGCTGGTCTATCTTTCCCTCCTAACCCCATTCGCCTGCCTTCTCCCCATAACCTCTGACAACCAGACTAATCAAGAATCTACCTATCTCTGCCTTAAATATATTGAATTGAGCTGAATAAATTGTATTAGCCAAGTGTGTATACATAATAATAATAATAATAATTCATTTTATTTGCTGGCGCCTTTCTAAAACCCAAGGACACCTTACAAGGCATAGAATCACAAAAATACAAAACACATAATCGGAGTAAATTAAATATAAAAACACCACAGTACACAAATCAAGGACAGAATTCAATTACAAAAGCACAAAAAGAAAATAAGAAACACAGTTTGAGGAGAGAGCAGCGGCAGCCAAATCGCGCCAGCGTCCACTCTCCCCTCCGACCGCCATCTTGAACACAGACTAACAGGCACAGCACACAAAAATCATCCCCCCACAATGACCACCACTGTGGGGGAAGGCACAATGTCCAGTCCCCAACCCAGTTCTCCCCAGAGTCAGGCCCATCGAGGCCGCCACAGTTGCCTCTACGGAGGCCCGATGTTCCTGGCCGTCGGGAGAGTCCTCGCAGCGGCTGGAACGGCCGGTTTCCCAGCGGAGTCGATGGCACCTGAAGCCGACAGGGCCGCGCCGATTTGGAGCCACGAGGCTCCCGATGTTGGAGTCGGCGCCGCCGCCCGCGGCTGGTCGCTCCGCAGTCCCGCAGCCCGGAGGTGTTGATGTCGGCGGTCAGCGCATACATCCAGCGCGTCGTTCCAGCGCGGTGACCCAGGCAAGGCATCGCCCGCTCCGCTCCGCTCCGCTCCGCTCCACGATAGCGCTCCTGCGCTGTGCCGCCACCGAAGCTGAAGGTGCTGGGCGGTCCCCATCAGGAAAACGGCGCTCCATGCCCGCTGGTAGGCCACGAGGACGGGTCGACGAGGCAGCCTGGAGAAAAAGCTGCCTCACCGACCAGGTAGGGACCCAGAAATAGTTTCCCCCTTACCCCCCCACATTAAAAGTCAAAATTCCCCAAACAAACAAAGAAATAAAAAAAGCTAAAACTAAAGAAAAGTGAATTTGATGGACGGCTGCTGTTTAGCAACCGTTCCTCCAAGATGGCGGCTCCTCCTTCCTCCATACAAGGAATTTGGTGGTTTGCTCGCAATAACAACATGCTATTCAGTAAACAATTAAGATTAAAACATTATAGTTTAAGCATGTGAGGAATGAAATAAAATACCAGAGCAAAATGAGGCTACAGACTTTTGGTTGTTGAGTAGAGCTACTGCTCGTGAAAAAAAACAGTTTTTATGTCTGGCTGTGGCAGCTTTGACAATCCGGAGTCGCCTTCCAGAGGGAAGTGATTCAAAGAGTTTGTGGCCAGGGTGAGAGGGGTCAGAGATGATCTTACCCGCTCGCTTCCTGGCCCTTGCAGTGTACAGTTCGTCAATGGAGGGAAGGTTGCAGCCAACAATCTTCTCTGCTGATCGGACGATTCGCTGCAGCCTCCGGGTGTCGTGCTTGGTGGCTGAGCCAAACCAGACCATGATGGAGAAGGTGAGGACAGACTCTACGATGGCCGTGTAGAATTGGGCCATCATTGCCTGTGACAGATTGTGCTTCCTCAGTTGCCACAGGAAGTACATCCTCTGTTGGACCTTTTTGACTGTGGCGTTGATGGTAGCCCCCCATTTAAGGTCCCTGGACATGATGGTTCCAAAGAACTTAAATGACTCCACAGATGTGACTGTGGTGTTGTTGATGGTGAGTGGGGTGAGGGGAGGGGGAGCTCTCCTAAAGTCTACAATCAATTCCACTGTCTTAAGAGTATTGATTTTTGATCATTAAGATCCACTGACTTGGCCTCCACAGCCGTCTGTGGCAAAGAATTCCACAGATTCATCACCCTCTGACTAAAGAAATTCCTCCTCATCTCCTTCCTAAAAGAACGTCCTTTAATTCTGAGGCTGTGACCTCTAGTCCTAAACTCTCCCACTAGTGGAAACATCCTCTCCAAATCCACTCTATCCAAGCCTTTCACTATCCTGTACGTTTCAATGAGGCCCCCCCTCATTCTTCTAAACTCCAGCGAATATAGGCCCAGTGCCATCAAACGCTCATTATATGTTAACCTACTCATTCCTGGGATCATTCTTGTAAACCTCCTCTGGACCCTCTCCAGAGCCAGCACATCCTTCCTCAGATATGGGGCCCAAATTGCTCACAATACTCCAAATGCAGCCTGACCAACGCCTTATAGAGCCTCAGCATTACATCCCTGTTTTTTGTATACAAGCCCTCTTGAAGTAAATGCTAGCATTGCGTTTGCTTTCTTTACTACTGATTCGAGTTGTAGATGAATGTTTTGGGAATTCTGCAGCAGCCGGGATTGATGAAATTGTTGGACGGAGCTGTCACCAGCGACATTTCTCCACTCTACCAGCGATCGGTTTTTATTTGGTGAGAAGCTCTGTAATTAAACAGCACAGGTGAAACAGCATTCAGAGGCCTTGTCTTGTAAACTGTGTGATGTATGGCCATGCCGTTTTACATGTCACTTTGGGATTAAACATGAATTCACAGGGCTATCCAATAAACTATGCCTGACAAGTGACCCTTTCAAAACCAGGAGTATAAAGATGAACTCTTTGCTTCTTTCTGCCGATCCAATTTTAAAATGTTCTGTCCTGAGTTTGCCGTCTCACAATACTCATTAATATTATATTTGTTGGAGCCGATTATTTGCCATTAATGGCCATTAATACTCATCCCTAGTCATGTGAGGAAGCTAACTCATGAATTTAACATGCCACTGCCTCCCAGCTGTGGATCACTTGCTGGAAAACATGATTCTGATGTTTGGGTTTGAATCCCATTCCAGAGAGTTGGCTAGGATAGTGTTAGTGTGTGGGGGGGATCGCTTGTCGGCACAGACCCGGTGTGCCGAGGGGCCTGTTTCCACGCTGTATCTCTGGAGTAGTTTAGTTCAGTTTATCGCACGTGTTGAACAACAGTTGAAAAGCTTTTGTTGCGCGCTATCCAGTCAGCAGAAAGACAATACATGATTACAATCGAGCCATTGTCAGTGTATAGATACATGATAAGGGAATAAAGTTTAGTACAAGGTAAAGCCAGCAGAGTCCAATGAAGGATAGTTCGAGGGTCCCCAATGAGGTAGATAGTAGTGCAGCGCTGCTTTCTGGTTGTGGTAGGATGGTTCAATTGCCTGATAACAGCAACAGAGTAAAGTAAAATCATCATCACCCTTGAGAAAAATCAATGCAAAGTGCTCAGTGTTTCATCCGTACTTTCTGTCCCTCTGCATTGATTCCCTTCTTAGTCCTGAATTGACACGACTTGTGTTATTACTCCCTGCTTATCATTTGTTATACTTATGCCCCTGTCCCACTTAGGAAACCTGAACGGAAACCTCTGGAGACTTTGCGCCCCACCCAAGGTTTATGTGCGGTTCCCGGAGGTTCCCGGAGGTTTTTGTCAGTCTCCCTAATGGTCGAAAGTGGTTTCCGCTTCTATGTTCCGGTGATTATTCCGGCGAGAGAAGGAATGGGTGACGTTTCGGATCAAGACCCTTCTTCAGACTGAGCATCAGGGGAGAGATAGTGATATGAAGAAATATAGAACAAATGAATGAAAGATATGCAAAAACTTTACAATGATAAAGGATGATAAAGCCATTTGCTAGGTGAGAATGAGAAGCTGGTGCGACGTGGGTGGGGGAGGGATGGAGAGAGAGGGAATGCATCGGGTTACTTGAAGTTCAAGAAATCAATGTTTCTGTTCAAGAGAGGATCAATAGACCTGGTGTTGGCTGGGCTGGTCACAGCGAGTCAGCGCGTCCACGTTAAACGTTGGGCTTCCCTCCGACAGACTTCAACACGGACAACTACATCTGCAAGTCGGACCTGGAGAAGACGCTGAACAAGCTGACGCGGGAGGAGCTGGCGGTGGAGGAGGTGACGTTGGTGTGTGAGAAGGTGATCGAGGAGGCCGACCTGGATGGTGACGGCAAGCTCAACTACGCAGACTTTGAGAACATGATCGGCAGAGCACCCGACTTCCTCAGGTGAGTGGGTCCACACAAGCTAAAGATGGATGTCCTCAGGTGCAGAGAGATTTTTTTACGATGATGTTTAGGAAGGAACTGCAGATGCTGGTTTAAATCGAAGATAGACACAAAATGCTGGAGTAACTCAGCGGGACAGGCAGCATCTCTGGAGAGAAGGAATGGGTAACGTTTCGGGTCGAGACCTTTCTTCAGTGTGGGGTGGTGGATTGTGCTCTGGGCCCTGGGCCTTTCAGTTTAGTTTGAGTTTAATTTATTGCCACATGTACCAAGGTACAGTGACAATAGACAATAGACAATAGGTGCAGGAGTAGGCCATTCGGCCCTTCAAGCCAGCACTGCCATTCAATGTGATCATGGCTGATCATCCCCAATCAGAACCCCGTTCCTGCCTTCTCCCCATTCCTTCTACCGTAACTGTGGTTGCAGTTTCCTGGATGTGTATTAACAACACAAGGAATTATTGACATGCTATTTTGTTATTACACAAACAGGAGGGGAGGGAGAGAGATAGAGAAAGATGTTCTGTCTTGTAGAAACCAGAATCAGTCTGAAGAAGGATCTCATCCCGAAACGTCACCTATCCAAGTTCTCCAGAGATGCTGCCTCTCCCGCTGAGTTACTCCAGCACTCCGTGTCCAGTTCTGTGTCTTGTCTGCTCCCCATGTAATAAACAATAGACAATAGGTGCAGGAGTGGGCCATTTGGCCCTTCGAGCCAGCACCGCCATTCAATGTGATCATGGCTGATCATCCCCAATCAGTTCCTGCCTTCTCCCCATATCCCCTGACTCCGCTATTTTTAAGAGCCCTATCTAGCTCTCTCTTGAAAGCATCCAGAGAACCTGCCTCCACCGCCCTCTGAGGCAGAGAATTCCACAGACTCACCACTCTCTGTGAGAAAAAGTGTTTCCTCATCTCCGTTCTAAATGGCTTACTCCTTATTCTTAAACTGTGGCCCCTGGTTCTGAATAGCTTTTGTTGCGAAATAACCAGTCAGCGGCAAGAAGATACATGATTACAATCGATCCATTTACAGTGTATAGATACGTGATAATGGATACATGTTCACGTTTACTGAGTTTAAGAGGATCAAAGTTAACTTCAGAAATGTTGCTGTAGGAATAGAGATGGCTTGATTGTAATCATTTATTGTCTTTCCGCTGACTGGTTAGCACGCAACAAAAAGCTTTTCACTGTACCTCAGTATACGTGACAATAAACCAAACTAACTAAACCCACGCAGTCACAGGGAGAACATGCAAACTCCACACAGGCAGCAGCTGAGGTCAGGATTGAACTCTGGTCTCTGGCGCTGTGAGTCCCTTGCTGCTCTCTCTGCCCCACTATCTGAGTGCACTGCCAAGGCTCTGCCTGTCGAGGGTGATCCTTTATCCTCTCTATCACAGGCAAGTGGGACGAGTGTAGCTGGGACATGTTGGCCGGTGTGGGCAAGTTGGGCCGAAGGGCCTGTTTCCACACTGTATCACTCCATGTCTCTATTTCTATGACTCTACCCTTTCAGGTGGATGCTACTCATCCTAATGCACTATTTTAAATAAAAGCAGCACATTCTGACGTTGCAGCCTGTATTTAATCTTACATTTGGAAATTACCCATTGCAGTTTCCTTAAACTTGTGCCCGTATTACAAACATGGCTGCACCTCAAATATCCTTTGTGTAAGGTACATACAAAAGGCACCTTTAGAAATGCCAGTTCTTTCTTTGAACAGCTGTTGAGTATTAATTAAAAAGAAGTCACAGTGGAACGTGCTGCAGAGAGTAGAAGCCTTCACTAGCTTTAGATCTCTTGGTGACTCACAGCATTTCTCTAACACACACTGGAATTACCATTCTGGGAGCCCCTAATGGTGGTGTTAGCTGCATTACTTGGCACTGATCTGCTGCATAAGGTTAAGGGGCTGTCCCACTGCGGCGACCTAATCCGCAAGTTCCGAAGAGTGTCTTCGACCTTCAAGCGGAAAAAAAAAAAAAAAAAAAAAAAACACACACACACACACACACACACACACACACACACACACACACACACACACACACACACACACACACACACACACACACACACACACACACACAAAAAAATATATTAAAAAAAAAAAAAAAAAGGGGGCCAGGGAAAGCGGGGGAGCGCTGTCTGAAATTCCCACCCGCGATGAAGAGGAAGGTAAACGGCTGCCACAGTAAGTCCTTTAGAGAGCGCGGAGGGGGGAAGAGAAGGAGAGAGAAGGGGATAGAAGGCGGGAGAAGGAGAGAGAAGGGGAGAGAAGGGGAGAGAAGTGGAGAGAAGGGGGGAGATGGAGAGAGAAAGGGAGAGAAGGGGAGAGAAGGGGGGAGAAGGGAGAAGGGAGAAGGGGAGAGAAGGGGAGAGAAGGGAGAAGGGGGGAGAAGGGGGGAGAAGGAGTGGAGACACTTTTAAGAAGTATAATAAAGTTTAGCGGGCATTTAACCTACCGGTTGGTTTTCCCTGGTCCTGAAAACTCCAATGAGCCAATCAAAATGGCCGGTCAGCGAAGGAGATTGCCTACGGCTGCCCTCGACTGCCTGTAACCAAATAGCGTCCCCACTCCACTGCACTACGAGTCAAAAAGAACCATGCCGACCAAATTTTACTCACGGCAATTTTTTCAACATGCTGAAAATTTTTCCGCAACCTAGCTGAGGCCGTGAGTATGCGGGAACTTCCCTCGAGCATGAAGGAGAGTTCCAGTGACCTCCTAGGACCATGTGTCGACCATGCTGCGGGTTTGAGTCGAGGGCAAACTCGTCTAAACTCGCAGGTTAGGTTGCTGCAGTGGGACAGCCCCTTTAAATTACTCGTGTAGGAGATTGCTTTGTCAATCATTTTAGAAATTGATGCTAATCCCTACCACTAATTGGCCTGTAATGGGTTCACTGTCAAGAAATGGTCGACACTGCTGCAGTGCTTTCTGTCCATGCCTCTACCCCCTTAAATAGTCGGCATGTGGCCTAAAGACTCACCAGCACCTTCATAGTCTGACTGAACGCCTCTTCCACACACCAAACCACGCCACCTGTGGATTTAGTCACATATGTCCAGGTTAGGTTAGAGATAACTAAACTGACTGTGGTGTAACTAGACCACATGGACACATACTGTAGATAACTAGAGGTGTACAAAATCATGAGAGGAATAGATCGGGTAGACGCACAGATTCTCTTGCCCAGAGTAGGAGAATGGCGAACCAGAGGACATAGTTTTAAGGTAAGGGGGGGAAAGATTTAATAGGAACCTGAGGGGTAACTTTTTCACACACAGGGTGGTGGGTGTATGGAACGAGCTTCCAAAGGAGGTAGTTGAGGCAGGAACTATCGCAACGTTTAAGAAACATTTAGACAGGTACATGGATAGGACAGGTTTTGTGTCATATGTGGCCAAACACAGGCAGGTGGGACTAGTGTAGATGGGACATGTTAGTCGGTGTGAGCAAGTTGGGCCGAAGGGCCAGTTTCCATGTTGGATGACTCTATGACTCCACGACATACAGCATGAAAACAGGCACTTCAGCCCATCGAGTCCACATTGACCTTCAATCGCCCCTTCAAGCCATTTCTCTGCTATCCCTCTTTCACATGTGCTCCCTGCACAAAGGCCAACCAACCTACAAAGCCGCACATCAGTGGCATGTGGGAGGAGACTGAAGGAAACCCACACGATCACGGGGAGAACATGCAAACTCTACACAGACAGCATCCGAGGTCAGGATGGAATGTTTCTGACCCATGTTCGCCGGAGACACTGCCTGACCAGCTGAGCTACTCCTGCACTTACAGCAGTGTTTTGTTCCCAGAAGCACATAACTGGCTGCTAGATCAATGCATGATCTAGTTTCATGCATTCATTTTCCTTGATAAAATGTTTCAAATTTGCCGCCTATCCATGTGGATGTGCCATTTTTCCCCCCAATTAACATAACTCCCTTCCCCTTGAAGGGTTCGGAGTGCGAAAGGTCTGTGGAAATAAACACAATGAATTTTAAAATCTATGTGTATGAAGGGACTGCGGATGCTGGTTTAAACCAAAGATAGACACAAAAGCTGGATTAACTCAACGGGACAGGCAGCATCTCTGGAGAGAAGGAATGGGTGACATTTCGGGTCTGAAGAAGGGTCTCGACCCACAACGTCACCCATTCCTTCTCTCCAGAGATGCTGCCTGTCCCGCTGAGTGATAGAATCGTGGAGTGATACAGATGTGGAAACAGTGATACAGATGTGGAAAGATGTGTCCATCTTTGGTTTTAAATCTATTCTTCTTATTCTGTTGCCTGTTATTTTTCCAGCACATTTCACATTCGGATCTGAAGGGCCGAGACGGGACTGGTGTACAAGAAGGCAGGTGCACGCAAGGTCAGGGCCGACCCCCCCCCCTCTGATCTCTCAACCCTCTGGAACTATCGTGTACAGGTGGCACAGCTGGTTGGAACTGCAGGGAAAGAGCGGCCTGCCTCTCTCTCTCTCTCTCTCTCTCCTCCTCCTCGTCATGTCCATCTGAGAACAGGCTGGATCGCTGATAGTTCCAGCATCTGCTCCCTCTGCTTGGAAACCCGAAGAGCAGGTGACCGACCGACCGACCGATCTTCACGTCAGCAGTGTTCCTGAACTACTCTCTTGAATTTCTCACTGAAGGCAGTGACAGTGAAGGGCATTCACTCCAGGAAGCACAGGCAGATTCTAGGGCTAAATCCTCTTTGTCAGTATTTTATATCACAACACACTTTGCCCTCTACTGGGGTTTCAAGGAAACCTTTCTATATCCCCACTGTTTTGTAATCGCTTGCTGCAGATGTTTAGGGTATTAACTTTCATTCAGAGTTGTTTGTTGTAAATCGCCGGTTTTGGTGATTCTTCATTGCAGCAGCTTCCTCATGGACTGTGCGACCAGTGTGTGTCCCTGCCCCCTCAACGCATCTCCCCTCGACACCTGAGTAGGAAGGAACTGCAGATTTAACTGCTGGTTTAAACTGAAGATGGAATCAAAAAATCTGGAGGGACTGAGCGGGTCAGGCAGCATCTCTGGAGAAGAGCAATAGGTGACGTTTTCGGGTCGAGACCCTTCTTCAGACTGAGAGTCGGGGGGGAAAGGGAAACAAGAGATATAGACGGTGATGTAGAGAGATATAGAACAATAGAATCAAAGAATTAACGATGATAAAGGCAAAAGGCCATTGTTAGCTGTGGCTAAAGTGAAAACTAGGTGCAAAGTAACCCTTGCATCCCCCCTCTCTCCATCCATCCCCCACTCATGTCGTACCAGCTTCAAGTTGTCTTGTTGAATCTGACTGTCTATACTCGTTTCACCCGCCCACAGCTAACAATGGGCTGTTTACTTGATCATCATTACTTTTTTGCACATCTTTCATTCATTTGTTCTATATCTCTCTCTACATCACTGTCTTTATCTCTCGTTTCCCTTTCCCCTGACTCAGTCAGTAAGAAGGGTCTCGACCCGAAATGTCACCTATTGCTCTTCTCCAGAGACGCCGCCTGGGCCGCTGAGTCACTCCACCTTTTCGTGTCCCCTCTACACCTGTCTGTGTTTCACAACTCCTACAGGGACCCCCAGCGGTATAACTCAGTGGGCCGGTGGCAGGAAGACTGGGATCAGCCGCTGTGGCTGGGTCTGTGCTTGCGGCGGGTAGTTTGGGCTGTGCTTGGATCTGAAAGGGCCGGTGGGGGCGGGTGATCAAATACAGCACAGCGCCGTGCTACGGGGGGGGGGTTCATGGGTTACATTGCACCTAGTTCCCACCTGGGCCGCGGCTAACAATGACCTGTGTCCTTTATCATCGTTATGTTTTTGCATATCTTTCATTGTGTTACCGGCTATTATCCCACGCCAGCGCAGCGCAGTGCCGTGCCGTGCCGTGCCGTGCTAGGAGGCTGGGGACCATTGTGTTACCGGCTATACTAACCCAGTCATCACCAAGCATGAATGAAACTTTCTGCCTCCCCCATTCTTTTCTAATTCCAGTATCAGAGAGGTACTGGAGCACAAGGACAATCACGTGGCTGTAACAGCCAGTGGAAGGGCTCTGTCATTACACTATTTGGACTCATTCTCATTGGGAGGATCGGTGATTTCTTGATTCCAGGTTGAATATTCTCTTTCATTTCCTTTCGGTTTTCTTGCAACTGAATGTAAGCAATTGATGTCGACTGATATCTCTGCGTCTATCCCCGTTGGAAACCTCTGGTTATATTTTGAATATATGGCTTTCCCATTGCTTGTTGTCTTAATAAATAAATGAAAGCAATCCGACTGCTCAAGCTGTGTCCACACACTGTACCACCATCCACAGTTCCATGCATCTACCATCCATTGTACTGTTACCACAGACTCACACATTCACTTCCATATTCCACACACTGCACCACATCCACCTGGGCCTGGCTAAGATGGCCATTCGTGGGTCCAGGCAGCGGGTCGTCGATGGTCACACCAGAGTCGGCTGCCTGCCCCTCTTCCGGGCCTACATCCGTGCTCGCGTGTCCCTGGAGAGGGAACACGCGGCGTCCACGTGGACTCTAGACGCCTTCCGTGAACGCTGGTCGCCGCGGCATTTAAAGTATTTGAAATATTGTCTTTGTATTAAGCATGTTTTTATTTGACCCAAGGGCAATGGCTGCCCCTTAGTGCACTGGTCTGAGATATCCACCGGGCTTCAGTAGACGCACTCTGGAGGCACACAAGAAATTGCAGATGCTAGGAATCTTGATCAAATTACAAAGTGCTGGAGGAACTCAGTGGGTCAGGCAGCCTCTGTAAAGGACAGTCTGAAGAAGGATCCCAAAACGTCACCTCCTCAGATGCTACTTGACCCGTTGAGTTCCTCCAGCACTTTGTGTTTTGAAGCACTTTCGGCACTGAGTTAGAATATCAGGGACAGACACAAAATATTCGAGTAACTCAGCTGGATAGGCAGTTTCTCTGGAGTGAAGGAAAGGGTGACGTTTCGGGTCGTGACCCTTCTTCACTATCAGGGAGTGAGTATCTAGTGCTGAGGGAGCTGGATCCCCTGGATACAACCATGAACAGGAGCCCTTCCTGGTCTCTCCGATGCTCCCTCTGCAACTGGATGCTC
>CM075993.1:10112355-10156673 GCA_038087875.1 Malacoraja senta
AGCAGATCAGTCACACGCCAGACCCCTGCCGTAATGTTGTTTAAACAGGTTTCCTGAAACGTTTCTAAATCCAACATCGTTTCTTTGTGTGGCTGCCAAGAATAAAAACAGAACTTGTACCTTTGCCAAGTTAACTGCATGTTAGCTACGGTAGACCAGTATTAACCCGAGCGTAATGGGAAGTACTTGGCAAGCATGGCTTGCTTTATAAACATTGGTTTTCACATCACAATACATTAATGCAATCTAGCAAGCACAGCCTTGTTAAGTTTCAAGATCGCAGGTTTCCCCACTGCATTTTTAATAATAGCGTTCTTTGTCGTTATCCAGAAAGAAACATAGAAAATAGGTGGAGTAGGCCATTCGGCCCTTCGAGCCAGCGCCACCATTCAATATGATCATGGCTGAACATCCAAAATCAGTACCCCGTTCCTGCTTTCTCCCCATATCCCTTGATTCCTTAGCCCTAAGAGCTAAATCTCTCTCTTGAAAAATCCAGTGAATTGGCCTCCACTGCCTTCTGTGGCAGAGAATTCCACAGATTCACAACTTTGGGTGAAAAAGTTTTTCCTCTTCTCAGTCCTAAATGGCCGACCCCTTATTCTTAAACTGTGACCCCTGGTTCTGGACTCCCCCAACATGGGGATCATTTTTCCTGCATTTCGCCAGTCCAATCCCAATCCCTTAAGAATTGTACATGTATCTATAAGATTCCCTCTCATCCTTCTAAATTCCAGTGAATGCAAGCCCAGTTGACCCATTCTTTCATCATATAACAGTCCTGCCAACCCGGGAATGAACCTGGTGAACCTACGCTGCACTCCTTCAATAACAGATTGTCATCCTATAAACTGCTTAGACTGTTTAAGGGCCTGGTTGCCTAATTTAATAAATAGATTATATAATTAAAACTTCTGTGAAGTATTAAAGAGACCTAATTTTTTAACTTTTTAAGAGTCATAGTCACAAAATAAGCACTGGTTTTCCCTACATTGAATCAGAATGTGAAGGCCTGGAGAGAGTTGATGTGGAGAGGATGTTTCCACTAGTGGGAGAGTCTAAGGCCAGAGGGCACGGAATAAAAGGACGTACCTTTAGAATGGAGATGAGGAGGAATTTCTTTAGCCAGAGGGTGGCGAGTACATGGAATTCAGCGCCGCAGCGGATGTTGAGGCTAAGTCAGTGGGTATTTTAAAAGCTGAGATCGACAAGTTCTCGATTAGTACAGGCATCAGGGGTTATTAGGAGAAGGCAGGAGAATGGGATTGAGAGGGAGAGATAGATCAGCCATGATTGAATGGCGGAATAGACTTGATGGGCCGAATGGCCCAATTCCTCACCTAGAACGTATGAACATGTTATGAGGAGCAGTCAGGTGAATGGGGCTAAAAGTAAAAGATAGATCATGCTCCTATGTCTTACGATGTTGGTTCAGTGGCAATATTCTATCCCAGTCTTGGGTAAAAATGCAAACAAGCATGGAAAGTCTTAAGGGCCTGTCCCACTTACGTGATTTTGTTCAGCGACTGCCGGCACCCGTCATAGTCACAGCGGGTCGCCGAAAATGTTCAACATGTTGAAAATCCAGCAGCGACCAGAAAAAGGTAACTCTTTGGGCGACTACTCACGACCATACAGGCGTCACCCCGCAAGATCGCTCAAACCAATCTTCTTTCCCTTGAAGGTAGAGAAAATTGCTGGAGAAACTCAGCGGGTGCGGCAGCATCTATGGAGCGAAGGAAATAGGGACGTTTCGTGCGGCAGCATCTATGGAGCGAAGGAAATAGGCGACGTTTCGTCCCGAAACGTCTCCTATTTCCTTCGCTCCATAGATGCTGCCGCACCCGCTGAGTTTCTCCAGCAATTTTCTCTACCTTTGATACTCCAGCATCTGCAGTTCCTTCTTCAACCTTCTTTCCCTCGACTTCATTTACACTTCACGCTGCCTTGGCAAGGCCAGCAGCTTAATCAATGACCAGTCGCGCCCTTTACTGGACCTTATCTCACAGTAAACGTTATTCCCTTTAACGTATATCTGTACACTGTGGGCGGCACAATTGTAATCATGTACCGTCTTACTGCTGACTGGATAGCACACGACAATACCTGGTTAGACAGGACAATAAACTAGAATCTGACCATATGCTTAGACTTTGATGTACCGCAGAACCTGACTATACGCACGACCAGAGATATCTTTGCGCCTGACTTACCTGTTTGCGGTCATCGGCGGTGAAGCGCGGCGTCGCCGGTCGAGGGGACCGCACGGCAACGGCGAGAGCGCCGAGCCTATCCACGGGAGCGCCGCACGGATGCTGCGCGGGGGCCGAGTAATTCAAATACGGCTGGTCCCACGTGCTTGCGGTAAGTAAAAAAAAGGGCGGGCCGACTGCGATGACGTCGGCCCGCCGCACGTGACTCACGAGCGGCGGCTGTGGCGGCGGCCGTCCTGATCGCGGCGCTGTAGCGGTGGCTGTGCCTGCGGCCGTGCCGCACACGTGCCTCACCGGCGGAGGCTGTGGCAGTGGAAGTTTGACGCACGGCGCTCGAGCCACACTGGCGGCAGCCCGTGCGGGCGGCCGTGCCGCACTCGTGCATCACCGGTGGAGGTTGTGCGGTAAGAATATAGTTTTCAACAGTGTAGGTTTTATTTTAGCACCGTGCGGTGTTGGGCACACCGCCGCACAGCCCCGGAATTGTGCGTTCTCACGAGTGCGCGGTCTATGGAAGCAGATTCTTCCCGTTTCGCTGCCAATGACCGCAGACTCGTGAGACAGGCCTTTTAGGTGCAATCCTCCCTTAAATAAACTACTATGATGATTGTTCGTCAAATGTACTGTTAGAACTACCCTCATCTTGGTGAAAGGAACTATGTAAGTGAGGGTTCAAAATGTCCAGCAGAAAATGATCACATCACATTGTTACGCAGGCTTTACGCCTCCGCTTTCTGCCTCTCTGCCTCAGTGGTGGGAGAGTGGAGTGCAGTTCGCAGAGCAACACAGCCCTCTGAGTTTGCCAGACTCGTATCAGCAAACATGCCACCCCTGGCCAAAGCTCCAGAGATACCATCAGCCAGACTCTCTGCTTCTGCCAAACGTCGAGATCCAGCGTCATTTCAGACTCAAATGGTTAACATCTCTTTAAGTGAGGAAAAGGTCAATGTTAAAATCTTTTGTGTAGGAAGGAACTGCAGATGCTGGTTTACACCGAAGATACACAAAATGCTGGAGTAACTCAACGGGACAGGCAGCATCTCTGGAGATAAGGAATGGGTGACGTTTCTGGTCGAGACCCGTAAGGGGCTCGACCCGAAACGTCACCCATTCCTTCTCGCCAGAGACAGAGGCAGAAAACTGAGGCATAAAGCCTGTGTAACAATGTGATGTGATCATTCCTTCTCTCCAGAGGTGCTGCCTGTCCCGCTGAGTTACCCCAGCATTTTGTGTCTACCTTCAATTTAAACCGGCATCTGCAGTTCTTAACCTTTCTTCAGATTACCCAAAACGTCATCCATTCCTTCTCTCCAGAGATGCTGCCTGTCCCGCTGAGTTACCCCAGCATTTTGTGTCTATCTTCGGTGTAAACCAGCATCTGCAGTTCCTTCTAACACATTTCACCTGCTGTTGCGGATAGCACGCATCCTTCCACAGAAACGTATGTGGAAACCAGCAAGCCCTGGCTTTGAAGAGACGATGCATATCATACAGTCAATGGAGAAGTCAAGTCAAGTCACTTTTATTTCTATAGCACATTTAAAAAACAACTCTCGTTGGCCAAAGTGCTTTACATTGGTGGAGGTACTAACGTTATACAACATTGGTTCATAGATTAAGTACATACATAAATACAAACATATAGCCCTCCCTCAGAGGACGTCAAGAAAGGCTTGAGAGTAAAGATGAGTTTTAAGTCTCGACTTAAAAGAGTCGATGGAGGGGGCGGTTCTGATGGGAAGAGGGATGCTGTTCCACAGTCTAGGAGCTGCAACCGCAAAGGCGCGGTCGTCCCTGAGCTTATGCCGGATGTTCAGTAACCCCAAGTCGGCCGATCTGAGGGACCTGGAGGTGGTGTGGTGGGTAAGCAGACTTTTGATGTAGGTGGGGGCAAGCCCGTTAAGGGCTTTGTAGACATAAAGAAGGATCTTGACATTTATTTGGAACGGCACAGGGGAGCCAGTGCACCTCCACTCGCTCTCACCATTAAATTATTTTTTCATACATACATGCACTGGTAGCGATAAACGCCGCTAATTTACAATTTTCCCCCACAACGCTTGGACTAATACCAATTTAGTTTGCTTTTGAAGGGATGTCTCCTGTAGATCGTAGAAGCCATGTATAACCATGAATCGATCGATCTTCCCAAACAGTTCACAGGGAAGGTTTCTTCACTAACTGGGTCATGAAGAAAAATGAGCCCCTGCATTTTTTAATTAAGAAGTTTCTTGAAGCGATTAGTCATCGAAAGCTGACGATGGCTCATTACCCACATTACACAGAATCTTGCAGTCGTCACACATTATTAACCTCAAACAAAGAAATCGCTTGCAACCCAGTCAGGCAACACTATGCGCTGGATTAACTCAGCGGCTCAGGCAGCATTTCTGGAGAAAAGGAATAGGTGACGTTTCGGGTCGAGACCCTTCTTCAGACACCAGCTGACTGACCAACCTCTCCTGCAGCTGCCATGGCCAAAGAAATCAATCTCAGCAAAAATATTTTTGTGATGAAGTTCTCAAAGTACAGAATTCCATTTACATGATAAATTTCTGAATACTTTGAATGGAGAGGGAGAGGAGCGAGAATACGTTCACCACCCAATTATCTTCCGAGATTTACTGCAAAGAAAATCAATGAGATTCCTTGCAGCTGATCAACTAGATCGACTGATCTAGCTTCCTTGTAGCTGACCAACTAGATCGACTAGATCGACTGATCTAGCTTCCTTGCAGCTGATCAACTAGATCGACTGATCTAGCTTCCTTGTGACTGACCAACTAGATCGACTAGATCGACTGATCTAGCTTCCTTGTAGCTGATCAACTAGATCGACTGTACACAAAAATGCTGGAGAAACTCAGCGGGTGCAGCAGCATCTATGGAGCGAAGGAAATAGGCAACGTTTCAGCCCGAAACCTGGCCTATTTCCTTCGCTCCATAGATGCTGCTGCACCCGCTGAGTTTCTCCAGCATTTTTGTGTACCTTCAATTTTCCAGCATCTGCAGTTCCTTCGTTAAAACTAGATCGACTGATCTAGCTTCCTTGTAGCTGATCAAGCTGATCAACTAGAAGGAATCTCATTGATTTACTTTGCAGTAAATCTCGGAAAATTTGACTTGTAAAAGTATCATTAATAGCGATACACCTGCCAGTTACACGTCATTCAAGAGTCAAGATCGTTTGTCTGTCATATTCACCAAGAATGGAACAATAAAATTATTACTTGTTGCAGCCTTACAACCACACAATAAATAATCAACAAATTAACAAATTATATCATAACCCTCGTAACCAGGCATAAGAATGCAAACAGACCACAAGCTGAACATGACCTGCATGTGTTGCCTTGTAGGAGTGGAAGGTGCAGAAATGTAGACACGCTAGACTGCACTCTGAAAATTCATCTAACTGAGAAAAGATATTTGAAGATGGGGGTCTCGACCTGAAACGTCACCCATTCCTTCTCTCCAGAGACGCAGCCTGTCCCTCTGAGTTACTCCAGCTTTTTGTGTCTATCTTCAGAAAAGATGTTGGAAAGGGTACAGAGAAGATTTACAGGGATGTTGCCAGGGCTAGAACTGTAGGGGAAGGTGGAGTAGGCTGGGACTCCATTCCTTGGAGCGTAGGAGGATGAGGGGTGATCTTATCGAGGTGTAGAAAATCATGAGAGGAATAGATCGGGTAGATGAACAGAGTCTCTTGCCCAGAGTAGGGGAATCGAGGACCAGAGGACATAGGTTTAACGGCGAAGGGGAAAAGATTTAATAGGAATCTGAGGCGTAACGTTTTCACACAAAGGGTTGTGGGTGTATGGAATGAGCTGCCAGAGGAGGTAGTTCAGGCACGGACTATCCCAACATTTAAGAAATAGTTAGACAGGTACATGGATAGCCCAGGTTTGTAGGGAAATGAGCCAAATGCGGGCAGGTGAGACGCGTGTAGCTGGGTCACATTGGCCAGTGTGGGCAATTTAGACAATAGACAATAGACAATAGGTGCAGGAGTAGGCCTGCAATGTGATCATGGCTGAATTTGGGCCGAAGGGCCTGTTTCCACACTGTAGTTAGTCGTTAGTTTAATCCACTGATACGAGCTGGTTTACTCAGGGGTGTTTGGATCCGAAGCCTTCAGTCCTCATCCCCTGCTGATGTACACACCATGGTGACTCAGGACACTGAACTCCAAGCAATGCTCGCAGTCATTCACACATCTCCAATTGCTCCTTGCGTTTGGTGCTTCCCAATTTAGAACTGGTCCACCAATGACACAATAACTACGACAATAACCCCACTCCAGGCTCCCACGGAACTCACACAAACCTATGGGGATGGACACAAAATGCTGGAGTAACTCAGCAGGACAGGCAGCATCTCTGGAGATAAGGAATGGGTGACGTTTCGGGTTGAGACCCTTCTTCCGACCGAGAGTCAGATGAGAGGGACGCACAGAGATAAGGAAGGGCAAGGTGTGAAAACAAGACATCAAGGGAGATGCAGCTCAAGGAAAATGTAGAATAGATAATTGTTAGCGAGGAGACGGTGACAACGAGGCATACAAAGATGAAATGTAATCAGAGGGACAGTCAGACTGGTTGGAGAACTATGGAAGGGGAGGGATGGAGAGAGAGAAGGAAATCAAGAGTTACTTGAAGTTAGAGAAGTCAATGTTCATACCGCTGGGGTGTAAGCTGCCCAAGCGAAATATGAGGTGCTGTTCTTCCAATTTGCACTGGGCGACACTCTGACAATGGAGGAGGCCCAGGACAGAAAGGTCAGTGTGGGAATGGGTGGGGGGGGGGGTTAAAGTGCTCTGCCCCTCCCCCACCCGAGTCGTCCTGCCAGTTCCACTGTTTACATCCATACATCCCTTCGTTATCACATCTTCCACAGCCAACAATGGGCCATTGTGGGCTCCACCATCCCTTGGTCATTGGTGCCGGCTCGGATTCGTTCTCAACCTTTTCATGCCTCTAGTTTCCCTCTCCCCTGACTCTCAGTCTCAGTCATCTATTCCTTTGCTCCAGAGGGGCTGCCTGACCCGGGTAGATGCACAGAGTCTCTTCCCCAGAGTAGGTGAATCGAGGACCAGTGGACAAAGGTTCAAGGTGAAGGGGAAAAGATTCAATACACCCACCACACAAAGGGTGGTGGGTGTATGGAACAAGCTGCCGGAGGAGGTAGTTGAGGCTGGGATTAACCCAACGTTTAAGAAAGAGTTAGTCAGGTACATGGATATGACAGGTTTGGAGGGATATGGACCAATTGCAGGCAGTTGGGACTAGTGTAGCTGGGACATGTTGGCCGGTATGGGCAAGTTGGGCCGAAGGGCCTGTTTCCACACTGTATCACTCTATGACCCGCTGAGTTACTCCAGTATTTTGTTTCTATCTTCAGGTTACAGACACCAGGACTACTTAAACCCCTGTCCCACTGTACGAGTTCATTCCAAGAGCTCTCCAGAGTTTGCCCTGATTCGAACTCGGAGATTTACGGTAATGGCCACTCGTCGGTACTCGGGGCTCTCGTGGACATTTTTCATCATGTTGAAAAATCTTCACGAGTCTTCCCGTGCTTACCTGCCGTTAGCGAGTCTTCCCGAGTACCTGCCGTTAGCGCTAAGAGACGTCCCCGAGCTCCGACGTACCCGCTACGTTCATTCTCCGTGCTTACCACGAGTTTGATTTTTTTTAAACTCGGGAGAGCTCTTGGAATGAACTCGTACCGTGGGACAGGGCTATTATCCAGAAATCCAGGTTCAACATGCTCTGGGGAGTTTACATCCTCATTAATTAAATAAACCGAGAATTTACAGCAAGTACCAGTGATATAGATGACAGGATTGGCATAAAATCCCATCAGGCTCACTCAACGCTTCAGGAATAGATCATTCTTCCTTATCCACTCTAGCTATCTGTGACTCCAGAGTGTTTACTAGTCATATATACTGAAACGGAACAATGACCGCCACTTGCTGCAGCATAACAGGCCTGTAAACACAGTCATCAATAGATAATAGATAAAACAATAGAAATTAAATACATTTTTTTTTTAAATATTCGAGAAAAACTAAATAAAAGCTCAAATTCTTTGTACCAACACCAATGCCACTAACTTTGTTCGGACCTCTGAAGAAGGATCTCGACCCGAAACGTCACCTATTCGTTTTCTCCAGAGATGCTTCCTGACCGCACCCGAGGTCAGGATCGAACCCGGGTTACTGGTGCTGTGAGGCAGAGGCTCTACAAACTGTGCCACTGTGTTGAACATGTCATGCAATTCAAGGGTAATTAGGGGCAAGTCTAGTGACCTGTATCAGCGAGAACAGGTGCAGGCTCGGCGATTGTTTCGCTGAACACCTCCGCTCAGTCCGCCTGAACCTACCAGATCTCCCGGTTGCTCAACATTTTAACTCCCCCTCCCATTCCCACACTGACCTTTCTGTCCTGGGTCTCCTCCATTGTCAGAGTGAGGCCCAGCGCAAATTAGAGGAACACCACCTCATATTTCACTTGGGCAACTTACACCCCAGCGGTATGAACGTAGACTTCTCTAACTTCAAGTAGCCCTTGCTTTCCCCCTCCCTCCTTCCCCTCCCCCAACCTAGTTCTCTGATGAGTCTTACTGTCTCTGACTACATTTTATCTCTGTACCGCCCACTCCCCTGACATCAGTCGGAAGAAGGGTCTCGACCTGAAGTCACCCATTCCTTCTCTCTAGAGATGCTGCCTGTCCTTCTCTCCAGAGATGCTGCCTGTCCTTCTCTCCAGAGATGCTGCCTGTCCTTCTCTCCAGAGATGCTGCCTGTCCCGCTGAGTTACTCCAGCCTTTTGTGTCTAGGCCCAGTAAAGAGTTGACTTTAAAGAAAAATGGAGGGGGAGGCGAGAGAACAAAGTTCAGAGCATTCCAGGGTGAACACCCAATCACGGACTTTAAAGTCAACATTTCTTCTCAAACCCATTATCTAAATGCAATTATCAAAACTCTCAACTATTTCCTTATGTTCGTAACTTACAGATTCAGAAGTGGGGCATCAGGTAAGTCGGGACATTTTTTCAGCATGTTGAAAAATGTCCACGAGTAAGAAAATAGCCCCGAGTGCCTACGGCTGGCATAACGAGCCGCTACGATATATCCACGGTCTCCTACGGCCTCCTACGGACTCGTTACGAACATTCTGCGAGTTTGAAAACTCTGGAGAATTCGTGAATAACTCGGGAAAGTGGGACAGACCCTTTACCCATCTCCTGCCTTCTCCCCATAACCCCGGATACACGTATTAATCAAATATCTGACAATCTCCGCCTTAAAAATACCTAAAAACATGGTCTCCACAGCGGTCAGTGACGATGAATTCCACAGATTGACTACCTTCTGGATAAAGAAATTCCTCCTCAACTCCTTTCTCTCAAACGATTATATAAGATAACCATCTGAGATAAAACTCTCTCCTCAAACTAATTCTGTAGACATTTGAAAATAATTAATTTTCATAGTTTAAAGACGATATCACCTTATCTCAGATGATAAGTCATCGATGTCCAAGAGATGCCACAAATAAAAAGTGTAATTAAATTAATACAATGAAAAAGATTCACTGAACATTTATTAAAAAATCGCAAGAAATTTTAGTTAGGATGACAAGTTAGTTAGGAGGGTAAGTGGATATATCCACCAAAATAATGTGTCATTCTCTAGAATTCTGTTTCAAAGATTGAGACGTTATTCAAATAGGTGGAAAAGTCAAGAACCAAAAACATTTCTAATTTTCAATCATAGAAACAGAAACATAGAATATAGGTGCAGGAGTAGGCCATTCGGCCCTTCGAGTCAGCATCGCCATTCAATATGATCATGGCTGATCATCCAAAATCAGTACCCCATTCCTGCTTTCTCCCCATATCCCTTGATTCCGTTAGCCCCAAGAGCTAAATCTAACTCTCTCTTGAAAACATCCAGTGAATTGACCTCCACGGCCTTCTGTTGCAGAGAATTCCACAGATTCACAACTCTGAGGATAAAAGTTACACCCAGAGTGAAACTCTCATAAATGAATGCTGCACAAGTTCATTTCTTGCTGGGTTTTGAGTACTGATCACATAGTGGAGATTGCTCCAGACATAATGAAGACCTTTGTATCTTCTTCAGCTATAGGCGAGGTCCCAGAGGACTGGAGAGCAGACAATGTTGTGTACAAAAGAAAATACGGATTATCCATAACATTATATCCCCGTGAGGCTCACATCAAAATAAGGATTATCCATAACATTATATGCCCGTGAGGCTCACATCAGAGGTAGGGAAGCTATTGGAGAGGATTCTTAGCACTGTTCTATGTTCTAGTATCAGAGAGACAAGATGCAATGACTTTCTGAGCCTCCTTGAATCAGAACTCGCTGCCAGGGTATGTAGAATAGATGTGTTTAAGAAGGAACTGCAGATGCTGGAAAATCGAAGGTAGACAAAAGTGCTGGAGAAACTCAGCGGGTGCAGCAGCATCTATGGAGCGAAGGTTTCCTTCGCTCCATAGATGCTGCTGCACCCGCTGAGTTTCTCCAGCACTTTTGTCTACCTATGTAGAATAGATGTCTACTTTGAAGAACTTCTCCGACTCTGTGATTCCTCCTGCCACTTTTTGCATCTTTTTCATTCATTGTTCTATATCTCTCTCTCTCCATCACCGTCTATATCTCTCGTTTCCCTTATCCCTAACCAGTCTGAAGCAGGGTCTTGACCCCATTCCTTCTCTCCAAAGATGCAGCCTGACCCACTGAGTTACTCCAGCTTTTGGTGTCCACCCTATATAGAATAGAACCAAACCTGCATTCACCTAGCGGGTCCCGACCCGAAACGTCACCCATCCTTTTTTCTTCAGAGATGCTGCCTGTGACTCGCTGAGTTACTCCAGCACTCTGTGTCTATCTCTGGCCTTGTCCCTTTTCAAATGAAGGCAAATCCCAGAAGAGCCACTTACCATGTGTCTCCTACACCAGGGCTCAGTCCACATAAATGACCCCAGCCATTTTAATTCACCCACTCCAATCTGTCTGGGGCCTCGTGCACCATTACAAGACCCTGGCCACGCTCTCAGTTCACTCCTGCCATGAGGAAGAAGGTACAGGAGCCTGAAAACTAATGTCCAGGTTCAGGAAAGAGCTTCTTCCCAACTACTATCAAGCTATTAAACACTGAATTCCAACTAAATTTTGAACCACAAACTGCCTTGATTGCACGGCGGACTTAAGGTCATTGCTTTTGTCTTTGCACTTTTATTGTTGGTTTTTTATGTACTGAACTTCTTTTAGTTGTTTATCATGGTTCTACTGAGCCCTACATTTACATATCTATGGTGCTGCTGCAAGTAAGCATGTCATTGTTCCGTGTTGGGACATATGACAATGAACACTCTTCACTCACAGAAGCTTGAGGGACAATGCCGCTACTGATAATGAACGTTGCAGCCTTAGTTTAGTTTAGAGATACCACGCAGAAACAGGCCCTTCAGCCCACCGAGTCTACGCTGACCATACCGAAGTAGTAGGCCCCCCTCGATTATGACTGACCATGGGTGATGCCTCCTGGTCGGATGCAAGCCTGGGCGATGTCATATGGAGGACAAGCTGTTGCCCATGCAGCACGTCCCCCCTCTCCACGTCGCTGATCGATCCAAAGGAACAGCAGGGCCGTTACAAAGCCGCCAGGCCCCAGGTAGTCAAGATGGGAGGAAATACATCGAAGACCCTCACCCTGAGCACAGGATCCCCCCAAGGTTGCGTCCTCAGCCCCCTACTGTACTCCCTGTACACACATGACTGTGTGGCTAGGTTCAGCTCCAACTCTATAATCAAGTTTGCTGATGACACTATGGTGGCGGGCCTGATCACTGAAAATAATGAGAAGGCCTACCGGGAGGAGGTGGCTGATCTGGCACCCTGGTGTCAGGACAACAGCCTCCTCTTGAATGTCAAAAAAAGGAGCTGATCGTGGACTTTAGGAGGGCACAACATCCGAGGACGTACATGCCACTGGAGATAAATGGGGATACTGTAGATAGGGTGAGCTGCTTTAAATACCTGGGAGTCCACATCTCAGAGGATCTGACATGGACATCACACGCTGCAGCACTCGTGAGTAAGGCAAGGCAGCGCCTTTACCACCTCAGGCAGCTGAGGAAATTCAGAGTGTCTCTGAGGATCCTCCAGTGCTTCTACTCAGCGGCTGTACAAAGCATCTTGTCCGGAAACATCACAATCTGGTTTGGGAACTGCTCTGCCCAGGACAAGAAGGTTCTGCAGAGAGCAGTGCGTTCGGCCGAATGCACTATGGGAACTACACTCGCCCCCCTGCAGGAACTATACATCAGAAGGTGCAGATCCAGAGCCAGCAACATTATGGGGGACCCCTTCCACCCCAGCAACGGACTGTTCCAGCTGCTACGGTCAGGCAAACGCCTCCGTTGCCATGCTGTGAAAACGGAGAGGATGAGAAGGAGTTTCTTCCCAGTGGCCATTGGAACTGTAAACTCCTATCTCACCAGGGACTAACTTACTGAACCAATTTACTGTTGTGTAGTGTCTTTTTAAATTGCTGTTTTTTCTTTTTCCCCCCACAGTGGAGGTTTTAAATCAGAGTTTTCCCTCTCCTAGATGGACTGCCTTCCCAGGCTGTCGAGCCCCATCTGCCCGAGACTTGTGGGGGTGGGAGCGTCTACCTTCCCGTGCAGGTCTATAGCACCTGCCCACTGACCACACCGTATACTAGGGTATCCTACACACACGGGACAATTTTGCAATTTTTACTGAAGCATTTAACCAACAAACCTGTACGTCTTTGGAGTGTAGGGGAAAACCTGAGCACCCGGAGAAAACCCACGCGGTCACGGGGAGAAGATAGAGACTCCGTACAGACAGCACCCATAGTTGTGATTGAACCTGGGTCTAAGGGGGTGTAAGGCAGCAACTCTACCGCTGTGCCACCGTGCCGCTCTGAATCGAACGTGGAATTTTCTAACTTGAGATAACAAGCTCTTTCCTGCTGCCAACAGAAGCATTTTGCTCTGCCATCCTGTATTTCTTGCTTGGCTGCTTGCTACACACCCTAATCGACCAGGACCGCGCCAGCCACAAACTACATAACCGCACCACCACCTCCTCCTCACACAGTCACTCATGCTCACTGCCAGAGAAGTTCCCTCGCTTCACCCACTTCTTGCTGCTAACCAGACAAATTATTTGTCTCTTTCCCAGGTCTAATGACAAATCCCCATCTCAAACATTAACCGAAGATAGACACAAAATAACTCAGCAGGACCGGCAGCATCTCTGGGGAGAAGGAATGGGTGACGTTTCGGGTCGAGACCCTTCTTCATTAACATTAACTGCTTCATTTTCCACAGCTGTTGCCCAACTTTTCCCAGTGTTTCCCAATATTCTGCCTTTCTTCTATAAACAAACATCTGGCCTGCCAGACAAGTCCCACCATCTCATCAATGACTCTTTATCCAGACCTGGAAGCTTAATGAACATAGAACAGCACAGGAACAGGCCCTTCGGCCCACAATGTCTGTGCCGCACACAATGCCAAGACCAACTCTTATCTGCCTACACATAATCCATATCCCTTGTGATGACAAAGAATGGATCAACTGGGATTGAATTCACTGGAATTTAGAAGGATGAGAGGCAATCTTATAGAAACAAATACAATTCTTAAAGGTAGACAAAATTGCTGGAGAAACTCAGCGGGTGTGGCAGCATCTATGGAGCGAAGGAAATAGGCAACGTTTCGGGCCAAAACCCTTCTTCAGCCTATTTCCTTCGCTCCATAGATGCTGCTGCACCCGCTGAGTTTCTCCAGCAATTTTGTCTACCTTCGATTTTCCAGCATCTGCAGTTCCTTCTTGAACAAAATTCTAAAGGGATTGGACACGCTAGACGCAGGAAAATTGTTCCCCATGTTGGGGGGGGGTCCAGAACCAGTGGTCACAGTTTAAGAATAAGGGGTAGGCCATTTAGGACTGAGATGAGGAAAAACCTTTTCACCCAGAGAGTTGTGAATCTGTGGAATTCTCTGCCACAGAGGGCAGTGGAGGCCAATTCACTGGATGTACATATTGAAGAGAGAGTTAGACAGAGCTCTTACGGCTATATCCATTGCTAATTTGTTATCTCTTTCAATGCAATGGATTGAACTTAATCCACATCTCTGCATGGATGAACACAGTGCGGACACACTACATACTCTGGCAAGTGGACTATCCCACTTGGCTGAGTGCATTGTAGCTCTGAGCCATCAAATCAAAATTTGTTTACGGAAGCCAATTGCCTATGACATAGGTACGCAAGGATTTAAGATCAGGAATCTGATACGGGCCAAACAGGTTTCAGGGTGGTGAGATACATGTAGATGGGGAGAAGGGGAGAAAGACAGGGAGGAGAGGGGAGAGCAGGAGGAAGAACAGCTGGCACTAATCCAGCTGTGATCACTTGTTTCATGGCAGATTACATTAATTTGGTCAGAGTAGATTATTTATTTCACTGTGGGATGGGGGGAGGTGATCTGTCAAGTTTCTAAGCAGGTTCTCACGGTGATAAAGGCTCAAAGGATTCTGCTCAGATTTCTATTGCAAAATAAGTCACACAGCGCTGGATCAATTCAGCGGATCAGGCAGCATCTCTGGAGAAAAAGGACAGGTGACGTTTCGGGTCGAGACCCTTCTAAGTGGGCAGCATGGTGGCGCAGCGGTGGAGTTGCTGCCTTACAGCGAATGCAACGCTGGAGACCCGGGTTCGATCCCAACTACGGGTGCCGTCTGTACGGAGTTTGACATTCTCCCCGTGACCCGCGTGTGTTTTCTCCGGGATCTTCGGTTTCCTCCCACAAAGGCGTGCAGGTTTGTCGGTTAATTGGCTTGGTAAATGTAAACATTTTCCCTAGTGTGTGTATAGGATAGTGTTACTGTGCGGGGATCACTGGTCAGCGCAGACCCGGTGGGCCAAAGGGCCTGTTCCCGCGCTGTATCTCTAAACTAACCCAGTGCCTTGGTCATTGGTCACATCATTAATCAATTTTTATGACATCAGAATTTAGTTCAGTTTAGAGATACAGCGCGGAAACAGCCCTGCAACCCACCGAGTCCGCGCCGACCAGCGATCCCCGCACATGAACACTACCCTACACACTGGGGACAATTTACAATCTTTACCGGAATCAATTAACCTACAAACGTGTGTGTCTTTGGAGTGTGGGAGGAAACCAGAGAATCCGGAAAAAAACCACGCAGGTCACAGAGAACGGAAGGGCCTGTCCCACTTGCCGATTTTTTCGGGGTCTGCCGGCGTCATTGAATGACGTATCAGGGTCGCCGAAAGATGTTGAACATTCCAGCGGCGACAAAAAAAAATTGCGACACTTGAGGAAACGCCGCGCATCAATACGTCATCACGCCACGTCACACCGCGTCACCCTGTGAATTTTTCGGTGACCTGATACGTCAGTCAATGATGCCGGCATTCGCCGAAAAAATTGGGGTGGGACAGGCAGTGTACAAACTGTGTACAGTCGGCACCCACAGTCATGATCGAACCCGGGTGTCTGGCGCTGTGAGGTAGCAACTCTACCGCTGCGCTACCCCATTGAGAATGTCTCAGCGCAATGTTTAAACTCGGAGTTGGTCTACTGTGCGAAACAAGACAATCGCTCCACAGGACAAGTCTGCAGATTAGGCAGCATCTCTGGAGGGTGACGTTTTGGGTCTCCAGAGATGCTGCCTGTCCCGCTGAGTTTGACAGTTTGGCAAAAGAATAAATCAGGGAAGGTAGTGCATCCATGGATAACAAGGGAAATCAGGGATAGTATCAAAACAAAAGATGAAGCATACAAATTAGCCAGAAAAAGCAGCCTACCAGGGGACTGGGAGAAATTCAGAGTCCTGCAGAGGAGGACAAAGGGCTTAATTAGGAAAGGGAAAATAGATTATGAAAGAAAACTGTCAGGGAACATAAAAACTGACTGCAAAAGTTTTTATAGATAAGTGAAGAGAAAAAGATAAGTTAAAACAAATGTAGGTCCCTTGCAGTCAGAAACAGGCGAATTGATCATGGGGAACAAGGACATGGCAGACCAATTGAATAACTACTTTGGTTCTGTCTTCACTAAGGAAGACATAAATAATCTTCCAGAAATAGCAGGGGACCGGGGTTCAAATGAGATGGAGGAACTGAGTGAAATCCAGGTTAGCCGGGAAGTGGTGTTAGGTAAATTGAATGGATTAAAGGCCGATAAATCCCCAGGGCCAGATAAGTTGCATCCCAGAGTACTTAAGGAAGTAGCCCCAGAAATAGTGGATGCATTAGTGATCATTTTTCAAAACTCTTTAGATTCTGGAGTAATTCCTGAGGATTGGAGGGTAGCTAATGTAACCCCACTTTTTAAAAAGGGAGGGAGAGAGAAAATGGGGAATTACAGACCAGTTAGTCTAACATCGGTAGTGGGGGAAATGCTAGAGTCAGTTATTAAAGATGGGATAGCAGCACATTTGGAAAGTGGTGAATTCATTGGACAAAGTCAGCATGGATTTATGAAAGGTAAATCATGTCTGACGAATCTTATAGAATTTTTCGAGGATGTAACTAGTAAAGTGGATAAGGGAGAACCAGTGGATGTGTTATATCTGGACTTTCAGAAGGCTTTCGACAAGGTCCCACATAAGAGATTAGTATGTAAACTTAAAGCACACGGTATTGGGGGTTCAGTATTGATGTGGATAGAGAACTGGCTGGCAGACAGGAAGCAAAGAGTAGGAGTAAACGAGTCCTTTTCAGAATGGCAGGCAGTGACTAGTGGCGTATCGCAAGGCTCAGTGCTGGGACCCCAGCTATTTACAATATATATTAATGATCTGGATGAGGGAATTGAATGCAACATCTCCAAGTTTGCGGATGACACGAAGCTGGGGGGCAGTGTTAGCTGTGAGGAGGATGCTAGGAGGCTGCAAGGTGACTTGGATAGGTTGGGTGAGTGGGCAAATGCATGGCAGATGCAGTATAATGTGGATAAATGTGAGGTTATCCACTTTGGTGGCAAAAACAGGAAAGTAGACTATTATCTGAATGGTGGCCGAGTAGGAAAAGGGGAGATGCAACAAGACCTGGGTGTCATGGTACACCAGTCATTGAAAGTAGGCATGCAGGCGCAGCAGGCAGTGAAGAAAGCGAATGGTATGTTAGCATTCATAGCAAAAGGATTTGAGTATAAGAGCAGGGAGGTTCTACTGCAGTTGTACAGGGTCTTGGTGAGACCACACCTGGAGTATTGCGTACAGTTTTGGTCTCCTAATCTGAGGAAAGACATTCTTGCCATAGAGGGAGTACAGAGAAGGTTCACCCAGACTGATTCCTGGACTTTCATATGAAGAAAGACTGGATAGACTCGGCTTGTACTCGCTAGAATTTAGAAGATTGAGGGGGGATCTTATAGAAACTTACAAAATTCTTAAGGGTTTGGACAGGCTAGACGCAGGAAGATTATTCCCGATGTTGGGGAAGTCCAGAACAAGGGGTCACAGTTTAAGGATAAGGGGGAAGTCTTTTAGGACCGAGATGAGTTTTTACACAGAGAGTGGTGAATCTGTGGAATTCTCTGCCACAGGTAGTTGAGGCCAGTTCATTGGCTATATTTAAGAGGGTTAAATGTGGCCCTTGTGGCTAAAGGGATCAGGGGGTATGGAGAGAAGGCAGTTACAGGATACTGAGTTGTATGATCAGCCATGATCATATTGAATGGCGGTGCAGGCTCGGGGCCAAATGGCCTACTCCTGCACCTATTTTCTATGTTTTTATGTTTCTCCAGCATTTTTGTCTACCTTCGATTTTCCAGCATCTGCAGTTCCTTCTTAAAAACTGATTTATTACACTCCGTCCAGTTCTCAAAACCAGCGATGGATCGATTTGGCCACTTTCTAACTCCTCTCTGGGAAAGACGTTCAGAGTCACTCTGTCTGACCGAAGATATTTTTAGGGTCCATAACTGCGGGATGAGTGATCATGTTTCTTGATCACAGCAGATTCTCCTCGTGAGGTAAAACTGTTCAGGAAACATTATGAAACTGGTTGTAGATTCCACACTGCATAATGAAACAGCTCATGCCATGCAGTGTAATGTGATGCATGCTCATAATACTTAATAAAGATAGATTTGTGCAAAGCATACAGGTGAATAATATTGTAAATCACATTCCCCATTTTATGGCTCACTTCCGCCAACCCTTCAATCATTGGCAGTGGACATCAGCAGTAACCCAGCCAACCAGAG
The DNA here is from genome assembly GCA_038087875.1 of Malacoraja senta. NCBI lineage: Eukaryota > Metazoa > Chordata > Chondrichthyes > Rajiformes > Rajidae > Malacoraja > Malacoraja senta. The sequence continues at coordinate 10,130,883 of CM075993.1, forward strand.
TCGCAGAGACAGGAGTTTGTACGTTCTCCCCGTGACCGCGTGGGTTTTCGCCGAGATCTTCGGTTTCCTCTCACACTCCAAAGATGTAAAGGTTTGCAGGTTAATTGGCTTTGGTAAAATTGTAAATTGTCCCCAGTATTTGTAGGATAGTATTAGTGTGCGGGGATCGCTGGTCGGCATGGCCCCGGTGGGTCAAAGTGTCTGTTTCCATGCTGTATCTCTAAACTAAACTAATTCCATTTACCAGGGCTAGAACGGTGACTTTGGAGCTTTGACAAGTCAAGTGCTTGGCAAGATGCTTCTTACATGTTGAATCTTTAGCGCCGAGCTGTCCTGAGCTACCACCTGCTTCATTGGAGACCCTCGGACTATCTTTAATCGGATAGATGATGGTACACTGAACTATCTAGAGACCACAATGGCAACGATGGATTTTAAATCAGTTAATAATATGTAATTTGGAGAAAATAAACTAAAAAAAGCAAAACTAGTCTTGGAAATGACGAGCACAAAAATAATTGGATTGTCTGAAAAATCTGTCTGGTTCAGTAAAACCCTGCTGAATGAAGTGTGTTATTGTCACCCAGTCACAGAACTGAGCAGCATGAAAACAGGTTCTTCAGCTCACCTTGGTATACTGGTATACTGGGCTAGTCCCATTTGTCTGCATTTGGCCCATAGCTCTCTAAACCTTTCCTACCCATATATTTGTCCAAACATATTTTAACACTTGTCATGGTAAAGGGGCTGTCCCACTGTACGAGCTAATTCAAGAGTTCTCCTGAGTTTCCCCTGATTCGAACTCGGAGAATTACGGTAATAGCCGCTCGTAGGTAATCGGGGCTCTCATGTTGAAAAATCTTCACGAGTCTTCACGAGCTTCCCGCCTTTACCGAGTACCTGCCGTTAGCATAACGAGCCGCTAAGACACGTTACGAGCTCCGAAGTACCCGCTACGTACATTCTACGTGCTTACCATGAGTTTGATTTAATTTTTTAAGACCTCTTGAATTAGCTCGTACAGTGGGACAGCCCCTTTACTGTGTCGATAGCTTCTTCTGGCAGCTTGTTCCAGATGTGGATCACCTTCTGAGCAGAAAACTTGCCCCCGAGGCCCCTCTTCAATCTCTCCCCTCTCACCAGAAGCCTATGCCTCTAGTTTTAGAGTCCTATACCTTGGGCAAAAGTCTTGGAGCTTCACTTTGTCCAGGCCTCTCGTGATCTTATACACCTAGAGACATAGAGCATTGAAACAGGCCCTTCAGCCCAACTTGCCCATGCTGTCCAAAATGATGCGTCTACATTAGTTCCATGTTTCCGAGTTTGGCAGATATCCGGTTCTCTGGACACTTTCAAGAGAGAGCTTGATAGGGCTCTTAAAGATAGCGGAGTCAGGGGATATGGGGAGAAGGCAGGAACGGGGTACTGATTGGGGATGATCAGCCATGATCACATTGAATGGCGGTGCTGGCTCGAAGGGCCGAGTGGCCTACTCCTGCACCTATTGTCTATCCCTTTAAACCTTTCCTATCCACGCTCCTCATGATCTTGAACACCTCAATAACGTCACCCATCCGCCTCCTATGCTCCAAGTAAAAAGTCCCCCCCCCCCGTAACTCCAGCCCGCAAACTCAGGGAACATCATGGTAAATTGTTTTTGCATCCTTTTCAACTTTCCCATAGCTGGGTGACCAGAACTGCACACTGGCCAATCTAACAATGGGCCATTATGGGCTCCACCCTTCCTTGGTCATCTGCTGCCAGTTCCGGCATTTTCCCACCTCCGGTTCCCACCCCCTCTACTTTCAGTCTGAATAAGGGTCCCGACCCGGAACGTCACCAATCCCTTTTCCTCGGATGCTGCCTGACCCGCTGAGTTACTCCTTCATGGCAATCTCCTATTCAAAAGCTCCACATGCACTTTGATACCTTGTGGAAGATTCTGAACCAGCCAAATGACAACACAAAAAGCCCTGAAAAGGCTCTGGAGTTTCAGACTGATTCACTGAAAGTTTAATGAAGAGCAACCAAAAAATAATCCCTCGGCTAACAAATAGAATAACTAAGATGTAGAAACTAGGAACTGCAGATGCTGGTTCATACACAAAAGGACACAAAGTGCTGGAGTAACTCAGCGGGTCAGGCAGAACATGGATAGGTGATGTTTCAGGTCGAGACCCTTCTTCCGTCCGATCCAATTGCAGTGTTATGGATTCAGTTTGAAGAAAGGTCTCGACCCGAAATGTCACCTACCTATGTCCTCCAGAGATGCTGTCTGACCCGTTGGGTTACTCCAGCACTTGGTGTTGTTTTTGAAATTCAATAACTAAATTGTCCTTGGAAGGATTTCTAACAGAAGGGATACTAAAACAGTCAGCAGAAACTATCACTCATTGTTTTATGCTAAATATTGTTGGTGAGAGAATTTTCAATTCCATTGGGCTTTCACGATTATCTCCGGAATGGTTAGCAAGTTAAATCTGGCAGGCAACACCTGCTCTCAACTTCACCATGAAAGAGATCATTCAGCCAGGAAGGCCTTCTCCTCTGCCAGGGCCATTAGGATATCCGAATTATGCTGTCTGGAGAGAAACATTTTAAAACAGCCGCAAATCACAACATTGGGCACTGTGTCTACACTCAACTACCTATCAAATGTTATTAGTTTAGTTTTAGTTTGGAGGTACAGCCTGGAAACAGGCCCTTCGGCCCGCACCGACCAGTGATCCCCGCACACTAATAGTACCCTACACACACTGGGGAAGGGTTACAATTTTGCAGAAGCCAATTAACCAACAAACCTGTACGTCTTTAGCATGTGGGAGGAAACCGGAGCAACCGGAGAAAACCCACACAGGTCACGGGATAAGCGTACAAGCTCTGTACAGACAGCACCCGTAGTCAGGATCGAACCCGGGTCTCTGGCGCTGTGAGGCAGCAACTTTACCGCTGCACAAACTGTACCTCCCCTGCTGTAATGTTATTACTTCAGTGAAATATTAATTAACTTCGCGACTAACCCACAGTGATTTATAAATGTGGGTTTTATACAGCTGTGCCTGGCTGCAGCAGAATCTTGCCAAAAGTTGGCAAATGAATAACTGCAGTTGGTTATTTATTTTAATTCCCAGCAAGTGCCTCTGGAAACACATTATAATAGCACATCTGTTCATCGTTGTCTAAAAGAACTCTTTCCAATAACGTCAAATTATACAAACTAGTTCCACCTGTATGTGTCTCATCACATGTTTAAAGATGTCAGAATGCCATGGAGTATCTAAACAGGCCCTTTAGTCCACCGTATACATATTGACTGTCAAACAATCTCCATCTACATTCATGTAATTGAAAGGAACTGCAGATGCTGGTTTGCACCAAAGATAGACACAAAATGCTGGAGTAACTCAGCGGAACAGGCAGCATCTCTGGAGAGATGGAGATCTCTGGTGTGAAGAAGGTCCCCTACCCGATACGTCACCTATCCATGTTCTCCAGAGATGCTACACTGGAATAATCCTCCACATTTTCCGCCACCTCCAACGGGATCCCACCACTAGCCACATTTTCCCATCACCACCCCATTCCGCCTTCCACAGAGACAGTTCCCTCCGCAACTCCCTGGTTAACTCATCCCTTCCCACCCAAACCACCTCCTTCTCAGTTACCTTCCCCTGCAACCACAGAAGATGCAACACCTGTCGCTTTACCTCCTCCCTCGACTCTGTCCAGGGACCCCGACAGTCCTTTCAGGTTAGGCAGAGGTTCACTTGCACCTCCAACCTCATCTACTGTATCCAATGATCAAAATGTGGACTCTTATACATCGACAGACCAAACGCAGACTGGGCGATCGTTTCATTAAATACCTTCCCTCAGCCCGCATGAACCAACCTGATCTCCCGGTTGCTGGACACTTTAATTCTCCTTCCCATTCCTACACAGACCTTTCTGTCCTCAGTCTCCTCCATTGTCAGAGTGAGGCTAAACGCAAATTGGAGGAACAGCATCTCATATTTTGCTTGGGCAGCTTACAGCCCAGTGGTATGAATATTGACTTCTCTCACTTCAGGTAGCCCCGGCATTCCCTCTCTCTCTCTCTCTCTATCCCTCCCCCACCCAAGTCGCACCAGCTTCTCATTTTCACCCTACAAACAGCTTACAATGGCCTGTTTCCTTTATCATCGTTACTTTTTTGCATATCTTTCATTCATTGTTCTTTATCTCTCCACATCACCGTCTATATCTCCCATTTCCCTTATCCCTAACCAGTCTGAAGCAAACATCCTATAGCAAGCAAGATAGTCCACTCGACGAAAAAGACGTAGTACGGTCATGGGCAGAATCATGGATAATTTTCGGCCCCATTTCCGTAACCGGCTTCCGTCTCCGCACCAAAGATCCCATAGCGGAGCAAAGATAACTAGGGCGGAGACGGAAGCCGGTTACGGAAACATCCTCGTAAAAATAAAAGTTATTTGGGAAAAATCTTCTCCTCATTTTCAGAATTTTAATTTATTAACATAAACTGTTCCCCCGCAACGTTGATTACACTGCGAGTTGGGTCGGGTCGGGTCGGGTTACGAAAATGGATGAAAAAAAGGCCCATGTTCCGCTCCGTTGCGTACAACACATCAGCCCATTGCATTTAGCAGGAGTGGTCTATCTTGCTCCGCTATAGGATCTTTGGTCTGAAGAAGGGTCTCGACCTGAAACGTCACCCATTCCTTCTCTCCAGAGATGCTGCCCGTCTCGCTGAGTTGCTCCAGCTTTTTGTGTCTACCCACCTGCACTAATCCCATACAACATCCCTCTGATTCTCTTGCTGCCCACTACTGCAAGGGACATCTTACAGCAGCCTAACGACCAGCTGGCCACTAAGGTTGGGGCACCATGGTTGCGCAGCTGCAGAGTTGCTGCCTCCCAGCGCCAGGAACCCAGGTTCGATCCTGACCGCAGGTGCTGTCTGTACGGAGTTTGTACGTTCTCCCTGTGACCACGTGGGTTTTCTCTGGTTTCCTCCCACTCTCCAAAGCTCCCCCCACCCCATTCCTCAATTCGGTACACCCATTACTGCCCATGCTCTGCCCCCCCCTCCTCACTCCCCCCTGCATTCAGTCTGAAGAAGGGTTCCAACCTGAAACATCACCAATCCATGTCCTCCAGAGATGCTGCCTGACCCGCTGAATTACTCCAGCATTTTGTGTCTTTCTTTGGTTTAAACCAGCATCTGCAGTTCCTAGTTCAGTTTAGTTTATTTACAGTCGACGCCAACCAGAGATCCTCGTTAAACTAGCACACACTAGGGACAATTTACAATTTTTACCAAAGATTATTAACCTACATACCTGTACGTCTTTGCAGTGTGGGAGGAAACTGGAGCACCCGGGGAAAACCCACGCAGTCACAGGAAGAATGTACAAACTCGGTACAGACAGCACCCGTAGTCAGGATCGAACCTGGGTTTCTGGCGCTGTAAGGCAGCAACTCTACCGCTGCTAGACAAAAGTGCTGGAGAAACTCAGCGGGTGCAGCAGCATCTATGGAGCGAAGGAAATAGGCAACGTCTCTGCGCTGTCTTAACTTCTGCCTTCTGCTCAAATCAGAGGCCTTCACTTTTGTGCTCCAGCCACCTTCCTTTCCCTTCCTCGAAACTGAAGATAGACACAAAATGCAGGAGTAACTCAGCAGGACAGGCAGCATCTTTGGAGAGAAGGGATAGGTGGCGTTTCGGTTCGAGACCCTTCTTCAGATTCCTTAAAACTGATCTACCAGAACCAGCAAAATGCAAATAGTTGACATGATCTCTACTGCAGTATACAGATTGTCAAAGGACCTTGCCCAGACTCTTCGCTGTTCCTCGAGCTCTGACCTACTGAGTATTTTCAGCACTTCCTGTTTTTATTCTAGATTTTCAACATCCGTAATTATCTGCTTTTCCACATCAGCACAAAGAACTATTTCCTACTTAAATCACTGGAAGAGGAAGAAGAAAGATCAGTCATTCATTACACTTTCAAGTGGAACAGGTGTCCGAGCTTATTTTAGTCTAGAGATACAGTGGAGAAACAGGTCCTTCAGCTCACCAAGTCCGCATCGACTAACAATCCCCGCACATTAACACTACCCTACACACACTGGGGACAATTTACATTTATGCCAAGACAATTGACCTACAAACCTGTACGTCTTTGGAGTGTGGGAGGAAAGCGAAGATCTCGGAGAAAATTCATACAGTCACAGGGAGAAGGTACAAACTCCGTAGTGGGGATCGAACCCTGGTCTCTGGCGAAGCAAGGCAGCAACTCTACCGCTGCGCCACCATGCAGCCCTTAGATGCCAACAGTTAGATGTTGCTTACACAATTACAAATAACTGAAAGGGGAAACCTGGCTTTGAGAAATCATGAAACATTTTAAGATCTTTTCTATCCAAAACTCTAATTTCTCTACTGTTATTGGCAGTTCACTATTCAGTGCAGCTTCTGAATTCATCTTCATAAGCGATAGGTGCAGAATTAGGCCATTCGGTCCATCAAGTCTATTCCGCCATGGCTGATCTATCTTTCCCTCTCAACCCCATTCTCCTGCCTTCTCCCCATAACCCCTGACACCCGCACTAATCAAGAATCTATCTAAAAATATCCATTGACTTGGCCTCCACAGCCTTCTGTGGCAATGAATTCCACAGTTTTGGTCTAACTGGGTCAAGATCTTATTCTATCTCACAGCACTCTGTGACTGCTTCATCAATGGGATCCCAGTGGAGTTTGGAGATAGCATGGAGACAGGCCCTTTGGCCCAACTTGCCCATTCCGACCAACATGCCCCAACTACACCAACATATCCCATATAGACAATAGACAATAGGGGCAGGAGTAGGCCATTCGGCCCTTCGAGCCAGCATCGCCATTCAATGTGATCAAGGCTGATCATCCCCAATCAGTACCCCTTTCCTGCCTTCTCCCCATATCCCCCGACTCCGCTATTTTTAAGAGCTCTATCTAGCTCTCTTGAAAGCGTCCAGAGAACCTGCTTCCACCGCCCTCTGAGGCAGCGAATTCCACAGACTCACCACTCTCTGTGAGAAAAAGTGTTTCCTCGTCTCCGTTCTAAATGGCTTACCCCTTATTCTTAAACTGTGGCCCCTGGTTCTGGACTCCCCCAACATCGGGAACATGTTTCCTGCCTCTAGGGTAGACAAAAGTGCTGGAGAAACTCAGCGGGTGCAGCAGCATCTATGGAGCGAAGGAAATAGGCGACGTTTCGGCCCGGAACGTTACCTATTTCCTTCGCTCCATAGATGCTGCTGCACCCGCTGAGTTTCTCCAGCACTTTTGTCTACCTTCGATTTTCCAGGATCTGCAGTTCCTTCTTAAACACATTGTCTACTTTCCTGCCTCTAGCATGACCAAGCCCTTAACAATCTTATATGTTTCAAACTACATATTTAATACTGTATATAAGCTACATCATGACTTAAAGCTGATTAAAAGGCAAGCATTAAATATTAACCTTGCTTGCAATGGCTGTATCGAGAACATTTAATTGAAGTACGCTGTGTAATTTAACTTGTAAAGGTAATGCCCACTGCAAAACAAATTCGTGTGAGATTGAGCTGTAAATTTAATTTTGGAGCACAGTTAATCATCTCAAGTTAACTTGTTCATTCCTTGATAAGCCCCAGACATCATCAACAGGAACTTGGCATCCAAGTCCAGGAAGCAGCTGACTGGCCCCAAAATAGCAAGATGGTCTCACATATCTGGAATTCATCACAGTATGGTTCAAAATGTCAAATGTTTCACATATGCGCCACATTATGGTAACTTTCTATTATAAAATGCCTACAAGTGTGTCATGGAAAGTGCAAATAATGTCCTATATTGTCTTTGGCTTCAGTCCAAATAGTTCCTGGTCTCCAAAGTGCCCCGCTAAGGGTGGATTAATTTGTGTTTAACACGTTAACTGCCGTGACTTTCCCAACTCAAGTCACTGTGGCAGGGATGAAGTTACCTTCTCTGTCTGCTCCAGATGAGATTCAGGAAACCTCTAACTTATAAAGAAGCTGTTACGAGATCACGGGCAGCACGGTGGCGCAGCGGTAGAGTTGCTGCCTCACAGCGCCAGAGGCCCTGGTTCGATCCTGACTACGGGCGCTGTCTGTACAGAATTAATCCGTTCTCCCTGCAACCGGGTAGGTTTCCCCCGAGATCTTCGGTTTCCTGTCACGCTCCAAAGACGTGCAGGTTTGTCAGTTAATTGGCTTCGGTAAAATTGTAAATCGTCCCTAGTGTGTGGGATAGTGCGAGTGTGCGGGGATCGCTGGTCGGCGCGGACTCGGTGGGCTGAAGGGCCTGTTTCTGTGCTGTATCTCTAAACTAAAGAAAAGTGATGCACCAAATGGATTGGGATTATTACTCTTGCCTGTGGAACCATCCCTGGACTGAGGGACTTTCCATGTGACACCAGGAACAGTGGGTTCCTTGAAGCAGGGAAGTTCAAGGAGAAATCTAAAAAGGCGTTCAGAATAAGGAAAAATGTTGAGACAATAATTACAGGAAAACTCCAATAATCCTCTGGATAGACACAAAGTGCTGGAGTAACTCAGCGGGTCAGGCAGCATCTGTGGAGAACATGGACACAAAGTGCTGAAGTAACTCAGCGGGTTAGGCAGCATCTCTGGAGAAAACTTTGTAACTCTGTTGGCGCCCTTTGTAATGCAGATTATTATATTGTTCAAGGAATTTTTTCCTCTAGCCACTAAGATTGAAGACAATGGGTAAGGAGATAAGCTCGTTACGTATGCAAACTCTCCACGAAACATTCATAGCCGTCCACAGATAAATCTTCAAAACACAGTCTCTTGATTAACTGTTTCTTTATCGTCGTAGTAACAACAGTGATATTCATCCAAACTTCTTCTTGTTTTAGTACATTTTAATCTGACTCATAGTCAAACTCGTGCATGGTAGAAAGCTGTGCCTTCCCCCCATGCTTCTTCAACTAAACTAACGCCTGTGGTAATGAAGTGCTTTGAGAGGTTGATCATGACGCAGATCAACTCCTACCTCGACAAAAACCTGGACCCACTGCAGTTCGCTTACCGCCACAACAGATCAACGGTGGATGCGATCTAGCTGGCCCTCCACTCCGCTCTGGACCACTTTGACAACAAAAACTCATATGTCAGGCTGTTATTCATTGATTACAGCTCGGCATTTAATACAATCATCCCCTCCAAGCTGGTTACCAAACTCGCAGAACTGGGTCTCTGCGCATCCCTCTGCAATTGGATCCTCGACTTCCTCATTCACAGACCACAGTCTGTTCGTATTGGTGGAAATGTGTCAGACTCGATAACAATCAGCACAGGAGCACCTCAAGGCTGCGTGCTCATCCCCCTGCTGTACTCACTCTATACTCATGACTGCGTAGCCGGTCATAGTGCGAACTCCATCATCAAGTTCGCTGATGACACCACTGTTGTGGGACGTATCACTGATGGGGATGAGTCAGAGTATAGAAGAGAGATCGAGCAACTGTCCATATGGTGCCAGCACAATAACCTGGCCCTCAACACCAGCAAAACCAAGGAACTGATTGTGGACTTTGGAAGGAGTAGGATGGGGACCCACAGTCCCGTTTATATCAATGGGTCGATGGTTGAAAGGGTCAAGAGCTTCAAATTCCTGGGCGTGCACATCTCTGAAGATCTTTCCTGGTCCGAGAACACTGATGCCATTATTAAGAAAGCACATCAGCGCCTCTACTTCCTGAGAAGATTACGGAGAGTCGGTTTGTCAAGGAGGACTCTCTCTAACTTCTACAGGTACACAGTAGAGAACATGCTGACCGGTTGCATCGTGGCTTGGTTCGGCAACTTGAGCGCCCTGGAAAGGAAAAGACTACAAAAAGTAGTAAACACTGCCCAGTCCATCATCGGCTCTGACCTCCCTTCCATCGAGGGGATCTATCGCACTCGCTGCCTCAAAAAGGCTGGCAGTATCATCAAGGACCCACACCATCCTGGCCACACACTCATCTCCCTGCTACCTTCAGGTAGAAGGTACAGGAGCCTGAAGACTGCAACGACCAGGTTCAGGAATAGCTACTTCCCCGCAGCCATCAGGCTATTAAACTTGGCTCGGACAAAACTCTGAACATTAATAGCCCATTATCTGTTATTTGCACTTTATCAGTTTATTTATTCATGTGTGTATATATTTATAGAATGGTATATGGACACACTGATCTGTTTTGTAGTCAATGCCTACTATGTTCTGTTGTGCTGAAGCAAAGCAAGAATTTCATTGTCCTATCAGGGACACATGACAATAAACTCTCTTGAATCTTGAATCTAAACTCGCGTTTCTGCGTGAAAACTCCCAGCCACAAACACGCCTCCGACTACGTGATAAATTCTACCCACATAATTACAGGCAGATAAAATGTAAAGGGCACTGGTTATAATTATAACATACAGAGTTAAGCTAAATGCCCACCACACCCTTTATGTAGCGACTCTTTGCATACCTTGGGTGGACAAAACAAAGAATATCACTGTGACTTGTCACATTCATTCATTCCCCTTAAACTCAGGAGTTTGTGATTCCTGGCTTCCCTGTAAACACACCATGGCCTTATTTCCCACACTTGTTCCAAACGCATACGTCTCAGTCGAACATTTATTCTGCTTCTGTGTAGGAAAGTGAATTGGTATTAATAAGAGTGATATGCAATAGTCTGGTAAATGATTCAGTCCAGCACCACCAAGTCCCGAGGGTGCCATGTAATCGAAGCTTTACTGTAAAAAGAAACTGATCGCCGTTGGTTTAAAGTAATGGGGAAAAGAACAGGAAGGTCACCGGACGATTCTCAGGGAGTTCTACAAAGACGGCGATTGAATCTATTCCCACCCCCTGTGCCACAGATCAGAACCCCACGCTGCTCCTTCTGGAAAAGACTTTTGCTCATTCTAATGCGCCGCTCGAAAGGATAATTGAAATATATTCAGTATTAACCCTCACAATAAAACATAGAAACATAGAAAATAGGTGCAGGAGTAGGCCATTCGGCCCTTTGAGCCAGCACCACCATTCAATATGATCATGGCTGATCATCCAAAGTCAGTACCCGTTCCTGCTTTCTCCCCATATCCCTTGATTCCATTAGCCCTAAGAAACTAGTTGATAGTTACAAAAGCTGCAGTAACTCAGTGGGCCAGACAGCATCTCTGGAGAAAAGGAATGGGTGACGTTTCGGGTCGGGATCCTTCTTCAGACAGAGTCAGGGGAAAGGCCAAACATTTCACTCTTCATTTACCTCCAAATCTAGAGGTACTGCAATTATTATTCGTAAAGGAATTCCATTTAAATCAAAGAACACTATTTTAGATAAGGAAGGGAGATATCTTATAGTAGCAGGGGAGATCAATAATATGCCAATTACGCTGGTAAACATATATGCGCCCAACTTTGATAACCCTCAATTTTTTAATAAAATTCTGAATATAATTGCAGAATCTAATTATCAAAATGTTATAATCGGAGGAGATTTTAATTGTGTTTTAGATCCTTATTTAGATAAATCGATGCAAAAACAAAAAGGTCAGACGAAATCTAAAACCAGTGAACTCTTACACACATATATGGAAAACACAAATATAACAGATGTATGGAGGATTGCAAACCCGACGGGAAGGGATTACTCGTTTTATTCAATGGTGCATAAAACATATTCACGGATAGACTATTTTCTTGTGGATACAAAATTAATTTCGCAATCTCTGAATCCTAAATATCATATTAATGCGATCTCAGATCATTCTCCGTTAACTTTTGTTCTAAAACTAGAAGGAATGTCTATGAATAAACCGTTCTGGAGGTTTAACTCACAAATTTTAAAAGACCCTCAAGGGAGTATCTATCTAAAAAAACAGATGGATCTATTTTTTGAGTTAAATGATACACCAGAGATATCCCCCACGTTATTATGGGAATCCTTCAAAGCATTTATAAGAGGAGTCATTATTTCATTTCAAGCTTATCAAAATAAAAAGAATAAGAATGAACAAAGACACTTAGAAGATCAAATAAAACAGTTAGATATAGATAATGCTAAAGACCCAACTATGGATAAACATAATAAAATACTACTACTGAAATTTCAGTTAAATAAATTACTGTCAGAGAAAGTTATAACATTATTTCAAATCACAAAACAAGAACACTTCGAATTCGGGGACAAACCCCACAAACTTCTAGCACGACAACTTAAAAAACGGGAAAAAGAGAATGCAATATTAAAGATTAAATCAGATAGAGGGGAAGTATTAACACTACCCAAGGATATTAATAAAAGATTTGCTCAATTTTACCAGAATCTATACACATCTAAAACGTCAATAGACAATAATAAAATCGCAGAATTTTTAGATAATTGTAATCTACCACAATTAGAACGCAGGGAACAAGAGGAACTGGGAGCACAAATTACTTCTAAGGAGATAGAAGACACAATAAAAACACTAAAAAATGGAAAAACACCAGGACCAGACGGATTCAGTAATGAATTTTATAAATCTTTTTATGATATAGTTACTCCACGATTACAAAAAATGTATACATATGCTTATAAAGAGCAAAACCTACCTGAAACACTAGCGGAATCAACGATCATATTAATACTTAAAAAAGATAAAAATATAGAAGAACCAGGATCATATAGAGCTATTGCTTTGTTAAATACGGATCAGAAAATAATAGCAAAAACATTAGCCAATAGATTAAGCAAGTATGTTAGTAGACTAATACATGAGGATCAAACAGGATTTATACCTAAGAGACACTCATTTAATAATTTGAGACGTTTGCTTAACATAATGCATTCACATAAATCTGATGACCAAGAGTTAGCTATCATCTCACTGGACGCAGAAAAAGCGTTTGATCAAGTAGAATGGGACTATATGATCAAAGTATTGCAAAAATTCCAATTGGGAGAAAACTTTATTGCATGGATAAAACTACTATATAACAAACCTACGGCTAGAATACTAACTAATAATATATTATCTTCAAAATTCGAATTATCTAGGGGCAACAGACAAGGATGTTCACTATCACCGCTGTTATTTGCTTTGGTAATTGAACCCCTTGCTGAAAAAATAAGAACACACTCGAATATTCACGGTTATAATACAAAATATTCAAACAACAAACTATCCCTATATGCTGATGATGTACTACTGTACATCACAAAACCACAAATTAGTATACCAAATATATTAAACTTAATTGAGGACTTTGGATCCTTTTCAGGATATAGAATAAATTGGAACAAAAGTGAAATTATGTCGATTAAACCAAAAGACTCAACACATCTCAGGAAATTCCCTTTTAAAATAGCTATGGAAAAATTCAAATATTTAGGAATTGAGATTACTAGAAATTACCATGATATGTTTAAAGCTAATTATAATCCCCTACTTAAGAAATTAAATAATCTGATTAAATTTTGGAAAACACTTCCGATGTCCTTAATAGGTAGGATAAATGCTATAAAAATGATTTTCTTGCCACAAATCCTTTACCTATTTCAATCAATACCTATATATCTCCCAAAAAAGTTTTTCAAAAAACTGGACTCAGACATTACAAATTTTATATGGGATTACAAATCCCACAGAATACAAAGAACACACCTTAACAAACGAAAAGAGTTGGGGGGTCTAGCGCTCCCTAACTTTATGTATTATAACTGGGCAGTAAATATTAAAAATATGATTCACCTGCTGGACAATTCTGCCCAGCAGGTGGACTGGATTATAATGGAAAAAGGGGATTGCTCCCCGAATAATATAGGAGCGATTATTCTCTCTCCAATAAATTTGAATAATAAAAATTATAATAAAAATCCAATTATATATAGCACTATTAGAACATGGAAGCAAATAAAACAGAATCTAAAATTAAGAAACCTATCTCTCTTAATACCAATAGTCAATAACCCATCGTTTAAACCTTCAATCATAGATAAAGCATTTATACAATGGGAAAGAATGGGAATTAAAACGCTCGAAGATCTGTATGAATTAGAAAAATTACTATCATTCCAACAACTACAACTGAAATATAATTTGAAAAATAATCAATATTTTAAATATCTACAAATCTGTGACTATTTGAAAACACACACAAAAGATTATTATAATATGCCTTCCGACTTACTAGATGAAGCAATGAAGACAAAGGCGGAATCAGTTAATTTAATATCATACTTATATAATATCATCTTAAATATAGAAATACCCACAACAGATGGAATTAGAAGAGATTGGGAACAAGATCTAGGTATAAAAATTTCAAAAGAGAGTTGGGATAATCATTTATTACAGGTGCATAAATGCTCGATCAACGTACGACATACGCTTATCCAATTTAAAACATTACATAGATTATATTATTCAAAAACCAAACTAAATAAAATCTTTCCTAACGTCTCACCAATCTGTGATAAATGTATATGTCAAGAAGCTACCATAGCACATTCTTTTGTTTTTTGTACAAAAATCCAAAAATTCTGGTTTGAAATATTTGATATTTTTTCAAAATTAATCAAAATAAAACTGGTACCAAAACCAGAATGGATTATTTTTGGAATATCGGAAGGTATTCCTGAATTAAACGTGTATCAGAAGAATTTACTCAATTATGGGCTAATAATGGGAAAAAAGCTTATACTTAAATTCTGGAAAAATGCGCCCACACCAACAATAAAAATGTGGACATCAAATATGTTGGAAACATTACATCTGGAAGAGATGAGATTCCTCCTAGTAGGCAAAGTAGATCAATTTCAAAAGACGTGGTCTACGTTTTTGGACCTATTACAAGCATGAGGTGCAATAGTAATTTAGAAAAACAAATAAATAAATAAAAGGTATCTGGACCTGGTAATGGGAGGTAAAATAAAAACAGACTTGGTTGGTAGTTCCTTCTCTATGAAGTATGGTATAAGAATTATAATAGAGCGATTGTTCCTTCTTTCTTTCTCTTTTTTTTTCTAGGGTCTATTTTCTAACTTTACTTCCTTCTCTAACTTCTTTTCTAAGGGGCTTTCTTTTCCCAACACTCTTTTGCACTTCACAACCTTTGTGCACTTTCTTCACTTTTCTTACTTCTTTCTTTTTCTTTCTTAAAGTTTAAAAAAGTGAAGCGGTACAAAAAATGTATTAATATATACGTGTTGTACATTACTGTAATCTACCGTACTTCTAAAAAATAAAAAAAAAATCCTTCTTCAGACAGAGTCAGGGGAAAGGGAAACGAGAGATATAGATGGTGATATAGAGAGATATAGAATAAATGATGAAGGATATGTGAGAAAGGGAACGATGATAATGGAGACAATCCACTGTTAGCTGTGGACTAGGTGAAAACAAGTTACAGACAGTGAGACTCAACAAGTTGATAGTTGATAGTTATATGACTTGGTTTATTTGAGCAAGTGTGGGATCAAGGAGCCCCAATAAAACTGAACTTAAAGGGATTCAAGAATAAAATTCACTAATGGTTCAGTCATGGCCCGCACAAAGGAAGTGTGGAAGAAAGAAGCGTGCAAGAAGGAAGCGTGCAAGGAAGCGTGCAAGGAAGCATGCAAGGAGGAAGCGTGCAAGACGGAAGTGTGCACGGCGGAAGCGTGCAAAGACGGAAGTGTACAAGAAGGAAGTGTGCAAGGAAGCATGCAAGAAGGAAGCGTGCAAGAAGGACGCGTGCAAGAAGGAAGCGTGCAAGAAGGAAGCGTGCAAGACGGAAGTGTGCAAGAAGGGAGCGTGCAAGAAGGAATCGTGCAAGAAGGAAGCGTGCAAGACGGAAGTGTGCAAGAAGGACGCTGCAAGAAGGAAGCGTGCAAGAAGGACGCGTGCAAGAAGGACGCGTGCAAGAAGGAAGCGTGCAAGACGGAAGCGTGCAAGAAGGAAGCATGCAAGACGGAAGTGTACAAGAAGGAAGTGTACAAGAAGGAAGTGTACAAGAAGGAAGTGTGCAAGAAGGAAGTGTGCAAGAAGGAAGCGTGCAAGACGGAAGCGTGCAAGAAGGAAGCGTGCAAGACGGAAGTGTGCAAGAAGGAAGCGTGCAAGAAGGAAGCATGCAAGACGGAAGTGTACAAGAAGGAAGCGTGCAAGGAGGAACTGCAGATGCTGGTTTAAACCGAAGATAGACTGGAGTAACTCAGCGGGACGGGCAGCATCTCTGGAGAGAAGGAATAGATTACATTAGATGTCGACCCTTCATCGGATTGGGAGTCGGGGGAGGGGAAACTAGAGGGATGGGAAGGTCCAGAACAAAGCAGTGATCGGTGCCAGCTCTGATCTGTTCTGTACCGTTCCATACCTCTAGTTTCCCTTTCCCCTGAACTTCAGTCCGATGAAGGGCTCGACCCCAAACGTCACCTATTCCTTTTCTCCAGAGATGCTGCCTGAGCCGCTGAGTTACTCCAGTTTTTTTCCTGCACAAAGTAAGATACTTGTAACTGCTGGTGGTCGATATGTTCGGCTACAGGTCCACAGAGTATATGTGAGGTGCAACTAAAAACTTGGATTGTTTTTTCTGGACCGGAGGCCAAGTGGAAACCTGAAAGAAGTTTATAAAATTATGGGAGGCGTAGATGTAGTAGACAGTCAGAGCCTTATTCCCCAGGGCGAAAATGTCAAATATGGTGCGGTAGTGCAACGGTAGAATTGCTGCCTCACAGCGCCAGAGACCGATCCTGACTACGGTGCTGTCTGTACAGAGTCTGTACATTCTCGCAGTGACCTGCGTGGGTTTTCTCCAGGAGCTCCAGTTTCCTCCCACACTGCAAAGACGTACAGGTTTGAAGGTTAATTGGCCTCGGTAAAATTGTAAATTGTCCCTGGTGCGTGTTAATGTGCGGGGATCACTGGTCGGCGCGGACTCGGTGGGCCGAAGGGCCAGTTTCCACGCTGTATCTAAACTCTGAACTACTGGTGATCAATATATTCAGTTATGCCGACTTTGTTCAGAGTTTATGTAACTAATAAACTTTGATTGTTTTATCCTGGACTGGAGGCCAAGGGGAAAACCTGAAAGAGCTTTATAAAATTATGGGAGGCATAGATAGGGTAGATATTCAGAGCATTTCCCATGGTGAAAAATGTCAAATACTAGTAGGGCATAGATTTGATGTGGGAGGACGAGGTGGTTTGTGAAGGAAGATTCTATTCGGGAAACACACGGAGGGATAGATGCCTGTAACACACAGAGGGATAGGTGCCTGTAACACACAGAGGGATAGTTGCCTGTAACACACAGAGGGATAGGTGCCTGTAACACACAGAGGGATAGATGCCTGTAACACACAGCCAGATGGTAGAAGCTGATTTAATAGCAATGTTTAAGAGGCATTTAGACAGGTCATTAGCAGGCAGGGGACAGAGGGATACGTATCATGTACAGGCAGATGGGATTATTTAGGCTGTCAGTGCAGACACTGCAGTACTAAGGCCTGTTCCTATCAATTCTGGGCACCAGCTTGTTCTCAACCCATATCGTTATCTATTAGGGGCAATACGGTGGCGCAGCGGTAGAGTTGCTGCCTCACAGTGCTTAGCTTGCAGCGCTAGAGACCCGGATTCGATCCTGACTACGGGTGCTGTCTGTACGGAGATTGGGCGTTCTTCTCGTGGATTTTCTCCGAGGTCTTTGGTTTCCTCCCACACTCCAAAGACGTACAGGTTTGTAGGTGGATTTGTATACTTGGTATGCGTGTAAATTGTCCCTAGTGTGTGCAGTGGGATCGCTGGTCAGTGTGGACTTGGTGGGCCGAAGGGCCTGTTTCCGCACTGTATCTCTAAACTAGACTAAATATCAAGGATACAGACTTGCTATTGCATTCCCTCGAAGGCAGGGAGATTCTTACGTGGGTATACAATGCAGAAAAAGTAGAAGGAAGAGAGATCTACTTCCACATCAGGAAGGTACAAGGCTTGGAGAAGAACCTGCAGGAAATGGTGCTTGGGGAGGAAGGAACTACAGATGCTGGTTTACACCGAAGATGGACACAAAATGCTGGAGTAACTCAGGCAGCATCTCTGGAAAGAAGGAATGGGTGACATTTCGGGTCGAGACCCTTCTTTTCCATAAGTTAAGAATTGGGCCATTTGGCCCATCATTCACTCATGGCTGATCTATCTTTCCCTCTCAATAACCCCATTCTCCTGCTTTCTCCCCATAACCCCATGTACCGGGAATGGTCCTTTTATGCAGTAGAGTTGCTTGGTTTGGGAGGCACCTGGGGACATGATTACTGTTTATTTTGTAGACAGTCTACGGCACTGCAGCCAATGTGCACGCTGGTGGAGTGAGAGGATGTTGGATGGGTGCCCAACAAGTGGGTCATTGTCCTGAATGACACCCAATGTTCCAACCGCACACATCCTGTAGGTAGACATCTCATTGTTATGCTCCCAACTGGTGTCTTGTTGATGGTGGAAAAGCTTTGATCTGGTATTTTGTTGGTTCACATGCTTGATCAATGGTGTTTTACCATTAATGTCCTATTATTATTAATGTTTAGTGTTTTCTGAGATTCGTAAACTGTCACTGTATGTCATGTTGTCACTTGTGGGCGGAGCACCAAGGCAAATTCCTTGTATGTGAATACCTGGCCAATAAACCTACTTACTTAGGGGAACATCAGGGTGGTTGAGGCTGATACGATGGTGGTGTGTAAGAGACTTTTGGATAGGCACGTGGAAATGCAGGGATTGAAGAGATACGAGTTACGTGCAGGCAGATAGGAGTTTAGTTTAACTCTTCGATTTACAGCTCCTTTCGACACAAGAGTTTAGTTCAAGAAGGAACTGCAGATGCTGGAAAATCGAAGGTAGTCAAAAATGCTGGAGAAACTCGGCGGGTGCAGCAGCATCTATGGAGCGAAGGAAATAGGCAACGTTTCGGCCCGAAACCCTTCCGGGTTTCGTCCCAAAACGTTGCCTATTTCCTTCAGGGTTTTCGGCCCGAAACGTTGCCTATTTCCTTCAGTGTTTTCGGCCCGAAACGTTGCCTATTTCCTTCAGGGTTTTCGGCCCGAAACGTTGCCTATTTCCTTCAGGGTTTTCGGCCCGAAACGTTGCCTATTTCCTTCAGTGTTTTCGGCCCGAAACGTTGCCTATTTCCTTCAGGGTTTTCGGCCCGAAACGTTGCCTATTTCATTCAGTGTTTTCGGCCCGAAACGTTGCCTATTTCCTTCAGGGTTTTCGGCCCGAAACGTTGCCTATTTCCTTCAGGGTTTTCGGCCCGAAACGTTGCCTATTTCCTTCGCTCCATAGATGCTGCCGCACCCGCTGAGTTTCCCCCAGTGTTTAGTTTAGTTTGTTTTATTGTCACGTGTGCAGAGGTACACAGAAAAGCTTTTGTTGCGTACTAACCAGCCAGCAGAATGGTAATACACAGTTATAATCGAGTCATTTACAGTGTATAGATACATGAGAAGGGAATTAGGTTTAGTGCAAGGTAAAGCCAGAAAAGTCCGATCAAAGGGTCTCCAATGAGGTAGATAGTAGTTCAGGACTGCACTCTACTTGTGGTAGGATGGATCAGTTTTAGCTGTTAACAGCTGGGAAGAAACTGTTCCCAAATATAGTGGCGTGTTTTCACCCTTCTGTATCTTTTACCTAAGAGGGGGAAGAGGGAGTGGCCAGGGTGCGACTGGTCCCTGATTATGCTGCTGGCCTTGCCGCGGCAGCGTGTGGCATAAATGGAGTCAATGGAATGGGAGGTTGGTTTGTGTGTTTGTTGGTTTGAGTTGACCTTGGCATCTTGTCCGGCACAGGCATGGTGGGCCGAAGGGCCTGTTCCTGTGCTGTACTATCCTACGTTCTATGCTATGCAGGGAATGGAGAGATATGGAGTCGGCCTTGGCATCTTGTCCGGCACAGACATTGTGGGCCGAAGGGCCTGTTCCCGTCCTGCACGGTTCTATGCTATAACTAGGAATTGTCACTCACCACAAGACCCCTGGCCTCCGAGCTCCTCACGCAGCCATTGCATTGTTGGGCCGGTCGAGTTCTGGTTACGGTGACCCGTTATTTCTGCTCCCGGTAAGTTCGGCATCAACATTCGGCGATCCTCCTCAACTCATTTACCTTTTGCCAGTTAACGGTTCGGCTTCTGGACTTGGTTTCCTGAAGCTCCCCATCCCTCCTTTAGTTTAGTTTAGAGATACAGCGCGAAACAGGCCCTTCGGCCCACCGAGTCCGCACCGACCAGCGATCCCCGCACGCCAACACTATCTTACACCCACTAGGGACAATTTATACCTACACCAAGCCAATTAACCTACAAACCTGTACGTCTTTGGAGTATGGGAGGAAACTGAAGATCTCGGCAAAAATGCATGCAGGTCACGGGGAGAACGTACAAACTCCGTACAGACAGCACCCGCAGTCGGGATCGAACCAGGGTTTCTGGCGCTGCAAGCGCTGTAAGGTAACTCTACCGCTGTGCCATCGTGGCACCCTAAAGTTCCTAGAAAATACTCAGATTGATGCAAGGTCAATGACCCAAAACGTCACCTATCCACGTTCTCCAGAGATGCTGCCTGACCCACTGAGTTACTCCAGCATATGTTTTTTTAAGGGGAGGAGAAAAAGCTGAAGAGAGATGGGTTGGAACAAAGTCTGGCAAGTGGTGTGTACATACAGATGAGGGGTTTGTTTGTCAGATGGGTGGAGTAAGTGACAAATTCTAGAGGTGGAAAGGAGACAGATGGGTGTCAGATAATGAGAGAATATGAGAAATGAAATGTAAAGCTGGAAGGTTTCCACATGCAGCCTTTGTCACTTACTCCACCCAGAGTCATAGAGTGATACAGTGTGGAAACCCACTCCCCTTTGTGTGAAAAAGTTACCCCTCAGATTCCTGTTAAATCTTTTCCCCTTCACCTTAAACCTATGTTCACCAGTCCTCGATCCCCCTACTCTGGGCAAGAGACTCTGTGCATCTACCCGATCTATTCCTCTCACGATTTTATACACCTCTATAAGATCACCCCACATCCTCCTGCGCTCCTGGGAATAGTCCCAGCCCACTCAACCTCTCCCTGTAGCTCGCACCTTCTAGTCCAGGCAACCTCCATGTAAATTTGGATTTCCAGCTTAACATCTTTCCTATAAATCGTTCGCAGAACTGATCATACTCACTCTATAAACACGGCTTCACCAACTGCAACATGAGCTCCCAGCTTACAATCTTTTGTCTGGCAGAACTTGTCACAACAACTTCTCCCACCACGAGTCACATCTTCCCTCCACAACTCCTTGTTCACTCATCCATTCCCACCCAAACCACCCCCTCCCCAGGTACTTTCCCCTGTTCTCGGAGAAAACCCACGGGGTCACGGGTATGCTAGCGCTGTAAGGCAGCAACTCTACCGCTGCGCCACCCTAAACTTAATGGGATAATAATAACCGTGGGATATTAATTAGTTCGATGCTGACGCTGGGATGAGAGATGCCAGAATGTCAATAGTTCTCCAACACAATTGAAATATTCTAGAAATTTTATTTGAGCAACACTTATTAACCCAAGTCGTTATTTTTGATACAAGGCGTATAGACCATGAGAATGGAAATGAAAAATTGTAGATCAGGAAATCAGTCATTAATTCAAGATATGAACGGCAAATGTTTAACTTCCTTCATCAGCTTTGGAAAGGACATGGTTTAGAAATGTTTCAGCTCTGTACAATGGGGGGATGAGAACACTTATGACCCTATGTCACGTATTAACAAAGCCCAAATCATAGAGAGCAAAGTATTTTGTTTGCCAAGGCGCCATCTACACCAGCTACACCAAGCACAAATACTCACACTGACCCTCCGCTCACAGTCAATTCATCACGATGGGAGCAACCCTTCATCACGATGGGATCAACCCCACACAGACATCCTGAAGGAAGCAGCTTCCCAGCTCAGCTCCGGCCAAACCTGCTCCCAAATTCCACTAATTTCTTAATTGTTTTACTTTTGCGGGCGGTGCCAGTGATGGCTGCCTCGCCTACAGTCTGTCTGTCCCTTCCTTCTTTGCTGTTTCTATAGTGTGTTAAATGTATGTTTTTAGTGTTCTTTAGCTTGTTTTATGTGGGGGGCAGTGTTGGGGGAAACTTTTTTTAATCTCTTACCTTGACGGAGACGCGATTTTTTTCCGTATCACATCTCCGCCCGCACGCTGCCTAACATCGAGGAGCTGGCGGCCAATGCTGGAGCCCGACTTCGGGAAGCTCCAACTGCGGGACTTTAACATCGTGAGCTGGCGATCCCTTTGCTAGGGAATGAACTTTGAGCTCCAACCGCGGGAGCCTGCGGACTTTATTTTATTTTTTCCTTTTTTTTTTTTCCATTCAATACAAGTTTTATTATCTATTTATTTTAATTTTTTTATAGATAGGAAGGAGGAAAAAAAACGATAAAAAAACAGAATATATTACCAATAATACAACTTTGGAGATGGGTCTGTAGATTATATACTATTCATGTAATTGTATAGAAGGAGAAAAAAAAACGATTAAAAAAATAGAATAAATGACCAATAATACAACTTTGGAGATGGGTCTGTAGATTATATACTATTCATGTAATCCTGGGTTCAAGTTTCAGTCAGGCTTCCGTGCCGGAACAATTTACCCTTTCAGAAAATCAATAAATGGAAACCATATTCTAGCAAATAATTCTTGTTTGTCAATTAAGAAGCCTGCGGACTTTAACCGTGGATATTCAGGGTCCAACCTTTATTGACCATCTGCAATTATCCTTGAATTGACTGGACCGTTCACCTCTGAGCCTTCATGACATGTTTCACAAGAGGCATTTAAAATTGAAAGGACATTTAATAGAGACATTCAAACTTCATTGCATCTTTTAAATAAATTCTGATGAAATTCTGACACAATCGAGCAAAGAAATAGTTTAGAATAATATTGAATAAGTAATTGGAATATTTATTCCGAAGGTCCGACGGCCCGCAGTGGGTGGGTGGGGGGGGGCGCTGAGAGAGTAATGAGGTACCCACCATTGGGGGGTGGGGGAGGGGGGGGCTGAGAGAACCATTGGAGACCACAGTGAACACTCTGTAACTTTGACTCCTTGCATACATTGTGTATGGAATGCAAAACAAAGACTTTCACCGTGTCATGACACAAGTGTTGATAGAGTCTGAAGAAGGGTCTCGACCCAAAACGTCACCTATTTCCTTCGCTCCATAGATGCTGCCTCACCCGCTGAGTTTCTCCAGCATTTTTGTCTACCTTCAATTTTTCCAGCAACTGCAGTTCTTTCTTAAAGCCCTGTCCCACGGTACGAGTTCATTCAAAGAGCTCTCCCGAGTTTGCCCTGATTCGAACTCGGAGATTTACGGTAATGGCCGTTCGTCGGTACTCGGGTCTCTCGTGGACATTTTTCAACTTGTTGAAAAATCTTCACGAGTCTTCCCGAGCTTACCTGCCGTTAGCGAGTCTTCCCGAGTACCTGCCGTTAGCGCTAAGAGACGTCCCCGAGCTCCGACGTACCCGCTTCGTTGATTCTCCGTGCTTACCACGAGTTTGATTTTTTTTTAAACTCGGGAGAGCTCTTGGAATGAACTTGTACCGTGGGACAGGGCTTTTAAACATAAAGTATTAATTAATCAATTGAATAGGAGCAAATGGATTTGGAAAATGTCATGGGCTTGGATCAGAGTGGATAACATCAAGAACGATGCTAGCATGGAGAAAGATAGCATCAAACTACCAGATGCAAGATAATAACTGAAGCTGTGGTCTGGACTTTGTCTGTACATCAGACCAATCACTGGGATCATCAGTGTATTTGCTTCACCACAATCGTGTTATATAATTACAGTCATAGAGTGAAACGCCGTGGAAACAGGCCCGTCAGCCCAACTTGCCCGCATCGGCCAACATGTCCCAGCTACACGTCCCACATGCCCACATTTGGTCCATATCCCTCCAAACCGGTCCTATTCATGTACCTGTCTAACGGTTTTTAAATGTTGGGATAGTCCTTGCCTCAACTACCTCCTTTCATACACCCACCACCCTTTGTTTGAACAGCAGTAGTGCAGTTTTACAAAATATGTCAAATGAAAACAGGTATAAAAATAGAATGTATGTTCTGTTAAAAAGTGTAAGGCCGAGCCCCTTGATTATACTGACCTTGTGAAAACCAATAGACTTTTATTTGTGGCCAAGATACTTTTGTGCAACAGATGTTTAAGCAGCGATTCAACTTCTGTTCAAAGTAAGTGGCTGAGGTTTGGCAAAAGTTTAAGGAAAATATTTGTTGCAAAATACAAACCTTACAAGAAGATCGACACAAAAAGCTGGAGTAACTCGGGACAGGCAGCATCTCTGGAGAGAAGGAATGGCCGACCTTTCGGTTCGTGACCCTTATTCAGTCACCCATTCCTCCTCTCCAGAGATGCCGCCTGTCCTGCTGAGTTACTCCAGCATTTTGTGTCTGGTTTAAACCAGCATCTGCAGTTCCTTCCTACACAAATATTACAAGACCATACCAGATTCCATTTAAAACTTTCAAAGGACACTATATACAATAATAGAACCTCATAAAGATTTTCAAGAATTTGATTTCCCATTTATTGCCTGTGCAGGAGGCTGAGGGGCGAACTTAGTTTAGTATATGGTCACGTGTATCGAGGTGCAGTGGAAAGCTTTTGTTGCATGCTAACCAATCAGTGGAAAGCCAAATCACTGGATGGATTTAAAAGAGAGCTAGATAGAGCTCTAGGGGCTAGTGTAACCAAGGGATAATGGGAGAAAGCAGGCACGGGTTATTGATTGGGGACGATCAGCCATGATCACAATGAATGGCGGTGCTGCCCCGAAGGGCCTCCTCCTGCACCTATTTTCTATGTTTCTATGTTTCTACAATACATGATTACAATCGAGCCATTTACAGTGTACAGATATATGATAAGGGAATAACATTTAGACGCAAACATCTCTTACAAAGGTATATAAAATCTTAAGGGTTATAAATAGTGAGAATACAAAGTCTTTTACCCAAAGTCGGGTAATCAAGAACCAGAGGGCATAGGTTTAAGGCGAGAGGGAAAAGATTTCATGGGAATCCAGAGGGCAGTTTTTCTCACACAGAGGGTGGTGGGTATATGGAATAACCTGCCAGAGCAGGCAATTGAGGCAGGTGCGATAACAGCATTTAAAACATTTGGACAGGTACATTGTTTGGAAGCGGTTAGAGGGATATGGGAGAAATACAAGCAGGTTGAACTAGTGTAGATTGGGCATCTTAGACGGCCACGAGTTGCAAGGGTGGTTTGTTTAAAGATGCTTCCAGCACCGTTGGAATCTTACTACCGATGCACGCTGCCCTCGGGACAGCTGCTATGGAGAGGAGACGGTTGCCCACTTCTTCACAGTGTGTGGATTTGCGAAGAGGATCTGGAGAATGATGCAGGGTCCCTGTCAGGGTTCATCCCAAATAGCTCCGTCACAGAGGACTCTGTGATTTACGGACTATTCCCAGGGACACATCAGAGACTGACATCGAGTGCTGCTGGAAGGTCATCAACTTGGTGAAAGACGCTCTTTGTTTGGCCCGAGCGTTGTTGACCTCCCAGCGGAGCAAGATGTCCATCAGGCAATGTTGCTGACTGGCCCGCTGTAGACTGCAGGAGTACGTGCTGAGGGACGCACTGAAGCTCAGTGCAGCCAACGCCAAGGCTCTGTGGGGGAGGGC
>CM075993.1:10156873-10184349 GCA_038087875.1 Malacoraja senta
AGTACTCATCACGTATATATTATTACAATTAATGTACTCCGTCATTTTTTACACTAATAAAAAGGAAAGGTTAAGATTAAGAAAAAAGAGAAAGTGAAGGAAAATAGTGAAGGTGTAAAAACGTGACAACAAGAAAGAACAGGGACCCTGTAGAAAAGAAATTAAAAAGAAAGAATTAAGAGATAGACCCTAAAGAAGAAGAAAAAAGAAAAAGAGAAAAAATAGAAAAACAAATACTTTGTTATAAGCATCACGCAAATGGGACATACCAACTCTCCAGCTTTCATCCCCCTTTACCTGACCTCAGTTTTTTAAAGTACTTTTGCACCCTATACTTGTAATAATTCTATGAATGCAGACCAGGTCAGGTGGAAGTGATCTGGTTTACCTGCCAGGAGTCTTATCTCTTCCAGGTGTTATGTTTCAAACATATTTGAAATCCACATGTTTATAGTTGGTATTGGAGCATTTTTCCAGAATTTTAGGATTAACTTTTTTCCAGTTATTAACCCATAGTCTATTCATTTCTTTTGAAACACATTTAGTTCAGGACTATCTTCCGTTGTTCCGAAGATAATCCATTCTGCTTTGGGTATCAGTTTTATTTTAATGCCCTCTAGTTTTAGTAGCATCTTGCTTTCCTCAACTGAATTCCAGGAAATGTTTTACAAAAAATAGCATTTCACCACATTTTGTACTTTTTTGGAGGAAGCCCAATGCATAATGAAGTGTTGGTGAGCATCGAAAAAAAACCATATACAGCACAGCAGAGGGCTCCTTCTTATTCTCCTCAAGTCTCTCCAGGTCTTTAGTTTAGAGATACAGTGCAGAAACAGGCCCTTCGGCCCATCGAGTCCACAACTACCAGCAATCCCCGCACATTAACACTACCCTACACACACCATGGACAATTTGACATTTATACCAAGCCAATTAACCAACAAACCTGTACGTCTTTCAACTTGGGAGAGTAAAACTTACCAAGTGAAATGTATTACACTAACACATAATTTCTCAGTTTGGACTAGTGAGCAGAAACCAAATGAGAATCAGATACTCAAGATCCACAAAAGGCAAATAAAAGTAAATGTTAAACTGTATTATTTTTCGCTAGAGATGCTGCCTGACCCACAGAGTCTGGAATTGTACTCGGAATTTTAGACGAGGAAATTAAGTGGGACAGCAGGTTTAAATATGGTCAGAGGTTTACAGCATGGAAACAGGCCCTTTCTCCAGCACTGTGTCTAAAATGAAACCTGACGTTGGTTGCATTAACTAGAGGCAGTGAGAGGCTACAGGGCGGTGTGGTTTAGTGTGGGTTTATACGACAGCAGAGTGCAAATTGTCTCAGGCTAAACAAGTATGTGTAGGAAGGAACTGCAGATGCTGGTTTAAACCGAAGATAGGCACAAAAAGCTGGAGTAACTCAGCGGGACAGGCAGCATCTCTGGAGAGAAGGAATGGGTGACGTTATGGGTTTGAAGACGGGTCTCAACCCGAAATGTCAC
Organism: Malacoraja senta; assembly: GCA_038087875.1. Classification (NCBI taxonomy): domain Eukaryota; kingdom Metazoa; phylum Chordata; class Chondrichthyes; order Rajiformes; family Rajidae; genus Malacoraja; species Malacoraja senta. The sequence goes on from CM075993.1 coordinate 10,158,382, forward strand.
CCATTCCTTCTCTCCAGAGATGCTGCCTGTCCTGCTGAGTTACTCCTGCATTGTGTGTCTATCTTCAGGCCAGACAAGGCTATGACAAGGCTCTCACGATTGATGGTGTAAGAGGAAGTCCTGTCCACAGCCAGATCCGGCACAAGCTACGATTAACTTGACAATCTTTCGTATGTGGAGAGCAAAAAAATGTCTCTCCACAACTTTTAACAGAAAGTCGCTGCATATTCTCCCAGCACAACAAATCTGACTCTGCATTTAAGAATTATTATTGAGGAAACATTTTCATAGCCGTAAGAACAAGCCGTTGGATTGATGGGATCAATGGAGTTCCGTCTAAGAGTTGCAGCACACAAATACCACAACTTCAGCTTACTACGAGATCAGTTTCAAAATCAATTGCTTGCAAGGAACCATGCAGCTTCCTCAACAGTACAAATACATGTTGGTTCCTTGAGCAATATTGCCCTGAGCATCTATCCATGTTCTCCGCTTGTGCTGTCTGACCCGCTGAGTTACTCCAGTATTTTGTGCCTGTTTCTGTAAACCAGCATTTGCAGTTTCTTGTGTCCACAATTAATTCATGCCACCCAGAGCAGTTGGCACAGCAATAAAATTGGCCCCAGCTTCAGAATGGAAAGGCAACCAGAGATTAGTTTAGTTTGGAGATACAGCACAGAAACAGGTCCTTCGGCCCAACGAGTCCACACCGACCAGCGATCCCCGCACACTAACACTATCCTACACATGGGGCTATTTATAATTTTAATCAAAACCTATTAACCTATAAACCTGTACGTCTTTGGAGTGGGAAGAAACCGGAGCACCCGGAGAAAACCCACGCAGGTCACAGGGAGAAGGTACAAACTCTGCACAGACAGCACCTGGGTCTCAGGCGCTGTGAGGCAGCAACTCTACCGCTATGTCACTGTTGAATATTAGCACGGCCTCCATAGGTGTGTGCAGCTAGTTGAACAGATACGTACGCGTCTCGTTGAACAGATGATCCATGCTCAATATCCAGATACACAAATTGTCTCCTTGTAAATGACAAGCTGGTAGAGCCACCCAGATCCAGACACCCAGTCAATCCTGACCTTGGGTGCTGCCTGTATGGAGTATGCATGTTTTCCTGGTGACCATGTGGGTTTCCTCCGGGTGCCCCGGTTTCCACCCATATCCCCAAAACATGGTAGGTTGGTAAGTTAATTTGCGCTAAGTTGCTCAGTGTGTCCACAGATACACATGTATACATGGGTGGCACAGTGACGCAGAGGTAGAGTTGCTGCCTTCCAGCGCCAGATACCCAGGATCGATCCTGACTACGGGTGCTGCCTGTATGGAGTTGTACGTTCTCCCCGTGACCTGCGTGGGTTTTCTCTGGGTGCTCCGGTTTCCTCCCACACTCCAAAGATGTCCAGGTTTGTAGGCTAATTGTAAATTTCCCCTAGAGTGTAGGATAGTGTATGGGGATCGCTGGTCAGCGCGGACTCTTAGCTCTTGGGGCTAAAGGAATCAAGGGATATGGGGGAAAAACAGGAACGGGGTACAGATTTTGGTGATCAGCCATGATCATATTGAATGGCGGTGCTGGCTCGAAGGGCCGAATGGCCTACTCCAGCACCTATTTACTATGTTTCCAGGACTCGGTGGGCCGAAGGGCCTGTTTCTGTACTGTACCTTTAAAGTAAAAGTCTAGAGTACAGAATCAAAAGAGGATTTTTATGGAAATGCAGGAAGAATAAAATGTAATTTGTGTAAAAAATGACTGCTCTGTGGTAGGAGCGGACTCAATGGGCCGAAGGGCCAGTTTCTGCTCTGTATCTCTATGACACTATGACCAATTATCCCCAGCAACCGAGAAGCTGCACGAGCCGATTGTCCCTGCATGTGAGGGTCCTTGGAAACATAGACCACTTCACACAACTCAGGAAGCACCACAGAATGAATGCAGATAACAGGGAGGAAATTCTCCAGAACAGTCATCGGCCGATCGAGGCACAGGGTACTTGACACACGAAACCTCAGAACCAACTCATGTGAGAAAATAAGGAATGGCTTATCTTCTTGGACCAAGATCGGACTTTTCAGTGACTTGGAAATTCCAAGATGGCGTTGGAATGTGGAACTCTGCGGCTGGTCCGTGGAGAGGGTCTATTGTACTCATGTGATTTGACAGAACAGCATGCAGCACACACATTTATTTGTATCTCTACACATCTAACATTAAACAACGTAAACTAAACCTCATCTTCTACCAGGCAGCAGTCATTCCCTGCCCTCAGATTTACTTCTGTGACTCGGACTACACACACACACAGACATCTGTGGTAAATACAACAAACACTGGCTCCACAAACTTCTCAAAATTCACTGGTCGGATGTGAACCAACGTCAGCGACCTTTCCCAGGCCAATATCACCAACCGCATTGTTAGCATGCCTGACACCAAATACTCCACTGCAAACATATCCAACCTAGATATATTATTCACCACTGCCACAGAAAGGGTGGCACAGCGGTATGGTTGCTGCCTTACAGTGTTAGAGACCCAGGTTCGATCCTGACCACGAATGCTTGTCTGTACGGAGTTTGTACGATCTTCCCGTGACCTGCATGGGTTTTCTCAGAGATGGACAATAGACAATAGGTGCAGGAATAGGCCATTCAGCCCTTCAAGCCAGCAACGCCATTCACTGTGATCATGGCAGATCATCCACAATCAGTTTCATCTCCGGTTTCCTCCCACACTCCACAGACTTACAGGTTTGTAGGTTAATTGGCTTGTTATAAGTGTAAATTGTCCCTAGTGTGTGCAGGATAGTGTTAATACGTGGAGATCACTGGTCGGTGGAGACTCGATGGGCCGAAGGGCCGGTTTCCGTGCTGCAAAACACTATGATTCCAAAAATTTAAACCAAGAATTATCTGCTGTCCCGCTTCATTTCCTCATCTGAAGCTTTTAAACGTCCAGTACAATTCCAGACTTTCAATGGAATGGGATGAGGTGTTAAATCAGCCCTCAATCTGCAGACAGGATTCTCAGTTTCAGCAGAGCCAGCGAGGTGTCACAACAGGCAGAGCTGCTGTCTCACAGTTCCAGCAGCCTGACCGTTCAATCCTGACCTCTGGTGCTGTCTGTACGGAGTTTGCACGTACTCCCTTTCACCATGAGGAGAGGGCAGCACAGTGGTGCAGCCTTAAGGCCCTGTCCCACTTTCCCCGGGTTACTCAGGAATTATCCTGAGTTTTCCCCTTCAATCAAACTCAGAGAATTACGGAAATAGCCAGCCGTAGGTACTCGGGCTATTTTTTTTAACTTGTGGACATTTTTCAACATGTTGAAAAAACGTCCCGACTTACCTGATGCCCTGAGTTCCTACGGCTGGCATTACGAGCCGCTACGAAATATCTACGGCCTCCTAAAGACTCGCTACCGACATTCTCCGAGTCATATATGTTGATTATTGTATTTATTATTGTCCTTTACCTACCAAGGAGAATTTTTTTTACCTTAATGTTATCCTTGTAATATCATTGCTGAGGTGACCCGTTGTCTTGTCAAACACATTTCATTGTACAGTTGACCCTGTGTTAACCTACATATGACAAAGAAAAACTGAACTGAACTGAACTGAATCAAGGGGAAAACGCGGGAGAATTCGTGAATAACAGCACCAGAGACCCGGGTTTGATCCTGATCCTGCTGTCTGTAGAGTTTGGCCTTTTTCCCCGTGACCACGTGGGTTTTCTCCAGTTTCCTCCCACACTCCACAGATGTGCAGGCTTGTTGTAAAGTAAAGTCAAGTACATTTATTTATATAGCACTTTTCAATCAATTTCAATCACAGAAGCCAAAGTGCTTTACAGAGAAAATTATCCATATAAATGAAAAAAAAGAGGTAGAAAAAAAAAAAATGACACAACACACTATAAGAGATTCAACACGAACATCCCCCCACAGCAGAATCTACACTCTCCACTGTGAGGGAAAGGCACTAAAATGTCCAGTCCTCCTCCTCCTCCTAGTCCACCCAAGGTCGGGGCCAGTTTGAGGCCACCGCAGCCCGATGATTATAGGCCCACCCGCCGGGAAGCTGGAAAAACCGGCATCGTCCTCTGTAAATTTATAAATTGTCCCTAGTGTGTAGAATAGTGCGAGTGTATGGGGTGATCACTGGTCGGCACGGACTTAATGGGCTGAAGGGCCTGTTTCCATGCTGTATCTCTAAAGTCTAAAGACTTCCTCTGGGTGCTCTGGTTTCCTCCCACATCCCAAAGACATGCTGGGGGATTAATTGGCTACCAAGATGCCCTCGTGTGCAAGCGAGGGCTAGAATCTGGAAGGGAAGGAATGGAAATACAGGGAGAATTAGTGCAGGTGGAAAGGTTGATGGTCAGTGCAGACTTGATGGGCCGAAGGGCATGCTTTCATGCCGAGTGCCTCTACGACCGAGTCTATAAATACCAGTAAACACGTTTCAAAGATTTATCACCAACTGAAGCGAGGATAACACTACACTTTTTAAGATTCATCGCTGCAAAGCCTTTCACAGCCCAACTTCGCCACTGTGAGAAAACCCTGGGAAAGTCTGTGAAGGACAATCCATCAATTACTACAGCTCAGGGACAGCAGACTAATGCTTAGATGAAAAATATTATTTATTGCCTTGCTGAATTACAGATTGAAAGGCATCCTTGAAAGACATAGAAGATTGTGTACACAATCAGGACTAAACATTCCCGCTACTTAAAATAATGCAATCAACCGATCCATCAAAACCAAAGCTTCAGGGACTCGCCTTCAGTTACGCTCACAAAACTGAAGGGAAAAGGGGCAGCATATGTGAATTTGGTGAAGTATGTGAAAAATGCACGCCTGCGGTTAAAAAAAATCTAATCTACTCATTACATGCTGTTCACATTGGTCCTATTTGTGAGAATTCCAAGTCCAAGTCAGGTCAAGTCTATTCGCCACATACACATACGAGATGTGCAGTGAAATGAAAAGTGCAATGCTTGTGGATTGTGCAAAATAACTAAACAGAATGGAACAGAATCACATATTCACATATTACATATTTGTGGGAGGAAAGAAAAAGGAAAAATGGAGAGAGCTTGTGACAACATTTTAAGCTTCAGGCTGAAGAGACCCTGCAAGGCTTCAGTTCAGTTTATTGTCACGTCTACCATGGTACAGTGAAAAGCTTTTGTGCAGGAAGCAACTGCAGGTGCTGGTGCTGGTTTAAACCGAAGATAGACACAAAATGCTGGAGTAACTCAGCAGGACAGGCAGCATCTCTGGAGAAAAGGAATGGGTGACGTTTCGGGTCGAGACCCTTCTTCTGAAGAAACTGAAAAAGGAATAGGTGACGTCACATATTCCTTCTCCCCGGTGATGCTGCCTGTCCCACTGAGTTATTCCAGCATTTGTGTCTATCAATGAAAAGCTTTTGTTGCATGCTAACCAGTCAGCGGAGAGGCAATACCTGATTATAATCGAGCCATTTACAGTGTATAGATACATGATCGTGCAGGGTAAAGCCAGTACAGTTCCATCAAAGTCCGAGGGTCACCAATGAGGTAGATAGTAGTTCGGGACTGCTCTTTAGTCGTGGTGGTAGACAAAAATGCTGGAGAAACTCAGCGGGTGAGGCAGCATCTATGGAGCGAAGGAATAGGTGACGTTTCGGGTCGAGACCCTTCCTCAGATTCCTGGTGGCATCTGGTTCTATTAATCGACCACTCCCGGCTCCCAGCTCTCTGCTCCTTCACAGCAGTGAAGTGAACTTCAGGAGTACAGAGACACAAGGAACTACAGATGCTGGTTTACCAATACAGACACCAAGTGCTGGAGTAACTCAGTAGATCAGGCAGCATTTCTGGGGAACGTGGATAGACAACATTTCAGGCCTGAGGAGTCCTGACCCAAAACGTTTCCTATCCATGTTCTCCAGAGATGCTGCCTGACCCACTGAGTTACCCCAGGCTGTTTTTCCAGAAGTACATTACTGGCTGCTAAATAGTTGATCCAGTTGCAGGCATTAATTTTATGGAAAATACTAGTTCTGGTTTATTTATTGATTTTAATATTAATAGTCACACTTCACACTACATCCTTTATTTGGTATGATGTTTGGTGCAACTATTGTGGGCTGAAGGGCCTGTTTTTGTGCTGTTCTATGTTCCACGTTTACCTGGATTAAATCCGTAGCGTCAGAGGGAGAGGGTGCAAACTCCAGACAGAGAGCATCGGAGGCAAGGATTGAACCCACGAGCTATGAGCCAACCACTCCACTTGCTGCACCACTGTGCCTTCAGTACATGACACCATTGCAATGCCTAAAACTTCCCTCGTTTAAACTTGGGCTACAGAGTGAAAATAATTTTCTAACTTCAAGTAATCCTTGAATTTCCTCTCTCTCCATCCCTCCCCTTCCCAGTTCTCCGACCAGTCTTAAGGGCCTGTCCCACCAGCATGCGGCAAGCGGGACCTAACGTGGTCGCTTGAGCCGTACGGCCTCGCGGGGCCGGTCCCACTTCGATCGCCGGAGCCGTATGGAGTTGTGCGGAGCTGGTCCCGACATCACGTGGGGCTCCGGAAAACTGACAGCGTTCAAAAATTCTGGGCGGCAACGGCCTGCCGGCCCGCTACCGCCTCGACGGCGTACGCACCGCCTCGACGGGCTTGCGCAGCGTCCCGACGCCGTACGCAGCGTCCCGACGCCGTACTTCACGCGCGAACTTCCCGCGGACTTCGCTCGAACTTCACGTCACTCACTCGACCTCCGCGCGGCCCCCGCTTACGGTTTGGTCGCGCTTGCCGCATGCAGTCGCATGCTCATGGGACAGGCCCTTTACGGGGATCACTCGACCTCCGTGCGACCCCCGCACGGCCCCCGCTTCCGGTTTGGTCACACTTGCCGCATGCAGTCGCATGCTTGTGGGACAGGCCCTTTACTGTCTCCAACTACATTTATTCTCTGTTTGCTTTGTTGTTATCTTCTCCCAGCTAACAATGACATATTCGATATTTTCCTTGATCTCCATCCCCTTTGTCCTATTTTCACACCTTACACTTCCTTATCTATGTACCTCCATCTCCCCTGGCATCAGTCTGAAGAAGGGTCTCAACCCGAAACGTCACCCATTCCTTCTCCCAGTTTGTCGGAGCCCCGCGTGATGTCGGGACCAGCTCCGCACAACTCCATACGGCTCCGGCGATCGAAGTGGGACCGGCCCCGCGAGGCCGTACGGCTCAAGCGACCACGTTAGGTCGCTGCCTATTACTCCAGCATTTTTGCAGCAGATCTTGCTGCCTGAGTTACTCCAGCATTTTGTATCTATCTCCGGTTTAAGCCAGCATCTGCAGTTCCTTCTTACACAGAGTGAAAATAAAATTCTGCATGTCATTTATAAAATTCCAAAATGTTATTGATATATTGTTGAGGATAAACAAGATTTGAGGAATGCATTTAGTGCAAAAACGGCAATGTATGTGCACACTTAGCTGCTGTAAATGTTAATTTACAATTTGAGAAGGTAAATCCTTTTTGCAAGGGAACTCCTGCCAACTCTCCTTATCAATGCTGAATCAAAAATACTGCTGTTTCTTCTTCGTACAACAATTTAAAGTGCAGTCTCTTACGCTGCTTTACATTCCTGCAGTCCTCGTTCCACTTTCAATATTTTGTCAATATATTCTGTCCTGGAATGCAACAACTATGTAGACACAAAGTGCTGGAGTAACTCAGCGGAACAGGCAGCATCTCTGGAGAGAAGGAATGGGTGACGTTTCGGGTCGAGTCCCTTCTTCAGAGTCTGATGGGTCTCAAGCCGAAACGTCCTTCTCTCCAGAGATGACCGTTGATTTAAACCAGCATCTGCAGTTCTTTCCTACACATGCAGACTAGAAAGTAGAAGCTGCACTTCTGGAAAATAACTAGACCAAAGAGAATGAGAAACTCTCGCAGAAATAGCCAAGCTGATAACAGATTAAAAATGAGCAAAACTTGTCTGATCTTGCTTAACTTCAAGAAAAATTCAGTGTAGGCCCTTTCTGACGCCCTTCCCGATCAGTTAGTATGGTTGTGTCTAATGTGTAGTGGAATAGTCACTGAACCGGACGCAAAATGAGAATTTCACTGTACTTGGGTGAATGCGGCTATGAAGCAACATTGAAGCATGGAGGTAGACAAAAGTGCTGGAGAAACTCAGCAGGTGCAGCAGCATCTATGGAGCGAAGGAAATAGATTCGCTCCATAGATGCTGCTGCACCCGCTGAGTTTCTCCAGCATTTTTGTCTACCTTCTCCAGAGAAGCTGCCTGACTTGCTGAGAAACTCCAGCATATGGCTAGGAGCAGGATTAGGCTATTCAGCACATCGAGTCTGCCTTTCAAAAACATCTGATCGATTTTCCCCTCTCAATCCCATTCTCCTGCCTTCTGCCGATAACCCTTGACGCCCTTCCTAAATCACGAAACTATCAATCTCCGCCTTCACCGCCCCAGTACTTTACAAATGAAACCCAGTGTCTTTATTGTTAAACCACCATCTGCAGTCACTCATTTCTAATTCATAGAGTCATAGAGTGATATAGTGAAGAAACATGCCCTTCAGCCCAACTTGCCCATACTGGCCAACATGTCCCAGCTACACTAGTCCCACCTGCCTGGGTTTGGTCCATATTCCTCCAAACCTGTCCTATCCATGTACCTGTTTAACTGTTTCTTAAACGTTGGGATAGTTCCAGCCACAACTTCCTCCTCTGGCAGCTTGTTCCATACACCCACCACCCTTTGTGTGAAAATGTTACCCCTCATATTCCTTTTAATTCTTTTCCCCTTCACCTTGAACCTAATTCCTCTGGTCCCCGATTCCCCTACTCTGGGTAGGAGACTCTGTGCATCTACACGATCTATTCCTCCCATGATTTTACACACCTCTATAAGATCACCCCTCATCCTCCTGCGCTCCAAGGAATAGAGACCCAGCCTACTCAACCTCTCCCTATAGCTCACACCCTCTAGTCCTGGCAACATCCTCGTAAATCTTCTCTGAACCCTTTCAAGCTTGACAATATCTTTCCTATAACATGGTGCCCAGAACTGAACACAATACTCTAAATGCAGTCTTACCTACATCTTATACAACTGCAACATGGCCTCCCAACTTCTATACTCAAAAGAATTTTGGAAAAATAGTTTTCCAATTCCTAGTAAAATGTATTTCAGTTGGACAGTGTTGGTGAAAAATGTCAAGCAAGATCTGTACAGATTGCAAAAGTTGTGTCAGTGGACTTAAGTTACTTTTTCTGGACTATATGTAGAGTAGCAGTAACTAAAGCTCAGGGACAAAGGCTGGGTGGCCTCCAAACCCCAGCCGCAGATGAACCAGCAGGAAACAACTTTAAGTTGAGACAAAGCAGAAGGAAACTAATTTCTGTAGACATGGTACCAAATAAAAGCCAGCGTAGTTTACACACCAGAGGTCACACAGAGTTCAGGTCAACACAATCTCTCACCAGGATGAATTTTAAGCATCTATTGAAGCTCATTAGGGAACGTACGCAATATTAGTCCATCACATTCCTACCTTCCCAATTCTTCTCCTATTTCATAAAACTCTTCCACCTTCTCCTGCTTAAAGGAAGCCATGCCAGATATCTTCATTCGTCGCCAACCCCACAGACCATGGCACTCAAAGATGGTCACAGTCCACTCTCAATGCGCAGCATCCAGCATCTACGAAACAAGAAAACAAAACTCAGACAACATTGCAGTTGGAGGGAGGGGAGAGAGCAGGGCGATTGTAAAATACTTCAACTGTGCGACAAAGCGGGGTTGAATTCACGAGTAAAAAGGAAAAGTGCTGGAGGAACTCTGCAGGTCAGGCAGCATCTGTGGAAGGGATGGATAGGCCACCTTTCTGGTTTATTTTGATTTAATAAAAGTAAAAATTCTATAAAATTCATTACCACACCAATTGTTGGTGGGTGAACAAGAAAGAATGTGGCATATGATAAAGAAAGTCATTTCATTGTTCCTACCACAGAATCTGCTGGGACTTCAGTCAGTTTGCTGTGATTCTCTAATACCCATTGTTGAAGGAGCTGCCAGAGGAGGTGGTTTTTGTTGTTGTTTTTTTAAATTTATTTTTATTAGAAGCAATTGGACAAGGATAAAACGATCGACATCACAATTATACAATTATTGTACAGCTTCATTTTTAACCTTATAACCTAAAGTTTAAAAAAAAGAAAAAAGAAAAAAGGAAAACAAGGAAAGAAGAAAAGAGAAAATGAAGAGATAAAAATAGAAAAGAACAAGAAAATGACCCCTAAGCTACCAAAGCAGTGCAGAGGAAAGAAAAGGAAATAAGAAAAAAGATGGAGATATACCCCCCCCCCTCCCTCACCCCTCACCCCCCCCCCTCACCCCCCACCGCCCCCCCCACCCCCCACCCGTCATAGCATTGGATTTAGATTTAAATTTGTGTTTCACCATTCTGTTGTTGTAAGAACTCAGTAAAGGGTATCCATATTTTAAGAAATTGATCTGTTTTTTCCGCCAAGACAAGCCTAATGTTTTCCAAGTGAAGTGTCTTGGACATATCTGTAATCCACATCTTCACTGTCAGAGGAGGTAGTTGATGCAGGTTCTATAACAACATTTATATAGAGACTTTCCTGCTAATGAAAGTGTTTGATGGAGTAGACATTGAGAGGACAATGCTCCTCGAGGAGATTACAACCAACCTCTTTTTATTTTTGGACAGGTACACGGATAGGATAGGTTTAGAAGGGTATGGGCCAAATGCAGGCAGATGGGATTAGTGAAGATGGGGCATCTTGGTTGGCCTGGGCAAGTTGGGCTGAAGGCCTGTTTTCCATGCTGTGCGACTCTATGACACAGCATGGAAACATATCAAACATAGGCATGCCACCATTTGTTCAGAGAAACTTCCTTTAATCTGGTATGTTGTTGGTTCACATGTTTGATCAATGGTGTTTTATCATTAATGTCTTATTATTTTTAATGTTTAGTGTTTTCGGAGTCATTCGTAACTGTCACTGTATGTCATGTTGTTACTTGTGGGCGGAGCACCAAGGCAAATTCCTTGTATGTGAATACTTGGCCAATAAACTTACTTACTTACTTTCAATCGATACATCTAATGAGATCAATTATTACATTTACCAGTTTGGTGCAAGTTTCCGTTAAATCATCTATGTTTAAGAAGGAACTGCAGATGCTGGAAAAATCGAAGGTAGACAAAAATGATGGAGAAACTCAGCGGGTGAGGCAGCATTATGGTGACGTTTCGGGTCGAGACACGAAACGTCACCTATTCCTTCGCTCCATAGATGCTGCCTCACCCGCTGAGTTTCTCCAGCATTTTTGTCTACCTTTAAATCCTCTATGCTACTTCATCAGCCACACCTTGTGGTAAAGAATTCCACATTCAGGGTGAACAGTTACTGCTAAGCTTGACTGGAAATTAATTTCGCAGCTGCCTGAGAGAGGTTGGCTGTAATCACCTCGAATAGCATTGTCCTCTCCATGTCTACTCCATCAAACACTTTCATTAGCAGGAACGTCTCTGCATTAGAACACTCAGGACATCAGTCATTTCTTTCAAGTCCTTTAATCCATCTTCATTTTGGAATATATAAGCGCTCGCTGTAACTGACCTGTAAGGAACTGTAAGGGGGGGACGGTGTCCACGCTGGCCACACACTCATTTCACCCCAGCCATCATTTATGATATTGTTCACAGTGTACTATGTTTTTTTAAATTATTTTTAATTAATTTTATTAGAAGCAATTGTACAAGAATAAGACGATCGACATAGCAGTTATACAATTATTGTACAGTTTCATTTTTAACCTTATCCCCTAAATCAAAAAAAAAGAAAAAAGAGAAAAAAAGAAAAAAAGTGTACTATACTATAAGTGTAATAACATTATATAATTTGTTACGCTGCAGCAAGTAAGAATTTCATTGTTCCATCTGGGACATATGACAATAAAACACTCTTGACTCTTATTGCCGTTTGTCCGCTATAACCAAGCGGGGGAGGGTGGGGACAAATGCTAACCAGTTTAACCCAAGGGCCAGGTGGGAAGAAAGGGGGTGTCATGGATGTTAAACAAGGGGGAATTCACAGGCTGGGGAACCACAGAGTCCCGGCCCCACAGACCCGGTAATCACTCTGTGTTCATGCTGGAAGCTCCCGCCTCGTGGTACCAACTCACTGGGTAACCTGGTGGAAGTGGGGACGGGGCAGTGTATAATAGACAATAGGTGCAGGAGCAGGCCATTTGGCCCTTCGAGCCAGCACTGCCATTCAATGTGATCATGGCTGATCATCCCCAATCAGTACCCCGTTCCTGCCTTCTCCCTGTATCCCCTGACTCCGTTATTTTTAAGAGCCCTATCTAGCTCTTTCTTGAAAGCATCCAGAGAACCTGCCTCCACCGCCCTCTGAGGCAGAGAATTCCACAGACTCACCACTCTCTGTGAGAAAAGGTGTTTCCTCGTCTCCGTTCTAAATGCCTTACTCCTTATTCTTAAACTGTGGCCCCTGGTTCTGGACTCCCCCAACATGTTTCCTGCCTCTAGCGTGTCCAAGCCCTTAACAATCTTATATGTTTCAATGAGATATCCTCTCATCCTTCTAAACTCCAGAGTATACAAGCCCAGCTGCTCCATTCTCTCAGCATATGACAGTCCCGCCATCCCAGGAATTAACTCTGTAAACCTACGTTGCACTCCCTCAATAGCAAGAATGTCCTGGGAGAATGTAATGGGAGCCTGGCGCCGTTACCAGGTGACCGCGGCTGGCATTGACAGGGCGGCGCAGGTGTAGTGGCGCACACTGAGTCTACATCCAACCCCCATCCCCGGACCTCACTTTGTAGCAACCGCTGCACGCCCGTACCCAACGCTACACTTCTTCTCCCCGTCTCTGCCTTCCCACCGCGCTGCCTGCCGCCCGCCAACAGACAGCACCAAACGACACCTCAGTCTGCCCTAACCACAATCTATTATATAGAAGATAGACACAAACAGCTGGAGCAACTCATCGGGACAGGCAGCATCTCTGGAGAGAAGGAATGGATGACGTTTCGGGTCGAGACTCTTCTCTCAGAGATGCTGCCGGTCCCGCTGAGTTACTCCAGCCTTTTGTGTCTATCTTCAATTTAAAACAGCATCTGCAGTTCCTTCCTACACAAACATCCTTTGTCAGAAGTAGGGTTTTTCAACCCCTTTGACCTGAAATGTAAATTCTGTTTCTCTCCCCACAGACGCCACCTGACCTGCTGAGTATTTCCAGCATTTTTGTTTTAACTTATTAATACGATGCAGTTCACGTTGGCTGACAACTTAACTTTTAAAACTCTTAACTACAAAACTGGGAATTCAGATAACAGGATAATTCAAAACTCAAGCAATTCCGCTTAAAAATACAGAAAGTACGATATCTCGGAATAAGCAATGTTTAATCCTTAGAGGGAACTACCAGATTAATGAAAGTGGAAACAAATACAACATAAATCTAATTGAAGAAAGCGCTTTCTAAGCGAGGTTCCTGCTCCAAATCAAAACAGAAAACTGGTATTTTCACAATTAATCGTTTGAAGGAAAAATATTAAAACCTAGCACAACTTAACCAGACTTTGTTATCCTCCGTATGAAAAACCTGCCCCTTGTCTCCTCTTTAAATCTTTGCCCTCCAGTTTCAGACTTTCCCAACTGAGGAGGAAGACTAACATCCACCCCATGATCTCGTAAACCCACATACATGTGCGGGGATCGTTGGTCGGCGCGGACTCGGTGGGCCGAAGGGCCTGTGCCCGCGCTGTATCTCTAAACTAAATTAAAAACACCTAAATTCCAGCCATTGGGAATGACAATCTTAGACCAAAGGCAACAAGGTCAGAGGTAGGTACGTGCACCCATTTTACAGGGATCAAATCCATGGGTAGCTCCTCCAATAATGAGCAAGGAAGGAACTGCAGATGCTGGTTCGCACCGAAGATAGACACAAAATGCTGGAGTAACTCAGCGAGACAGGCAGCATCTCTGGAGAAAAAGAACAGGTGACGTTTCGGGTCGGAACTCTTCTCCAGTCTAAAGAAGAGGCCGACCCAAAACACCGCCTATGCCTATTCTCCCGAGATGCTGTCTGACCCACTGAGTTACTCCAGCATTTTGTGTCTATCCTCTGATAATGAAGCAGTTTCTGCTCACATGGAACACATAACATTTTCCCACACAAGTACCAAGCAACAGCCATTGCCAGCAAAATGCCTCTCATTCACCTTCAGTGTTAGTATTGCTCACTATCCCAGGGGTCAGAGGTTGAGCTGGGCCACCTACACTGACCTTGTGTAAGTCAGATAGCAGATGTTGTGTGGATGTGGCTTCCCCCATTCCTCAGCCTCCTCGCCCGCCAGGCACTAACACGACGGGATACTTTGACCGATGGCGTGTCTGCAATGAGACTCAGTTTGGGGCCAGAGTGAACCTTGAACCCTGTATAATCAGCAACGTTTCCTTGTTCTCAGCACAGCTACAATCAACAGACCAGGGTCAAGGAAAGAGCGTTCACGTCGATCGCGGTCCTGTCTCCACCAATCTTTCCTCCATCACACACAAGAAGCACAAGAAGCACAAGACAGACACCACTGTGCAGATGCCAGGAAGTGTGTTCAGCTCTGGCTGAACAACTTCTAATCTTGAGTGTGGACTCACTCGACAAGAAGAATCATCAGACCGAGATGTCAGGCGTTATGGGGAGGAAGGCAGGAGAATGGGGTTAGGAGGGAGAGATAGATCCCTCATTTTCCCGTCTAAAGAAGAGTCCGACCCAAGACACCACCTATTCCTTTTCTCCCTCAGTGCTGTCTGACCCACTTAGTTACTCCAGCATTTTGTGTCTATCGTCTGATAATGAAGCAGTTTCTGCTCGCATGGAACACATAATGTTTTCCCATGCAAGTACCAAGCATGATCGAATGGCAGAGTAGACCTGATGGGCCGAATGGCCGAATTCTGTTACTATCACTTATGAACTCAATAAAACTCCTTTGCAAAATGCGTCTCAAATCCATGATCCCTACTCCATAAACAGCAAAGGGTCGGAACGCATCATGTTTCTAACAGACCAAAGTGCAGAGTTTGTGGAACTGATAGGTTAGTTAACTTCTGCCACTTGTGCGGAGGTACAGTGAAAAGCTTTCTGGCGTGGACCCTTCCTCGGGCATTACGGAGTGGTTAGTGGTGATCTCCTGGCCAGGCTGGTCCAGCACAGCCTAGTCTGCATGTGAAGCAACACCCATTCCTTCTCTCCAGAGATGCTGCCTGTCCCACTGAGTTACTCCAGCATTTTGTGTCTAATACACAGGATATCTCCCCTTCACTGGCTGCTTTCTACGTCAATAATGACAAGCATCATTCATTCCTTTACCACAAGTTCTGGCCTGTTTCGTTGGCCTAATAAGCTTCATAAAATGAAACATCCATCTAGTGAATTTGGCAACTCTTAAACATTTTCCATTCTCTATTTTAAATTGGAATGACACAGTGTCAGGCCAACACAAAATACTTTCTTGTCCTCGTTAATCGTGTAACACATCACTTGACTGATATCTTGCTGAATCATGTCTTACGCAAACTCGGAGCTCAGGAGTTACAATAACACACCGGCCAATTTCAAAGGGCAAGGATAACTGTTTGATATTTGAGCATGATTCTTCAAGCACGTGGGAGGAAGTGTGAAGAATGATAAAGAGTTGGTTGTCACATGTGGCACAGCGGTAGAGTTGCTGCCTTATTGCACTTACAGCCCCAGAGACCCCTGTTCGATCCCGACCATGGGTGCTGTCAGCACGGAGTTTGTACGTTCTCCCTGTGACCCGCGTGGGTTTTCTCAGAGATCTTCGGTTTCCTCCCACACCCCAAAGACATACAGGTCTGGAAGTAAATTGGCCCTGGTGTGTGTAGGATAATGTTAATGTCGGTACAGACTTGGTGGGCCGAAGGGCCTGTTTCCGCACTGTATCTCTAAACAAATCTATCAATGGAACGAGACATTACTCAAAGCCAGAACGTAGAAACAAGGAACTGCAGATGCTGATTTACAAAAACAAAAAGACACAAAGTGCTGGAGTAACTCAGCGGGTCAGGCAACATCTTGGGAGGTGAATTTTTAGTTGGGGACCTTTCTTCGAATCCATCCAGTGTACATAAGTGATAGGAGCAGGATTAGGCCATTCAGCCCATCAAGTCTACTCCACCATTGGCTGATCTATCTTTCCCTCTTAACCCCATTCCCTGCCTTCTCCCCATAACCCCTGACACCCGTACTGATCAAGAATCTATTTATCTCTGCCTTGAAAACATCCATTGATTTGGCCACAGCCTTCATTAGTTTTAGTTTTAGAGATACAGCGAAGAAACAGGCCCTTCGGCCCACGGACCAGCGATCCCCGCATATTAACACTATCCTACACACACTAGGGACAATTTACACTTATACCGAGCCAATTTACCTACAAACCAATACGACTTTGGAGTGTGGGAGGAAATTGAAGATCTCTAGAGAAAACCCATGCGGGTCACGAGGAGAACGTATAATCTCCGTGCAGACAGCATCCCTAGTCGGGATCGAACCTGGGTCTCAGGCGCTGCGAGCGCTGTAAGGCAGCAACTCGACCCCTGTGCCCTGGACTCCACGGATTCACCACCCATCAGACAGCAACATGGTTCTCTCTGAGTGATAAAGTAACAACATCTATCGGAAGTTAGCACATCCTAAAATAATCGATATGCCACGAGCTTCAAACTATTTCAAATTGAGAGCATAAAGTCTTCACAAGTGAACTCCCAGGGATTGTAGAGTTGTGTATTAATAAGATTAAGAAGTCATTCACTGCGTTAAGCTGCCCCTGCCTCAAAGGTATTTCAAGCGAAGGAGGTGATGTGAATGTTATTCCGCTTGTTCACATTCACACACCGTGGTGCAGTTACAGAGGCAGCATTGACGTATTTGAGGTCAGTCTTAAGTATATTATGTGGAGGTCCAGCCAGCGGTCAATAAAAAAAAAAAAGCTCATTATTTTTGGACACACGGCCTCAGAATGCCAGAAGAATCAGAGCACTAATCTTTGACCATCTGATTATAAACCAAACTCCAAACCTTCCAAGTCAGACCAGAACAAACTCTCCCACATGGCCATATATCTTTCTGTGTTGAGGATTACATTTCTCAACCAGAAGGCTTGGTTTCCTGTCAATGTGTTTTTGGCCAGTGAATAATTAAATACTGGAACACCCATGTGGTTATGTAGAACGAGCACAAAGCGGATTGTTGTGGGTAGTTTTCAGCATGAAACAGTCCCGACAGGAGACGTGCAGAAATCTCCTGGTCTCTGGAATGTTTTGAGGGGAGAAGCCCCTTGGAGCAAAGATCCTGTAGCCTTGGAGTGCCCGGGTCAGACTCGTGAGAGCAACGTGACAGAGCTTTAGAGGCTGAGAGGACAAACATACTCATTCGCACACTGTGGGGGAGGAAGGGGGAGAGAGGGGGGGGGGAGAGGGGAGAGTACGCACACAAGGCTGGGGGAGGGGTGGGTGGGAGTCATGGTAAATGTCCACTGACGTTTAACTAGCGACATATAAAAGGTCATCGTCCCCGGGTGCTCCGGTTTCCTCCCACACTCCAAAGAGTACAGCTTTCAAGGTTAATTGGCATCGGTAAAGTTGTCCCCTCATCGAGCAGCATGTGGTCTGAGCGGATAAAGGTTTGCACAACGCGGGACTGCAACCCTGCTTCAAGTGGGAGCTGTAATTGACTCGATGATATCTGCCTATCTGTACCTCTGGTTATTGATTCACCTGCCCTGGGTAAAGGACTCTGTTCATTCACCCTATCTATTCCCCTCGTGGTCTTATACAGCTCTATAAGATCGCCCCTCGTACAATCCTGCACACTAGGGACAATTTACAATTTTACCAAAGCCAATTAACCTACAAAAATATCTCTTGTTTCCCTTTCCTCGGACTCTCAGTCTGAAGAAGGGTCTCGACACGAAACGTCACCTATTCCTTTCCTCCAGAGATGCTGTCCGACCCGCCGAGTTACTCCAGCTTTTTGTGTCCTTGGTTTTACCAGCATCTGCAGTTCCTTCCTACATATTTAACTTACAAACCTGTACTCATTGGAGTGTGGGAGGAATCCGGAGCAGCTGGAGATGGCGAGCTTTTACAAATCGCTGGTCATGCATCAGGGCCTATTTACCATGATTACCAGCCACCCCTCCCACCCTCACCTCACCCACCCACCCACCCCACCTCATTCACACACCCAACCCACCCACCCACACCTCACCCACCCACCCACCCCAGCCCACCCACCCCTGCTCACTCCATCAATGGCAGAGTAGGCGATGGGCTGAATGGCCTAATTCTGCTCCAATCACTTGTGAACACTGGGTGGATTTGAATAAGGGTCCTGACCCGAAACATCACCTATCCATATTCTCCAGAGATGCTGCCGGACCTGCTGAGTTACTCCAGCACTTTGTGTCTTTTTGTTTTGTAAACTAGCACCTGCAGTTCCTTGTTTCTACATTCTCGAACATAGTCTGCACGCCGTCAGCCTTCAGCACTGACACAAGTGCCTGTGTTATGGAGCACGCGACTTCCAAACCATTGAAATGCCTTCACGCCTCTCCTTGACCACCACAAGACTGGTGGGGGAGGGGAATGGAGGAGTTAACCTTACCACTACGACCCCCCCCCCCCCTCCCCTCCCATCCACAGGCTCCTTGCTGCCACTGGATCTATTCTCCTTACTACATGTAGGAGGCCCTGTGCTGGCACTCGCTGGAGTTTAGATGAATGAGGGGGGGACCTCATTGAAACATACAGAATAGTGAAGGACTTGGATAGAGTGGATGTGGAGAGGATGTTTCCACTAGTGGGAGAGTCTAGGACTCAAGGTCACAGCCTCAGAATGAAAGGACGTTCTTTTAGGAAGGAGATAAGGAGGAATTTCTTTAGCCAGAGGGTGGGGAATCTGTGGAATTCTTTACCACAGATGGCTGTGGAGGCCGTCAGTGGATATATTTAAGGCAGAGAGATAGATTCTTGATTATTATGGGTGTCGGAGGTTGTGGGGAGAAGGCAAGAGAATGGGGTTGGGAGGCAGAGATAGATCAGCCATGAATGAACGGCGGAGTAGACTTGATGGGCCGAATGGCCTAATTCTGCTTCCATCACATGATCTTAACTTTGCAGATACCCAGCTGGGGGCGTTGTCATTCCCTCTTCTCCCCTCTCCTGTCGCGCAGAAGATATGAGAGCTGGAATGAATCTACCACCAGATTCGGAAAAGGCTTCTGCCCCGCTGTTATCGACTTAAATGGTCCTCTCATGAGCTAAGAGTGCTGACCTACTATTTTCCTCATCGGTGACCCTCGGACTCTCCTTGATCGGACTTTGCTGGTTCTACCTTGCACTAAACGTTGTTCCCTTATCATGTATCTGTACACTGTCAATGGCGTGATTGTAATCATGTATTGTCTTTCTGTTGACAATAAACTAAACACTTTATTTTAAAATTGTACTTTCCAATTTTAACGCTGTTACACCATATTCTGCACTCTGGTATTTTTCTCTTGATACTACCTGTTGTCCATGTCCCGGGCTTGATTGTACTGGTGTATAGTATGATTTGACTGGCTATCAGGCACACTGGCTAAGACCTTATTCCTTGGAGCACAGAGGGTTGAGGGATAATCTTATAGAGGTGTACGAGATCATGAGGGGATTAGATAGGGTGAATGCACAGAGTAGGTGAATCAATAACCCGAGGACATAGATTTAAAGTGAGAGATGAAAGATTTAATAGAAACCTGGGACCAACATTTTCAGCCAGGATGGAGGGTATAAAGGAACAAGCTGCCGGGCCGGAGGATGTAGTTGAGGCAGAAGCTCCTACAGCAGTTCAGATATTTGGACAGGTACATGGATAGGAAATGTTTAGAGGGATATGGGCCAAACGTATTCAAATAGAACAAGCCGAGATGGGGCATCTTGAACAGCATGGACGAGATGGGCCGAATGGCCTGTTTCCATGCTCTATGGGAGATGCCTGGCAGTAAACCTGGGTGAAGCCCCTGGACTAACAGGGGAGGCAGAGTGTTTACAGAGCAGGAACGAGGGTTCGATCCTGACTGCGGGTGCTACCAGTTCGGAGTTTGTACGTTCTCTCTGGGACCACGTGGGTTTTCTCTGGGTGCTCTGGTTTCCTCCCACACTCCAAAGACATGCAGGTTTGTAGGTTAATTGGCTTTGGTAAAATTGTAAGTTGTCCCTAGTGTGAAGGATAGGGCTAGTGTATGGGGATCGCTGGTCGGCGCGGACTCGGTGGGCCAAAGGGCGACATCCAAGTGTCACAACGAGAGAGGTGATGGTTTAGTATTCATCAAAAACAAGAATGGACACTTAAACAGGAAGTTAAAATGAAGCAAAACAATAGAAATATGTTTGCTGTATGCTATTTTTGTAAAGTAAAATATCACTCACAATGCCACGAATTATGGTGGAAGAAACATTCAAAATAGCTGTCAAAAGGGGAAGTCCGTGAGGGTTTAGTGGCCACAAGCTCCTGCTAAGAACCTGCACAGGGTAGATGAGACAAGTGAGGACACAAGGTGCTGCAATAACTCAGTGGGTCAGGCAGCATCTCAGGAGAACATGGACAGGTGACATTTCAGGTCAGGACCCATCTTCAGACACAAAACATCATCTGTCCATGTTCACCAGAGATGCTGCCTGACCCGTTAAGTTACTCCAGCACTGTGTGTGTGACTTTTGTAAACCAGCATCTGCAGTTCCTTGCATCTACGTCTTAAAGAAGATGCAGTTTATTGGTGTTTGGGTTGTCAAAGTTGTACAGCATGGCGACAGGCTTGTGTCCATTTGTGGAAAGCAGCATCTGCAGTTCCTTGTTCTCACTGGATGAGTCAAGTGGTCTACTTCTGTGCTTTAAAAGCCAGCAATGAGTGCCTTTACAACGGAAGTTACCGAGAAGTGGTCAGAAGCAAGTCAAGTTTTCAAATAGAATTGCTGGCGTTGATCAGATAAAAGGACACATCCCCCTCCGTTGTGGGCAGCCTGAGAATCAAGAACAAACCATCCCCAGCATCTGCACCGAGTGACAGACGTCTGGGTTGACAGAACGTTCTGTAGAGTTGGCAGCTACCTCTGTAGTGGTGCCCAGTGTCACCTGTTCCATGCTCAAATTAGCCATTGCAAACTTTGCTTCCCATTCCAGGGCCCTGGCACCGGAGAGTTGTCTGGGATCGAGGGAGGATACCAGCCCACAGCAGCCTCACACACACACACACACACAAATTCCATGACACTCAATGAGTTCCTGCTTGGAGAGGAGTTACACAAAGTGGCTGGCTCTGGTTCCAACACTCTCTCTAAATTCTGAACGCCTTTTTAGAGTTCTCCTTCAACTTTCCGGCTTCAGTGTTCCTGGTGTCACACATGGAAAGTCCCTCAGTCCAGGGATGGTTCCACAGGCAATAGACAATAGGTGCAGGAGTAGGCCATTCGGCCCTGCGAGCCAGCACCGCCATTCAATGTGATCATGACTGATCATCCCCAATCAGTACCCCGTTCCTGCCTTCTCACCATATTCCCTGACTGCTATTTTTAAGCCCTATCTAGCTCTCTCTTGAAAGCATCCAGAGAACCTGCCTCCACCGCCCTCTGAGGCAGAGAATTCCACATAGTAGAGATACAGCACAGAAACAGGCCCTTCGGCCCACCGAGACCGCGCCAACCAGCGATCACCGTATACTGACACTATCCTACGCGCACTAGGGACAATTTACACAAGCCACAGATTAACTACCCTGTGACTAAAGAAGTTCCTCCTCACCTCCTTTCTAAAAAAGCACCCTATAATTCTGAGGCTGTGATCTCTGGTCCTGGACTCTCCCACCAGTGGAAACATCCTCTCCACATCCACTAACTATCATTCAGGATGGTCTGTGACGACACAGTGGTGCGACCCAGTGTAGTCCGGGGTCTGAATGAGTCAGAGTTTGTGAGAGTGTGGGAGGTCAGACGACCATGACCCTGACCAGGTGTGAAAGTGACACAGATATGGAGGTGTATCTCAACAGAAGGGCAGATGAGTTAGGAACAACGCATTATTGTTTCCATTCAATGACAATACTCTTGCTTTTGGTCAGAACCTGAACGTCCCCCTTAAAGTCAAGCACAACTCGGCTATGGGAGTCCCCTGACTCTGTCTGAAGAATGGTCTCGACCCTAAACGTCACCCATTCCTTCTCTCCACAGATGCTGCCTGTCCCGCTGAGTTACTCCAGCATTTTGTGTCTATCTTAGGCAATGGGAATAAATCTATAGTCCACTGAAAACATTCCTCTCTGCCAGTTTCCAGTATACACCTGGGAGAACCAAGCACAGTGTATTTTATTAGAAATCAAGGTTGTTGAGAATAATCACATTAACCTGATAGGTATACAAAATGATGAGAGGCATAAATAGGGTAAAGAGTCAGAAACTGAAGGAGGGTTTCGGCCCGAAACGTTGCCTATTTCCTTCGCTCCATAGATGCTGCCGCACCCGCTGAGTTTCTCCAGCATTTTTGTGTACCAGTCAGAAACTTTTTCTCTGGATGGAAAAATCATATACAAGAGGACATAGTTTTAAGGTGAGAGAGGCAACATTTAGGGATGACCAGGGTGAGTGTCTGGAACAAGCTGCCAGGGTTGGTGGTTGAGGCAAATATGATTTGGCTTTAAGGATAGATGGATAGGCAGGGAATGGAGTGATATGGATTATGCACGGGTAAATCAGTGATGGTAGACATAAAAAGCTGGAGTAACTCAGTGGGACAGGCAGCATCTCATTCCTTCTCTCCAGAAATGCTGTCTGAAATACTCCAGATTTTTGTGTCTATCCTCGATTTAAACCAGCATCTGCAGTTCCTTCCGACACATATTGAGGTGATGGTCTATGTTTCTATAGTTAGATAGAGCTCTAGGGGCTGGTGGAATCAAGGGATATGGGGAGAAGGCAGGCACGGGTTATTGATTGGGGACCATCAGCCATGATCACAATGAATGGCGGTGCTGGCTCGAAGGGCCGAATGGCCTCCTCCTGCACCTATTTTCTATGTTTCTACATGGTGGGCCGAAGGACTTGTTCTTGTTGCTGTACTGTTCTATGTTCTAATATTTCCGCAGATAAATAGGGCTCTTAAAAATAGCGGAGTCAGGGGATATGGGGAGAAGGCAGGAACGGGGTACTGATTGGGGATGATCAGCCATGATCACATTGAATGGCGGTGCTGGATCAAAGGGCCAAATGGCCTACTCCTGCACCTATTGTCTATTGTCTAAAGAGTGTTCAACACTTTTCAATGAAATAATGATTTGCCTTCACAATAAAATAGCAAAAATCTATAATTCCTGGTCTCATGAACAAGCATTCCAACAATAAAATGGATTGATCGATACTACCCATACCCATTACATGAATGCCCACTCACAACCTGTGCCAGGACACACCAAGCAGGTGGGGCAGGGTTGGCAGCTGGATGTTTTGTCATCACCTTTGCTGGGTTTGTCCTTATCTACTTTATATTTACAGAACATACTTTCCACCAGACCTTGTGGTTAAGAAGGAACTGCAGATGCTGGAAAATCGAAGGTAGACAAAAGTGCTGGAGAAACTCAGCGGATGCAGCAGCATCTGTGGAGCGAAGGAAATAGGCAACGTTTCGGGCCGAAACCCTTGGGTTTCGGCCCGAAACGTTGCCTATTTCCTTCCACCAGACCTTGTTTGGGATGCCTGTCATTTTGCACCAGATAGGGTTTGGTTCTGCTTCTGTATTTTGTAGTACAGTTCTATAGGGCTGGGCAGGAGGGAAGGTTTACACACAGGTACACACCCCTTCAGCACCTAGCATTGTGCGGTTAGGCATTCAATTAGCGGGCTGCCCGCGGAGCAAAGTTCCTGGGACACGTTCGTATCCAACCTCCCTGTGGCACAAACAATCAGGGTTTGCAGTGGGTGGAGTTGTGGCTTGAAAACTGTGCTTGCAATATTTAAGATACACACAAACTGCTGGAGTAGCTCAGCGGGACAGGCGGCATCTCTGGAGAGAAGGACATGTCGGCTTGAGACCCTTCAGACTCTGAAGAAGAGTCTCGACCAGAAACGTCACCCATTCCTACCATCCAGAGATGCTGCCTGTCCCGCTGAATTACTCCAGCATTTTGTGTCTATCTTGTAATATCTAATATAGGTAATGAGCTACCTAGATATTCTGAGATTAACCGAGTAGAAAACTGAATGGCTCACCCCTTCCTCTCCTCCAAGGATAATCTTCGCTAGAACTCACCTTCCCTCGTTGAGATGACACTAATCCCCTTCCTTTCTTCCCTCCAATCTTTACCCCACCGAGGAACAACAACCCATTAGTCTGAAGAAGGGTCTCAACCCAAAACTTCACCTATTCCTTTTCTCCAAAGATGTTGCCTGACCCGCTGAGTTACTTCAGCATTTTGTGTCAATCTTTGGTGCAAAACCCTTGTGTAGGTTCCTTCCGACACAACCTACTGGTTTAGTTTAGAGATACAGCATGGAAACAGACCCTTTCGCCCTCCGACCAACGATACTATTGCACTTTTTCTCATCCACTCCCCACACACGATTGAGCAATTTACAGAGGGCCAATTAAACCTACAAACCCGCACGTCTTTGGGACGTGGGAGGAAACGGGAGCACCCGGAGGAAACCTGCGCGGTCACGGGGAGAACATGCAAACGCCACACAGACAGCATCTGAGAGAAGGGTCGAACCCAGGTGCCCGGCGCTGCGAGGCAGCAGCACTACCCGCTGCGCCACCGGGCCACCCTCAAGACTCCAGGATCTCCAGTCTCTTGTGTCTCAACTTCTTCCCTCGAGGACTGGCCCCAATTCACCAAGCTCTCCCATAACGTTCTATCTCCATCCATGGCCATGAACTGAGAGACAAGGTCTCGACCCGAAATGTCACCAGTTCCTTTTTTCCAGAGTTGCTGCCCAACCCGTTGAGTTACTCCAGCACTTTGTGTCTATCTTCGGTTCAAACCAGCATCTGCAGTTCTTTCCCACACCACACACCCTCCATCACACAGAACAGCAGCCAGCCTTTCACCATCTCCATGTTTTTTGAACTCAGGATCATCCATGTGCGTCCCCTGATTCTCTGACCAGTTCAACACTCCCTCTGAAATTCTAAAGAGGCTAATCAAAACAATCTATGCCCTCGATCAGGAATTTTCTTCGAGTGGGATGAGTTCTATATCCAACCAATCCTATTTTTTGAGCCTAACCTCATAGCACAGCGGATACAAGTCAGGGAAGAACACCTAAGATAAACAGAAATTTGATCCGTCTCTCAACTTCTGACACCAGGCTAACATTCATCAGATATCTGCCAACAATATTGCATTTTATAAGCTTACAATATTATGTGCGTCATGGAACAGTATAGTAGAGGAACAGGCCCTTCGGCCCACAATAACAGTGCCGAACACATTACTAAGCCAGCTCTACCCCACCTGCACATAAATACATGTAAAATAGCAATCGGAAAATATCCATGGATTTGAACTCCAGGCGAGTGACTGCCTTGGAATCACTACATCATGTAATTCAAAGTGGAGAGGAAAGTTTAAACGCGACCAAAACACAAATACACATCACAAATTGGATATATATATATATTCAAAAGAATCCAAAATAGAAACAGACTGAAGGCGCAATGACACAACGAATATCGCTATTGTTTAGCCACACGATCGCATTAACTCATTTAAACTCACACACGTTGTCCGCGTTCAGTTTGGCAGACAGACGCC
>CM075993.1:10184549-10658595 GCA_038087875.1 Malacoraja senta
TACTTGAAGTTAGAGAAGTCTATGTTCATACCGCTGGGGTGTAAGTTGCCCAAGTGAAATATGAGGTGGTGTTCCTCTAATTTGCGCTGGGCCTCACTCTGACAATGGAGGAGACCCAGGACAGAAAGGTCAGTGTGGGAATGGGAGGGGGAGTTAAAATGTTGAGCAACCGGGAGATCTGGTAGGTTCAGGCGGACTGAGCGGAGGTGTTCAGCGAAACAATCGCCGAGCCTGCACCTGTTCTCGCTGATACAGGTCACTAGACTTGCCCCTAATTACCCTTGAATTGCATGACATGTTCAACACAGTGGCACAGTTTGTAGAGCCTCTGCCTCACAGCACCAGTAACCCGGGTTCGATCCTGACCTCGGGTGCGGTCAGGAAGCATCTCTGGAGAAAACGAATAGGTGACGTTTCGGGTCGAGATCCTTCTTCAGAGGTCCGAACAAAGTTAGTGGCATTGGTGTTGGTACAAAGAATTTGAGCTTTTATTTAGTTTTTCTCGAATATTTAAAAAAAAAATGTATTTAATTTCTATTGTTTTATCTATTATCTATTGATGACTGTGTTTACAGGCCTGTTATGCTGCAGCAAGTGGCGGTCATTGTTCCGTTTCAGTATATATGACTAGTAAACACTCTGGAGTCACAGATAGCTAGAGTGGATAAGGAAGAATGATCTATTCCTGAAGCGTTGAGTGAGCCTGATGGGATTTTATGCCAATCCTGTCATCTATATCACTGGTACTTGCTGTAAATTCTCGGTTTATTTAATTAATGAGGATGTAAACTCCCCAGAGCATGTTGAACCTGGATTTCTGGATAATAGCCCTGTCCCACGGTACGAGTTCATTCCAAGAGCTCTCCCGAGTTTAAAAAAAATCAAACTCGTGGTAAGCACGGAGAATGAACGTAGCGGGTACGTCGGAGCTCGGGGACGTCTCTTAGCGCTAACGGCAGGTACTCGGGAAGACTCGCTAACGGCAGGTAAGCACGGGAAGACTCGTGAAGATTTTTCAACATGATGAAAAATGTCCACGAGAGCCCCGAGTACCGACGAGTGGCCATTACCGTAAATCTCCGAGTTCGAATCAGGGCAAACTCTGGAGAGCTCTTGGAATGAACTCGTACAGTGGGACAGGGGTTTAAGTAGTCCTGGTGTCTGTAACCTGAAGATAGAAACAAAATACTGGAGTAACTCAGCGGGTCATAGAGTGATACAGTGTGGAAACAGGCCCTTCGGCCCAACTTGCCCATACCGGCCAACATGTCCCAGCTACACTAGTCCCAACTGCCTGCAATTGGTCCATATCCCTCCAAACCTGTCATATCCATGTACCTGACTAACTCTTTCTTAAACGTTGGGTTAATCCCAGCCTCAACTACCTCCTCCGGCAGCTTGTTCCATACACCCACCACCCTTTGTGTGGTGGGTGTATTGAATCTTTTCCCCTTCACCTTGAACCTTTGTCCACTGGTCCTCGATTCACCTACTCTGGGGAAGAGACTCTGTGCATCTACCCGGGTCAGGCAGCCCCTCTGGAGCAAAGGAATAGATGACTGAGACTGAGAGTCAGGGGAGAGGGAAACTAGAGGCATGAAAAGGTTGAGAACGAATCCGAGCCGGCACCAATGACCAAGGGATGGTGGAGCCCACAATGGCCCATTGTTGGCTGTGGAAGATGTGATAACGAAGGGATGTATGGATGCAAACAGTGGAACTGGCAGGACGACTCGGGTGGGGGAGGGGCAGAGCACTTTAACCCCCCCCCCCACCCATTCCCACACTGACCTTTCTGTCCTGGGCCTCCTCCATTGTCAGAGTGTCGCCCAGTGCAAATTGGAAGAACAGCACCTCATATTTCGCTTGGGCAGCTTACACCCCAGCGGTATGAACATTGACTTCTCTAACTTCAAGTAACTCTTGATTTCCTTCTCTCTCTCCATCCCTCCCCTTCCATAGTTCTCCAACCAGTCTGACTGTCCCTCTGATTACATTTCATCTTTGTATGCCTCGTTGTCACCGTCTCCTCGCTAACAATTATCTATTCTACATTTTCCTTGAGCTGCATCTCCCTTGATGTCTTGTTTTCACACCTTGCCCTTCCTTATCTCTGTGCGTCCCTCTCATCTGACTCTCGGTCGGAAGAAGGGTCTCGACCCGAAACGTCACCCATTCCTTATCTCCAGAGATGCTGCCTGTCCTGCTGAGTTACTCCAGCATTTTGTGTCCATCCCCATAGGTTTGTGTGAGTTCCGTGGGAGCCTGGAGTGGGGTTATTGTCGTAGTTATTGTGTCATTGGTGGACCAGTTCTAAATTGGGAAGCACCAAACGCAAGGAGCAATTGGAGATGTGTGAATGACTGCGCGCATTGCTTGGAGTTCAGTGTCCTGAGTCACCATGGTGTGTACATCAGCAGGGGATGAGGACTGAAGGCTTCGGATCCAAACACCCCTGAGTAAACCAGCTCGTATCAGTGGATTAAACTAACGACTAACTACAGTGTGGAAACAGGCCCTTCGGCCCAAATTCAGCCATGATCACATTGCAGGCCTACTCCTGCACCTATTGTCTATTGTCTATTGTCTAAATTGCCCACACTGGCCAATGTGACCCAGCTACACGCGTCTCACCTGCCCGCATTTGGCTCATTTCCCTACAAACCTGGGCTATCCATGTACCTGTCTAACTATTTCTTAAATGTTGGGATAGTCCGTGCCTGAACTACCTCCTCTGGCAGCTCATTCCATACACCCACAACCCTTTGTGTGAAAACGTTACGCCTCAGATTCCTATTAAATCTTTTCCCCTTCGCCGTTAAACCTATGTCCTCTGGTCCTCGATTCCCCTACTCTGGGCAAGAGACTCTGTTCATCTACCCGATCTATTCCTCTCATGATTTTCTACACCTCGATAAGATCACCCCTCATCCTCCTACGCTCCAAGGAATGGAGTCCCAGCCTACTCCACCTTCCCCTACAGTTCTAGCCCTGGCAACATCCCTGTAAATCTTCTCTGTACCCTTTCCAACATCTTTTCTGAAGATAGACACAAAAAGCTGGAGTAACTCAGAGGGACAGGCTGCGTCTCTGGAGAGAAGGAATGGGTGACGTTTCAGGTCGAGACCCCCATCTTCAAATATCTTTTCTCAGTTAGATGAATTTTCAGAGTGCAGTCTAGCGTGTCTACATTTCTGCACCTTCCACTCCTACAAGGCAACACATGCAGGTCATGTTCAGCTTGTGGTCTGTTTGCATTCTTATGCCTGGTTACGAGGGTTATGATATAATTTGTTAATTTGTTGATTATTTATTGTGTGGTTGTAAGGCTGCAACAAGTAATAATTTTATTGTTCCATTCTTGGTGAATATGACAGACAAACGATCTTGACTCTTGAATGACGTGTAACTGGCAGGTGTATCGCTATTAATGATACTTTTACAAGTCAAATTTTCCGAGATTTACTGCAAAGTAAATCAATGAGATTCCTTCTAGTTGATCAGCTTGATCAGCTACAAGGAAGCTAGATCAGTCGATCTAGTTTTAACGAAGGAACTGCAGATGCTGGAAAATTGAAGGTACACAAAAATGCTGGAGAAACTCAGCGGGTGCAGCAGCATCTATGGAGCGAAGGAAATAGGCCAGGTTTCGGGCTGAAACGTTGCCTATTTCCTTCGCTCCATAGATGCTGCTGCACCCGCTGAGTTTCTCCAGCATTTTTGTGTACAGTCGATCTAGTTGATCAGCTACAAGGAAGCTAGATCAGTCGATCTAGTCGATCTAGTTGGTCAGTCACAAGGAAGCTAGATCAGTCGATCTAGTTGATCAGCTGCAAGGAAGCTAGATCAGTCGATCTAGTCGATCTAGTTGGTCAGCTACAAGGAAGCTAGATCAGTCGATCTAGTTGATCAGCTGCAAGGAATCTCATTGATTTTCTTTGCAGTAAATCTCGGAAGATAATTGGGTGGTGAACGTATTCTCGCTCCTCTCCCTCTCCATTCAAAGTATTCAGAAATTTATCATGTAAATGGAATTCTGTACTTTGAGAACTTCATCACAAAAATATTTTTGCTGAGATTGATTTCTTTGGCCATGGCAGCTGCAGGAGAGGTTGGTCAGTCAGCTGGTGTCTGAAGAAGGGTCTCGACCCGAAACGTCACCTATTCCTTTTCTCCAGAAATGCTGCCTGAGCCGCTGAGTTAATCCAGCGCATAGTGTTGCCTGACTGGGTTGCAAGCGATTTCTTTGTTTGAGGTTAATAATGTGTGACGACTGCAAGATTCTGTGTAATGTGGGTAATGAGCCATCGTCAGCTTTCGATGACTAATCGCTTCAAGAAACTTCTTAATTAAAAAATGCAGGGGCTCATTTTTCTTCATGACCCAGTTAGTGAAGAAACCTTCCCTGTGAACTGTTTGGGAAGATCGATCGATTCATGGTTATACATGGCTTCTACGATCTACAGGAGACATCCCTTCAAAAGCAAACTAAATTGGTATTAGTCCAAGCGTTGTGGGGGAAAATTGTAAATTAGCGGCGTTTATCGCTACCAGTGCATGTATGTATGAAAAAATAATTTAATGGTGAGAGCGAGTGGAGGTGCACTGGCTCCCTGTGCCGTTCCAAATAAATGTCAAGATCCTTCTTTATGTCTACAAAGCCCTTAACGGGCTTGCCCCCACCTACATCAAAAGTCTGCTTACCCACCACACCACCTCCAGGTCCCTCAGATCGGCCGACTTGGGGTTACTGAACATCCGGCATAAGCTCAGGGACGACCGCGCCTTTGCGGTTGCAGCTCCTAGACTGTGGAACAGCATCCCTCTTCCCATCAGAACCGCCCCCTCCATCGACTCTTTTAAGTCGAGACTTAAAACTCATCTTTACTCTCAAGCCTTTCTTGACGTCCTCTGAGGGAGGGCTATATGTTTGTATTTATGTATGTACTTAATCTATGAACCAATGTTGTATAACGTTAGTACCTCCACCAATGTAAAGCACTTTGGCCAACGAGAGTTGTTTTTTAAATGTGCTATAGAAATAAAAGTGACTTGACTTGACTTCTCCATTGACTGTATGATATGCATCGTCTCTTCAAAGCCAGGGCTTGCTGGTTTCCACATACGTTTCTGTGGAAGGATGCGTGCTATCCGCAACAGCAGGTGAAATGTGTTAGAAGGAACTGCAGATGCTGGTTTACACCGAAGATAGACACAAAATGCTGGGGTAACTCAGCGGGACAGGCAGCATCTCTGGAGAGAAGGAATGGATGACGTTTTGGGTAATCTGAAGAAAGGTTAAGAACTGCAGATGCCGGTTTAAATTGAAGGTAGACACAAAATGCTGGGGTAACTCAGCGGGACAGGCAGCACCTCTGGAGAGAAGGAATGATCACATCACATTGTTACACAGGCTTTATGCCTCAGTTTTCTGCCTCTGTCTCTGGCGAGAAGGAATGGGTGACGTTTCGGGTCGAGCCCCTTACGGGTCTCGACCAGAAACGTCACCCATTCCTTATCTCCAGAGATGCTGCCTGTCCCGTTGAGTTACTCCAGCATTTTGTGTATCTTCGGTGTAAACCAGCATCTGCAGTTCCTTCCTACACAAAAGATTTTAACATTGACCTTTTCCTCACTTAAAGAGATGTTAACCATTTGAGTCTGAAATGACGCTGGATCTCGACGTTTGGCAGAAGCAGAGAGTCTGGCTGATGGTATCTCTGGAGCTTTGGCCAGGGGTGGCATGTTTGCTGATACGAGTCTGGCAAACTCAGAGGGCTGTGTTGCTCTGCGAACTGCACTCCACTCTCCCACCACTGAGGCAGAGAGGCAGAAAGCGGAGGCGTAAAGCCTGCGTAACAATGTGATGTGATCATTTTCTGCTGGACATTTTGAACCCTCACTTACATAGTTCCTTTCACCAAGATGAGGGTAGTTCTAACAGTACATTTGACGAACAATCATCATAGTAGTTTATTTAAGGGAGGATTGCACCTAAAAGGCCTGTCTCACGAGTCTGCGGTCATTGGCAGCGAAACGGGAAGAATCTGCTTCCATAGACCGCGCACTCGTGAGAACGCACAATTCCGGGGCTGTGCGGCGGTGTGCCCAACACCGCACGGTGCTAAAATAAAACCTACACTGTTGAAAACTATATTCTTACCGCACAACCTCCACCGGTGATGCACGAGTGCGGCACGGCCGCCCGCACGGGCCGCCGCCAGTGTGGCTCGAGCGCCGTGCGTCAAACTTCC
This sequence comes from Malacoraja senta, assembly GCA_038087875.1. Lineage (NCBI taxonomy): Eukaryota > Metazoa > Chordata > Chondrichthyes > Rajiformes > Rajidae > Malacoraja > Malacoraja senta. Next base: position 10,190,804 of record CM075993.1, read on the forward strand.
ACTGCCACAGCCTCCGCCGGTGAGGCACGTGTGCGGCACGGCCGCAGGCACAGCCACCGCTACAGCGCCGCGATCAGGACGGCCGCCGCCACAGCCGCCGCTCGTGAGTCACGTGCGGCGGGCCGACGTCATCGCAGTCGGCCCGCCCTTTTTTTTACTTACCGCAAGCACGTGGGACCAGCCGTATTTGAATTACTCGGCCCCCGCGCAGCATCCGTGCGGCGCTCCCGTGGATAGGCTCGGCGCTCTCGCCGTTGCCGTGCGGTCCCCTCGACCGGCGACGCCGCGCTTCACCGCCGATGACCGCAAACAGGTAAGTCAGGCGCAAAGATATCTCTGGTCGTGCGTATAGTCAGGTTCTGCGGTACATCAAAGTCTAAGCATATGGTCAGATTCTAGTTTATTGTCCTGTCTAACCAGGTATTGTCGTGTGCTATCCAGTCAGCAGTAAGACGGTACATGATTACAATTGTGCCGCCCACAGTGTACAGATATACGTTAAAGGGAATAACGTTTACTGTGAGATAAGGTCCAGTAAAGGGCGCGACTGGTCATTGATTAAGCTGCTGGCCTTGCCAAGGCAGCGTGAAGTGTAAATGAAGTCGAGGGAAAGAAGGTTGAAGAAGGAACTGCAGATGCTGGAGTATCAAAGGTAGAGAAAATTGCTGGAGAAACTCAGCGGGTGCGGCAGCATCTATGGAGCGAAGGAAATAGGAGACGTTTCGGGACGAAACGTTGCCTATTTCCTTCGCTCCATAGATGCTGCCGCACCCGCTGAGTTTCTCCAGCAATTTTCTCTACCTTCAAGGGAAAGAAGATTGGTTTGAGCGATCTTGCGGGGTGACGCCTGTATGGTCGTGAGTAGTCGCCCAAAGAGTTACCTTTTTCTGGTCGCTGCTGGATTTTCAACATGTTGAACATTTTCGGCGACCCGCTGTGACTATGACGGGTGCCGGCAGTCGCTGAACAAAATCACGTAAGTGGGACAGGCCCTTAAGACTTTCCATGCTTGTTTGCATTTTTACCCAAGACTGGGATAGAATATTGCCACTGAACCAACATCGTAAGACATAGGAGCATGATCTATCTTTTACTTTTAGCCCCATTCACCTGACTGCTCCTCATAACATGTTCATACGTTCTAGGTGAGGAATTGGGCCATTCGGCCCATCAAGTCTATTCCGCCATTCAATCATGGCTGATCTATCTCTCCCTCTCAATCCCATTCTCCTGCCTTCTCCTAATAACCCCTGATGCCTGTACTAATCGAGAACTTGTCGATCTCCGCTTTAAAAATACCCACTGACTTAGCCTCAACATCCGCTGCGGCGCTGAATTCCATGTACTCGCCACCCTCTGGCTAAAGAAATTCCTCCTCATCTCCATTCTAAAGGTACGTCCTTTTATTCCGTGCCCTCTGGCCTTAGACTCTCCCACTAGTGGAAACATCCTCTCCACATCAACTCTCTCCAGGCCTTCACCTGATTCAATGTAGGGAAAACCAGTGCTTATTTTGTGACTATGACTCCTAAAAAGTTAAAAAATTAGGTCTCTTTAATACTTCACAGAAGTTTTAATTATATAATCTATTTATTAAATTAGGCAACCAGGCCCTTAAACAGTCTAAGCAGTTTATAGGATGACAATCTGTTATTGAAGGAGTGCAGCGTAGGTTCACCAGGTTCATTCCCGGGTTGGCGGGACTGTTATATGATGAAAGAATGGGTCAACTGGGCTTGCATTCACTGGAATTTAGAAGGATGAGAGGGAATCTTATAGATACATGTACAATTCTTAAGGGATTGGGATTGGACTGCGAAATGCAGGAAAAATGATCCCCATGTTGGGGGAGTCCAGAACCAGGGGTCACAGTTTAAGAATAAGGGGTCGGCCATTTAGGACTGAGAAGAGGAAAAACGTTTTGACCCAAAGTTGTGAATCTGTGGAATTCTCTGCCACAGAAGGCAGTGGAGGCCAATTCACTGGATTTTTCAAGAGAGAGTTAGATTTAGCTCTTAGGGCTAAGGAATCAAGGGATATGGGGAGAAAGCAGGAACGGGGTACTGATTTTGGATGTTCAGCCATGATCATATTGAATGGTGGCGCTGGCTCGAAGGGCCGAATGGCCTACTCCACCTATTTTCTATGTTTCTTTCTGGATAACGACAAAGAACGCTATTATTAAAAATGCAGTGGGGAAACCTGCGATCTTGAAACTTAACAAGGCTGTGCTTGCTAGATTGCATTAATGTACTTGTGATGTGAAAACCAATGTTTATAAAGCAAGCCATGCTTGCCAAGTACTTCCCATTACGCTCGGGTTAATACTGGTCTACCGTAGCTAACATGCAGTTAACTTGGCAAAGGTACAAGTTCTGTTTTTATTCTTGGCAGCCACACAAAGAAACGATGTTGGATTTAGAAACGTTTCAGGAAACCTGTTTAAACAACATTACGGCAGGGGTCTGGCGTGTGACTGATCTGCTGCCTCCAGCTTGTAAAAACATCAGCTGCGACTAAAATGTCCAACTGCTAAACAATGCTTTTTCTCGGTTAAAATGCAGAACTAAATTTGACAGCGTCAGTTTAGTTTAGTTTAGAGATACAGCGGGAAACAGGCCCTTCGGCCCACCGAGTCCGGGCGCCGACCAGCGATCCCCGCACACCAACACTATGCTACACACACACTAGGGAACAATTTACATTTTTTACACCAAGCCAATTAACCTACAAACCTGTGGGTCTTTGGAGTGTGGGAGGAAACTGAAGATCTTGGAGAAAACCCACGCAGGTCACGGGGAGAACGTACAGACAGTATCCATAGTAAGGATTGAACGCCCGGGCCTCTGGCGCTGTGAGGCAGCAACTCTACCGCTGCGCCAACGTACCGTCCAAATTTGGGGGATTTTTCATTCTATAAATGACTGATAATTTTATCCACAAGGCGGTCTGCTTGTGAGGTTACATTTTCTCTCTGTAGCGGCCTGCTTCATCCCCCAATAAGTCTTCACAGACCAGAGACCACATCCAATAGGCTGGCACAGTTTGCTAAAGCCTGTAATAGAACCTTTTGGGAGATTAGGCAAGCGCACACACGCACACGCACACAGTGAGGTACACACACACACACAGCCAGGTACACGCACACATTGAGGTACACGCACACAGTGAGGTACACACACACACACACACACACACAGCCAGGTACACACACGCATTGAGGTACACGCACACAGTGAGGTACACACACACACACACACACACAGCCAGGTACACACACGCATTGAGGTACACGCACACAGTGAGGTACACACACACATTGAGGTACACGCACACAGACTTACACACAAGCACGCGCATACTCAGTATTCTGATTTTATTTCAGATTTCTGGAATCTGTAGTATTATTATTTTGTTTTTTCGCTCATTGTTGTCCTAGTTGTTTATGAAGCCATTGAATATTTTTCTAGGTATTGTCTACGTCAGGGGAACAGGAGTTATAGGGCAAAGTTGGAAATGCTGGGGCTTTTTTTTTGGAGCGTAGGAGGCTGAGGGGCGACTTATTGAGGTGTACAAGATCATGAGGAGCGCGGATAAAGTGAACGCTCACAGTCCTTTTCCCCAGGGTAGAGGATTCTAAAATAGAGAGCATTGTTGGATATAGGTGAGAGGGGAGAGATTCAAGGGGCCCCTCAGGAGCACCTTTTTCAATCGGAGGGAAGTCCGCACCTGGAACGAGCTGCCAGAAGCTGTAGAAGCGGATACAACTATTAATTTTCAAAGACATGTGGACAGATGTATGAATAAGAAGAGGGATACAAGCCAAATACAGGGAAATGGGACCAGCCCAATATCTCAACTTGTTCGGCATGGACAAGGTGGGCTGAAGGGCCTGTTTCCATGCTGTACAATAGACAATAGGTGCAGGAGCAGGCCATTTGGCCCTTCGAGCCAGCACCGCCATTCAATGTGATCATGGCTGATCATCCCCAATCAGTACCCCGTTCCTGCCTTCTCCCCATATCCCTTGACTCTGCTATCTTTAAGAGCCTTTGCTCACCCACAAATAATGTGAAGTATCTTCATGCTCCTGTCCTTTGGTGCAGAGCCTCATAACATCCCTACATCTCTCTGTTTGGACCTGAACCCACACAGCAACCATATAGACCGGCTCATCTTCTCACTGCTCAATACTGTTGTGCAGGGGGCGGCACGGTGACACAGCGGTAGAGTTGCTGCCTTACGGCGCTAGAGCCCCGGGTTCGATCCTGACCATGGGTGCTGTCTGCACGGAGTTTGCACGTTCTACCTGTGACCGCGTGGGTTTTCTCTGGGTGCTCTGGTTTCCTCCCACACTCCAAAGACATGCAGGATTGTAGGTAGATTGACTCCTGTAAATGCGGGATAGAATTTGTTTACGGGTGATCATTGGTTGGTGCGGACTGGGTGGGCCAAACAGCCTGTTTCCACGCTGTATCTCTGGAACGATAACTAAAAAGCCATATATTTCAAACTGGCGCACATTTGTGCTGCATGCTCTGATCCATGCATCTCCCCTGACCCACTGTTACTTCTCACAGGCCGTTTACCAGCATTTTCCTACAATGTGCCATCACTGCCTCACGCTTCACCTTTAAATGGAAAGTCAGCACTTGCTCTCAGTGGAGTTCCATTCAACTGCTGTGCGCCCCCCCCCCTCCACCTACCTTCCTGGACCCCCCCCCTCCCTCCCACCCCCCCTTGCTGCCCCCTAACCTCCCTCGCCTTTGTTGCCCCTCCCACCCACCTTCCTAGACCCCCCCCCCTCCCTTCCACCCACTTTTCTCCCCTGGGGACAGCAGCCAACATTATGAAGGATTATTGTCACCCTGGTCATTCCCTCTTCTCCCCTGTCCCGTCAGGCTGAAGGTACAAAGGTACAAGCAGAGATCAGCAGGCTCAGGAACAGATCTCTCTCTCCACTGTTACTGAGCGTCCACCCCCCCCCCCCCCCCCCGTAAGCTTGGTGTGGTCCTGATCTTCCAACTACATCTTTGCAGACTTTGCGCTTCTTTAGCCTGCACCCTCTCTGTGAGTGTGATACCATAACGTTGTAACAACTATATTCTTCATTCTGTTTTTTTTTGTTGGAAAATAAGACACAAAATGCTGGAGTAACTCAAGTGGGTCAGGCAGCATCTCTGGAGAAAAGGATTGGGTGACGTTTCAAGTCGAGACCCTTCTTCAGACTGGAGTGTTGTCATCGGTTTATAACAAGATGACTGCACTGTCATCACCATCACCATGCAGTAATCATACAGCAGACATGTGGCCTGTGACAGTTTCCTGGGTGAATTGTTTAAGAAAGAACTGCAGATGCTGGAAAAATCGAAGGCGGACAAAAATGTTGGAGAAACTCAGCGTTGCTGAGGCAGCATCTATGGAGCGCAGGAAAGGTGACGTTTCGGGTCGAGACCCTTCTTCAGACTGAGGTGAATTGGTCAGTTAAATAGTAACAGTAACATCTCACTGTTTGGGCAACAATAGTCTTTTTCAACAGACAATGGGATTAGGAGGCAGAGATCAGCCATGATTGAATGGCGGAGTAGACTCGATGGGCCGAATGGCCTATTTCTACTCCTATAACTTGTGAACTGCAGATACTGGTTTACACAGAAGATAGGCACTTTTTAAACAGACACAATGTACTGGAGTAACTCTGCGGGTCAGGCAGCATCTCTGGAGGAAAGGAATAGGTGACGTTTTGGGTCAAAACCCTTCTTCAAAGACGTCACCTATTCCTTTTCTCCAGAGATGCTGCCTGGTCCACTGAGTCACTCCAGCACTTTGTGTCTGTATAAAAAATGTCTATCTTAAAAGGTGTCTGAGTGTCTATCTTCTGTGTAAATCAGTATCTGCAGTTCACAAGTGATAGGAGTAGAATTAGGCCATTCGGCCCATTGAATCTACTCCGCCAGTCAACCATGGCTGATCTCTGCCTCCTAATCCCATTTTCCTGCCTTCTCCCCATAACCCTTGACACCTGTTCTAATCAAGAATTTGTCTATCTTTGCCTTACAAATATCCACTGACTTGGCCTCCACAGCCCTCTGTGGCAATGAGTTCCACGGATTAACTACCCTTCCGGAAACATTCTTTTTAAGCTGATCGGAGTGTGAAGGTAAAACCTCACCCAGTGAGAGAGAGAAGTCTGCTGCGGGCAACAGCATTCTTGTTGCGCTAATCAACGTGTTCAGCAACGGACAGCATAAAGCATGCGTCTCAAAGAGCTCCACACAGCTGCCTCCTCCTCACTCTTGCTGCATAAAGTTTAAATAGCTGAATGCAAGGCATTGCCAAATGCTCCTTGACCGACCCTACCCCCTATATCCTCATTCCATGAATGATTCACATACATACAAACAAACAGGGCGAAGGCCGTGGACTATCAAACCGATCAATTTCCCTCCTGGGATAAATAAAGTTCTATCGTATCGTATTAACCCGCAGACCTGTGGGGTTTGGAGTGTGGGAGGGAACCAGAGCACCTGGAGGAAAACCCACGAGGTCACAAGGAGAACGTACAAACTCCGTACAGCCAGCACCTGTAGTCAGGATCGAACCTGTGTCTCCGGCTTTGTAAGGCATCAACACTATCATTTCACCACCGTGCTGCCCCAATAAATAAATTGTAGTAAATATATGTGTGTGTAGACAAAAATGCTGGAGAAACTCAGCGGGTGAGTTTCTCCAGCATTTTTGTCTACTTTCGATTTTCCAGCATCTGCAGTTCCTTCTTACACAATGTTCAAGAAGGAACTGCAGATGGTGGAAAATCAAAGGTAGACAAAATTGCTGGAGAAACTCAGCAGGTACGGCAGCATCTATGGAGCGAAGGAAATAGGCAACGTTTCGGGCCGAAACCCTTCTTCAGCCCAAAACGTTGCCTATTTCCTTCGCTCCATAGATGCTGCCGTACCCGCTGAGTTTCTCCAGCAATTTTATCTTCCTTCTCAAACAAAGTGTGTGTGTGTGTGTTTGTGTTGGTCGGAGGACTAATGGCTCAGACTGTCCTCTCTGCGTCTAGCCTCTCTCTGCACCTTCCTGACGGGCAAACGTGACGAGGAGACAGACTGATGCTTTGAACAGAGGATTAACTGAGGCAGAAGTCGATCGGTTCTTGATTAGTACGTAGTTGATTAGCAAATGGAAGGAACAGCACCTCATATTTCACTTGGGCAGCTTCCACCCCAGTGGTAGGAATATTGATTTCCCTAACTTCAAGTAACCCCTTCATCCCCTCTCTCTCTCTCCGCCCCTCCCCCACATTAGTTGTCGTACTAGTTTCATTGTCAGACCTCGACCAGAAACGTCACCCATTCCTTCTCTCCAGAGACGCTGCCTGTCCCGCTGACTTACTCCAGATTTTTATGTCTATTTCCGGTTTAAACCAGCATCTGCAGTTCCTTCCTCCACTTGTTCCAAAGCCTTTGCTTTTTAACCTGATACCACTGTAACCCGCCAGTTTCCTGCATGTCCCAACCTCTGGGCTGAAAGATAATATGAGCAGAAGCTACACCTCAGACTGTTGAAGGATCCCGACTCAAACTGTCACCTCTCCACGTTCTCCAGAGATGCTGCCTCACCCATGGAGTTACTGCAATACTTTGTGTCTTTTTTTGTAAACCAGCATCTGTAGTTCCTAGTTTCTACACTCAGACCGTTGAAACCAGTTTCATTGTGAACAAACAGGTGTGGGAATTATTTCTGCTTACAGCAAAGATATAGTTTGAAAAAAATCTGTATCTGTTGACCAAGCACCTGTCACAACCCATATAGAACCAGTAAAGGGCCTGTCCCACTGTACGAGGTAATTCACGAATTCTCCCAAGTTTTCCCCTGATTCGAACTCGCATCAAGAAGCGTCAGGTCCGGAAGCAGCGAGCAGTGTTTGTGGATGTAGAAATAGCCAGAGCACCTGGGGAAGGACATATGGTCACAGGGAGAACGTGTAGACTAGTCAGGGCAAGGTGATCAGGATTGATCTGGGGTCAATGGAGCTGTGAAGAAGCAACTCTGCCCACGGATCCTGTCATAGGTTATCATTTCTGGAGTTTTCAAACATAATACAGATAGGTGAGGCAGCATCTATGGAGAGAAGGAATGAGTGACGTTTCGGGACGAGACCCATCGTCAGTCTGAAGAAGGGTCTTGACCCGAAACATCACCCATTCCTTCTCCCCATAGATGCTGCGTCAACCGCTGAGTTACTCCAGTATTTTGTGTGTCTACCTTCGATTTTATCCAGCATCTGCAGTTCTTTCTCGCACATAATACAGATGGGGTTTGATTGAGTAACTGAGCCAGTTGGTCAGTGTAGAGAGTAGACATGAGGAAACAGCTACTTGCTCAGCTTCTATTGACCGCGGGGAATTGTCACTTTCTGGAGAAGGAAGAGGAAGGGTTTGTAATTTGTGAAGGAAGCAGGAAGTGTTTTGAGTGATTGTGGACCTGCTCATTGTTACAAAGAACTTACTGTGCTCTTCCTTCCTATTTGTTATCATCTACAAAGTGTTTAATTTGATAATTAGTTCCCCTAATTTGAGGAAGGACATTCTTGCTATTGAGGGAGTGCAGCGTAGGTTTACAAGGTTAATTCCTGGGATGGTGGGAATGTCATATGTTGAGAGAATGGAGCGGTTGGGCTTGTACACTCTGGAGTTTAGAAGGATGAGAGGGGTTTGGACATGCCAGAGGCAGGAAACATGTTCCCGATGTTGGGGGAGTCCAGAACCAGGGGCCACAGTTTAAGAATAAGGGATAAGCCATTTAGAACGGAGGAGAAAACACTTTTTCTCACAGAGAGTGGTGAGTCTTTGGAATTCTCTGCCTCAAAGGGCAGTGGAGGCCGGTTCTCTGTATACTTTCAAGAGAGAGCTAGATAGGGCTCTTAAACATAGCGGAGTCAGGGGATATGGGGAGAAGGCAGGAACGGGGTACTGATTGGGGATGATCAGCCATGATCACATTGAATGGCGGTGCTGGCTCGAAGGGCCAAATGGCCTACTCCTGAACCTATTGTCTATTGTCTATAATTAAAGTAGAGGCCGTGCCGCCCATCAGGTTATATTTGTTACTAACTGTGCTTTCATTGCCATTGCGACCACGCAGCGGCCAGTTTGCCATTGTGAGGAAGTGCTGCGAGAAGCGAGCCAGGGTGGAATTTGCGGCCAAGTTCATCAAGAAGCGTCAGGTGCGGGCCAGCCGCAGAGGGGTGAGACGCGAGGAGATCGAGCGTGAGGTGCACATCCTTCAGCAGATCCAGCACCCCAACGTCATCACTCTGCACGACGTCTACGAGAACAAAACCGATGTCGTCCTCATTCTCGAACTGTGAGTGAAAAGATTTCCTCTCCTCCAATACAACACAATACGATACGACAGAACTTTCTTTGCTGAAATTGGTCTGCCGACAGTCATAATACACAAAATACATGAACCATGAAATTAAAGTGACGAGTGGAAAGGATTGGGGATGTGCAAAGATTGAGGGGGAGGGGGGGTCAGTCGACCCCACGACAGAAGGGGGAGGAGTTGTGCAGTTTGACAGCCACAGGGAAGAAGGATCTCCTGTGGCGTTCTGTGGAACCAGTCTGTTGCTGAAGGTGCTCCTCAGGTTGACCAGTGCGTCATGGAAGGGGTGAGCTGTATTGTCCAGGATGCTCCACAGTTTGAGGAGCATCCTCCCCTCCAAGACCAACCTCCCGTGAATCCAACTCCAACTCCACCCCCAGGATGGAGCCGGCCTTCCTGATGAGTTTGTTGGTCCTGTCAACATGTCAGAGGGATAATGAAAATCAGGCTTATTATCACTAACATTATAGCTGGGGCCGTTACTCTTCACGTTGTATATTAATGCTTTGGATGAGGGAATTGAAGGCTTTGTTTCCAAGTTTGCAGATGATACGAAGATATGTGGAGGGGCAGGTAGTGTAGAGAAAGCAGGGACTCTGCAGAAGGACTTGGACAGGTTGGGAGAGTGGGCAGAGAAGTGCCAGATGGAACACAGCATAGCCAAGTGTGGAGTCATGGATTTTGGTCGTAGGAATAAAGGCGTGGACTGTTTTCTAAATGGGGAGAGAATTCAGAAATCGGAGGTGCAAAGAGACTTGATGTGCTGGTGCAGGATGCCTTTGCAAGTTGAATCGGTAGTAAGGAAGGCAAATGCATCACTAGCATTTATTTTGAGAGGGCTACGATACAGAAACAGTCTGTCTTTGGAGTGGGAGGAAACCAGAGCGCCCGGAGAAAACCCACGTGGTCACAGTGAGAACATACAACCTCCATACAGACAGCACCCTTAGTCAGGTTCGAGCCCGGGTCTCTGGAGCTGCAACTTTACCGCTGCACCAGCGTGCCGTCCTTAACTCTGAAAATACTTTCGTAATACATTTATAATAATGCATGTGATAACTTTAAAATCACCTCGTACAAGATGGTGCCCAGCCCAGGTGACTATTTGCACGCTAGACACAGAAGCAGATCTACACTCGCATATTACAATCATTCCGCACTCTTAAATCTCTATTCCTACAGCAACACTTCTCACTTTAACTCTTAAACTCCTCTCAGATCTGTCCACACTTTGCCCTTATCATATATACACACACAGTAAATGGGTCAATTTGTAATCATGTATTGTCTTTCTGCTGACTGGATAGCACGCAACAAAAGCTTTTCACTGAACCTCGGTACACGTGACAATAAACTAAACTGAAACCTTAAATTAAAGTGTAAGGATCCAAGTTTGCTAACGATATTGTATTGTATTGTATTGTATATCTTTATTGTCATTTCCTGAGTATTCGCATACCCAGAGGAAACAAAAAAACGTTCCTCAACCAGTGTCCATTTCAGTGTGTGCAGTAAAAAATAAATAGAAGTAAAAATACATATATCATGAACAAATTAACACTCTACTCTACTAAACATCAACAGGCGTTCCGATCGGCAGCGGCACGACAGTGGCTCTGCTGCAGTGTGTCCAGGTTGGTGGTTGGTGCACAATACTTTGGCAGGGGACAAAGTCCGTTTATCAGTCTTATAACCTGCGGGAAGAAGCTGAGGAGCATCCTGCTGGTTTTGCACCTAATGCTCCGGTACCTCTTCCCAGATGGCAGGATGGAGAATATGTGGTGCGATGGGTGGTAGGGGTCTTTGATGATGGAGATGGCTCTGCTGATACATCTCTTCCATACATGGAAGAGAGGCATGAACATACATGTAAGAGAGTCATGTAACAGTGATTCTGTAGCAGGATATAATGGAGCCGTTGTCCATGTACACCACAATCCCTTACACGGTGGGCAGGCTTGGGGTGACTACTGGAGTCACTTCTCTAACGAATGCCGTTGCAATGGAGGTCCATCACACGGATAATGATTTTGACATTTGCGGCTGTATTCTCACGCAACACGTCTGTGTACGCTTCTAGTAAATTGGCGGTACAGGGTTTCATAATGTGTTGTTCCCCATTCATGAGATGCTGATCTTTACAGTTATTGCTCATTCCTGTAGTCAGCTGGCGGCCACTGCCTTGAACTGCTGCAGTCCGTATGGTGAAGGTACTCCCACGCAAGCTCCCACCTCACCTGGGCAGCTCACACCCCAGCGGTATGATTAGTGACTTCTCCACCTACAAGTAACCCTTGCTTTCCATCCCTCCCCCATCCCAGTTCTCCCACCAGCCTGACTGTCTACCTGATTACATTTTATCTCCGCGGGTGCAGCAGCATCTATGGAGCGAAGGAAATAGGCAACGTTTCGTCCCGAAACGTTGCCTATTTCCTTCGCTCCATAGATGCTGCTGCACCCGCTGAGTTTCTCCAGCACTTTTGTCTACCTTCGATTTTCCAGCATCTGCAGTTCCTTCTTAAACTCTTATACATTTTATCTCTGTATGCTTCGTTGTCACCTTCTCCTAGCTAGCAAAGATCTATTCTACATTATCCGAGATCTCCTTTGATGTCTCGTTCTCACACCTTTCCCTTCCTTATCTCTGTGTCTCCCTCTCCCCTGACTCTCAGGCTGAAGAAGAGTCTCGACCCAAAACGTCACCCATTCCTTCTCTCCAGAGATGCTGCCTGACCTGAGTTACTCCAGCTTTTTGTGTCTACAGTTTAAACCAGCATCTGCAGTTCCTTTCTACACAATGGTTTTGAGGCAACTGGACAACACTCTCAAGCACTTTGCAGGACATTCTATTGACAATCTCTATTGGGGAGCAATGGATTGACTGGAATATGTGAAAATGTCGGACAGTTTTCAATTAATAATAGATATTGAGAAATATGATTTTGAGGTGATAAGTTTGGAAATATCCTTTGTTATATTATCATCCCCATGATCATGAAAATTCATGTTCATGAGTTATAGGAGCAGAATTAGGCCATTTGGCCCATCAGGTCTACTGCGCCATTCAATCATTTCCTTCTCAACCCCATTCTCCTGCCTTCTCCCCATAACCCTGACACCCGTACTAATCTAGAATCTCCCCGCTACCTTCAGGTAGAAGGTACAGGAGCCTGAAGACTGCAACGACCAGGTTCAGGAATAGCTACTTCCCCACAGCCATCAGGCTATTAAACGTGGCTCGGACAAAACTCTGAACATTAATAGCCCATTATCTGTTATTTGCACTTTATCAGTTTATTTATTCATGTGTGTATATATTTATATAATGGTATATGGACACACTGATCTGTTCTGTATTCATGCCTACCATGTTCTGTTGTGCTGAAGCAAAGCAAGAATTTCATTGTCCTATTAGGGACACATGACAATAAACTCTTTTGAATCTTAAATCTTGAATCTCACATCTCCGTCTTAAAAATATCCATTGACTTGGCCTCCACGGCCTTCTGTGGCAATGAATTCCACAGATTCACCACCCACTGACCAGAGAAACTCCTCGCCTCCTACCTAAAGGAATGCAATTGTAGGAACAACTTTCCTTCTTGCTATTCTGTGCCTTTTGTTTGTAGCTTTAGCACGTGAATGCATTGAAAAGCTCTGCACTACAGAACCAGGACACTACAGAACCAGGACACTACTCATTGTTACCTTTCCCTGCCATCACAACAGCTAAATCCCCAAACGACTAAAATGGCTAAAAGTCTGAAGAAGAGTCTCGACCCGAAACATCACCTATCCATGTTCTCTAGAGATGCTGCACAAAATGCTGGAGTAACTCAGTGGGTCAGGCAGCATCTCTGGAGAGAAGGAATGGGTGACGTTTCGGGTCGAGACCCTTCATCAGACTGAAGAAGGGTCTCAACCTAAGATGTCACCTACAGTGGCTTGCAAAAGTATTCATACCCCTTGAACGTTTCCACATTTTGTCACGTTACAACTACAAACGTAAATGTATTTTATTGGGATTTTATGTGATAGACCAACACAAAGTGGCACATAATTGTGAAGTGGAAGGAAAATGATACATGGTTTTCAAATTTTTTTACAAATAAAAAACTGAAAAGTGTCGCGTGCAAAAGTATTCAGCCCCCTTTACTCTGATACCCCTAAATAAAATCCAGTGCGACCAATTGCCTTCAGAAGTCACCTAATTAGTAAATAGAGTCCACTTGTGTGTAATCTAATCTCAGTATAAATACAGCTGTTCTGTGAAGGCCTCAGAGGTTTGTTAGAGAACATTAGTGAACAAACAGCATCATGAAGCCCAAGGAACACACCAGACAGGTCAGGGATAAAGTTGTGGAGAAGTTTAAAGCAGGGTTAGGTTATAAAAAAATATCCCAAGCTTTGAACATCTCACGGAGCACTGTTCAATCCATCATCCGAAAATGGAAAGAGTATGGCACAACTGCAAACCTACCAAGACATGGCCGTCCACCTAAACTGACAGGCCGGGCAAGGAGAGCATTGATCAGAGAAGCAGCCAAGAGGCCCATGGTAACTCTGGAGGAGCTGCAGAGATCCACAGCTCAGGTGGGAGAATCTGTACACAGGACAACTATTAGTCGTGCACTCCACAAATCGGGCCTTTATGGAACAGTGGCAAGAAGAAAGCCATTGTTGAAAAAAAGCCATGTGGGGGACACATCAAACATGTGGAGGAAGGTGCTCTGGTCAGATGAGACCAAAATTGAAGTTTTTGGCCTAAATGCAAAACGCTATGTGTGGCGGAAACCTAACACTGCACATCACCCTGAACACACCATCCCCACTGTGAAACATGGTGGTGGCAGCATCATGCTGTGGGGATGGTTTTCTTCAGCAGGGACAGGGAAGCTGGTCAGAGTTGATGGGAAGATGGATGGAGGCAAATACAGGGCAATCTTGGAAGAAAACCTGTTAGAGTCTGCAAAAGACTTGAGACTGGGGCGGAGGTTCACCTTCCAGCAGGACAACGACCCTAAACATACAGCCAGAGCTACAATGGAATGGTTTAGATCAAAGCATATTCATGTGTTAGAATGGCCCAGTCAAAATCCAGACCTAAATCCAATTGAGAATCTCTGGCAAGACTTGAAAATTGCTGTTCACAGATGCTCTCCATCCAATCTGATTGAGCTTGAGCTATTTTGCAAAGACGAATGGGCATAAATTTCAGTCTCTAGATGTGCAAAGCTGGTAGAGACATACCCCAAAAGACTTGCAGCTGTAATTGCAGCGAAAGGTGGTTCTACAAAGTATTGACTCAGGGGGGCTGAATACTTTTGCAGGCGACACTTTTCAATTTTTTATTTGTAAAAAAATTTGAAAACCATGTATCATTTGCCTTCCACTTCACAATTATGCGCCACTTTGTGTTGGTCTATCACATAAAATCCCAATAAAATACATTTACGTTTGTGGTTGTAACGTGACAAAATGTGGAAAAGTTCAAGGGGTATGAATACTTTTGCAAGCCACTGTATTCCTTCTCCCCAGAGATGCTGCCTGTCCCGCTGAGTTACTCCAGCATTTTCTGTCTATCTTCGGGTGTAAAATGGCATCTGCAGTTCCTTCCTATACACTTCGGAAGTGGCGGCGCTGCCCCTGCAGCTGCGGCTCGCCTGCACTCCGTCTGCCTTTTCCATTTTTTTGTTTTCTTTTGTCCTGTTGAACGTATGTTTTAGTTTATTTTTAGTTGTGTGTGTTGGGGGGGGGGGGAGAGAAACTTGTTTTTAGTCTCTTCCTTCGGGGGGGGATGCGAACTTTTCTTGTCGTATCCCCCGTCTCCGTCTCCATCTGCGCTGAAGCCTAATGGCGGAGCTGGCGGCCTCCAACTTGGACCGACCTCGAGGCTCTGGAGGCAGAGCCAGGACTTACCAACGCGAGGCTGGCCGACTTCGGGGCTGTGGTGGCGTTGCGGCGGCGGCGGCCCGACTTCGTAGCCTCGGAGGCCCAGTGGACGACAACGTCGGGAGCTCGCAGGTCCCAGATTCTCTGGAGCTCCCTCAACAACAGTTTCGTCCGCTGGACTGGAGGGTGGAAGCTTCGTCAGCCCCGGGCCGCGAAGTTTGAACCGGCCCGTTCGCGGAGCTCGGATTCAGCCGCGGGACTTACCATCACCCGGCGAGGGGGGGGCCCCAACATCGAAAGCCTGGATCGCCTCAACGCAGAGGGAGAAAAAGGAAGGAAGAGACAAGGACTTTAAGACTTTTGCCTTCCATCACAGTGAGGAGGTGCCTGGTAGACTCACTGTGGTGGATGTTAAACTGTTTCATTGTGTGTTCTGTTATTTTATTCTCTGTCATGACTGCAAGGTATGCAATTTTGTTCAGACTGAAAAGTCTGAATGACAATAAAGGATCCTTATACTTTCTCTGGAGATGCTGCCTTTCCCGCTGAGTAGCTCCAGCACTTTGTGTCCTTTTGTAGCCAGATGTGTCCAGGCCACCACACGTTGATCTTTTATTCAAGGTTCACATTTACATTTCCCTCTTGGTGCTTTGCTGGACTGTAGGTTTGAGAAAATCTGTCTGCGAACCCACTGCTGTGACAGTGGTTGAATCTTTTATTGGGACACCAAGAATTATTACGGTCCATAGTTTAACGTTTTCAGGAAATGTTAGTTAATCTTTAGTTAAGGACCACACCGCATTTTCCTGAACAGCCCACGGTGGCTAATGACTTTGGAATTTCCTGTGCCGTTTAAAAGACATTTGGACAGATTAGGAAGTAATATCTTCTGAAGAATAATATTGGATGGATGCAGGAAGAGAAGATTTATTGAACAAACTTTCTCATCAATATTAAACCCTTGGATATTGTACTTGCTCTGTTTTTAATAATCTATAGCTGAGTTTGTATTAACACATCTCCATTTGTCTATTTTTTCCTAAATATTTATTTGATTTGGAACATTAGCATTAATTCAGACTAGGCGCAAGGAACTGCAGAAGCCGGTTTGCAAAAATACACACAAAGTGCTGGAGTAACTCAACGGGCCATAAGAGTCCTAGAGTTCTGAGGCAGCAGCTCTACCAGATGGGCCACTGTGCCTCCAGGAGATGGACAAAATGAGCATGTGTCTGGAATGGAGCTCAGTACCACATTACAGGGCACATTTACAAACACGGTGTTAATAGAGTGATACAGTGTGGAATCAGGCCCTTCGGCCCAACATGCCCACGCCGGCCAACATGTCCCAGCTACACTAATCCCACCTGCCCATGCTTGGTCCATATCCCTCCAAACCTGTCCTATCCATGAACCTGTCGAACTGTTTCTTAAATGTTGGGATAGTCCCAGCCTCAACTACCTCCTCTGGCAGCTTGTTCCATACACCCACCACCCGTTGTGTGAAAAACGTTACCCCTCAGACACTTATTAAATCTTTCCCCTTCACCTTAAACCGATGTCCTCTGGTCGATTCACTTGCTCTGGGCCAGAGACTCTGTGCATCGACCCGATCTATTCCGATCTACACACGATCTAGTGGGTCAGGCAGCATCTGTGGACGATATGGACGCTAATTCAGACTCTTGATTCCCTTTTGCCATTTAATTGCATCTGGTCTCTCTCTTAGCTGAATTGTACATATTGTGGCCTGCAAACCTTGACTAGCAAAACCTGATCAATCTTCGTTAGCTGCGAACAATTTGGTTGATTCGATTTCACTCTCATAATGTCTCGCAAAAACAATGCCTTGTTTTGTAAACCGTTTCAGATCCGAACTCAAATAAAGCCATTGCAGTTTGGTTCTGAAACTGAACGCAATGTTAATTGCTCTGTTTAAACATGGTGCAGGGAATGTACATTTGCATCACAGCGTGATTAGATATGGCTGAGTTGGCTGCCAGTATTTGGTGAAAATGCAACTCAAACCAATTAGTTTAAATGAGATAAGATATTCAGAGTGAAAGTTGGCTTGAGACCTGCCAACAAATGGGGCATTAAAAAGAAAAGACTTCTTGTGGGGAGCTGAAGATTGTCTGGCAAGTATTATATCATTTATACTGTTAGATGATTGATCTGGTGAAAGTGGATTTCACAACAAAATGCACTTCCAGTCTCAGATTTAAGATTGAAAATTGACCTAATGTCACTTTCTTTTGCCCAAGGGAGTTTGAAATTGTTCCCTTCTTTCCATTTACAAGTGGTTCCATACATGACCCCCGACCTTCAGTCTCAGACTCTGAAAGAGTGGCAGTAGTTTATCTACTCGGGTTCCCTCAACATCTTGAAGGCATTTCAAGTCAACTCATAACCATCTATGTTGTGTCAACTTTCCTTAGTTCA
Source organism: Malacoraja senta (assembly GCA_038087875.1). NCBI lineage: Eukaryota > Metazoa > Chordata > Chondrichthyes > Rajiformes > Rajidae > Malacoraja > Malacoraja senta. The sequence goes on from CM075993.1 coordinate 10,208,531, forward strand.
ATCTACGGAGTCCAGACATCAATCATTCCTGTGACCTGAACTGTTCTCCCTCTAAGATTGTTTTCAGTTTTTCATCAAAAGGAAAAGAATGTGGAATTCGTTGCCGCAGACGGCAGTGGAGGCCACGTCTTTGGGTATTTTTAATTTAATTTGGGATTGACAGATACGTGATCGGTAAAGGTGTCGAGGGTCACGGGGAGAAGGCAGGAGAAAGGAGTTGAGAGGGAAAGATAGGTCAACTATGATTGAATGGCAAAGACTTGATGGGCCGAATGGCCTGCTTCTGCCCCGATGGCTTATCAAAGGAGCATTAAAGCGTGGAAACGGGCCCTTCGGCCTATCGAGTCCGCACCGGCCAGCGATCCCCGCACTGTTAACACCAGGGCCAATTAACCAAGCCAATTAACCTACAACCCTGTACGTCTTTGGAGTGTGGGAGGAAACCGTTGGTCTTGGAGAAAACCCACGCGGTCACGAGTTGAATGTATAAACTCCATACAGACAGCACCCGTAGTCGGGATCGAACCCGGGTCTCCGGCGCTGTGAAGCAGCAACTCTACCGCTGCACCATCGTGCTGGCCTATAGTATCCACTTCCTCCACCATCTCAGCAGAATTGTACCCAGACATTTGGCATGGTGGTGCAGAGGTAGAATTGCTAACTTGCAACGCCACAAAACCGGGTTCGATCCTCACCATGGGTGCTGTCTGTGTACGTTCTCCCTGTGACCGCGTGGGTTTTCTCTGAGTGCTCCGGTTTTCTCCCACATTCCAAAGCCGCACCTGTTTCCACACTGTATGCCTTTAATAATGCCCCATTCCTCTGTTTAAGAAGGAACTGCAGATGCTGGAAAATCAAAGGTAGACAAAAGTGCTGGAGAAACTCAGGTTTCCTTCGCTCCATAGATGCTGCCGCACCCGCTGAGTTTCTCCAGCACTTTTGTCTACCCCCCATTCCTCTGTGTTGTGTCTAATTTTATAAAACATATCTTGAACAATTTAGACCTCCAACCTTAGTGTACAATTTCTCAGAAGGGCATAAACTCATTTGTATTAGCTTGTGTTATATTCATCCCTCTTATTCTGAATACCTTGACCATTCAATGGAAAAGCCTTTAATTTTAACTTTTTCATGATTTGATACTATTCCCTGGTGCGTTATTACTGTGCAAACTCCTTGTCCTTCTCACCTTCTACCGAGCATTATTTAAACTGCAGCACCTGATGTTTTGCTTCAGAGTCGGAGATTGTGGGTATTCAGCATGGCTTTGTTTGTGGGAAATTATCTCACAAATCTGAGAGTTTTTGAGTGAGATGTCCCAGAGGATTAACAAGTGCTGGGTGCTAGACATTGTCCACATGGACTTTACCAAGAGTTTTGACAGGTTCCCACATGGTAGACTGATTCAGAAGAATTTGGGACGGCACGATGGAGCAGCAGGTAGAGCTTTCGCCTTATAGCGCCGGAGACCAGGGTTCGATCCCGACTGCGGGTGCTGTCAGTACGGAGTTTGTACGTCCTCCCCGTGATCTGCGTGGGTTTTCTCTGAGATCTTCGGTTTCCTCCCACACTGCAAACATATACAGGTTTGTAGGTTAATTGGCTTGTTATATATGTAAATTGTCCCTAGTGTGTAGGATGGTGTTGATGTGCAGGGATCGCTGGTCGGTGCGGACTCAATAAGCCGAAGGGCCCGTTTTCGTGCAGTATCTCCGAAACTGATTCATGGGATCCAGAGTGGTTAACCAATTTGATGCAACATCAACATGATGGTTGGAAGCTGAAGATGGTCTTTTTCATATTGGATGCCCATGACCAATGGTTTAGCTCAAGGATTGCTGCTGGTCCCCCTGTTGTTTGTCATGTGTATTGATCATTTGGATGAGATGATCAATGATTAGTACGGCCTTTAAAGTTGGTGGGCCGTGGAGCGTGAAGAAGGACTTTGGAAATGGCACCAAAACATGGCGGTGCATCCACGTATACATATGTAAATATGCACATGTGACAAATAAAACCCTGTTGAAGGTTGTCTAAAGACACAACTGGATGTTGATCAACTGGATAAAATGGCCAAAGGAATGGTGGGTGTTTTATTCGACATTCATCTCCCTAGTGGTGTTCTTCCGTTCCGGCGCCGGAGTTCCGATCATCCCGGCGAGAGGGCCTGAACATCGGGCCACCCGCAGCGGTGACTGCGGAGGGCTTAAAGGCCCCGACCACGGGTGAACAAGAGGAGGACGACTGAACTTTATTGCCTTCCCTCACAGTGGGAAACGTTGATCCCGCTGTGGGGGATGTTCGTGTTAAATTCGATCGTGTTGTGTTCATTTAATTTTATTTGTGTGGTAACTCAAATTTCACTGCACCACTTGGTGTATGTGACAATAAATGTAACTTGTAACTTGAACTTACTTTGAAGTAGTGTTGCATTGTGTTGCTACGTTAACATGTGAAACAACTTCTTGAGGTAATAGTGCTGCTATTAATAGTAACAACTGCACATAATCACTGGTGTGCTGGAGCCAGAAGCTAACGTCCATACCTCACCTGATGACATGGTTTATAATCTCTTAATGAAAGCCTAGGAGAGAATGCTTATTAAAACATGAGGAACATAACAGGTACAGGTTAATAAGTAGTGTGTAAGAAGGAACTGCAGATGCTGGTTTAAACCGAAGATAGACACAAAAAGTTGGAGTAACTCAGCGGGACAGGCAGCATGCAGAGATCCGAAGATGTCTTGACCCAAAATGTCACCCTTTCCTTCTCTCCAGAGATGCTGCCTGTCCCACTGAGTTACTCCAGCTTTTTGAATGAATGAATAAGTTTATTGTCCTAGTATTCACATACAAGGAATTTGCCTTGGTGCTCTGCCCGCATGTGACAACATGACATACAGTGACAGTTAGGAATGACGCATAAAATATTAAACATTAATAATAAAACATTATTGATTAAACATGTGAATTAAATAAAATACCAGAGCAAAAGGAGGCTACAGATTTTTGGTTATTTACAGCTACTACTCGTGGAAAAAAATAATCTTTGTGTCATATACATGTTAATAAGCACGGGAGATTGAAATCTTTCATGCACTGGACACATAGAGTTTGTAAAAAAGGAGGATGAATTCAGAACAGTAAAAGATCGAAGTCATTGGTGAAAAACTGCTGGAGTAACTCAGCAGGTCCGGCAGCATTCTGGAGAACATGGATAGGTGACGTTTCAGGTCGAGACCCTTCAGCTGTTTTGCATTTTGAATAGCATCTTTGGATTCATTCTATAATTAACGTTAAGGAGAAGCACATTAAAAAATATATTAACTCCGCACTATTTTGATATTGAAGTTGAGTAAAAACAAAATATAAATGGATTTGTAGCTAAGGCCAAACAAGTATAAGCCCTGTCCCACTGCACGAGTTCATTCAAGAGCTCTCCCGAGTTTGCCCTGATTCAAACTCGGAGATTTATGGTAATAGCCGCTCGTAGGTACTCGGGGCTCTCGTGGACATGTTGAAAAATCTTCATGAGTCTTCACGAGCTTACCGCGTTTCCCGAGTACCTACCGTTATCGTTACGAGCCGCTAAGAGACGTCCCCGACCTCCGACGTACCCGCTAAGTACATTCTACGTGCTTACCACGAGTTTCTTTTTTTTTATAACTCGGGAGAGCTCTTGAATGAACTCGTACAGTGGGACAGGGTTTTGAGAATAATGTTCCACCTAACATAGGGTGGGCGATGGATGGATTGAATGTGACTTTGTTGATTGAATGGACCTTCCAGATTGCAAAGATATGCTGAATAGTATAGACCAGTGGTGAACTGCTTGCATGTGTTGGATACAGACTTGAAATTTAAATAAGACTTTAAACTTTCATTCTTTGTTTAGTGAATTTTTAAATGATCATTACACATAGATCATTAAGAGCCTGTCCCACTTGGCGATTATTTTCGGCGACTGCCGGCATCATTGATTGACGTATCAGGTCACCGAAAACGTCACGGCGTGATGACGTATTGACGAGCGGTGTTTCTTAGTTTAAAGTCTTATTTAAATTTCAAGTCTGTATCCAACACATTACGTATTGACGAAGGTACACAAAAATGCTGGAGAAACTCAGCGGGTGCAGCAGCATCTATGGAGCGAAGGAAATAGGCAACGTTTTGGGCCAAAACCCTTCTTCAGACGAGCGGTGTTTCCTCAAGTGTCGCAACATTTTTTTGTCGCTGGATTTTGAAATGTTCAAAATCTTTTGGCGACCCTGATACGTCATTCAATGACGCCGGCAGTCGCCGAAAAAATCGGCAAGTGGGACAGGCCCTTGGTACAGTTAGTGAAAAACATGTCCTCTCACTGTGGGTCAACTAGGGCAGCACGGTGGCGCTTAAAAAAACGTTTCATCCGAGACAACATTAACCCCACTTACCATCAGAACGTGGACCGAAACATTGCAACCTACACCCCACATTCACTGTTAAACAAGTCATGCAGGAAACTGGCAGCCTCGTGCCTGCGAATAACATGTTTCTCTTTCATCCTCAATTACTGCATCACCTTGATCTTAATCTCTGACCTCTCACAGACAGGCAGTGCTAATAGTGGCTGCGATGTCAGACACTGGGCAGAGTGACCCAGGCCTTTGATCATTACTGTGGATTGACCTGGTTGCAGAACGAGATACAATCTCAGGCCATTCATACCAAGGGAGTCCTGTTGACTTGTGCCATTTAACATCTTTGTGCCCCTTTCTCAGTTCCCTCACCTCCCTCTGCCCCCCATCTCCCTCCCTGCCTGTCCACTCATGCTTCCTCACGGTGCCTGGTCCATCACGGAATCTGACCTCCCCACCATTGAAGGGATCTACAGGAGTCACTGCCTCAAAAAGCAGCCGGCATCATCAGACACTCACACATCCCTGGCCACACTCTCATTTCTCTCCTGCCATCAGTAAGAAAGTACAGGCACAGCAGCCTGAAAACTGCAACATCCAAGTTCAGGAGCAGCTTCTTCCCGACTACAATCTCCAAATAAGCTAAGAATTATATAGAGCAAAGATCCTATAGATAGACCACTCCTGCTAAATGCAATGAGCTGACGTGTAGTACGCAACGGAACGGAACGCGGGCCTTTTTTTTCATCCATTTCAGTAACCCGACCCGACCCGACTCGCAGTGTAATCAACGTTGCGGGGGAACAGTTTGTGTTAATAAATTAAAATTCTGAAAATGAGGAGAGGATTTTTCCCAAATAACTTTTATCTTTACGAGGATGTTTCCGTAACCGGCTTCCGTCTCCGCACTAGTATCTATGGGATCTTTGGTGCGTAGACGGAAGCCGGTTACGGAAATGGGGTCGAAAATTACCCATGAATCTGCCCATGACCATACTACGTCTTTTTTGTCGAGTGGACTATCTTGCTCGCTATAGGATCTTTGCTACAGACTTGAGGACATTATTTTTCACTTTGCATAACTATATTATCTATTTATTTGTCTTTTTTTAATATCTACTGCACTTTTATTTGTTTATTGTGGGATTTACAGAGTATTATGTCCACATATCTGTCATGCTGCTGCAAATAAGAATTTCATTGTTCTGATTCGGGACCTACGACAAAAAAAACACTTCACTCATAGCAGCGATTTCTCAGAACAGTTTAGTGGTTTAAAGAAAACATTTTCACACCCACTTTTGCGTCACTGCTCAACATACCAAAATAGGTAAAAAATCCCATCTCTTTGTTCTTTTTCGGAGATTTAAAACATGTGTGAGTCACTGTGTTTCTACTGAGGACATCTCTGTCATTTCCTGTACCTTTTGAGGTTTGCAGTGCAATGGAAATGTTTCCACTACGTTTCCACTAGTGGGAGTGTCGAGGACTAGAGGTCACAGCCTCAGAATTAAAGGAGGAAAGTTCGTTAAGAAGGAGATGAGGAGGAAGTTCTTTAGTCAGAGGCCGGTGAATCTGTGGAATACAGTGGATATTTTTTAATGTCTCTCTTTTCGTGTCCATCTTGTTACAAATGTTGGCCTCGCTGTCATCGTCCGTCCTGAAAAGGACGCAAGCTTCCGGCGACAATCAGTGGAAGCCATCACTTGTCGCAATAGATGATGGTGGCAGCAGAATTAGCTCAGGATACTTCCAGTTTCCAGCCCCGCGATGTGGACGCTTCTGCTATGGGGCCATTTTTAATGTAGTGATAGCTAGATTCTTGATTAGTCCGGGGTGTCAGGGGTTACGGCGAGAAGGCAGGAGAATGGGGTTAGGAGAGAGACATAGATCAGCCATGATTGTACGGCAGAGTAGACTTGATGGGCCGAATGGCGTAATTCTGCTCCTATCACTTATGATCTTATGAAATAGTTTAGAATTGTCGTTATTCTTGCTGTGCTGGATAAAGGAGGAGGTAAATATTTTCTGATCTCTGCCAACACCTCTGGCAACGAGTTAAATGACGGCAGTAATAGGAACAGTATGTTGTTTTGCAATGGACTTTACGCAGGCAACACTGTGCAGTTTGACCCAGCACTACAGCAAAATAATAAAATAACGAGACCAGCAACATGTTACAGGAATTCATAGGTCAAAATGTAGAAGAAATGAAGTGCAGATGCAGGCTTACACCTCGATCCTGACTACGGGTGCTGTCTGTATGGAGTTTGTACGTTCTCCTCGTGGTCACATGGGTTTTCTCCGGGTCCTCCTACACTCCAAAGAGCTACAGCTTTGTAGGTTAATTGGCTTGGGGTGGGTGTAAATTGTCCCTAGTGTGTGTAGGATAGTGCTAGTGTGCGGGGATCGCTGGTCGGCACGACTTGGTGGGCCGAGTTTCTGTGCTGTATCTCTAAACTAAGCTCAGCGGGCAAGGCAGCGTCTCTGGAGAACGTGGTTAGGTGACGTTTCGGATCAGGACCATTCTTCAGACTGATCGTAGGGGGGAGGTGGAGGGGAAGAAAGGTGGCAAAGGGGAGAGGCAGGACCTGCGTGGCAGGTAATCGGTGGAGGCAGGTAATCATTTAAGACTGAGGTGAGAAAAAACGTTTTCACCCAGAGAGTTGTGAATTTATGGAATTCCCTGCCACAGAGGGCAGTGGAGGCCAAGTCACTGGATGGATTTAAGAGAGAGTTAGATAGAGCTCTAGGGGCTAGTGGAGTCAAGGGATATGGGGAGAAGGCAGGCACGGGTTATTGATTGGGGACGATCAGCCATGATCACAATGAATGGCGGTGCTGGCTCGAAGGGCCGAATGGCCTCCTCCTGCTCCTATTTTCTATGTTTCTATGACACGGCCCAGGGAGGCTTTTGATGGGCGGATGGTTGGAGCAAAGGCCAGAGGTAAGAGCAGAGGGGAAGAGACAGGTTTGAAGAGTTGTGGGCAACGATGGACATAAAGCACGGGAGTAACTCAGCAGGTCCGGCAGCATCTCTGGAGAACATGGATAGGTGACGTTTCAGGTCAGGACTCCACAATAATAGGCCTGTCCCACGAAGCGAGTTCACCCAAGAGCTCTCCCGAGTTTAAAAAAAAATCTAACTCGTGGTAAGTACGTAGCGGGTACGTCGGAGCTCGTGGATGTCTCGTAGCGGCTCGTAATGCTAACGGCAGGTACTCGGGAAACGCGGAAACTCGTGAAGTTTTTTCAACAGAGTGAAAATTTTCCTAGAGTAAAAAAATACCCGTGATGAGGTTCCACGAGTTTGATTTTTTTAAAACTCGGGAGAGCTCTTGGGTGAACTCGCATCGTGGGGCAGGTCCTTTAAGTCTCAACCCGAAACATCACCTATCCATGTTGTCCAGCGTTGCTGCCTGACCCACTGAGTCACTTGTGTCCTTTTAGCACAGGGATCAGTGTGGCTTTTGATTGGGAAGGCTTGTCATTTGTTAACCTGGCCCTTGTCCACCCATTACCTGCCACGCAGGTCCCGTCTCTCCCCTTTCCAGCTTTCTTGAGTGGCGTTAAAGATTCGTATCTCTGCAGATGTACTTTGACTGTAACTAATCACAGCATTATTTACCTTGCTGTTGCCATTGTGAATCACGTCAGCCTACAGTGACAGGCCCGTGATACCACTGACACGGGACGCCCGTACATACTAATACACAGTGGGTATCGATCAATAACAGGAGGGAGTGGTTATAAAATATTACAATCCGTCAATAAACTGCTGAAGAATGTTGAATTCCTAGATAACAATATTATACCAGTGCTGAAAGAAATACCGAGGTACTGTACAAAAATGTCTAGGAATGAAGTGCAGATGCTGGTTTAAACCGAAGATAGACACAAAAAGCTGGAGTAACTCAGCGGGACAGGCAGCATCTCGGGAGAGAAGGAATGGGTGACGTTTCGGGTCATTTGGGTCTTCTTCTTTTGTGTGGCGTGCACAGCCTAAAGTTGTAGGACAACTTGTTCTATTTGATCTTCTGTTTGTGCACGTCGAGTCAGCAGTGGTGTGGAGCTGCATAGAGCGATGGCCAATTGGACAGTGAGGATTGGGGATGATCAGCCATGATCACTTTAAATGGCGGTGCTGGCTCGAAGGGCCAAATGGCCTACTCCTGCACCTATTGTCTATTGTCTATTGATTATGGAGGCTGAAGGTTGGGAGCCCAACAGGGGGAGCCCCCACAAACACACGGCAGGAGAGAGGCTGAAACTTTTGTGGTTAAAAAAGGAAATGATGAATGAAGTTTAACTTAATACAGTAAACAGGATGTGGTGCTTCCTTCCAATTTTGTTCAACAACTGATGGGGTGTGGGGAGGGGGGCGTGACCAGAGGGAAGCTGACGAGCTGTCCCTCGAGCTTACTGCAGTGAGATCATAGGACGTAGGAACAGAATCAGGCTATTCGGCCCATCGAGTCTGCTCTTACATTCGATGATGGCTGATCTATTTCCTCCTCTCAATTCTTCTGCCATTTCCCTGTAACTTTTTTGACCCTTATTAATCAAGAACCTGTCCTTTGGAATATTGTGAGCAGTTTTGGGCACCATATCTGTGGAAGGATACACTGACTCTGGAGAGGGTCCAGAGGAGGTTTGCAAGAATGATCCCAGGAATGAGTGGATTAACCTATGATGAATGTTTGTCAGCACTGGGTCTGTACTCGCTGGAGTTTGGAAGAATGAGGGGGGGCCTCATTGAAACGGACAGAATCGTGAAAGGCTTGGATAGAGTGGATGTGGAGAGGATGTTTCCACTAGTGGGAGAGTCTAGGACTGGAGGTCATAGCCTCAGAATTAAAGGATGTTCTTTTTAAGGAGATGAGGAGGAATTTATGTAGTGAGGGTAGTGAATCTGTGGAATTAATTGCCACAGAAGGCTGTGGAGGCCGTCAATGGGTATTTTCAAGGCAGAGATAGATACATTCTTGATTAGTACGGGTGTCAGAGGTTATGGGGAGAAGGGGGTTAGGAGGGAAAGATGGATCAGCCATGATTGAATGACGGAGTGGACATGATGGGCCGAATGGCCTAATTCTGCTTCTATCACTTATGATCTTATGAACCAAGCAATCTCAGCTTTAACAGAGTGCTTCACATTAACGGGTGAAATCAAGTTCAAGTTCAAGTTCACGTTTATTGCCACATGCACCAATAAGGTGCAGTGGAACTTGACATACCAAGCAGCCTCACAATCAAAAGAGCACAATGCACAATAGAATACAACATGAACATCCACCACAGTGGAATCAACATTCTTCACTGTGGTGGAAGGCAACAACTTTGTCAGTCCTCCTCCTTTGTTCACCGTGGTCGGGGCCATGAACCCTCCGTAGTTGCCGCTACAGATGGCCCGATGTACAGGCCCTCTAGTCGGGATGCTCAAAACTCCGACGTCAGGATGGACCGACAGACACTTGGCAGTCCCGAATCGGCCGCTTCCTACCGGAGACCGCGGTATCAGGATGTTATAGGCCGCAGGCCGGCGGTAGGAGCTCTTCTCCAGCGACCCCCGGCAAGGGATCGCCCGGCTCTGCTGCTGAAGCTCTGGGCCCGCCAATCCAAGCTGTTAGGCCGCGAGGGAGGGCGAAATGCAACTAGGAGAAAAGTTGCATTCCCCCGAGGTAATTGAAAAACAGTTTCCCCCAATTCCTGCCCCACCCCCCCCCCCCCCCCACACTTAAACACACTTTTAGACATACTAAAAAAAAAAAAAAAGTGTAAGGACGAGCAGCTGCTGGCGAGGCTGCCGGCTCACGGCACCACCCGTCTGGTGGTGGATATAGGAAGTGTTACCACATCAACTGTGTATGGGGGGGAACGGGGTGATGCGGGTCTGCTTGGTATTACCGTGCAAGCAATGAGAAATAGCACGGTGGCGCAGCGATAGAGTTGCTGCCATACAGCGCCGGAGACCCGGGTTTGATCCTGACTATGGGTGCTGTCTGTGTGGAGTTTGTACATTCTCCCCGTGACCGCGTGGGTTTTCTCAGGGTGCTCCAGTTTCCTGTCCTGCTGCGTAACCACATCATTCTTCTAAACCCCATCGAGCACAGGCCCAGTGCCGTCAAACGCTCATCATATGTTAACCCACTCAAGCCTTGGATCATTCTCGTAAAGAAGAATGTCTCGTCTGAAGAAGGGTTTCGGCCCGAAACGTTGCCTATTTTCTTCGCTCCATAGATGCTGCCGCACCCGCTGAGTTCCTCCAGCAATTTTGTCTACCTTCGATTCTCCAGCATCTGCAGTTCCTTCTTGATCATTCTCGTAAACCTCCAACACCAGCACATCCTTCCTCAGATATTGTGCTCAAAGCTGCTCACCGCAATGCTCCAAATGCAGTCTGACCAGTGCCTTATAAAGCCTCAACATTACTTCTCTTTTTAAAAATATATTCTAGCCCTCTCGAAATAAATGCTGGCATTGCATTTGCCTTCTTTACTACCGATTCGACCTGCAAATGTGCTTTTTGGGAAACCTGCAGCAGAATTCGCAAAGCCCTTTGCACCTGGGATTTGTGAACGGTGGGATGCATTGCTGCACCACTGTTGTCTAGCGAGCTGTGACAGTGGCGGGCGGTTGCTGCTGTACGTGGGGTTGTGAGACAGAGAAGGCATTGTGGACTGTGGAGGTGAGTATAGACAGAGCCATTCACAATCTGACCATTCTCCTCAGAATCCCAACAATAATCACAGCCTCCGAACACCATGCCTGCTGTGTTGATGCAGATCTCATTTGATATGCATGTTAATGTCTTGCCTGTAACTGGGGTCTGATTGGATTATCACTGCCTTCTCATCCGGAAGATAAATGAGACTAAAAGACGTGCCGGACATTTAAAACCAACTCTCGGTTTTGCCCTAATTATTTTCAAATGGGGATGAACAGTGATGTATTGTAGAGCAAAGGCCTTTCACTATTCGGTAAGTCTTAATAAGTTTCCCCCCTCAACCCTTTAAACTCCAGCGAGTACAGTGTCAAAGGCCCTCGGGGTGGGAATCACAGTCATAGAATGATACAGCGCAGAAACAGGCTCTTCGGCCCAACTAGTCCATGCTGACCATCATGTCCACCCCAGCTAGTCTCATTTGCCCTTGTTTGGTCCATATTCCTCCTGAACCTTTCCATTCCACTCAGCTGTCAACAAAGAGCCAACAATGGACCATTTGTGGGCTCCACCTTTCCTTGGCCATCGGTGCCGGCTCCGACGTGTTCATACCTCTAGTTTCCCTCTCCCCTGACCCTCAATCTCAAGAGGGGTCTCGACCCGAATCATCATCTATTCTGTTTCTCCGGAGATGTTGCCTGACCCACTGAGTTACTCCAGCATTTGTGTCTACCTTAGCTGTCTTTCAAATATCGTTGCGGTACCTTCCCCTGGCAGCGTGTTCCACATACCCACCATCCTCTGTGTGAATAGGCTTCCATCAGGTCTCTGTTAAATCTTTCCACGTTCAACATAGACCTCTAGTTTTAGACCCTTCCCCATACTGGGGAAAAAACTTCACCTCAAAGAGGAAGAAGATTGGTCTTTTGTTGCCTTCCATCACAGTGAGGAGTGTGGGGAATCCACCGTGGTGGATGGTTAACTTTTCAGTGTCTTGTTGCTTTTTTTCGTATGGCTGTATGGTAATTCGTATATTACTGTACCTAAAGGTACATGTGACAATAAAAGACCTTTGAAACCATTGAAGGTAGACAAAAGTGCTGGAGAAACTCAGCGGGTGCGGCAGCATCTATTGAGCGAAGGAAATAGGCAACGTTTCGGGCCGAAACCCTTCTTTGAAACCTTTGATCTTTGTCCCTCGTGATTTAATAAACCTCCATAAGGTCACTTGTCAGCCTCCTTCGCTCCATGCGGCAACAGACTGGTGGGATCTCAGAGACATGACAAGATCCAGAGAGCACGAGATGTACTGGGATCAGACGGTGAGATATTAAAGGTGGGTAGAGTGAAGGGTGAATGGTCAGATTGTAACTAAACTAAGGAAGCCTCGACCAGGGGAAGTGAGGATTCAGTGTGTTGGAGAGGGTTTAAAACATTCTTGGAGAACATTCCCGTTATCTGCTGTGAGCCCCTTTAGAGTAAGGATTGAGGCTAAAGGCCGATTGTAGAATGACCACACAAGGACCTGACCCACAAGGAAGCAGTGTGGGATAGAACTCCAGATGCTGATTTAAATCGAAGGAAGACACAAAATGCTGGAGTAATTCAGCGGAACAGGCAGCACCTCTGGAGAGAAGGAATGGGTGATGACATGGGAAACTCCTCCAGTGATGTGGCCTGTCCCGCTGAATTACTCCAGCAGAGTGCCTATCCACAAGGAACCAGTCCTGGTCCGGCGCTGATGGACTGCAAGGCAAGATGCTAGATGCAGGAAAAATGTTCCCAATGTTGGGCGAGTCCAGAACCAGGGGCCACAGTCTTAGAATAAAGGGGAGGTCATTTAAGACTGAGGTGAGAAAAACCTTTTTCACCCAGAGAGTTGTGAATTTGTGGAATTCCCTGCCACAAGGGCAGAGGGCAGTGGAGGCCAAGTCACTGGATGGATTTAAGAGAGAGTTAGATAGAGCTCTAGGGGCTAGTGGAGTCGAGGGATATGGGGAGAAGGCAGGCACGGGTTAGATAGGGGACGATCAGCCATGATCACAATGAATGGCGGTGCTGGCTCGAAGGGCCGAATGGCCTCCTCCTGCACCTATTTTCTATGTTTCTATGTGCAATGCAGGAGCTGGGGGGGAGGTTGAGGTTGAATAAGAGGAGGCCAACCTCTCGGCCCTGGCCTCCTGCCAACTATGAGTGTACCTCCCTATATCCCATCACCCATAGTTTAGAGATACAGCATGGAAACAGGCCCTTCGGCCCACTGAGTCCGCACCGAGCACACAAACACCAGTCCTGCATACTACGGACAATGTACATTTATACCAAGCCAATTAACCTACAAACTTGCAGGTCTTTGGAGTGGGGAAGGAAACCGGAGCACCCGGAGAAAACCCACGCGGTCACAAGGAGAACATACAAACTCCATGCAGACTGCACCCGTAGTCAGGATCGAACCCGGTTCTCCGGCGCTGGAAGGCAGCAACTCTACTGTTGCCCCACCGTGCACTCCATCCGATACCCTGCACTCTGGACCTACACTAGCGATAAATATCCCTGAGTGTCTATTTACCTATTGTGCAAATATCAATCTCCTGAAACTGAAACTAGCTCTACAAGATTGTGACCAAGTTATTTGAGCATTTTGAGTGTGTTTTATTTCCTAAAAGAATCTTTGGTATTTCTGATTGATTCCTTTTAATAACCCTAGACTAGAGAATTGTAAATTCAAAACACACCACCCAAAGTGGTAATATTTACCTTACTAAATTCAATCACGTTTGGGAAGTCAATCAAGTGTAATTGAAACCACCTTTTATGGGGCCATAGGCATTTATATATCTGATTGCTGCGCGGAAACAGGCCCTTCGGCCTACCGAGCCCGCACCAGCCTGCGATCCCCGCACACTCACACTATCCTACACAATTTTGACATTTATACCATGCCAATTATCCTACAAACTTTGGAGGGAACTGAAGTTCTCGGAAAAAATGTCACGAGGAGAACGTACAAACTCCGTACAGACAGCACCTGTAGTCGGGATCGAACCCGGGTCTCTGGCGCTGTGAGGCAGCAACTCTACCGCTGCCCTGTGGATCTCAGATGATCACAACGAGACGAGGAGATTCGGGACGTTTATAACTGATTTCATTTTACAAGGCATTTACCACCGTAGCCGGGGACTTCGACAAAGCCAACCTGAAGAAATCGCTCCCTAACTTCCACCAACATGTCTCCTGCAGCACCAGAGGATCAAACACCCTTGACCACTGCTACACGACCATCAAAGACGCCTATCGCTCTATCCCTCACCTTCACTTCGGTAAATCCGACCATTCAGCCGTGCTGCTTCTTCCTGCCTACAGGCAGCAACTGAAGAAAGCACCCCCAGAGGTGAGGACTGTACAGAGCTGGTCGGCGGGGGGGGGGGGGGGGGGGGGCAGCAGAGGAAGAACTCCAGGACTGTTTGGAGTCTGTAGACTGTGCAATGTTCAGGGAGGACTGTGTTCCTACAAAAACCTTCCAAGTGTTTCCTAACCAGAAGCCTTGGATGAACCATGAGATCCGCATTCTTCTGAAGGCAAGATCCCAGGCATTCAGGTCTGGCGATGCAGAGGTCTATAAGAAGTCCAGATACGACTTTGGTAAGGCCATCACAAAGGCCGAAAAGGGACTTCTGCTCTAAGCTGGAGGATGTTCAGCAACTGTGGCAGGGCGTGAATGCCATCACCCCCTACAAGGCAAAATCAGGAGGCGTCTCAAACGACAGCGAAGCATCACTCCCGGTCGAGCTCAATGCGTTCTACGCAAGGTTCAATAGGGAGAACACTGATGTGCCTTCCTGAGCCCCTATTCGCCCTGATGGTGTTACAGTCATAGTCACAGAGGCCGACGTCAGAAGATCCTTCAGGGGGGTGAACCCTCGGAAAGCGCCTGGACCTGATGGTATACCCGGTCGTGTTCTAAAAACCTGTGCGGACCAAATGGCTGGAGTTTTTACGGACATT
Organism: Malacoraja senta; assembly: GCA_038087875.1. Classification (NCBI taxonomy): domain Eukaryota; kingdom Metazoa; phylum Chordata; class Chondrichthyes; order Rajiformes; family Rajidae; genus Malacoraja; species Malacoraja senta. The sequence continues at coordinate 10,223,596 of CM075993.1, forward strand.
TTCAATCTCTCACTTCTGAGGTTCCCACCTGCTTTAAGGGGGCATCCATAATACCGCAAGATAAGTAAGGTGACGTGCCTCAACGACTATCGACCAGTGGCACTAACGTCTGTGGTGATGAAGTGCTTTGAGAGGTTGGTTATGGTGCACATCAACTCCTACCTCGACAAGAACCTCGACCTACTACAGTTCGCTTACCGCCACAACAGGTCAACGGTAGATGCAATTTCACTGGCTCTCCACTCCGCACTGGACCACATGGACAATACAAAACCTACGTCAGGCTCGGCATTTAATACCATCATCCCTTCCAAGCTGGTTACCAAGCTCACGGAACTGGGTCTCTGCGCATCCCTCTGCAATTGGATCCTCGACTTCCTCATCCACAGACCACAGTCTGTTCGAATTGGAGGAACCACTTCATCCTCAGTAACAATTAGTACGGGAGCACCTCAAGGCTGCGTGCTCAGCCCCCTGCTGTACTCACTCTATACCCATGACTGCGTAGCCGGTCACAGTGCGAACTCCATCATCAAGTTCGCCGACGACACCACTGTGGTTGGACGAATCACAGATGGGGACGAGTCAGAGTATAGAAGTGAGATCGACCGACTGACCAAATGGTGCCAGCACAACAACCTGGCTCTCAACATCAGTAAGACCAAGGAACCGATTGTGGACTTTAGTAGGGGAAGGATGAGGACCCACAATCCTGTTTATATCAACGGGACGATGGTGGAGAGGGTCAATAACTTCAAATTCCTGGGTGTGCATATATCAGAAGACCTTTCCTGGACCCATGCAATTGTAAAGAAGGCACATCAGCGACTCTACTTCCTGAGAAGATTACGGAGATTCGGCATGTCGAAGAGGATACTCCTAAACTTCTGCAGGTGCACGTAGAGAACATTCTGACCAGTTGCATCGTGGCCTGGTTGGGCAACTTGAACGTCCAGGAGCGAAAGAGACTACAAAAAGTTGTGACCACTGCCCAGTCCATCACCGGCTTTGACCTCCCCACCGTCGAAGGGATCTATCGTAGTGGCTGCCTCAAAAAGGCAGCCAAAATCATCAAGGACCCACACCATCCTGGCCACACACTTATCTCACCATTGCCATCAGGAAGAAGGTACAGGAGCCTGAAGACTGTAACGTCCAGGTTCAGGAACAGCTCCTTCCCCACAGCCATCAGGCTATTAAACACAATGAATAAGCTCTGAGCTCTGAACTGCAAAAGACTATATTATTATTATTTGTTATTTGCACTACATTTGGTATTTATTGAACTTTTTCTTTCCCCCCCGTTATATACAATGTTTACATATTCACATATTCTGTTGTGCTGCAGCAAGTAACAATTTCATTGTCCCGTCCGGGACATATGCCAATAAAACACTTGACTCTTGATTACAATCAAGCCATTTACAGTGCAGTGATACATGATAAGGGAATAACGTTTAGTCCAAGGTAAAGCAAAGTCTGATCAAAAATAGTCTAATGGTCCCCAACGAGGTAGATAGTAGTTCAGGACCGCTCTCTGGATGCGGAAGGCTGGTTCAGTTGCCTGATAACAGTTGGGAAGAAACTGTCCCTGAATTTGAACATGTGTGTTTTCTCACTTCTGTACCTCTTGCCTGATGGGAGAGGGGAGAAGAGGGAAGTGGCCTGGGTGTGATTCGTCCTTGATTATGGTGCTGGCCTTGCCGAGGCAGCGTGAGGTGTAGATGGAGTCGATGGAAGGGTGGTTGGTTTGTGTGATGGTCTGGGCTACGTCCACAATATGCACTGCAATTTCTTGCGGTCTTGGATGTAGCTGTTCCCAAACCAATCTGTGATGTATCCTAATAAAATACTTTCTACAGCGCACCTGTAGAAGTTGGTGGGAGTTGTAGGGGACATGCCGAACTTCATGAACCTAAGGAAGTCGAGGCGTTGGTATGCTTTCTTGGTCGTTGCTTCAATATGGGTTGTCCAGGAGATGTTGTTGGTGAGATTGACTCCAAGGAATTTGAAGTTTACAATCGAGCCATTTACAATGTAGAGACACATGATATGGGAATAACTTTAGTCCAAGGTAAAGGCAGCAAAGTCCGATCACAGATAGTCTGAGGATCACCAATGAGGTAGATAGTAGTTCAGCACTGCTCTCTGGTTGTGGTAGTTGAAGAGAATCATAGTTAAAATATGAAATGTTGCCAGAGGAATATGAATTTGTGAGTGTGGAACGATTGTAATATGTGATTGTAGATAGATTGTGATTGAAAGGGGCAGCGTGTAGGGGTGGCCTGTAGTCTGGTGGCTCAGTGATGGGTTGCAGACCTGGGGCCTGTTTATGGGGCGATTGGGTTTACCTCCTTATCGCCCTTGGCTTTTGGCCATATTCATAATCAAATGTATATTCTGCTTTAGAAAAGCGGTAAGAGAATGAGAAAGTTGAGAGAAAAATGAATCACTTGTTTCTTTTCCTGCCAAGTGTGTTAGTACAAGCCTTGTGTTCCCATAGTCTCAGAGTGCTAGTTGCTTTGACATTAAACACAGCTGACAAAGGAGGAATGACAATACACAATGCAGCCTTGTGCTTGCGTTACAGCCCAGTAAACACTGGTCGTCATCTTGAGAAAGATCTCTTGTCTAAAACCTCTTTGGCATTGAGTCGTTAGTCGTGTTGATTGTTGCAACCCCCTTCTGCGCTGTCATTAAATCTGTTATTCTTGCACGACAAAGCGAGCTAGTGGCTCACTATTGTCACCATCTCCTGCTCCAGGGTAACACGCTAACAAAACAGAGCTGGGTGTTTCTACACAGGCAATCCTCTCCCTTTGTGAGGAAAGGTCACTCCATCTGCCGGCAAATAATGAAGCCATCTTACTGAAGCTCTTTCCAACTAGTTTCGCAACAAACTATCTATGACCAACGTCAGTAAAACTATAATTAAGACATTTTTCATTGCTATAGTTTTTTTGTTTAGTTCTTGCTAAAATATGTCATGATGTTGCATTTTCCAAAAGGTTTCATCAATATAAGAACACAGAGCATTGACTGTAAAATTCTAATGCAGGACATCAACCTGAAGCATTAACTTTCTTCAACACAGAATGCTGGTGTTAAAGCCCTGTCCCACAGTACGAGTTCCTTCCAAGAGTTCTCCCGAGTTTGCCCTGATTCCTACTCGGAGATTTACGGTAATGGCCACTCGTCGGTACTCGGGGCTCTCGTGGACATTTTTCATCATGTTGAAAAATCTTCGCGAGTCTTCCCGTGCTTACCTGCCGTTAGCGAGTCTTCCCGAGTACCTGCCATTAGCGTTACGAGCCGCTAAGAGACGTCCCCGAGCTCCGACGTACCCGCTACGTTCATTCTCCGTGCTTACCACGAGTTTGATTTATTTAAAACTCGGGAGAGCTCTTGGAATGAACTCGCACCGTGGGACAGGGCTATAACTCAGCGGGACAGGCAACATTTGTGGATAGAAGGAATGGGTGACGTTTCGGGTCGAGACCCCTCTTCAGACTAAGGATCTTGACCCGAAACATCATCCATTCCTTCTATCCAGAGATGCTGCCTGTCCCGCAGAGTTACTCCAGCATTTTGTGTCTATCTTCGGTATAAACCAGCTTCTGCAGTTCCTTCCTACGCATTAACTTTCTTTCTCTATTCACAGTTATTAACTGACCTGCTGACGTTCCCCGCACTTCTTTCTAGTTCTTCAGTATTTGCGCATCATTTGGTCTTTTAAGCGGCACGTTTGGCTGAGGAATCCCGTTTGCACCATTGCCAATTCTTCCTTGGTCTTCACTCCTGCAAGATCCATGGCTCCATTCCCCCTTCCTCCCAACACCCTTTGTTGATCATCCGGTTTATAACGAAGATAGACACAAAAAGCTGGAGTCTGAAGAAGAGTCTCGACCAGAAACATCACCCATTCCCTCTCTCCAGAGATGCCGCCTGTCCCGCTGAGTTACTCCAGCAATTTGTGTCTATTTTTGGAGTAACTCAGCGGGTCAGGTGGCATCTCTGGAGAACAAGAATAGGTGACGTTTGGGGTCGGAACCCTTCTACAGAAAGTAGAGGTGGGGGGAGGAATAAACTGGATTTGTCCTGGCCTTCTCTCACTTCCACTACATCCGCCCCCAGACCCCCCCCACCCCAACCCCAACCCCAACCTCTACTTTCACTCTGAAGAAGGGTTCCGACCCAAAGCGTTCTCAGTTTATCACCTCATTTACAGTGTACTATGTTTACATATTCTGTTGTGCTGCTGCAAGTAAGAATTTAATTGGCGTTTGGGACATGACAATAAAAAACTCTTGAAGCATGAAACACATTAAATGCCAGAAGATTGTCGATGTTGGAGAAGTGGGCTGATGTGGGGATTTTGAGGCCCTGTGGCGGGGCGATGAGCCTGAAGGCCGTTCAGTCCCACTGCAAGTCGACTGAAAGTGGCCTGGAGTTCATAAGATCATGTGATAGGAGTAGAATTAGGCCATTCGGCCCATCACGTCTACTCCGCCATTCAATCATGGCTGATCTATCTCTTCCTCCTAACCCCATTCTCCTGCCCTCTCCCCGCAGCCTCTGACAGTTGCGTCCAGTCTGTGGGAGCTCTGCGTTGTGCAGATGTTGATTTGAATGCCGTGTAACATTGAGGAACTGGAATATTTACTCTGTTTCCCTCTCAAGAGAAACTTCCTGACCTGCCGAACATTTCCACTTTCTGCTTCGATGTTAGATTTGAAGCATCTGGCAATATTATTCAGCAAATAACCAGGATAGTGGCGCAGCGGTAGAGTTGCTGCCTCACAGCGCCAGAGACCCGGGTTCAATCCTGACTACGGGTGCTGTCCGTACGGAGTTTGTACGTTCTCCCCGTGACCACGTGGGTTTTCTCCGGGAGCTCTGGTTTCCTCCCACACTCCATAGATGTTAGGGCGGTCATGGTGGTGCAGTGGTAGAGTCGCTGCCTTACAGCGCTTGCAGCACCGGAGACCCGGGTTCGATCCCGACTACGTCTGCTGTCTGTATGGAGTTTGTACGTTCTCCCCGTGACCACGTGAGTTTTCTCAGAGATCTTCGGTTTCCCTCCCACATTCCAAAGACGTAGAGGTTTGTAGGTTAAGTTGCTTGGTGTATGTGTAAATTGTCCCTAATGTGTGTCGGATAGTGTTAATGTGCGGGGATCGCTGGTTGGAGTGGACTCGTTGGGCCAAAGGGCCTGTTTCGACGCTGTATCTGTAAAATAAAAAAATTAAAATAATATACAGATTTGTAGATTAATTGCCTTTGGTAAAATTGTAAATTGTTCCTAGGTGTATCGGATTGTATTAGTCTGCAGGGGTTGTTGATCGGCATGGACTTGGTGGGCTGAAGGGCCTGTTTTCATGCTGTATCTCTAAACTAAACTAAAAAAATCTGGAAACATTGTCGGTGATAACCTGCATGGTAGGACAGTATTGATGGGTGCCGGCAAGTCGCCGAAAAAATCGCGTAAGTGGGACAGGCCCTTAAGGGTGTCAGGGGATATAGGGAGAAGCCAGGAAAATGGGGTTGAGAGGGAGAGATAGATCAGGCAAGATTGAATGGCAGAGTAGACTTGATGGGCCGAATGGCCTAATTCTGCTCCGTGAACTTGTACCTAGTTGACATGTATTATCCATTTAAAATCATTGGATTTTCTATCATTATTGTGTGGGAACATTCTGTCATCCTCCTTGCAAATAATAAAATGGTCATTGACCTGAAGAATTTACTGTATGTATGTGTGTGTGTGTGTGTATTTGTACACGCTTGCATGCGCGCGCCTGAGTCTGTGTCTGTGCCTCCATTTCTGAGTGTGTGTCTGTGTCAGTGTGTGTATCTCCATGCCTGTGCCTCTGTGTGTGTGTGTTATGTCAGTGTGTTTGTGTGTCTGTGTGTGCGCGTGTATGTGTCTCTGTATGCGTGTGTGTATGCGTGTGTCTGTGCACGTGTGTGTATATGTGAGCGTATGTGTGTGCGCATATGTGTGTTTATGTCTGTTTGTATATGCGTGTGTATATGTGTGCATGTGTGTGTATATGTGTGTGTGCGTGTGTATATGTGTGCGTGTGTATATGTGTGCGTGTGTGTGCGTGTGTATATGTGTGTGCGTGTGTGTATATATATATGTGTGCGTGTATATGTATGCGTGTGTGTATATGTGTGTGTGTAAATGTATGCGTGTGTGTATATGTGTGCGTGTATATGTGCGTGTATATGTATGCGTGTGTGTGTATATGTGTGTGTGTATATGTATGCGTGTGTGTGTATATGTGTGTGTGTATATGTGTGCGTGTATATGTATGCGTGTGTGTGTATATGTGTGTCTTGCAGATGATGCTAGACCTATTGAGTGTTTCCAGTATTTTCTGATTCGATTTAAGATTTCAGCCGCTGTCTGACTTGAGTGAAGGAGGGGTGTGTCGGGCATGTCACGTGGTGTCTGACAGACGTCAGTGGAAGAGTTGAAAGAGCTCGCATTTAACAAGCAGCGACGCAGACCTCAGTTCATGTGCAATTGTCCCTGCCTGAGCAACAATGTTAAATGACAAGACTTTTGCATTCTCATCGTGGTTACATTGAATGTTCCAGCGTTTCCTGTACAATTAGAAGTAATAAAGGAAATTGAGTCTTAAGAAGGGACTCGACCCGAAACGTCACCCATTCCTTTTCTCCAGAGATGCTGCCTGTCCCGCTGAGTTACTCCAGCTTTTTGTGTCGATCTTCGGTTTAAACTGGCATCTGCAGTTCCTTCCTACATAAAGGAAATACAGTTTCCATTTTCATCAAAGCTAATTACGTGAGCAGCAAAAAAAGACACAAAGTGCTGGAGTAACTCAGCCAGTCAGACAGCATCTCTGTGATACATGGATAGGTGACGTTTTGGGTCGGGACCTTCTTCAGACTGGACTAAAACATATCACCTATCCATGTTCTCCAGAGATGTTGTCAGACTGGCTGAGTTACTCCAGCATTTTGTGCCGTTTTATTTTAAAGCAGCATCTGCAGTTCCTTGATGGACACAAAGTGCTGGAGTAACTCAGTGGGTCAGGCAGGAATAGGTGGGTTTGGACACACTAGAGGCAGGAAACATGTTCCCGATGTTGGGGGAGTCCAGAACCAGGGGCCACAGTTTAAGAATAAGGGGTAAGCCATTTAGAATGGAGACGAGGAAACACTTTTTCACACAGAGAGTGGTGAGTCTGTGGAATTCTCTGCCTCAGAGGGCGGTGGAGGAAGGTTCTCTGGATACTTTCAAGAGAGAGCTAGATAGGGCTCTTAAAGATAGCGGAGTCAGGGGAGAAGGCAGGGACGGGGTACTGATTGGGGTTGATCAGCCATGATCACAGTGAATGGTGGTGCTGGCTCGAAGGGCCGAATGGCCTCCTCCTGCACCTATTGTCTATTGTGGGTTCCTTGTGTCTCCATAAGCAGTAATGTGGTAATGACCAGGCAAGCTGATTCTTTGGGATATTGACAGAGGAATAATGGTCGGAGAGGGAGTTCAACTTTACCCCTTTGGCAATAATGTCTCGCAGATATCTGACATCTGGCATTGAGAGAAGAAAGGACCTTGACTTAATGCCTCAGCCAAAATAGACAATAGACAATAGGTGCAGGAGTAGGCCATTCGGCCCTTCGAGCCAGCACCGCCATTCAATATGATCATGGCTGATCATCTGTGAGAAAAAGTGTTTCCTCGTCTCCGTTCTAAAAAAAGACGCCATCTCCGACTTTGCTGCAATAAACAACTGTTGCTGGAGAGGTGGAGACGGTCTCCATTGTCAGGTGTTGGCCACACTGGACATGCTATGTTTTAATGTTAATACATGGGGTGGCACGGTGGCGCAGCGGTAGAGTTGCTGCCTTACAGCGCCAGATACCCGGGTTCGATCTTGACTACGGGTGCTGTCTGTACGGAGTCTGTACGTTCTCCCCGCAACCTGCGTGGGTTTCCTCCGGGTTCTCCGGTTTCCTCCCACACTCCAAAGATGTGCAGGTTTGTAGGTTAATTGGCTTTGGTATAATTGTAAATTGTCCCTCGTGTGTGCAGGATAGCGTTAATGTGCGGGGATTGTTGTTGGGCGGACTCGGTGGGCCGAAGGGCCTGTTACTGCCTCGTATCTCTAAACTAAACTAATTGGTGCTTCTTTGTATGAAGAACACATCATCTTCACAATTGTAGGTTAATTGGCTTGATAAATGTAAATATTGTCCAGTATAAAGGGTCCAACTTCCAGTCTAGTCCCTGGTGGACTCTTCGGAAGTGATGACCACAAGGTTCAAGGTACAAGTAGCAGTCGATGGCTCCTTGTCTAACACTCACTATAAGACACATTGACTCTGTTTTCAGGGTCTCTGGAGGGGAACTCTTTGACTTTCTGGCGCAGAAAGAGTCTTTGAGTGAAGAGGAGGCGACAGCGTTTATTAAACAAATCCTCGATGGTGTGAACTACCTCCATTCCAAGAACATTGCACACTTCGACCTCAAGGTAGGAGCCATTATTGATCGATCAATATTATCCTTGATAACTTTTAATATTTTCATGTGTTGTCTCTTCTTCTTATTGTTCCCAACCCATAATCTTCAGCAAACTATTTTATCCAAGGCAGTTTTAACAGTGCGTTAGTTTAGTGTAGAGATACAGCGCGGAAACATGCCCTTTGACCCACCGAGTCTGTGCCGACCAGCGATCCCCACACACTAACACTATCCTACACACACTAGGGACCATTTACATTTACACCAAGCCAATTAACTGACAGACCTGTATGTCTGGAGTGTGGGAGTGTGGGAGTAATGTTTTACCCGGATAAAAACCCACGTAGGTCACGTGCAAACTCCATAGACAGCACCCGTAATCAGGATCGAACCCGGGTCTCTGGTGCTGTAAGGCAGCAACTCTACCGCTGCGCCACTGTGCCACCCACCAAGGTGCTATTGTAAATATAAGCTATGTTTACTCTCTAAGCCGCTGTAAGTTTACTCCCTAAGCCACTCCAAATATCATATATTTACTTTCTTACCACACAGAAGGAGGCCATTCAACCCATCGGGTCTATGCTAGCTCGCAGGGCACACTCATTAGTCCCATTCCCAGCTGAATGTTGTTCGAAGCTCAGGGCAAAACAAGTACGTATTCTGGATAGTGCTGCACTAGGGGAGGTGGCCCAGGGATAAAGTGTTAGATTGAGACTTCATCTGACTGTATATAAAGAACACGCACGTCTGAAGAAGGGTCTCGACCCAAAACGTCACCCATTCCTTCTCTCCGGAGATGCTGCCTGTCCCGCTGAGTTACTCCAGCATTTTATGCTTCCCCAGACACTCAGCTTCCCCTCCACATCCCACAGATACACTGGGTGGTTGTTTCACTGGCCACTGTTATTACTTCCCGTGGCAGTGGCCAGAGGGAGATTGGGTGCTCTTTTTCTGGTCACAGGGAAATGTGGGGGAATAGCAGAGATGGGAGTGCTCTGAGAGCTAGCATAGACCAAGTGGGCTGAATGGCCTACTACATCGTAAGGAAATATGAAATAATACCATTGGAACATAGAACAGTAGAGCAGAGGGGACAGGCTCTCCGGTCTACAATGTCCATGCCTAACATGATGCTAAGACCAACCTTTGATGGCCTGCACATAATCCATCATCTTCCATTCATTACAAATCCATGTGCTTACCCAAAAGTCTCCTTAATGCCAGTGTAGTATCAGTTTCCACCACGACCTCCGGCAGCACAATCCAGACACTCTGTAAAAAATTAAACTTACCCCGTACATCACCTTTCAACTTTGCCCCTTTAGTGTTTGATATTTCAATCCTTGAAGGTTCTGTCTACCGTATCTATGCTTCTCATAATTTACTGTCTCGGGTCTCCGCTCATCCATTCTAGAGAAAACAATCCAAGTCTATCTAATAGTCACGGTGGCGCAGCGGTAATAATAATAATAATGGATGGGATTTCTATAGCGCCTTTCTAATACTCAAGGCGCTTTACATCGCATTATTCATTCACTCCTCAGTCACACTCGGTGGTGGTGAGCTACTTCTGTAGCCACAGCTGCCCTGGGGCAGACTGACGGAAGCGTGGCTGCTAATCTGCGCCTACGGCCCCTCCGACCACCACCAATCACTCACACACATTCACACACATTCACACGCAGGCAAAGGTGGGTGAAGTGTCTTGCCCAAGGACACAACGACAGTATGCACTCCAAGCGGGATTCGAACCGGCTACCTTCCGGTTGCCAGCCGAACACTTAGCCCATTGCGCCATCTGCCTTACAGCGAGTGCAGCGCCGGAGACCCGGGTTCGGTCCTGACTCTGGGTGCTGTCTGTATGGAGTTTGTACGTTCTCCCCGTGACCTGTGTGGGTTTTTATCCGAGGTCTTCCTCCCACACTCCAAAGATGTACAGGTTTGTAGGTTAATTGGCTTGGTAAATGTAAAAATTGTCCCTAGTGGGTGTAGGATGGCGTTGATGTGCGGGGATCGCTGGTCGGCGCGGACCCGATGGGCCGAAGGGCCTGTTTCCGCGCTGTATCTCTAAACTAATCTCTCCCTGTAGCTGATGGCCTTTAATCCAGGCAGCATTCTGGTAAACCTCCACTACGTTCTTTCAACGCCTCCACATCCTTCCCGCAATGGGCCAACCATTGATGAAAGTATGTACTCGATTTTGTTTAGAAAATGTCTCTAAGGTTCTTTATTATCAGTTGCATGAAAGCAGAATTAAAGAGGTAAATGTACTATAATCCCACTCGTGGTCCTGCCGTACACAATACAGGTGACTTTACTCTTCAGTATAATAATAATATTACATTTTATTTATATAGAGCTTTTCAGGACTCAAAGTTGTTGATAATTGCTGGGACTCTATATAGTGGACATTCCTGCCGAACGTCAACACTTCCTCAAGCTGAGGGTTTGTGATTAAATTGCGTTTTGTCCTTGCAGCTCAGTTTACCATTCATCTTCTAAAATATCTCTTTTCAGCCTGAAAATATAATGCTTCTTGACAAGATACCTGTGCCACACATCAAACTGATAGACTTTGGCCTTGCTCACAAAATTGAAGACGGAGTTGAGTTTAAAAACATATTTGGGACGCCTGAGTTTGTTGGTAGGTATAGGTTTTCAATATTTCAGTTCCAGGTTAGGTATTTTATCAAATCAAATGTCTTTCAGGGAAGATATGACGTTATATGACGTTAAATAGAACGGTATATCAGAAAATGCATTGTGTAGGAAGGAACTGCAGATGCTGGTTTAAATCGAAGATAGACACAAAAAGCTGGGGGTAACTCAGCGGGACAGGCAGCGTCTCTGGAGAGAAGGGATGGGTGACGTTTCGGGTGGAGACCCTTCTTCAGACTCCAGTCTTGACCCGAACGTCTTCCATCAGTCTCAAATATAATGGCTGTAGTATGTGATACCATTTATATTGCTTCATATTTTTGTCTACATTCCAGCTCCAGAAATTGTGAATTATGAACCTCTCGGGCTGCCAGCAGATATGTGGTGAGTGTCGACCGCTAAAGGTGAAGGGGAATGCCTTTAACTTCCAACTCTGGTTGAGAAACTTAAAACATCCTTAGCATTTGGGGCGGCACGGTGGCGCAGCGGTAGAGTTGCTGCCTCACAGCGCCAGAGACCTGGGTTCGATCCTGACTACGGGTGCTGTCTGTACGGAGTTTGTACGTTCTCCCGTGACCTGCGTGGGTTTTCCCCGGGTGCTTCAGTTTTCTCCCACACTCCAAAGACGTAGGTTAATTGGCTTTGTTAAAGGTGGTAAATTGTCCCTAGTGTGCAGGATAGTGCTAGTGTACGGGGATTGGTGGATGGCGTGGCTCGCTGGGCCAAAGTGCCTGTTTCTGCGCTGTATCTCTAAACTAAACATTACTATTTAAGGATATGGAACATCGATGATCCACAACACTCCCCACTGTTTATCACTGACAGGGGCAGGGAGAGGACTTGAACAGTGGCCAGTGATAGTTAGATTTTTTTACAGGTCCTGGGTTTAAAACACAAGGTTGAACGTTTTATTAATTTATTTGGAGTTTAAAGTGAATACACTGTCGCTCATCTGATGTTAGTGTGTTGAAATCTCAAGAGTACTCTTAATGCTGAGAAGGCTGTGGAGGCCAAGTCATTGGATATTTTTACATAGAAACAGAAAATAGGTGCAGGAGGAGGCCATTCGGCCCTTCGAGCCAGCACCGCCATTCATTGTGATCATGGCTGATCGTCCCCAATCAATAACCCGTGCCTGCCTTCTCCCCATATCTCTTGACTCCACTATCCACTAGAGCTCTAACTCAAACTTACGGCAGAGATAGATGGATTCTTGATTAGTGCGGGTGTCAGAGGTTATGGGGAGAAGGCAGGAGAATGGGGTTGGGAGGGAGAGATAGATCAGCCATGATTGAATGATGGAGTAGACTAGATGGGCCAAATTGCCTAATTCTGCTCCTATCACTTGTGGCATGGACTTTGTGGGCCGAAGGGCCTTCTCCTGTGCTGAACTGCTTTGTGGCCTATGTCAACCGACACATCCTTCGGAAGTGGGAGGAACCAGTGAAAGCTCACGCAGTCACACGGGGAGAGAGAGCATGCGAATTCCACAGACACAGGAAATTACTATGTGTGGGTTAAGAACTGCAGATGCTGGTTTAAATCGAAGGTAGACACAAAATGCTGGAGTAACTCAGCGGGACAGGCAGCGCCTCTGGAGAGAAGGAATGGGTGACGTTTCGGGTCTCGACCCGAAACGTCACCCATTCCTTCTCTCCAGAGGTGCTGCCTGTCCCGCTGAGTTACTCCAGCATTTTGTGTCGAGCAGCGGTTACTATCCAAGCCTGGAGGGGTGAGGCAACAGCACTACCTGCTGCCGAGCCGCTGTGCCGCAATTAAACTCGTGGAAATGAAATGAACCCAAAGAAATATTATGTGTAATTCTGAAAATAACAAATTGATCAGTCCTTTCTCTGCTCATCAAATAGTAAGAATGACCTTTGTGTTTTTCAGGAGCATAGGTGTGATCACCTACATTCTGTAAGTATTTTTTTGATTATATTTTTTGAAATGCAGCTGGTGTCAGATCCTCACCTCGATCCAAATATAATAAACACTCTTCAAGGACGCTGAACATAAACGCTTTGTTTTATTCTGCCATTCCTTTACATCCTGGCAACATGTCCAAAATTCCCACATCAAAACCACATATCAGAATCTTATAGAGGTGTATAAAATCTTGAGAGGAATAGATCGGGTAGATGCACAGAATCTCTTTGCCCAGAGTAGGGGAATCGAGGACCAGAGGACATAGGTTCAAGGTGAAGGGGAAAAGATTTAATAGGAATCTGAGGGGTAAACCTTTTCACACAAAGGGCGGTGGGTGTTTGGAACAAACTGCTAGAGGAGGTAGTTGACTGGGACTATCCCATCTTTAAGAACCAGTTAGACAGGTACATGGATAGGACAAGTTTGGAGGGATATGGACCAAACGCAGGCAGGTGGGACTAGTGCAGCTGGGACATGTTGAACGATGAGGGCAAGTTGGGCCGAAGGACCTGTTTACACACTCTATGACTCTATAAATTATATATGTTTATGACATTGGGATCAAGGCGAGGATGTGACGTGTTGGGGTTTTGGGTGAGGATGCTGCTGGCTTCTACAAGTTTTGTTTGTCACTGTGGGACAGGTTGAGCGGAGCTTCCCCCTTCCTTGGAGAAACCAAGCAGGAAACCCTCGCCAACATCTCCGCAATGAACTACGAATTTGATGAAGAATTCTTCAGTCACACGAGTGAACTGGCGAAGGATTTCATCAAAAACCTTCTGGTGAAAGACACCAGGTGAGGACTGGCATTTGGTTAATGTGTGATTCATTCCTCTGTGCAGCCAACATCGACACACACAATCACTCAGCCGAGGTGTTTCATCAATTCATAAGGGATGGGAGCAGAATGAGACCATTTGGCCCATCAAGTCTACTCCGCCATTCAATCATGTCAGATCTATCTCTCCCTTCTAACCCCATTCTCCTGCCTTCTCCCCATAACCTCATACACCCATCTAATCAAGAATCTATCTATCTCTGCCTTAAAAATATCCATTGACTTGGCCTCCATGGCCATCTGTGGCAATTAATTCCACAGATTCACCACTCTCTAACTAAAGAAATCCTTCCTAATTTCCTTCCTAAAGGACCGTCCTTTAATTAGGAGGCTATGACATCTGGTCCTAGACTCTCCCACTAGTGGAAACATCCACTCCATCCCGATCTTGCCTATTCTTTGTGGTTAAAGAATGTACCTAAATGGAAAGATAATTGCAGAAATTCTAATAAACTAATGATGGCACTTTTGTTTTTGGTCCAATAATTAAAAGGTACATTGTGATGAGTTTATTTTTATCTCCTACCTTATTGGTAAATGTAACGAATGTTAACTGGGATAAGACCATAAACACAGGAGCAGTATTGAGCCATTTGGCCCATTGCACCATTTGATCATGGCTGATGAATTTTTCCTACTCAACCCCATTCTCCTGCCTTTACCCCGTAGCCCTTGATGCCCTTATTAATCAAGAAGTTATTAATCACCGCTTTAAACATTCCCAATGACTTGGCCTCCACAGCCATCTGTGGCAATGAATTCCACAGATTCACCACCCTCTGGCTAAATAAATTGCAGCTCATCTCCATTCTAAAGGTACGTCCTTTTATTCTGAGGCTGTGCCCTCAGGTTCTAGACTCTCCAACTACTGGAAACATCCTTTCCACGTCCATTGTATCCAGGCCTTATTAGGCCTCACCTTTACTGCAACAGGATTAGACATGGCGGAATGTCCTGGGCAGGAATGTTGAATCTCCCACTATAGGAGGAGCAGTGCCAGACCTAATCCTGCGGAACCAAGCTGGGCAAGTGTCAGGTCGCGAGCACTTTGTGGTGGCGACCATGACTTGGTGTTTCAAGGTATCTAGGGGAAGGCGTAGGATGTCTGGAAATTGGGGAAAGGCTGATATCGTCATGATTAGACGGGACTTGGCAAACTTAGAGTGGGAACAGCTAGTTTAGTTTTGTTTCTTATTGTCATGTGTACGGAGGTACAGTGAAAAGCTTTAGTTTCTGTGCTGTCCTTACACGCTTGGGGCAATTTACAGAGACCAATTAAACTGCAAACCTACACGTCTTTGGATGTGGGAGGAAACCTACAGTCACAGGGATAATGTCCAAACTCCACACAGACAGCACCTGAGGTTAGGATCGATCCTGGGTCACTGGCGCTGTGAGGCAGCAGCTTTACCCACTGCACCACTGTAACACGTTGATTGCTAAGTGAGTGAGTATACTGCTGCCTGGTGCAGGCCTACTAAGAAGGGATTAGTGCAGATATCTTGCATGCCAGGGATTATCCTGACTCTACAGCTTGTTGGTCTACAGAGACAAGCAGGCAACTGGATGCCAGGGTTAGAGCTTTATGTACGGGCACGTGCACGGAGCCGGGTTTATGTCTGTCTCGTGTCTCGCTTCTCGCCACCGCAACTGTTGGTACTTTCTCAGTTTGGTTCCTCAGTCAGTGGCACGGTGGCGCAGCGGTAGAGTTACTGCCACACGGCGCCAGAAACCCGGGTTCCATCCTGACTACGGGCGCTGTCTGTACGGAGTTTGTACGTTCTCCCCGTGACCTGCGTGGGTTTTTTTTCCGGGATCTCCGGTTTCCTCCCACACGCCAAAGACGTGCAGCTTTGTAGATTATTTGATTTGGTAAAATTGTGAACAAATTGTCCCGTGTGTGTGTGTGTAGGATAGTGTTAGTGTGCATCGTCGCGGACTCAGTTGGCCGAAGGGCCTGTTTCTGCGCTGTATCTTTGATCTAAACGATACTAAAGTGAAACATTGGCGAGGGCAGGAGGTGTGAGAATACTCCTCACCCACAACTAACTCTACATGTTACGATCAGAGAGCGTGTTAGTGAGGAACAGGAGCAGGCAGATTCTGACACTGGCTTCCTCCTTCTACTCGTGGTGTCGACAGTTTGAAGCAATCGCTTCCATGCTGTTGTTCAGTGATTGGGTGTGATACGGGCAAGTTTGGACCCGTTTAAACATACTTTATGTACCTGTCCTAGAATGAGCTGAGGATCTCTGTTTCACTATTAGAACGTGAGCTGAGATTGTTGAAGTTAGCAGCGGTCATGACCCTCTTCTCAGGACCCACACACACGCACACAGGCAGAAGCTTCACCACATACAGTAGAATCAGAAAATAGGTGCAGGAGTAGGCCATTCAGCCCTTCAAGCCAGCACCGCCATTCAATATAATCATGGCTGATCATCCTGCCTGCTCCCCATATCCCTTGATTCCGTTAGCCCAAAGAGCAAAATCCAACTCTCTCTTGAACACATCCAGTGAATTGGCCTCCACTGCCTTTTGTGGCAGAGAATTCCACAGATTCACAACTCACTGGGTGAAAAAGTTTTTCCTCATCTCAGTCCTAAATTTTATTTTAGAGATACACCGAGTCTGTGCCGACCAGCGATCCCCGCGCATTAACACTATCCCACACACACCAGTGACAATCTTTTACACATACATCAAGCAATTAACCTACAAACCTGCACATCTTTGGAGTGTGGGAGGAAAGTGAAGATCTCGGAGAAAACTCACGCTGTCACGGGGAGAACGTACAAACTCCATACAGACAGCACCCGTAGTCGGGATCGAACCCGGGTCTCCGGCGCTGCAAGCGCTGTAAGGCAGCAACTCTACCGCTGAGCCACCGTGGCCTACCCCTTATTCGTAAACTGTGACCCCTGGTTCTGGACTCCCCCAACATGGGGAACATTTTTCCTGCATCTAGCTTGTCGAATCCCTTAATAATTTTATATGTTTCTATAAGATCCCCTCTTATATGTCACTGAATTAGACAAATGGAGGGAGCAGGATGAAGACGTTAACGGATCTACTTGGTCTGTAGGGTTGAGTGTGGCACGGTGGCGCAGCGGTAGAGTTGCTGCCTTACAGCAGCAGAGACCCTAGTCCAAACCTGCCTACGGGTGCTGTCTGCATGGAATTTGTACGTTCTCCCTGTGACCGCGTGGGTTTTCTCCAGTATCCCCGGTTTCCTCCCACATTCCAAAGACGTGTAGGTTTGTAGATTAATTGGCTTCTGTAAATTATAAATTGTCCCTAGTGTGATTCTGCTGTTGTATCTGTGGGATCTGGGAGTCCTTGTTCATCAGAATGAAAGTAAGCATGCTGTTGTATCTGTGGGATCTGGGAGTCCTTGTTCATCAGAATGAAAGTAAGCATGCAGGTACAGCAGGCAGTGAAGAAAGCGAATGGCATGTTGGCCTTTATAACAACAGGAGTTAAGTATAGGAGCAAATAGGTCCTTCTGCAGTTGTATAGGGCTCAAGTGAGACCACACCTGGAGTATTGTGTGCAGTTTTGGTCCCCTAATTTGAGGAAGAACATTCTTGCTATTGAGGGAGTGCAGCGTAGGTTTACAAGGTTAATTCCCGGGATGGCGGGACTGTCATATGCTGAGAGAATGGAGCGGCTCAGCTTGTATACTCTTGAGTTTAGAAGGATGAGAGGGAATCTTATTGAAACATATAAGATTATTAAGGGTTTGGACACGCTAGAGGCAGGAAACATGTTCCCGATGTTGGGGGAGTCCAGAACCAGGGGCCACAGTTTCAGAATAAGGGGTAAGCCATTTAGAACGGAGACGAGGAAACACTTTTTCTCACAGAGAGTTGTGAGTCTGTGGAATTCTCTGCCTCAGAGGGCGGTGGAGGCCGGTTCTCTGGATACTTTCAAGAGAGAGCTAGATAGGGCTCTTAAAAATAGTCAGGGGATCTGGGGAGAAGGCAGGAACGGGGTACTGATTGGGGATGATCAGCCATGATCACATTGAATGGCGGTGCTGGCTCGAAGGGCCGAATGGCCTACTCCTGCACCTATTGTCTATTGTCTATTACATCTCTGGCCCTTCCCCATCACTGTGTCCAAACCCCCTACTCAACAACATTATGGGAGCATATTTACCAGAACAACTGCAGTTTCTCAAGTGTGTCGCTCATTGTTACCTTCTCAAGATCAATTCACAACGGGCGATCAATATTTGTTCCTCGAAGATGTGCACATCCCATAAATGAAGAAAACAAACATATAATATCTGTAGGAAAGAACTGCAGATGCTGGTTTCAATCGGAGATAGACACAAAAAGCTGGAGTAAGCGGGGCAGGCAGCATCTCCGGAGAGAAGGAATGGGTGACGTTTCGGGTCCAGACCTTTCTTCAGATAATATCTCCTCCCACCAAAATCCAGCTCCCCTGCTGCGAAGAAAGAGGCAGCTTTCACGATTGTCGGCATTACTGGTGATCTTTCAAGAATCACCGGAGTCTGGAATGGTCCCAGAGGACTGGAAAATTACACATGTTACTCCCTTGTTCAGGAAGAGAGCGAAGCAAAAGAGGGGAAACTATAGGCCGGTTAGCCTGACTTCATTGGTTGGTAAGATTTTAGAGTCCATTATTAAGGATGAGGTTTCCAAGCACTCAGAAGCACGTGATCAAATAGGCCAAAGTCAGCATGGTTTTGTGAAGGGAAGATCTTGCCTGACAAATCTGTTGGAATTCTTTGAGGAAGAAGTCAATAACAGGATAGATAAGGCAGGACAGGTAAGGCGGGAGAATGGGGTTGAGAGGGAAAGATCGATCAGCCACGAATTGTCTATTGATCATCAAAGCCATTGAGTAGTCTGAAGAAGGGTTTCGGCCCGAAACGTTGCCTATTTCCTTCGCTCCATAGATGCTGCTGCACCCGCTGAGTTTCTCCAGCATTCATGTGTACCATTGAGTAGCTGATGGGCTGAATAGCCTAATTCTGTTCCTGTTTGTGCGCAAGTCCCAAATTTCCTTCTCATGACAAGACGACATCTTAGTCTAACAGTATTTTTTATTGTCATGTCACTTTATTTGGAAGTAAGTCTTATTTCATTTGAAACCTGATTTAATTAGCAGGTACATTTTTTGACCCAATTCTGAACACTATTTGGTTTTATTTAGGAAAAGGCTAAACATAAAAGATGCTCTTTCACACCCGTGGATAATGGTAAGTCTTAACACTAACACCATTTCTTATGATGTGTGTGTCATTGTTATCTGACTATGTATTAACATGCATGTTTTGAAAAAAGTGCAGTGATTTTAATTTTGTGATTCTGCATGAACCACTGGAAACTTGACTCACTGAATTGTTCTTTAAATTGAAGGTGATTTTTATACAATGGCCTTTTTGTATTTCACGTATTGTCCTGTTCTAACCCGTATTCAAGCTTTCCAAGGTTTTCCAAACATCCCAAAGGTTTTCCAAACCATATTCAAGTTTCGGTGATAGAATTCAAGTTGATATTCACAACAATTGATTGCATTGTAACACAACATTGGGCAAGTTGCCATATGCGACAAGAGTGGCAATGCATGGCTGATTCTGCAGCAAGGTTCAGCAGACCCTTCCTCGAGACAGGATTCATTCATGTTGAATGCTCCTGGCAGTCAGAGGATTGGGGAAGGAGGCAGCACAGTAGCACCATTGACATTTGCGACAAGTACATGGAGCTTGTCGCAAATGTACTTGGAGCAGTTCAGTGGGGGCATCAACCCATGTAGTTGCGGTGCTATTCAGAGGCACCGTCCTGCTGCTGTGCCTTGCAGCACCCTGTGAATGAACCCCACCAGTGCTATCTAAGTGGACCATCTACTAGAGTGGTAGAGTGATACAACGTGGAAACAGGCCCCTCAGCCCAACTTGTCCACACCAGCCAACATGTCCCATCTACTAGAGTGATACAATGTGGAAACAGGCCCCTCAGCCCAACTCGCCCACACCGGCCAACATGACCCATCTACACTAGTCATAGAGTGATCCAGTGTGGGACAGACCCTTCAGCCCAACTTGCCCACACCAACCAACATGTCCCAGCTACACTAGTCCCACCTGCCTGCATTTGGTTCATATCCCTCCAAACGTGTCCTATCCATGTACCTGTCTAACTGTTTCTTAAACGATGGGATAGTTCCAGCCTCAACTACCTCCTCTGGCAGCTTGTTCCATACACCCACCACCTTTGTGTGAAAAAGTTACCCCTCAGATTCCTATTAAATCTTTTCCCCTTCACCTTAAACCTTTGTCCACTCGTCCTCGATTCCCCTACTCTGGGCAAGAGACTCTGTGCATCTACCCGATCTATTCTTCTCATGATTTTATACACCTCTATAAGATCACCCCTCATCCTCCTGCGCTCCAAGGAATAGAGACCCAGTCTCCCTATAGCTCACACCCTCTAGTCCTGGCAACATCCTCGTAAATATTTCCTGAACCCTTTCAAGCTTGACATTATCTTTCCCATAACATGGTGCCCAGAACTGAACACAATACTCTAAATGTGGTCTCACCAACGTCTTATACAACTGCAACATGACCTCCCGACTTCTATACTCAGTGCTGTCTAAGTTGGCAAGAGATTGTGAGTGCTTGCACTTTTCCATAACTGGCTGAAGTTGCGTGAGTGTGAAATTGGTGAGCAGCAGTTGCCAACATGCTCTGCAGAACCTAGACACGAGGAACTGCAGCTGCTGGGATCTTGAGCAAAAAACATAAAGTGCTGGAGGAACTCAGCAAGTCAGGCAGCATCTGTGGAGGACATGGATAGGTGATGTTTCAGATCGGAACCCTTCTTCAGACTGACTGTAGTAAGGAGAGTGGGGAAAAATAACTGGAAGTGGAAAAAAAGCCGGCAGCCGATGACCTCAGGCAGGAGGTTCCCTGATAGAACGATAGTTGTCTAGAAACAGGCATGAGCCCTAGTCGCCACTACGGACGTCCCGCTGAGTTGACTGCCCAGTGTGGGATACTGCCAGGTCCTGCACCGACTCCAAATTGTAAGCTGATAGGGAAAAGATTTAAAAGGAATATTAGGAGTAACCTTTTCGCACAAAGGGTTGTAGGTGTATGGAACGAGTTGAGGCAGGAACTATCGCAATGTCTAAGAACCATTTAGACAGGTACATGGATTGGGCAGGTTTAGAGGGTTATGGGCCAAATGCTGGCAGGTGGGACTAGTGTAGCTGGGGCATGTTGGCCGGTGTGGCTATAGGGCCTGTTTACACGCTGTATCACTCTATGTCCGGCAGTAACACAGGGCCCAGGAACAGTTGGCACAGATCACCCAGCATGGTCAGGACTTAGAGCCATACAGCACAGAAAGAAGCCCTTCGGCCCAACTTGCCCATGCTGACCCCATCTACACTAGTCTCACCTTGCGTGCTTGGAAAGCGAAGATCTCAGAGGAAACCCACACAGGTCACGGGGAGAAGGTACAAACTCCGTGCTGACAGCACCCGTGGTCAGGATCGAACCCGGGTCTGTGGCGCTGTAAGACAGCAACTCTACCGCTGCACCTGATGAAGTGAACCACTGCATTACATGCTGCCGTTGTTTCAAACTGTAACAAGGAAAATGACTGAAATTCTAATTCATATCACACACGACATACTAATACCACAGGTGTGCATGCACAGTGAGTAGTAAGTGTGGTTTGAAGTGTGGTGTTGTGTGTCTCTTGCACAGAAGTGTGGAGTGGCGCTAACCACAGTGGCTGCAGAATGCTGGAGTCACTCGCGGCACTGCATCCAGATTGTTCCCGCTGTGTGCAGCATCCCCGGCCTCACCTTGCCTCCCAATAACCTTAAACTCTTCCATCTGCCCCATCGAAGACTCACCAGACGGAGGGACAGAAGAGCAAAGAGAGCAAGAAGCTGGTGCGCAGGCAGCTAAAGACCAAGCGCTTGAAGGAATACACCATTAAGTCACACTCCAGCATGCCGCCGAATAACACCTACGTCAACTTTGAGAGGTTCGCCAGAGTGGTGGAGGACCTGTGTGTGATGGAGACTTCCTTCAGCAGTCTCACGTCAGCAAACGATTCCCTCCAGGAAGACATTGATGCCCTCATCTCAATTTACAATGAAAAGGAATCCTGGTACAAGGAGGAAAACGAAAGTGTCCGGCACGACCTTTCCCAGATAAGGTACGAATATCGCAAGGCTGAGTCCAGGAAGAAGCAGCTCCAAAACGAGATCAAAGGCGTGAACAGCACGCTCAACGCAATGGACGGGAAGTATGCTGAACTGAAGGGTCATTTTGAGTCTCTCCAGCAGGAGATCTCGGAGGAACTGAAGTGGGTCCAAGAAGTCATCAGCTCCTTCCAGGCCGAGCCGACAAGCGACGGCTACATGAGCGCAGGCTTTGCGTCCATCTTCAACAAGGACCTGAATGAAACGCTGAAGGAGCTGCTGAACGGCCCGTGTGGTGGGGAGCTGATCACTAGTCCGAGTGCCATGCAACTCAGCCGCTAGTCGGGTGCACCTGACAATGCCATCGCCTCGTGGTGCTGCCCCCTCCCCCCCCCCTCCCTCGTCTGCTTGGTCCAACTCCACACAGACAGCAGCTTCAGAACAAAGTCTTGTGTCAGTACACGTGTGAGCAGATCTGGGAGAAGGCAGGAGAATGGGGTGAGGAGCGGGAGATAGATCAGCCATGATTTAATGAAGGAGTTGACTTGATGGGCCGAATGGCCTAATTCTACTCCTATTCCTTATGACCTTATGACTTGATTAGTACGGGTGTCAGGGGTTCTGTGGAGAAGGCAGGAGAATGGAGTTAGGAGGGAGAGATAGATCAGCCATGATTGAATGGTGGAGTAGACTTGATTTGCCAAATTCTACTATTCTTTATGACCTTATGACCATACAATGTGTATTTATTTCACTTTTATTTAAATTCAGAACCGGGTGAAAAGCTGATACTTAATGACCAAAGGTTTAATTTTAAGTATTTTCCTGGCTTCATAAGTGATAGGAGCCAGATTATAGACAATAGACAATAGGTGCAGGAGTAGGCCAATCGGCCCTTCGAGCCAGCACCGCCATTCAATGTGATCATGGCTGATCATCCCCAATCAGTACCCCGTTCCTGCCTTCTCCCCATATCCCCTGACTCCGCTATTTTTAACAGCCCTATCTAGCTCTCTCTTGAAAGCATCCAGAGAACCTGCCTCCACCGCCCTCTGAGGCAGAGAATTCCACAGACTCACCACTCTCTGGGTGAAGAAGTGTTTCCTCGTCTCCGTTCTAAATGGCTTACCCCTTATTCTTAAACTGTGGCCCCTGGTTCTGGACTCCCCCAACATCGGGAATATGTTTCCTGCCTCTAGCGTGTCCAAACCCTTAATAATCTTATATGTTTCAATAAGATCCCCTCTCATCCTTTTAAACTCCAAAGTATACAAGCCCAGCTGCTCCATTCTCTCAGCATATGACAGTAAACCTACGCTACAGTCCCTCAATAGCAAGAATTGAGGGATTGGGCCATTCAGCCCATCAAGTCTACTCCGCCAATCAATCATGGCTGATCTATCTCTCCCTCCTAATGCCATTCTCCTGCCTTCTCCCCATAACCTCCGACACCCTTGGGATGGGATAATGAAAACTGATTCAACTTTTGTGACACTTTCCTGCACTTGTATTTATCAAGTTGAATGTAGCAAAAGTATTATTATACATTATACAATTATTTATTGTCATTTGAACCTCAAATCAAGTTCAAATGAAATTTGGTTTCTGCAGTCATACAACAAGAAAAGAACCAAGACAACACACCAACACAATTTACACAAACATCCATTACAGTGAATCTCCTCCTCACTGTGATGGAAGGCAAAGTCTTGTCTCTCCCCTGTGTTCCATTCTTCTCCCGATGTTAAAGCCCCCGGCGGGCAATGGCAAGTCCCGCGGCTGTTAAGGCCGCTCCGGGCAATGTAAGGCCCCGCTCCGGGTCTTAATGTTGGAGCCCCCGGCGGGTGATGGCAAGTCCCGCTGCCGTTAAAGCCGCGCCGGGCGATGTAAGGCCCCGCTCCGGGCCATTTTCAACCCCGCAATTCGGGCAGGAGAAGTTGCCGTTGCGGGAGCTCCGAAAAGCGGTCTCCCACCAGGGACCCGCAAGCTCCCGATGTCATCGTCCACCGGGCCTGGTGGCTGGAGCCTCCGAAGCTCCGGACTCGGGTCGCAGCCGCGCGCCACCACAGCTCTCCACGCTCCGAAGCCGGCCAGCTCCACGATGGTAAGTTGGCAGGCTCCGCGACTGGAGCCCCCGGTTGGAGGCCGCTCCACGGTGCTAGGCCCCAATGACAACGGAGACCCGACAGGGAAAAGGTCGGGTCCCCCGAACAGGGAAGAGATTTAAAAGTTCCCCCCCCCCCGCCCCCCACCCCCCACATATACACAGCTAAAAACAATATAAAAACCACAACAAACTATACACTCAACGGGACAAAAAAATTTAAATTTTAAAAAGACAGACGGACTGCAGAGGCAGCTGCAACATCGGTTGTGCCGCCCACCTTTAACAGCAATGATATGTGGGATCGTTGAACAGTACAATTCTCTGAGAGAGTGGCCTGAGAGGGATGATGAGATGGAGATTCAGTGTTACTCTGATACAGCCATTGCTCTGACTATCCACCCTTCAAATGTGGCTCCCCATTTAGAAAGTTGAATTTTACCAGATAATTAAAGTGTGCAAACTTTAATGTGACCTTGTAACTTTATATTTCCATCTGTATTTGCACTGTTAAATGAAGGATTTAGATCCAAGTTATGCAATGCCCTAAGAGCTAAATCTCTCTTGAAAACGATGAACATGACCAGCCAGGTAAAAATCGACTGAATGAAATTCACGCTTAAAAATGATCATTTATCATATGCAGTGGACATATAATTTAACACTTTTCAAAATAAATCATTGTAAACACTGGGGAAAATTATATTCGAGGTCAAGATGACTTCCAAATAAATCAATCTCTCCTATCTGGAGCCAGAAAAGAGCTTTGGCCAGTTCAACAGGCAGCTGATGTTAACAGATTGAAATGATACCAGAACCATCTCATTCTTATCATTGCATTTGTGTCAGTCTGGGAACTGTGCTGTAGTGTAAATGCTAAAACACACATGGCAGATTCTTCTTTTTAGCACGACAATGGAAATATTAACTCAAATTAAATTAGTTGAAATAATAGTGAAAGAAATTGAATCGGTGAAGTACTAGTTTTAGCTTGGTTTAGAGAATCAGGGCTTTTTCGTTTTTTTTAGAGAAACAGCGCGGAAACAAGCCCTTCGGCCCACTGAGTCCGCTCCGACTAGCGATCCCTGCACACTAACACTATCCTCCACACACTGGGGATAATTTACAATGATACCAAGCCAATTAACCTACAAACCTGTACGTCTTTGGAGTGTGGGAGGAAACCGGAGCACCCGGAGTAAACCCACGCAGGTCACAGGGAGAACGTACAAACTCTGTACAGACAGCACCCGTGGTCAGGATCAAACCCAGGTCTCTAGTGCTGTGAGGCAGCAACTCTACCGCTGCACCACCTCTTCATCTATTGAACTTTATTTATAGCCTCCAACATCCTTTCAACCCAATTCACGCCTCAGAATTGGAAAACATTTAAATCATTTATTAATCTAAAACCACATCCACCCTATGC
Organism: Malacoraja senta; assembly: GCA_038087875.1. Lineage (NCBI taxonomy): Eukaryota > Metazoa > Chordata > Chondrichthyes > Rajiformes > Rajidae > Malacoraja > Malacoraja senta. Next base: position 10,249,244 of record CM075993.1, read on the forward strand.
AATATTAATAAAAACAATAATAATACTTTGTGAAAAACAAACCAGTTACCTACCTCCTCCCAGTTATCTTCTCTTCCTGCTTGTTTAAGAAGGAACTGCAGATGCTGGAAAAATCGAGGGTAGACAAAAATGCTGGAGAAACTCAGCGGGTGAGGCAGCATCTATGGAGCGAAGGAATAGGTGACGTTTCGGGTCGAGACCCTTCTTCAGACTGATGTGGAGGTGGAGGGTGGAGGGGGGGGGGGGGCGGGAAGAAGAAGCTTCCTCTTTTTAACCACGTGCCTTTAACTCAGTGCAGTTTCTCCTCCTGAAGATGGTGACGACTCTGACGAGTATCATATTCTCACCAGATGGGTTCATGTAAGGAGCTGCCAGAGGAGGTATTTGAGGCAGGTACTAGTACAACTGAAGAAGGGTCTCGACCATAAACTTCACCCATTCCTTGTGCCTGTCCTGCTGAGATGCTGCCTGTCCCGCTGAGTTACTCCAGCATTTTGTGTCTACCTTCGATTTAAACCAGCACCTGCAGTTCTTTCCTGCACAACAGCATCTAATGGACAGGAAATGGTTAAAAGGATATGGGCCAAATGCATGCAAATGGGACTCGCTTGGATAGGGCATCCAGGTCAGCATGGATGAGTTGGCCAAAGGGTCTCTTTCTATGCTCTATGGATCTATTATACCCTCCAGTTAAAATAACTTTCCCATGTAATACTAATAAAATACGCTCATAGAAGAAATATTTGTAGCTTCCAATTTTATTTTGGCTCCAAGATGAAAAAATCCTATCAACTCCCTCATAATCTGATCATTTATCACCCTTTTCTTTTTCCAATAAAGTGTCCCAACCTGTTCAGTTTTGTAATAGTCTCTTTATTAAACTAGTAGATTTGTTAGTCTGCTCTAAACATTATCAATTAATCTATTAGTTGGTTTCAACAATGCCAATCAGACATCAGAATGGGTTTAATCTCTGGCAGGCTTCATAAAGTGTCAACATATATATGAACAGGCCTGAGTAAATACTCATTGTTTGCATCTTTGACAATTCTCCCCAGGAAACAGTCTTGCCCAAGCACAACAAACGCCTCCTAACTTCATCACCTTAATATACTGTACAAATCCCCAAACCTTGGACTTTTGAATATGCAAGGTTTTCCTCGATGCTTTCAGTTCCGGCTGCTTACTAGAATTAATCCTTTGGCCTAGCATGAAAGCTATGTTGCCCGCACACAAATATCACCAGGTTTATACAAATATTTTTGCCAAAGGCCTCACTGTGTATTGAATAATGATTTTTTTTAATTGAATCATACATCATGGAAACAGGCCCTTTGGCCCACCGAGTCCATACCGACCTGTTTGCACTAGTTCATCCCACTTCCTCGTCCACTCCCTACACACTAGGGGCAATTTACAGAGGCTAATCAACCTACTAGGAAGGAACTGCAGATGCTGGTTTAAACCGAAGATAAACACAAAAAGCTGGAGTAACTCAGCGGGACAGGCAGCATCTCTGGAGAGAAGGAATGGGTGACGTTTCGGGTCGAGACTCTTCTTCAGATTTGGGTTCCACAGGACGACCATTCCTTCCTGCCACTAACTGAGGCATCACCGCGCGCAAGTGGTCGAAGAGTAATTCAGGCTCTTGGATTGCCTTATGATGTCAAAGGATCAAAAATATTATTTGTTCACTCAACCCTAAAGTCTAAAAATCCCATCGTGACGTATCATAAAACTCCAGTAATCTGCTCCACAATGTCCAGAAATCTCAAGAGTTGATTACATTTACAAGGTTATTGCTAAGACTCAAGGGTCTCGGGAATAGGGAGAGGTTGGGGTGGCTTGGACTTTATTCCCTGGAGTGCAGGGGGCTGATCTTACGCAGGTGTATAAAAACACGGCAATAGATAGGGTGTGTGCACTGAAGGTTTTTCCCATGATTGGGGAAATCAAGAACCAAGGGACAGAGGTTTAAGGTGAGAGGGGAAGAATTAAAAGGAACCTGAGGGGCAATTTTTTCCACACAGAGGGTGGCGAGTGTATGGAACGAGCTGCCAGAGGAGGGAGTTGAGGCAGGTACAGTAACAACAATTAAAAGACATTTGGACAGAGACATGGATAGGAAAGGCTTTGAGGGATATGGATGAAATAGAAGTAAATGGGACTATCTTAGATAGGGCACCTTGATTGGCATGGGCGAGTTGGCCCAAAGGGCCTGTTTCTGTACTGTATGTATGACTCTATTTGGCTTTGCTTCCATAAACCCCTTCAAACTGACCAGCACACTGGAAGATTTATTTTACAACTATTTCACATCTAAAACCAAAAGTGAATTAAATATATGACCAAGTATTAATAGGAGTAACATCCAATAGTCTATTAAATCTGCAGCACCACCAATATCCGCAGGGTGCCATGTTATCGGAGTTTTATTGCATTTACATTTATTTCAGCTTTGAAGGAATTAAAGTGCAAGTATTTAGTCCCACTGACTACAAACTGTCAGGAAGGAACTGCAGATGCTGGTTTACACCGAAGATAGACACTAAAATCCTGGAGTAAGTCAGCGGGTCAGGCAGCATCTCTGGAGAGGAGGCTTTCTGAAGAAGGGTCTCGACCCAAAACATCACCTGTGTAGGAAGGAACTGAAGATAGACACAAAACGCTGGAGTAACTCAGCGGGACAGGCAGCATCTTTGGATAGAAGGAATGGGTGATGTTTCGGGTCGAGACCCTTCTTCAGACTGAGAGTCAGGGGTGAGGGTGACACAGAGATAAGGAAGTGTAAGGTGTGAAAACAAGACATCAAAGGAGATGTGGATCAAGGAAAATATAGAGTCGATCATTGTTAACTGGAAGGTGAAACATCACCTCTTCCATTTCTCCAGAGATGATGCCTGACTCGCTGAGTTACTCCAGTATGTTGTGTCTATCTTTGGTTCAAACAATATTTGTTTCGTTTCATGAAACTGTTCAAATGGAAACTTGTACTCATCGGAATAACTTCCAGGGAGATCAAGTGAAGGTTTCTATGTGGAAGCAATGTAGTAATTTGTAAGTAAATGAAGATTTTTGAGATAATAATAATAATGGATGGGATTTATATAGCGCCTTTCTAATACTCAAGGCGCTTTACATCGCATTATTCATTCACTCCTCAGTCACACTCGGTGGTGGTGAGCTACTTCTGTAGCCACAGCTGCCCTGGGGCAGACTGACGGAAGCGTGGCTGCTAATCTGCGCCTACGGCCCCTCCGACCACCACCAATCACTCACACACATTCACACACATTCACACGCAGGCAAAGGTGGGTGAAGTGTCTTGCCCAAGGACACAACGACAGTATGCACTCCAAGCGGGATTCGAACCGGCTACCTTCCGGTTGCCAGCCGAACACTTAGCCCATTGCGCCATCTGTCGTCCTGATGCGACTTCCATTGGCAAAGCCAGCATTGACCATTGTTTTACCATTTGCATGTTTATCCAAACCAATGCAGGTCTAAAATTAATTGGAAAGCTGGTGTCATTTGCAATGAAATTACTTTTTTTGTATAATTGTGTCTATTGACAATATTGTCGTTGATTTGGGGAAACTCGTATTGGATGCCATTAGGCTACAACATGAAGACTGAAGTCTGAAGAAGGGTTGCGACCCATAACGTCACCTATTCCTTTTCTCCAGAGATGCTGCCTGACCCGCTGAGTTACCCCAGCACTTTGTGTCTATCTTCAGCCTACAACATGAACTGAGCCTCAGAGTAACAGTCAGAGAAATCCACCCTCTCCCGCTGAATCCCAGAGTCTGTCAGCTTCCTCTGAGCAGATGAGTATTTCCATGTCATCTACCCCAGAATTTAACTAGAAAAGTGCCAGCAAGAGTATGTTTTCTTTAAGAAGAAGCAGCAGTGTGGTGTGGAAGCAACATCCTCTGAATGGCAAATTGTCACACATCGCTGGATGATTTGTATCAGCACTTTTTTTTTTTAACCAAAAATAGATTTAATCAATAAATACAGGATAATATGTGCAATACAAAACAATCCAAACAAACCCACCACCATAGTACAAAGTAATACAAATACTCTTAAATATCAAATATACTGAGTATCAAACGACTATGTCACCATCCTTGTCAAGGATACATTCCACCCTCCGCGGTGCCCAGCGGTCCCGGAAATCCCTCAGGGCGCCCGTGGACAGCGTGTTGTCCCTCTCTAACACCACCCAGGCGTGGTCGTAACCCTGGGAAAGGGGCAGGCAGTCGGCTCGGGCAGAGCCCTCTTTGTATCAGCGTTGCTGTAAGCCTCACAAACATAGAGAGTGGCCATCACCTGGGCTTCCAGGATCAACTGCGTACGTGTGAGTTAAACCTGCCACAAAATCCTGGGGCCGATATTTTGAGTGATTTATGTACCAGTGGGCACACACACTATCAACCTCTTTGCTTTTCAGAATGAATTAATGACACATTATAGTCACATGTATCGAGTCACAGTGATATCCTTTGTCTTGCACACCCAGGGTATGCAAAGAGTCACCAACTAAAGGGCAACGACAAAGTTACAAGTATCCCATTTTAGCACAGAAGATAGTAGCTTAAAAATGGCGGAACGCCTGCTGCAGTCTTTAGAATGAAGTGGCCTCCACGGTGCAATTACAAGTCAAATTCAGTTTATTGTCACATACTGAAGGACAGTGAGGTTACAGGTACAATATTTGCAGCAGCATCACAGGTTAATGGTCTCAGGCAGCACACAGTTAGAGTGGGAATTCTCGGATTTACGTACACCAACAATAAGAAATTCCTGCATGAAGTTGTGTCAGATAAAAGGGAAATGTGTAGGTTCCCTTGTCCCAGCTGCTCTTGTGTTTGTAGTGGTGGAGGCCAGAGATTTGACTGACCACCCAGAGATTCAGAGACCTCCCAAGATTCAGGGGTGAGTGAGACTGAATAGGTCTTGTGTTTTCAGATGGTGCAGCATGCAGTCCAAACTAAAGCCCACAGACCAGTCTGAAGAATATGCTTCAGCCCAAATGTGACAAATGATCCTGCAGCCAATTTTTTTAGTTTAGAGATACAGCGCGGAAACAGGCCCTTCGGCCCACTGAGTCCGCACCAACCAGTGATCTCCGCACATGGGGAGAAGGCAGGAACGGGGTACTGATTGGGGATGATCAGCCATGATCACATTGAATGGCGGTGCTGGCTCGAAGGGCCGAATGGCCTACTCCTGCACCTATTGTCTATTGTCTATTAACACTGCCCTAGGGACATTTGACTTTATACCAAGCCAATTCACCTGCAAACCTGTACGTCTTTGGAGTGTGGGAGAAAACCAAAGATCTCGGAGAAAACCCACTCGGTCATGGGGAGAACGTACAAACTCCGTACAGACAGCACCCGTAGTCAAGATTGAAACCGGGTCTCTGGCGCTGTCGCTCTGCGCCACCATGCTGCACTGTGGGAAAGTTTTCCATTTGTATTACACCTTTCTTCCCACTTGTCATGGTCAGCCATGATCACATTGAATGGCAGTGCTGGCTCGAAGGGCCGAATGGCCTACTCCTGCACCAATTGTCTATTGTCGGGTGTCCGTCCTGACACTGATGTTGGGCAACTTTCCCTGAGCCACTGCCGTAGAGAGAATGGTGTAAATATGATAAACAGACTGTGGCAGGAAGACATCGAACGTACAGGTCTCAGATAAAGCTAGAAGCTGTGAATATAATTTGAGGCAAATATTATCGGAACATTTAAGAAACATTTAGACAGCAGAATAGATAGGGCAGGTTTAGAGGGATATGGGCCAAACGCAGGCAGGTGGGACTAGTGTAGACGGGACATGTTGGCCGGTGTTGGCAAGTTGGGCCGAAGGGCCTGTTTCCACTCTGTAAACATAGAAAAATAGAAAACAGGTGCAGGAGTAGGCCATTCGGCCCTTCGAGCCAGCACTGCCATTCAATATGATCATGGCTGATCACCCAAAATCAGTACCCCGTTCCTGCTTTATCCCCATATCCCTTGATTCCTTTAGCCCCGAGGGCTAAATCTAACTCTCTCTTGAATACATCCAGTGAATTGGCCTCCACTGCCTTCTGTGGCAGAGAATTCCACAGATTCACAACTCACTGGGTGGAAAAGGTCTGTAGGACTATGACTTTATAATGAAACAAAACTAAAGGCCCCATATTGGAATAAATACGCATTACACGATATAAAACAGACGTGCAGATCAACGTAAATGATGATGAGCAGAGAGCCAGCGTAGGGCCAGGCTGCAGGGTGGCCTGAGTACTGAAGATGTCCTGACATTAAGGGAGGTTGGGAAGCTGGAGGAAGTACTAAGTCTTAGCACAGCAGAGAGTTTGAGATACTGCATGGAAACAGGCCCTTCAGCCCAATGTGCCCACACCAACCAACATGTCCCATCTACACTAGTCCCACCTGCCTGCATTTGGCCCATATCCCTCTAAGCCTGTCCTATCCATGTACCCGTCCAAATGCCCTGACCATCGATCACCTGTTCACACTAGTTCTATCTTTATCCCACTTTCGCATCCACATTAGGGGCAGTGTACGGAGACGAATTAACTTACAAACCCGCACTTCTTTGGGGTGTGGGAGGAAACCGGAACCCCAGAGGCAACCCACGCGGTCACATAGAGAGCATGCAAACTTCACACAGACAGCAACCGAGGTCAGAGTTGAACCCGGGTCTCTGGCGCTGTGAGGCAGCAGCTCTACTGGCTGTGCCACTGTTGGATCTAAGCTCAATTATCAATTATCAATGATATAAACACAGTTTGTGTGAAGATAAATAATAAAGGCAAGATGTCATTGGTCATAGATCCTCAAACAGGATCCATGTGGTAGAACAAAGTATGAAGGCAGAAGGAACGGCAGCTTTCCAGAAAGATACATTAGTAATCGTGGTATATTTTGATCCAAACACTGACAAAAATCGGATAACAAAGGAAGATGCTCATCGAGTGTTCTCGCGACAGAACGAACAGCAGGCTATAACGTACCTGACATTATGCAGAGGGTGTTGGGGAGACCCCAGAGAGCACCATTATTGTATGGTTGCAATTTACATTCGGTTTAAGGGAGAGAAAAATGGGTCCAAAATTAGTATTTTAAACTTAGATTACACCAATTATGAGGACATCAGTACAGAGATAGCTAAAGGGAACAGAATAATTAGGTTAAAATATATAAGATTATGAGAGGCATAGATAGGGTAGACAGGCAGAACCTTTTTCCCAGGATGGAAAAATAATATACTCGAGGGCATAGCTTTAAGCTGAGAGGGGCAAAGTTTAAAAGAGATGTGTGGGGCAACTTTTTTGACATAGATGGTGGTGAGAGCCTCGATGTGCTGCCAGGGTTGAGGCAGGTACACTGGAGGTATTTAAGAGGCTTTTCGATAGAGACATGGATATGCAGGGAATTGAGAAACATGGATTGTATGCATATTTGGCATTACATTCAGCACAGACATTGTGGGCCGAAGGGCCTGTTCTTGTGCTGTACTGTTCTATGTTCTCTGATCAGTCAATCAAGATTTAATGGGACCTTTCAAAGTAGATACCTTCCAATAAGAAAGAAGAACTCAAAGGGGAGAATCCATAATCTGCATTTTACTAAATAAGTTAAAAGGTAGCTTCAAACTTCATAAATATAAAATTGTGAAAAGGTAAGAAGATTGGATGGAATATAAAAAAACATCAGATGTTTCATCAGGGGGAAATATTAGACTATGAGACAAAGCTACTCATAAATGTACCAACAGGTAGAAAGGGCATCGATTGCCATTATAAAAACGAGTTAACAAAGTGAATGTGAGTCTGAGGAATTAATAATAGAAAATAAAATGTGAGATAGATTTAACACATATTTTGTGACAGTTTTCAACGTAGAGGGTATAAATAACATTGCAGAATGGCTGTAAATCAGGAATTGGAAGGGATGGAGGAACTCGGGAAAATTCCTGTCACTGGAGAAATAGTTAGAGCTGCAGGCTTTCCCTCCAAATGGACTTCAAACCAGAGTCCTGAAAAGTGACGATTGAGGTTGTTTAGTTTATAGAGATACTGCACGGAAACAGGCCCTTCGGCCCACCGAGTCCACACCGACCAGCGATCCCCGCACACTAGGGACAATTTACATTTATATCCAGCCAATTAATATACAAACCTGTACGTCTTTGGACTGTGGGAAAGATCTTGGAGAAAACCCACGTGGTCACGGGGAGAACACACAAACTCCGTACAGACAGCACCTGTAGTCAGGATGGAACCCGGGTCTCTGGCGCTGTGAGGCAGCAACGCTACCGCTAAGTCACCGTGCCACCCCATTGTCCATTTTGTCTGGGGAAAATAAAAGAAGCATGTTATTTGAACACCTGCAGAGCTCTGAGCTGCGGAGGATCTGGGTGCTTAGATCATGATTAAATAAAGGCTCGTTAGCAATTGCAGTTGGTAATTAAGAAGTCTAACAGAATTGCAAGGAAAATTGAATACTGAAATCTGGAGTTATGCTTCAGTTATATGGGGGAGTGCGGGTGGTGATATGGTTGTTGGTGAGACCACATCTGGATTCTCAGTGATGGTCTCCTTATTTAAGGAAGGATGTTGATTCTCTGGATACAGTTTGGAGAAACTTAACCAGACTAATACTAGGAAGGGAAAGGTTATCATGGGACTGATTAGGGTTGGAGCTGGTGTTCAGAAGAGGAAAGGGCCACTGGATTGAAACATAGGAGATCCTGATAGACCCTCGACGTAGGAATATCTAGAATAGGGATCACTGTTTAGAAAAATTAAGACAGGGACGCGAGGAATCTCCTTCTCCCAAAAAGTCATGAGATTTTGGGACCATCTTCCTGAGAGGAAAATGGAAGCAGGACTTTAAATATTTTTGAGACTGAGGTAGATGGAGAGATATTTGGTAGAAAGGGGGTGAAAGGTTACTGTGGATTGACAACAATGTAAAATGGGGAGCCTACTAATTTCCTGACATCCCTGTCAGACTCTGAGGCTGCTGCACATTACTTAACAAACGTCTCCCCAACATCTAGCTATCTATCTTCTAACTACAGTGGCTTGCAAAAGTATTCATACCCCTTGAACTTTTCCACATTTTGTCACGTTACAACCACAAACGTAAATGTATTTTATTGGGATTTTATGTGATAGACCAACACAAAGAGGCGCATAATTGTGAAGTGGAAGGAAAATGATACATGGTTTTCAATTTTTTTTACAAATAAAAAACTGAAAAGTGTGGTGTGCAAATGTATTCAGCCCCCTTTACTCTGATACCCCTAAATAAAATCCAGTGCAACCAATTGCCTTCAGAAGTCACCTAATTAGTAAATAGAGTCCACTTGTCTGTAATCTAATCTCAGTATAAATACAGCTGTTCTGTAAAGGCCTCAGAGGTTTGTTAGAGAACATTAGTGAACAAACAGCATCATGAAGCCCAAGGAACACACCAGACAGGTCAGGGATAAAATTGTGGAGAAGTTTAAAGCAGGGTAAGGTTATAAAAAAATATCCCAAGCTTTGAACATCTCATGGAGCACTGTTCAATCCATCATCCGAAAATGGAAAGAGTATGGCACAACTGCAAACCTACCAAGACATGGTCGTCCACCTAAAGTGACAGGCAGGGCAAGGAGAGCATTGATCAGAGAAGCAGCAAAGAGGCCCATGGTAACTCTGGAGGAGCTGCAGAGATCCACAGCTCAGGTGGGAGAATCTGTCCACAGGACAACTATTAGTCATGCACTCCACAAATCGGGCCTTTATGGAAGAGTGGCAAGAAGAAAGCCATTGTTGAAAAAAACCCATAAGAAGTCCCGTTTGCAGTTTGCCACAAGCCATGTGGGGGACACAGCAAACATGTGGAGGAAGGTGCTCTGGTCAGATGAGACCAAAATGGAAGTTTTTGGCCTAAATGCAAAACGCTATGTGTGGTGGAAAACTAACACTGCGCAGCACCCTGAACACACCATCCCCACTGTGAAACATGGTGGTGGCAGCATCGTGCTGTGGGGATGCTTTTCTTCATCAGGGACAGGGAAGCTGGTCAGAGTTGATGGGAAGATGGATGGAGCCAAATACAGGGCAATCTTGGAGGAAAACCTGTTAGAGTCTGCAAAAGACTTGAGACTGGGGCCGAGGTTCACCTTCCAGCAGGGCAACGACCCTAAACATACAGCCAGAGCTACAATGGAATGGTTTAGATCAAAGCATATTCATGTGTTAGAATGGCCCAGTCAAAGTCCAGACCTAAATCCAATTGAGAATCTCTGGCAAGACTTGAAAATTGCTGTTCACAGACGCTCTCCATCCAATCTGACTGAGCTTGAGTTATTTTGCAAAGAAGAATGGGCAGAAATTTCAGTCTCTAGATGTGCAAAGCTGGTAGAGACATAACCCAAAAGACTTGCAGCTGTAATTGCAGCGAAAGGTGGTTCTACAAAGTATTGACTCAGGGGGGCTGAATACTTTTGCACGCCACACTTTTCAGTTTTTTATTTGTAAAAACATTTGAAAACCATGTATCATTTTCCTTCCACTTCACAATTATGCACCACTTTGTGTTGGTCTATCACATAAAATCCCAATCAAATACATTTACGTTTGTGGTTGTAACGTGACAAAATGTGGAAAAGTTCAAGGGGTATGAAAACTTTTGCAAGCCACTGTATCTTCTATCTATCTCTACATAACTAAAACTCTGATCTTGTGCTCTTCCGGTTTGCGCGGTTTTTCTATTTGCGCAAAAACGGCACGCGATAGCGTTATGATTTTTTGCCAGCTCACTCACCGTTCTCCTGTGCTGCAAGTGTAGCAAGTTCTGATCGGTGGCATATTATAAAAGTTAGCGAGGTTCAAATATCTTAAAAACGGCGCGTTCGCAGATTGGTCTCCGATCCTGTCAGTCACCCGGGACGGCGACGCCCGGGCCAGGACAGCGACGCCCCTTCTGGCACACTGTCGCCGCACTGATTGGCCGGCTCCTCTGTCACAATAAAGCTGAAGGAGCGGAGCGAGCAGAGTGCGGAGCGGCCCAGAGCCTGGCCCACTGCTGCAACCTCGAGATTCTGGGGATTGAGGAGGGAGAGTGGGGGGATTGAGGGAGCAGGACACTGGTGGGGCCGGGGCCGAGTGCTGGTGGGGTCGGGCACTTGTGTGGCTGGGTGCACCGGCTCCCCTCCCGCTCCAGCCCCTTCCCCTCTGGTCCCCCTCGCTGGCTCCTGCACCCCTCCCCATGATACCCCCCTCTCCCCCATGGCTCTTCCCCCATTTTTTCTTCAGGTCCCTCCCTCCCCACACCTCCCTCCCTCACCCACACTCCCTCCCCCACACTCCCTCCCCCACCCCCACACCTCCAACGCCCACACACCGCTCCCCTTCTCCCCCTCCCCGCCCACATCCCCCTCCCCCCTCCCTCCCCCACCCCCTCCCCCCACCAACACACCCCTCTCCCGCCCACATCCCCCTCCCCCGCCCACACCCCCCTCCCCCGCCCACACCCCCCTCCCCCGCCCACACCCTTCCTTCTTTATTCTTGGTGGTATGTGGTTTTGAGTGTGTCTCTTATGGATGCCTGTACAAAATGGGATATTAGTATAGTTTAGTTTATCGTCACGTTTACCGAGGTACAGTGAAAAGCTTTTGTCGCGTGCTAACCAGCCAGCGGAAAGACAATTCGTTATTACAATCGAGCTGTTTACAGTGTATAGATACATGATAAGGGAATAACGTTTAGTGCAAGGTAAAGCCAATAAAGTCCGATCAAAGATAGCCCAATGAGGTAGATAGCAGTTCAGCACTGCTCCCTAGTTGTGGTAGGATGATTCAGTTGCCTGATAACAGCTGGGAAGAAACTGTCCCTGTATCTGGAGGTGTGCGTTTTCACACTTCTGTACCTTTTGCCTGATGGGAGAGGGGAGAAGAGGGAGTGGCCAGGGTGCGACTCGTCCTTGATTATGCTGCTGGCCTTGCCGAGGCAGCGTGAGGTGTAGATGGAGTCAATGGGAGGGAGGTTGGTTTGTGTGATGGTCTGGGCTGCGTCCACAATTCGCTGCAATTTCCTACGATCTTGGATGGAGCTGTTCCCAAACCGTGCTGTGATGTATCCCGAAAAAATGTTTTCTGCGGCGCATCTGCAGAAGTTGGTGAGAGTTGTTGGGGACAGTGCTTGCTTAGTCGTTGCTTGAATATGGGTTGTCCAGACATTGTTGGTTATATTGACTCCTAGGAACTTGAAGTTTTCAACCATCTCCACTTCCGCACCGTCGATGCAAACTGGGGTGTGAGTACCACTTCACTTCCTGAAGTCGATCACTATCTCCTTTGTCTTGCTGACATCGAGAGAAAGGTTGTTTTGTCTCGACACCAGGACACGAGGCTCTCAATCTCCCTCCTCTGGCTCACTGCTGCACCAATCAGTGCTGGTAAGTTGAGATAGACACAAAAAGCTGGAGTAACTCAGCGGGACAAATCGTAGACACAAAGAGCTGGTGTAACTAGAGTTAGCTACATTCAGTCTAGCAGCTTTACCTCTGCTATTTGTCTAGGAAATCAGGAACATCCAACAGCTTGGAGACGCTACTCTCTGTATCCTGAAAAATCCCTTGGGTGACATTATTAAAAAACAAATTAGATAAGCAGTTGAATAATTTTGCTTCTGGGATCATTCTGTCTCTAAATGGCCTGCTGCTACATATTTATTACCGGTTGTAATGCAAGGACTTCCTGAGATCATAAGTACAACATTTCAGTCATTTCTAAAAGGATGCTAAATATTATTTTATTATTTCTCTTTACCAATATTTTCCTTTCTTGACGATGCAGAAACTCCATCTTGTATTGCATTCTAGTTATTTTTGCACGACTATTATTTATTTATTTGTATGAATTCCTTCATTTGTGAGACTTAGTCGCAGAAGTTGTATTTTGCGGTGCTTTTACTGGAGTAAAATGATTCCGATCCCTCGAGAGTGCATGGTCAAGATAACATTTTACATGGAGTAATAATAAAAGATTTTCATTTTTACAATGCATTTCACAACCATTGTGCTTTGGGGCAAATCTCTTTATGGCCAATAAACATAATAAGTAGCAAATACAACATCTGCGTGGCACTGAGCGAGTTCTCCAAAAAACCCGTGACGTTGACCAAATTTTGATTGAGGTTCGAATAAAGGTCAGGACATGAGGGATAACTTTACAGCTTGTAACAGTCTTTTCGTCTGTGATAAATCAAAAGCAAGGTGCGTGAAATCGGAAGCAGGAAGTTCTGGGAACTGCAGGATGGGCAGTTACTGGATCATCTCGTTAACAGTTATAGAGTCATAGAGTGTGGAAACAGGCCCTTCTGCCCAACTTGCCCACACACCAGCCAACAAGTCCCATCTACACTAGTTCCACTTACTTGTGTTTGACCCATATCTCACCAAATCTGTCCTATCCATGTACCTGTCTAACTATTCCATTTGGAATATTTTGGAGGACCAAGAAACCAAGAACTGTTTCTTAAATGATGGGATAGTCCCAGCCTCAACTACCTCCTCTGGCAGCTTGTTCTATACACCCACCACCCTTTGTGTGAAAAAGTTACCCTTCAGATTCCAATTAAATATTTTCCCCTTCACCTTAACCCTATGTCCTCTGGTCCTCGATTCCCCTACTCTGGGCAAGAGATTCTGTGCATCTACCCGATTTTCATTGTTTCCCGTCAGTGCTTTTAAGTGATTTATTTTTTCTTTCAGCCAATGAACAAATGTCAAGCTCTGGTCCGAAGGGAATCTGTTGTTAATCTGGAGAACCTGAAGAAGTTGTACATCAGAAGGAGGTGGAAGGTTGGTAACGTTCTACCGCCAGACCATTCATCACAATATCATCGCCACTTGCTGTTCCTATCAGAAGTGTTTCTAATAAATCTCCCATTTCCTTACAGCTTACGTTTAGGATTGTATCATTTTGCAATCATTTGACTCGTTCATTCCTTAAGAATTCCTTAAGAAAGAAAGAAGAAACTCTGGTAAGTGGTGCAATATTAATGGACCTTACTTACCACAAGTATGTTTCCTGATTTTTAAAATATTGACCATAAAATATAAATAGCATCCCTTTCCCTTGGTTCTCTGGTCGAAATCATGCTATAACCAACTTAGCTTGCATAATACAAATAATGTTCTCTAATTCATCGATGACGTATGTGTCTAATTAAGGTTATGGAAACACATTACATAGTAGAACCATAATGTGGGTTTCCATGACGCTAATTGGACCAACGCAATTGATGAATTGGCGAACATTATTTGTATTATGCCGCCCAAAGTAGTTATAATGTAATTTCGACCTGAGAACCACATAAAACTTGATGTGCAGAAAAATATGCTGTCTTCTATAAAAAAACAGTCAGGGCGGAGAAAAACACTGCTTCCATGTAACCTCCCCACCGTAATCAGACATCATTGCTAGTTTCACAGTGGGTGGTCATTAAAAATGACAAATGATCACTTCTAGTGACACTTGTGCTAGGATAACACAAATTAAACAATGTAACATACACCTTTAGTGTACAGTAGCAAAAATAAACATCAGATCCCACCTTGCACCCTTTTCTCTTCTCCACTTCACCTCCAGCTATGGTTACTCTCTCCTCCCTTCTCTCCCTCACTTGACTCATTGCAAATCAACCCGTCCTCCCAGTCGCCGGCCATTTCCACACCCCTTCCCCTCACCTCCACCAGTGAGCTTTCTCCCCCCCATCTCCACCAGTCTGAAGAAGCGTCCCGTCCTGAAGTGTCCTCTGACCAGTACCCTCTACAGATGCTTAAGAAGGAACTGCAGATGCTGGAAAATCGAAAGTAGACAAAAATGCTGGAGAAACCCAGCGGGTGAGGCAGCATCTATGGAGTGAAGGAAATAGGCGACGTTTCCGGTCGAGACCCTTCTTCAAATTGAAGAGTCTGAAGAAGGGTCTCGACCGGAAACGTCACCTATTCCTTCGCTCCATAGATGCTGCCTCACCCGCTGAGTTTCCCCAGCATTTTTGTCTACCCTCTACAGATGCTGTCTGATCCGTTTAGTTCCACCAGAAGTTTGTTTTTTCACTCAAGCTCCCAGCATCTGCAGTCCCCTTTCATGATACGGTAGAACTTAATTTATCCCAGAGGGAAATTAATCTGCCAACAGGCATAAAACACAACATACATGAAACATTAAATTAAAGTGACGAGTGGAAAGGATTGGGGATGTGCAAAGATTGGGGAGGGGAGTCAGTCCACCCCACGACAGAAGGGGGAGGAGTTGTACAGTTTGATAACCACAGGAGGGAAGGATCTCCTGTGGCGTTCTGTGCTGCATCTTGGTGGAACCAGTCTGTTGCTGAAGGTGCTCCTCAGGTTGACCAGTGTGTCATGGAGGGGGTGAGCTGTATTGTCCAGGAGGCTCCGCAGTTTGAGGAGCATCCTCCCCTCCAAGACCCACCTCCCATGAATTCAACTCCGCCCCCAGGACGGAGCCAACAATGACGCTGTTCTTTTGGTTGCAGAGAGCGTATGAAAGTGACAATGAAGACAATGGTATCAAAAGAAGAGTAAGCAGGCCAAGGAGACGCAGCAGCACGTCATAAATCGATATGTGGAGGTGTTGCCTTGAAGAGAGCAAGCCTGAGGGTTATCCCTGTAACGTGCTAGGATCAACAGGCCTGGACCCGCATCAAAGCTACTTCTGCCTGTTGGTGGGTTGGGCTCAGTGGATGGACGAAGCCACTTTTAAGTGTAGAGATCGGTTTAGTTATGAGAGGCCGTGTTACAAAGGGTCATGCTTTCTTTAATAAGGCACTTGGAAAAGAAAAGTGTGCAATACATGTTTAGTATAATTCATCGTGAAAATATTTGTTTCTGTTTCGGCAAACCTTTTAAAGTCTGGACTTGTTGAAATACCGTTCTTGTGATTGCTCCAACACTCGCGCCACTGAGCAGTGAGAGGTGGCTCAGTGCCAGTGTGAACGCTCCTCATATCAACAATGTCACCGTGGATGGTCTGTGTGGCATCGAACACACGGCCATGTGCAAACAGAGCTGGGGTAGAGGGAGGGGAAGGGATAAAGGAATGGGAGACACTATAGATTTAGTAAGGCTCTGTTAAATGTGTAGGCCCTACAGTAACAGCAGTGGTATTTGATTGTGGGTGAGTGCTGGACTAAACCTGCTGTCGGATAGTCACGTGCAAACGTCCCTTGCATGCTGAGGCAGAATAAACCACAGCCAACAGCTATAAGTGTAGATCACAACATGGATAGGACATTAGTGAGAGGCAGGCAACAAAATGCTGGGGTCACAATGTCTGATTTCAACTAATGTTTATTTTTATATAATCGTAGCTTTAGATTTTTAAAATAAAAACATTATCGGCGAAACAAAGTTTTATTTGGCACAACATAATAAGGTGTGAGATAAGTCTGTTGAAAGTCAGATGAACTAATACTGGTGTGTACGTACTGTCATCAGTCTGGCCCGTTCACAATGTTGAACAGCGTGTTTTACGCTCTTGCATGTGTGGACACTGTTCCAGATTAATGGGTTAAAGTCTGCATAAAGCGCTGAGTCATCCTTATTGATAAATGTGTACGGATCCACAGTTTATATAATTAAAGAGTGGACAATAAATACCAACTGTGTGACTTACACAACATGAACAAAGATATCAAGAGCATTGGCAGATGGGAAGGAGCTGGACTTCAGCGCAGAGTTTTAGCCATGGAGGCAGGAGGGGCTTGCTCCTCCATAAGCCTAGAAATTACCCAGTTAAGGTCTCAAACATTGTCATTGCTAAATCCTATGGATATGAATAATGTGGATGTAATGTTGTCAAGTTGCACATGCAGCAGGCATTAAAATGCGTTGGTTGTTCAGCTCAGTATAAGTGCTGAGGTTGTGTGTAGGGAGATCTAAATAAACTAGTTGCCACTCACACTGTCACTGAGCTTCTCATATGTTTCTGAATCATTGATGTGAGAGACATGGATGAGCACTAACTATGTCACTTTCTCCAGAGTGATTATATCTGCTGTCAATGAGCCGTCAGTTTTGTCTGATCTTTCTGTTTTTAATGAAACCCTGTGTGATGCGTTGGATTCTCCACTGTGACATAGAGAACTGGTGATCTATCCTGTGGGTTGTTACTGCCTCTCCATGCAGTTTGTGCATCGTTGGCTGTTTTAACTTGGCAATGGAGGATCTCACTGCAGTCACATTCACTGCAAATGTACCCAAACTGAAAACAACTTTCTTATTCTCAAACACACACAACACAACAGAAATGTGCAATCTAAACCCCTTACCTCTCCAACACACAACATCAAACCATAGCAATTAGTCACCAGTTCACAAGTTATAGGAGTAGAATTAGGCCATTCGGCCCATCGAGTCCACTCCGCCATTCAATCGTGGCTGATCTCGGCCTCCTAATCCCATTTTCCTGCCATCTTCCCATAACCCTTGACACCCGTTCTAATCAAGAATTTGTCTATCTCTGCCTTAAAAATATCCACTGACTTGGCCTCCACAACCCTCTGTGGCAATGAGTTCCACAGATTAACTACCCTCTGACTAAAGAAGTTCCTCCTCACCTCCTTTCTAAAAGAGCACCATTTAATTCTGAGCCTGTGACCTCTGGTCCTAGACTCTCACACCAGTGGAGGCAGGAATTTGTAGAAAATTACAATTAATATATTTGCAATAAACTAAGAGCCAGAATGGGTCTTAAAGAAATCTATTAATTACATCATGTACCGGTCCTACTTGCTCAAGAAGGTTTTGTCCCGCAAAATCAATTACTAGTTAAAGCTGTGTTTTAGCAATTCATTAATTTTCCAGAGGCATGTACTAAGTAAAGACAGCTGTGACTTTACTTTCTCAAAACAGAGGACATTTTAATTGTTCAGCTTCAAGTTTCTGTGCACCTGATGCTCTGTGTAGTTGTCCATGAATGACTTTCACGTTCGATCCGATTTTATTCATGCTATCTTGGAGAGATGCTGGAGCTTCTTTTTGCAGAAAACAATATTTAACTTAAAAATTATGCGCTGTTCAAAAATTAAAATCCATTCTTCCCTCAGCAAAGAAACAGGACTATGAGCAAGCAGATGGAATAGATTATATCACTTCCATGCGATGGTGCAAGCTAAGGACTATGCAATAGAGCGGGTGCAGAAGATATTCGCCAGGTTGTTGCCTTCATTGGAGGACTTTGGGAAGAGTTTAGATAGGTTGGGCTTGTTTTCCCTGGAGTAAACGAGGCTGAGGGGTGACCTGATGAAAGATTATCAGAGACATTGACTTGGTGGATAACCAGAATCTTTTTTCCCATGGTAGGGTTATCAAACACAAGAAGGCACAGTTTTAGAGGTGGGAGGTAGATGATTTAATAGGGATTTTAAGGCTAAACCTATTTGCACAGAGACTGCGTTATTTCTAGAACACACAGCCAGAGGAGGTGGTGGGATTAAATACCAGGATTGTGAATAGCACACCAGAGTCAGGCGGTGAGCTCAACCTGTCCAGCATGCCAGCTTTGTTTGCCATCACTTGGGATTATTTCCATTGGAAAAAATCTCCTTTGCCAGGTGTTCACATCAGCCTGTCTAAACTATTTGCACAAAATATTCTTCTGCCAGGTTTCATCAACAGAAACATTTGCGATGACAGACAGCAATATCCGAATATCTAAGAATCATCACAGCTTTAACCTTTACTTCAATCGTTACAGCATTATAATCTCACCAGCAAGTGACTGTCCCCAGGATCACACTGCGTCTTGCTGCTGCCTTTCATTTAATATTAACCTAGATACATATTTTTTTAAATTAGCAGTATAGAGTTCTAAATTAACCTGAAATTTGGAATAAATTTCAATATTTGTTCATTATATGTGTATTTAACACTGATAAACTATATAACGTGACAATTGTAGAACTGATGTGTACAATATTTTTAATCCTGTGAACATATTAAAAGTTTGACAAAGGTTAGAATAGATAAACCCAAACTCATGATACGGAGCAGGGATTTGTTTCTTTGTGATATTAATTAAAGCTGTCTCCACCCGGGTATTGAACTGTGTATATATTAAGAATTTGATTGAAATTTTGTACAGTATTTTTCTATAAATAAAGTTCTGAATATTCATTGTCAATATACAGGCCTATTTATTCTCTTCCTCCAAATCTTACAGAAACAAATCCCTTGCACTGTTTCCTAATAATATCTTCATTACAGGCAGAAACATAGAAAATACGTACAGGAGGAGGCCATTCGGCCCTTCGAGCCAGCACCGCCATTCATTGTGATCATGGCTGATCGTCCCAAATCAATAACCCGTGCCTGCCTTCTCCCAATATCCCTTGACTCCACTAGCCCCTAGAGCTCTATCTAACTCTCTCTTAAATCCATCCAGTGATTTGGCCTCCACTGCCCTCTGTGGCAGGGAATTCCACAAATTCACAACTCTCTGGGTGAAAAAGGTACAATGAAAATCTTACGTAAGATGGTCGTACAAATCTGATTACAGTGGTACTGGAGAGGACAGTCGGAGGGACAACTTCTATCAAGGCTTTCTGCATGGAACCCAAAATAAGAAGGGGATGATCGCTTTGATGGGATTGTCCTCTTGGGTCTCTAATAGTCAGCGAGAATTAGGGGAACAAATTTGCAGGGAGATTGAAAATACCCGTAGGAGTAATAGGAATGTAATAATTGGTGATTTTAATTTTTCTAATATTTACAGTCCTGCCATTGTGCTGAGGGATTAGATGAGGCAGAATTCATCAGTGTGTCTAGGAATGGTTTCTCAAGCAACAAGTACATGCCCGGTTTAAAGCAGCATCTGCAGTTCCTTCCTACCCAATCAGGGAACTACAGACTGGTGAGCCTAACGTCAGTGGTGGGTAAGTTACTCGGGGGGGGGGGGGGGGTTTGAAGGAAAGCATTTATTTGAATTTATATAGGCAAAGACTGACTAGAGCCAGCATGGCTTTATTTTCACAAAATTGATTGAGCTTTTTGAGGAGGTCACCAAGAGGGTTACGGAGCCAGGCCTTTGACAAGGTCCCACATGGTAGCTGGTCCATAAAGTCAAAATACATGGGATTCAGGGCTCAGTGATATGAGATGGTGAGAGCTAGGGTGGATTGGAGACTTGTGACGACTGTTGTGCTGCAGGGATCGGTGCTGGGTTTCTAATTGTGTATATTAATGATTCGGAAAAGAATACAGGTGGCATGATTAGCAGTTTTGTAGATGAACCAAAATTCGGAAGAATAAACGGTGAAGAATGCTGTCTATGGTTTCAACAGGATCTGGATCAACTAAGAGGGGCAAGTTGGACCAAAGGGTTTGTTTCCATGCTGAAGAACTATGAGTCTACAATACAGAATAATACAAGCCACACACTGAACGGTGTGATGAATAGATGGTGTGATAAAGGAAGAGTGAGCGGAGGAGTATTGCCGCAGAATCAACTGACCTAGAATGACTGGTGAAGACCAGTAGTTTAGTTTCGAGATACAACACGGAAGCAGGCCCTTCGACCCACCGAGTCCGTACCGACCAGCGACCCCCGCATATTAGGCAAACAGTAGGGACAATTTTACATTTATACTAAGCTAATTAACCTACAAACCTGCACGTCTTTGGAGTGTGGGAGGGAACCGAACGTCTCGGAGAAAACCCACGCAGGTCACGGGGAAAACGTACAAACTCCGTACAGACAGCACCCGTAGTCAGGATCGAACCTGGGTCCCTGGTGCTGGAATGCAGCAACTCTACCAGTGCGCCACCTACAAGGAAACGGTTTATTTCGGGAACATGCCACAGAGATTCTCCAGATGGATCTCTGTAGTAAAACCATAAACAATACTCGTTTTTCAAAGTCATAATCGTTTTTCATTCTAGAATTTTTTTTTTATTGCTGAAAATAAAATATGTGAAACTGAATTTACCGTCTCCCAATAACTGATATTGATAGTCATCCAATGTAGACAAAAATGCTGCAGAAACTCAGCGGGTGAGGCAGCACCTATGGAGCGAAGGAATAGGTGAAGTTTCGGGTCGAGACCCTTCTTCAGACTGATATGGGGGTGGGGGGGGGGGGGGGGAGAAGAAAGGAAGACGCGGAGATAGTAGACTGTGGGAGAGCTGGGAAGGGGAGGGGAAGGAGGGAGAAAGCAAGGACTACCTGAAATTGGAGGTCAATGTTCATACCGCTGGGGTGTAAACTACACCAGCGAAATATGAGGTGCTGTTACTCCAATTTGCGGTGGGACTCACTCTGGCCATGGAGGAGGCCCAGGACAGAAAGGTCGGATTCGGAATGGGAGGTGGAGTTGAAGTGCTGAGCCACCGGGAGATCAGGTTGGTTAGTGCGAACCGAGCCGAGGTTTTGGGCGAAGCGATCGCCAAGCCTGCGCTTGGTTTCACCGATGTAGAGCAGTTGACACCTAGAGCAGTGGATGCAATAGATGAGGTTGGAGGAGGTGCAGGTGAACCTCTGCCTCACCTGGAAAGACTGCTTGGTTCCTTGGATGGAGTCGAGGGGGGAGGTAAAGCGACAAGTGTAGCATTTCCTGCGGTTGCAAGGGAAAGTACTCGGTGAGGGGATGGTTTGGGTGGGAAGGGACGAATTGACCAAGGAGTTACGGAGGGAGCGGTCTCTACGGAAAGCCGAAAGGGGAGGAGATGGGAAGATGTGGCCAGTGGTGGGATCCCGTTGGAGGTGGCGAAAATGTCGGAGGATTATCTGTTGTATGTGACGGCTGGTAGGGTGGAAGGTGAGGACAAGGGGGACTCTGTCCTTGTTACGAGTGGGGGTCCCATGTCATTGGTGAAGCAGCTGCTTTACAGAAAAACAGAGAGGGGGATAAGACAACACTAGTGCAGCGGGTAGAGCTGCTGCCTCAGTGCCAGAGACCCTGATTCGATCCTGACCTTGGGTATTGTCTGTGTGGAGTTTGCATTTTCTCCCTGTGACCATGTGGGTTTCCTCCAGGTGCTCCGGTTTCCTCCCATATCCCATAGATGTATAGATTATTGGGTAAATTGGCCTCTGAAAATTGCCCCTAGTGTGTCGGGAGTGTAAAGTGGGATAACTTAGAAGTAGCGTGAAAGAGTGATTGATAGTTAGCATAGACTCGGTGAGCTGAAGGGCCTGTTTCCATTCTGTATCTCTAAACTAATAATTGGTCATTATGATCAATGCTGCATGGAGCGGCTGAAACTAACAGCATTCTCCAGTGATATTCTCCACAGGGTTAGAAAATGATTACTGGCCTTCCAGATCCTGGAAATGAATAAGAAAATTACGCATTTCCAATATAAATTGCAACATTTTATGCTTCAATTAATGAATTGGCAATTAGGTGAAGTACATCTTGTACTGAAGACAACAATATTCACTTATGAATGTCTCTTTGTTAAAGAGAGAGTTTTACCAATGAACCATTTGGAGATACTTAGCGATACTTCGGCCCACTGATTCCACACTGACCAGCGATCCTCACACATTAACACTATCCTACACACTCCAGAGGGTGTACTGGGAGAAAACCCACGCGGTCACGGGGAGAATGCAACACTCCGTACAGACAGCACCCGTAGTCAGGATCGAACCCGGGTCTCTGGCGCTGTGAGGCAGCAACTCTACCGCTGCGCCACCGTGTGAAATAGCTCCAGAATAAAAATAAACTCACTAATATAAGACCAGCTTTATGAAATAAACATAGTTTTCAAAATATTGGTATGATTTCCAGGTGGCAAGCGCTGCTGGTCCGTATCATGGCACACAGGCACTGCAAGCCAAAGATTCTATAACGATAGGATCTTTGCTGCAAGCTTGCTCATCCCAGACTTAATGTGAAAGGTTTCAGTCGGATCAGTGAGTGATGGGGTGAGGCATGGCAAAGAGGGAGCTGATGACTTATCGGGAGTTCTGTCGATATTTAACCAGATAATGGATGAATGGTTCTTTATTATTACGTATGCACAGTGAACTTCTTGCACAGTTTGCCACATTTGCCGCCATGTCTAAAGTCGGGTTCACATGCTGGATGTACTGGAGCTCCCCGAATCAGGTAAGCCCAGGCTGCTGCAGGGCCCCCTCCATCACTCTCGGCCAGCTCGGGCAGAACCCTCTTCCACCTGGCACCGTGACCCGCGTGATGGCCAGCTTGGCCAGGCCCAGGAACAACCCAATCCTCGGTCCATAGAAAATAGGTGCAGGAGTAGGCCATTCGACCCTTCAAGCCAGCACTGCCATTCAATATGATCATGGCTGATCATCCAAAATCAGTACCCCGTTCTTGCTTTTTCCTCATATCCCTTGATTCCGTTAGCCCTAAGAGCTTGAAGAGCTAAAGAGCTAATATCCGTTCTTGTTTGGCTCCGCGACGCATCGCAGGAACTTTCTGCTGCCGCCACCACGCTGTGCCTGTCAGTCCGTGTACAAGATGGCGGTCAGAGGGGAGAGTGGACGCTGGCGCGAATTTGTCGCCGCTGCTCTCTCCTCAAATTGTGTTTCTTATTTTCTTTTGGTGCTCTTGAAATTGAATTCTGTCCTTGATTTGTGTACTGTGGTGTTTTTATATTTAATTTATTCCGATTATGTGTTTTGTATTTTTTTTTTTTTTTTTTTGATTCTATGCATTGTAAGGTGTCCTTGGGTTTTAGAAAGGCGCCAGTAAATAAAATGATTATTATTATTATTATTATTATCCAGGGATCTCAGTTTTACCATTCACATCTAGTCAACATTTGAAATATACATCAGCTGAGATTTCCTCTCCAATTTCAGCAATGTCACGGGCGTTTCACAGTCTATTTCGAATCCCTAGATTGTCATTGACAAGTATTTTTTTTAACTTAAGTCATTCACAAAAGATATTTGTATAACTCTGCTGCGAATCAAGTCACCAATTCGAAATGTGACATTTCACAAGTGTGCTGGGACGGAAATCCTACTTGGCAACGATAACTATGTTAGTGATATTGGATTAATTTGCTAACTTACTTACTTCCTGCCTATGATGCCTCCTGGCATGTAGGGCAGCAACGAAGGTCCTCCACTCCTGTCTGTTCTGGGCTAGCTTCTGGACACTACCCCAGGTCAGGGCCATTGTTTTCATTTCCTCCTGTACAGTTCGACGGCAGGTGGTTTTGGGTCTCCCTCTTTTCCTTTTCCCCCCAGTGCCGGGCTATTCTTGGGATGCTGTCTGGTACATTCATCCCAACATCTGTCGATAGCCCTGGAAGTCCATCACGCCCAGTAGTGTTGGTTGCTTCAGTTGCTGTTTCTGTAACATATTTGTTTTACGAGACAGGGTTGTTAGCCCTGTGCTCAACCTCCAACCTGGAGGACCAGTGGATCGCTCTTAGTCTCGCCTCTATCCTTTGACCTGTCCAGCATGGGAGACCCTAACAGGAGACGAATCTCCCGCTGGCATAGCTCTAGGGGTCACTGAGACACACAAGCTCCCCGACCACGACAAGGTTGCAATCCAATGGGGAGAATTTGCTAACACCATCTGGGAATGTGAATCATACTGAAAGAATCTGTGGCAGACGCAAATGAGTGCGGGGGAATTCTTTGAACAAAATATGCCAGAATAAAATGCAGGAGCATTCTAACAAAGCAAGTTAAGACATGATTACAACATAATGGACCCATCGACAAGGACTGCTGATTCCCAGGACAAGTAAAAGTATAAAAGTGAGATGAAACCATTTCCAGACATTAAACTAGGAAGTTCTTGAAACTAAGAAGTCTGTGGAATTCTCTGCCTCAGAAGCGGGTTCTCTGGATGCTTTCAAGAGAGAGCTAGATAGGGCTCTTAAAAATAGCGGAGTCAGGGGATATGGGGAGAAGGCAGGAACGGGGTACTGATTGGGGATGATCAGCCATGATCACATTGATTGCGCTGCTGGCTCGAAGGGCCGAATGGCCTACTCCTGCACCTATTGTCTACTGTCTATTATTCTGAACCTTTCAGTTTCAGAGATTTGGAAAAGGAATGATTCAAAATCATACCCTCAAGGTTACAGTTCCCTGGACTTCTTCCCAGGAGCAGCATTAATATTTTGAAAACTTTATTTTGAAAATAAAATATAAAAATAGCATATATTTTTATAATGCTATATAAAAATAGCATAAATATAAAAAAGCATTACAAGATGAAATGGAAACCATTTTTCACAGGTTTTGACAGAGAGGTGAAGGTAGATTGGCAGTAAAGATGCATATTTGTGGTGATAGCTGACAACCTACTGATCTAAATCAGATGTTTATAACAAGACAACTATACGGACTTCACGAAGATATATACAAAATGCTGCAGTCACTCAGCGGGTCAGGCAGCATCTCTGGAAAAAATAGGTGATGTTTCGGGTCGAGACACTTCTTCTAAACCGAAACGTCACCTGTTCCTTTTCTCCAGAGATGCTGCCTGACCCGCTGAGTCCACAGATGCTGCCTGACCCGCTGAGTCCACAGATGCTGCCTGACCCGCTGAGTCCACAGATGCTGCCTGACCCGCTGAGTCCACAGATGCTGCCTGACCCGCTGAGTCCACAGATGCTGCCTGACCCGCTGAGTCCACAGATGCTCCCTGACCTGCTGAGTCCACAGATGCTGCCTGACCCGCTGAGTCCACAGATGCTGCCTGACCCGCTGAGTCCACAGATGCTGCCTGACCCGCTGAGTCCACAGATGCTGCCTGACCCGCTGAGTCCACAGATGCTGCCTGACCCGCTGAGTCCACAGATGTTCCCTGACCTGCTGAGTCCACAGATGCTGCCTGACCCGCTGAGTCCACAGATGCTGCCTGACCCGCTGAGTCCACAGATGCTGCCTGACCCGCTGAGTCCACAGATGCTGCCTGACCCGCTGAGTCCACAGATGCTGCCTGACCCGCTGAGTCCACAGATGCTGCCTGACCCGCTGAGTCCACAGATGCTGCCTGACCCGCTGAGTCCACAGATGCTGCCTGACCCGCTGAGTCCACAGATGCTGCCTGACCCGCTCAGTCCGCAGATGCTGCCTGACCCGCTGAGTCCACATTTTGCTGACCTGCATTTTGTGTCTGCCCTTGGTGTAAACCAGCATCTGCAGTTCCTTCCTACATGCCTCTGTGATGTCCCATCTCTTGTTGCTAATGCTCGAGGTGGGGGTCACTAACTCTGCAGTGGAGCCATTTTATGATGCATGTTCCCAGGTCCACGTTCCTTCCTCTGGTAAGGGACTGCGATCTATATCAGACATTCCTTCATGCGGGAATACGTGACATTACTATGTGCAAGCTAGCTGTTGGATCAATCACAGCCTTCAAGTTGCACACATGATCTGCAGTGCAAAAATAACCATTTGTTTTTTAGTCAAATTGATTCATGAAATAAATATCAGCCACGAAAAAGGCTCAAACCTGCAAGGTCGTGTCCATTTCCCTCCACAAATGTTGCCTGACCTGCTGAGTTCCTCTTTGTTTCTTGGCCCAAGAACCCCGAATCTGCAGGTTCTGTGTCTCCACCAGGAATAACTCCCTTGTTCTTAGAGATAAGTGCCAGTACCTTTTGTGCTAACCAGAGGCACCAGGCAGAACATTCCCCACTACAACATTTTATTGAAAAGCAGAAATCTCTGACTGTACAACATTCCCTCAGTGGCAGTTTGGATTTCTGTGCTTCTGTCTTTGAAAGGGGATTTGAATTCACAATCTTCTGATTCAGATAGCAGGCTACTACAACTGATATTTTTAGTTTAGTTTAGTTTAGAGATACAGTGTAGAAACAGGCTCTTCGGCCCACCAAGTCCACGGCGATTAACAATCACCCAAAAACTCGTTCTATCCGACACACTATGAAGAGTTTACAGTCACTAATTAACCTACAAACCTGTACGTCTTTGGAATGTGGGAGGAAACCAGAGCATCCAGCGGAAACCCAGGCAAAAATGTGCAAACTCCACGCACACAACCAAAGATCCTATAGCGGAGCAAGATAGACCACTCCTGCTAAATGCAATGGGCTGACGTGTAGTACGCAACGGAACGGAAGCCTTTTTTCCATCCATTTCCGTAACCGATCCCTACCCGACCCGCAGTGTAATCTTTTATTTTTATGAGGATGTTTCCTAACCGTCTTCCATCTCCGCACTATTATCCTATGGGATCTTTGGTGCGGAGACGGAAGCTGGTTACGGAAATGGGTTACCCATGAATCTGCCCATGACCGTACTACGTCTTTTTCGTCGAGTGGACTATCTTGCTCGCCATAGGATCTTTGCACACAACACCCAAGGTCAGGATCGAACCTGGGTCTTTGGTACAGTAAGGCAGCAACTATACTGCTGCACCACTGTGCCGTCCACTTCTGTGAGGCTGCCGATCCGATCCGACCCACCCATTGGACAAGATTTGCCAAGAGATTGGAAAGAGGAAGGGTCCTGAAATGAAACGTCATTGATCCATTTTCCCCAGGGATGCTGCCTCACCCGCTGAGTTATGCCGGTACTCCGTGTTCTGACCCATGATTAAGTTGATACCAAATCTACATTGCTTTGTTGATGTGGGAGACTACAGGGCAGACGCCTCCCGGCATGCTGCAGGGTGGCTGAGGCCAGAGCCCCGCGGGTCGGTGCCCGCGCCTGATGGAGCCCATGGTCGCAGCCCGCGCGCCGCGAGGCGATGGAGCCTACGGGTGGTGCCTGGGTCGGTGCCATGGAGGCGTCCGGAGAGGACCCGGCAGCGACAATGGAGAGGTCGGTGCGGCGGTTGATGGGGGCGCCAACCGACGGACAAGGACGAACACGTGGAGTGAGGACGGCGCTGCCGAGGGAACGAACAAAGGAGGACCCGGCGTGGGGGAGGGGGAAGAGCAACGGGGACCCGGCGTGGGGGGGGGAAGTGGGGGGGTGGGGGAAGCACAAAGAGGGAACTGTCGCAGGAAGGGAGGGGGGGTTTGTAACTTTGTACGCACCCTTTATGGACGACTATTTGCATACCTTAGCAAAGCATGCACGCAAAGAATTTTGCTGTGACTTGTCACATGTGACAATAAGGTATTCAATGGAATTAAACTACAGATGCTGGAATCTGGAGCAAAAACCTAAACTGCTGGAATCTGCATTTCTAGTAGAAGTTTTAACTGTCGTACTTGTGCTTTTTGCAAAACCTTTAACTCCAACATTCCATCTGCGTTTCTTTGAAGATTATTCCTTTGATTTCCAATGACCACGTAATTGGATGTGAGCACGAGTGATTGATGTTACCGAGTCCTATACTTGAATGGGTACCTAGTTATCAATGCCTTGATTTTAAAGTTCATGTACGTGCATTGAAATCCTTCATGGGTCTCACCCCTCATATCACTGTTACCGTCTGCAGCCCCTCGAGGCTCATATCTGTGTTCCTCCAATTCTGACCTCTTGTGCATGTACGAGTTTAAATTCTCCAACGTCACTAAATCCTTTTTATCTCCTTCAAAGTTGTTTTGAAAATCCACCACTCGTTTCACGTTATGTTTTGTGTTGGTCCTGTAACATTGCATGGACGTTTTAGTAAAGGTGTAAAAATAAAAGTAAAACTGAAGCTTATTAATCTATTCTATGATTTTTGTGGACATGACGGGTGGTGCAGTGGTGGAGTTGCTGCCTTGCAGCACCAGAGACCCGGGTTGGATCCTGACTACAGGAGCTGTCTATAGGGAGTTTGTACGATCTCCTTGTGACCGTGTGAGATTTCTCTGGGTACTCCGGTTTACTCCCACATTACAAAACATGTACAGGTTTGCAGGTTAATTATCTTCAGTGAAATGTATATTGTCCCTTGTGTGTAGGATAGTGCTAGTACAGGGTGATCTCGTTGGGCCAAAGGGCCTGTTTCCGTGCTGTATTTCTACGTTTAAAAAAAAGACTGCCTGAGCAAGGTGACTGAGTGTAGAAAGCAAGGTGCGGTTGCTGCATTGAGTAAATTAATTTTCCATATTATGGTTTAGGAACATGCACATGTTTCTTGTTTGGTTTAGAGATACAGCGCGGAAACCGTTCTTTCGGCTCACCGGGTTCGCACCGACCAACAATCCCCCCACACTCACACTATCCTGCACACACTAGGGACAATTTACATTTATACCAAGCCAATTAACCTGCAAAATGTATATCTTTGGAGTGTGGGAGGAAACCAAAGAGCTCAGAGAAAACCTACGCAGGTCACAGGGAGAACGTACAAACTCCGTACATAATCACAATCATACTTTATTAGCCAAATGTTTTGCAACATTTGAGGAATTTCATTTGCCAAGTCAGTCATACAAATAAAAAGCAACGGAACACACAAAACACATTTTAACATAAACATCCATCACAGTGACTCCTCCACATTCCTCACTGTGATGGAAGGCGAAAAAAAGTTCAATCTTTTCCCTTTGCTCTTCCGCAGTCGGGGGCCTCGAGCCCTCCGTTGACAGGATGATCTTGACTCCTGTAGCCTGCAGCGTTTGGCCCTCCGCGTCGAGGCAATCAGCTCCTGCATCGGGAGGATGTCAGCTCCCCCACGCCAGATGAACGAACCTCGCGTCGGGGCTGGTCGAACCTTCCATGACATTGGAGCTCCCGACATCCACGGCATCTCCAGAGACTGTGAGGCCCCGATGTAAAGATTGCAGGCCGCTGTAGGAGCGATCCCAGGCAAGGGATAGACTCCGATGTAAGTCCATGCCCCGCAGTGGGACCCAATGTCAGTCCGAGGAGGCCTCCAGCACCATCAATGGTAGGCCGCAGAGCGACCGGAGAATGCGATCCAAAAATGAATCGCATCTCCGGCAAGGTAAGAAACTGAAAGAAAAAGTTTCCTCCGACCCCTCCCCCTTCCCCCACATAAAACAAACCAGAGAACATTTACACAAACTTTTAACACACACTAAAATTTTTTAAAAAGACAAAAAAACTGACTGTTGGCGGGGCTCTGTACCAGCAGGGGCAATCGTACAGCGCCCCCTGGTGGTACAGACCTGTAGTTAGGATCGAACCCGGGTCTCTGGCGCTGTAAGGCAGCAGGTCTACCGATACGCCATCGTGCCAATGATACAATGTAGTCAAAAATAAATTGCTGGAAGAACTCTGCTGCATCTGTGGAAGCAAAAGGGACTGCGTCAGGACTTGAATTACAACCTTTCTCCAGTGGTTTAATTTTTGCTCCAGATTGCAGCATCTGCAGCCTCCTGTGCCTCTGACGTTGGGAAGTAATTTGATGGTGACGTTTACCTTTCACTGACTCTGTGAAGATGGTTTCTGAGCCCAGTCTCCAACGCACCCCCTCCTCGTGGAACCCCCCTCGTAGCCTTCCGTCTTTAGAACTCTTCATCAAAAACTGCCGCTGTGACATCAACCGCCTCAACTTCTCCACTCCCCTGTCTCACTCCAATCTCTCCCCCCCTGAACGCACTGCCATCGACTCACTCCGCAACAACCTAGATTGGGTTATCAAACCCGCCGACAAGGGAGGTGCCGTGGTAGTCTGGCGCGTCGATCTCTACAAAGCTGAGGCCACGCGCCAACTCTCGGACACCTCCTCCTACTTACCCCTGGACCATGACCCCACTGACGAGCACCAGGCCACCATCTCCAGCACCATCACCGACTTCATCCACTCCCACGCCCTGCCCGACCGAGCCTCCAACCTCATCGTTCCCCAGCCCCGCACGGCCCGATTTTACCTTCTCCCCAAAATCCACAAACCTGACTGTCCCGGTAGACCCATTGTCTCTGCCTGTTCGTGCCCCACCGAACTCATCTCCGCCTACCTCGACTCCATCCTATCCCCCTTGGTTAAATCCCTCCCTACCTATGTTCAAGACACCTCAGACACTCTCCGTCATCTCCGCGCATTCCACTCTCTAGGCCCTCACCCCCTCATCTTCACCATGGACGTCCAGTCATTGTACACCTCCATCCCCCACCAGGATGGTCTCGAAGCCCTTCGTTTTTTCCTCGACCGAAGAAGCAACCTATACCCGGCCACTGACACACTCCTCCGCCTAGCGGAGCTGGTCCTTACCCTCAATAACTTCTCATTTGACTCCTCCCATTTCCTCCAAATACAAGGCGTAGCTATGGGCACACGCATGGGCCCCAGCTACGCCTGCCTCTTTGTCGGGTACGTAGAACAATCCTTGTTCAATGCGTACCAGGGCCCCATCCCCGACCTCTACCTCCGCTACATCGATGACTGTTTTGGTGCCACCTCCTGCACCCACACACAACTGACTAACTTCATCCGCTTCACCACCAACTTCCATCCGGCACTCAAATACACCTGGACCATTTCCCACACTTCCCTACCATTCCTTGACCTCACTATCTCCATCGCAGGTGATAGACTTCTTACCGACATCCACTACAAACCTACCGACTCCCATGGCTATCTGGACTACACTTCTTCCCACCGTGCTTCCTGTAAGGACTCCATCCCCCACTCCCAATTCCTCCGTCTACGCCGCATCTGCTCCCAAGATGAGGCGTTCCACACCAGGGCATCCGAAATGTCCTCATTCTTCAGGGAACGGGGGTTCCCCTCCTCCACCATAGATGAGGCTCGCACCAGGGTCTCTGCCATACCCCGCAACACTGCTCTCTCTCCCCATCCCCCCCACTCACAACAAGGGCAGAGTCCCCTAGTCCTCACCTTTCACCCCACCAGCCGTCACATACAACAAGTGATCCTCCATCAGTTTCGCCACCTCCAACGTGACCCCACCACTCGCCACATCTTCCCATCTCCCCCCATGTCTGCCTTCCGCAAAGACCGCTCCCTCTGTAACTCCCTTGTCAATTCTTCCCTTCCCTCCCGTACCACTCCCTCCCCGGGTACTTTCCCTTGCAACCGCAAGAGATGCAACACTTGTCCCTTCACCTCCCCCCTCGACTCCATTCAAGGACCTAAGCAGTCGTTCCAGGTGCGACAGAGGTTCACCTGCATCTCCTCCAACCTCATCTATTGCATCCGCTGCTCTAGATGCCAGCTGATGTACATCGGTGAGACCAAGCGGAGGCTTGGCGATCGTTTCGCCGAACACCTCCGGTCGGTCCGCAATAACCAACCTGACCTCCCGGTGGCTCAGCACTTCAACTCCCCCTCCCATTCCGTATCTGACCTCTCTGTCCTGGGTCTCCTCCATGGCCACAGCGAGCCACACCGGAAATTGGAGGAAATGCACCTACATCCTGGGGGCTTGAACATTGAATTCTCCCAATTCTGCTAGCCCTTGCTGTCCCCTCCCCTTCATCAGCCCTCTGGTTGTCTCCTCCCCTCCCCCAGCCCTCGGGCTCCTCCTCCACCTTTTTTCCATTCTTCTCCCCACCCCCTATCTGTCTGAAGAAGGGTTTCGGCCCGAAACGTTGCCTATTTCCTTCGCTCCATAGATGCTGCTGCACCCGCTGAGTTTCTCCAGCATTTTTGTGTACCTGCCTTCAACTCTGCTGTGTGAGTTCTGTGTGGAGATGGCCTGTTGCAGATTTTTCATCGGTTTGTTATTGGAATATTTTGAAAACCACAAATCAAACATAGTCATGGACGAAATTTGGAAACGGCTAGAATGTCCCAAATTGCTACATATTTTGTGAAGTTTAACTTGACCTGGCGTGGGATCTTTCCCAGATGAAAATTTACGTGTCATAAACAACTTTCATCAATTTGGGATAACATTCTCCTCAGTGCTTGCTGCCTTTGAGGTGTTGTAAATCTTTTTCAAAGTTTTCGGCAACAAAGTTTTAAATGTTTGGCTGGAGTGTATTTAGGTTATTGTCAGAATGAGGTGGGATTTATGCAGTGTCTGTACTCGCTCACCATAAACCCTGCAGAAACAGTGTAAAGAGACAAGTACATAGGAAGACAGAGTCACCAGAGCAAAGACTAACAAGGAACTGTCGGCTTATCAAAAAAGTAAAGGAATTGGTCCTAAATTCTACAATCCAGATCTTTCTGAAATGAGTGGAGAAGCATCCTTGTGAGGGTTATATAACAGCAACCAATCTACACTAGATCAAGCAATGCTACAAAGCAAAAGACTTGGCTGAGCAGGTGGTTGGAGTTCCAGAGGTAGCAAAGAGGTGAGGCTTGGTTTCTGATCCAAAGCAGCTGTTGCCTAGCAGAGACACAAGGAACTGCAGCTGCTGGTTTACACAAAAAGACACAAAGTGCTGGAGTTACTGTCCTCCCTAAGCCCTGTTACAGAGAGCTAAGGGTGTGCCCTGGATTTTCCCTCCTGGATTAAATAAAGTTCTATCATATCGTAAAATAAATAAAATAAAATAATAATGAATAAATAAATACATGTTTCATGTGTTTTGTGTTTTATGACTGTTGGCAGATCAATTTTCCTCCAGGATAATTAAAGTTCTATCATTTCGTATCGTGTCAGTCAAGAGGTTATCAGAAAGTTGGCACAGAGGGAAAAGATCGGCCTTAATGAAGTCAGGTCAAAGGAATGGCCCTGTTCTGCTTCTTTTCCCTGTGTTCAACCTATTGGTTTTGATTAAGATAGTGGAAGTCTTGGCTAGAGTGGTAGACAAAAGTGCTGGAGAAACTCAACGGGTGCAGCAGCATCTATGGAGCGAAGGAAATAGGCAACGTTTCGGGCCGAAACCCTTCTTCAGGGTACCAGGGCCCATCCCCGACCTCTATTTAAATACCATTTGGCTGAGTGGATGTGGAGAGGATGTTTCCACTACTGGAAGAGTCTAAACTCAGAATAAAATGACGTACCTTTTGAAAGATGAGGAGGAATTTCTTTAGTCAGAGGGTGGTGAATCTGTGGCACTCATTATCACAGAAGGCTGTGGAGGCCAAGTCAATGGATATTTTTAAGGTGGAGATTGATAGATTGTTGATTAGTGTGTGTGTCAGGGGTTATGCGGAGGAGGCACGGGAATGGGTTGAGAGGGAGAGATAAATCAACCATGATTGAATGGCGGAGTAGACGATGGGCCAAATGGCCCAATTCTGCTGCTATAACCTGAACGTGAAGTGAAACTAGATATTTTATTGCAATCCATGTGGAAAAATGATCACAAATGCAGAGAGCACACTTTATACATTTTGATGGCATCATATAGTCTATAATTTTCCAGATTCTGAGGACCATAGTTCAAAATCTTAAAGTTATTTCATATCTCTGGAAGCGATTCCAAGAAGGCGAGTGCATTAATACCCAATTTAAAGACCCTTAGTTACTATGTTGCTAGGTGGACTGATTTATTTTGAAGGGGCTTTGATGATCAAAGGCTGTCTCCAATAGATTTGAACTAGATTAGTAAAGGCCAGAGCACTAAAAGTCAGCAGGGCATTTTATCAACAAAGGTATAATTAGTGTTATTGTTTGCTGGAGCAGTGAGTGTAGATTCACTGGAGGCGAATATTACAAAACATAAAGAATTATGATCAACAAACTTCATGGTCAACCTTGCATCTCAGAATGGATCTTAATCAAAGTGGATGTCAGATGTGAACTTCCCAGAGTTTGTTTTTTCTCTTTAGTTAGTTTAAATTAGTTTGCGTTTTAAATCAGTGTTAACTTATCTCAAGAGTTTATACATCTAGTGGTGGATGGGACTATTGAAGGACACAGTGCTTGGCTACAATACACTTGATGCATTCGATCAGGTGGAATGGAATACCTTTTTAAAGTATTACAAAAATTCAAATGGGAGATAATTTTATCCTATGGATAAAATTACTATATGATAAGCCAACGGCTAGAATACTGACTAATAACATACTATCTCAGAAATTTCAACTATCCAGGGGCAATAGACAGGGATGCGCTTTATCACCCCTTCTATTTGCCCTGGTGATTGAGCCCTTAGCAATATGATCATGGCTGATCATCCAACTCAGTATCCTGTACCTGCCTACTCCCCATACCCCTGACCCCTTTAGCCACAAGGGCCACATCTAACTCCCTCTTAAATATAGCCAATGAACTGGCCTTGACTACCTTCTGTGGCAGAGAGTTCCAGAGATTCACCACTCTCTGTGTGAAAAATGTTTTTCTCATCTCGGTCCTAAAGGATTTTCCTTAATCCTTAAACAGTGACCCCTTGTCCTGGACTTCCCCAACATCGGGAACAATCTTCCTGCATCTAGCCTGTCCAACCCCTTAAGAATTTGTAAGTTTCTATAAGATCCCCCCTCAATCTTCTAAATTCTAGCGAGTACAAGCCGAGTCTATCCAGTCTTTCTTCATATGAAAGTCCTGACATCCCAGGAATCAATCTGGTGAACCTTCTCTGTACTCCCTCTATGGCAAGAATGTCTTTCCTCAGATTTGGAGACCAAAACTGTACGCAATACTCCAGGTGTGGTCTCACCAAGACCCTGTACAACTGCAGTAGAACCTCCCTGCTCCTATACTCAAATCCTTTTGCTATGAATGCTAACATACCATTCGCTTTCTTCACTGCCTGCTGCACCTGCATGCCTACTTTCAATGACTGGTGTACCATGACACCCAGGTCTCGTTGCATCTCCCCTTTTTCTAATCGTCCACCATTTAGATAATAGTCTACTTTCCTGTTTTTGCCACCAAAGTGGATAACCTCACATTTATCCACATTATACCGCATCTGCCAAGCATTTGCCCACTCACCCAGCCTATCCAAGTCACCTTGCAGCCTCCTAGCATCCTCCTCACAGCTAACACTGCCCCCCAACTTCGTGTCATCCGCAAACTTGGAGTTGTTGCATTCAATTCCCTCGTCCAAATCATTAATATATATTGTAAATAGCTGGGGTCCCAGCACTGAGCCTTGCGGTACCCCACTAGTCACTGCCTGCCATTCTGAAAAGGACCCGTTTACTCCTACTCTTTGCTTCCTGTTTAGCAGCCAGTTCTCTATCCACGTCAATACTGAACCCCCAATACCATGTGCTTTAAGTTTGTATACTAATCTCTTATGTGGGACCTTGTCGAAAGCTATCTGAAAGTCCAGATATAACACACCCACTGATTGTCCCTTATCCACTCTACTAGTTACATCCTCGAAAAAGTCTATAAGATTCGTCAGACATGATTTACCTTTCGTAAATGCATGCTGACTTTGTCCAATGATTTCACCACTTTCCAAATGTGCTGCTATCCCATCTTTAATAACTGACTCTAGCAGTTTCCCCACTACCGATGTTAGACTAACTGGTCTGTAATTCCCCGTTTTCTCTCTCCCTCCCTTTTTAATAGTGAAATAATGACGATAAAACCTCAAGAGTCAACACATCTTTTAAAATACCCTTTTAGAATTACTACAGAAAGATTTAAATATTTGGCTATTCAAATTACTAGAAAATATGAATCTCTATTCAACGCAAATTACCTGCCCTTAGTTACTAAATTACAAACGTCGATCCAATTTTGGAAAATACTACCGATGTCCTTAATAGGCAGAATAAATGCCATTAAAATGATTTTTCTTCCACAAATACTGTATCTATTCCAATCAATACCTACATACATACCTAAAAACTTTTTTTTTTAAATTGACTCATACATTACAAATTTCATATGGGACAATAAATCCCATAGAATTCAAAGTAGACATTTATGTAAGCCTAAAGAATACGGTGGACTCACACTTCCCAAATTTATGTACTACCATTGGGCAATGAACATTAAAAATATAATGTACTGGTTGGACAGTTCAACACAACAGGCAGAATGGACAATAATGGAGGAGAAGGATTGTTCCCGATGTTGGGGAAGTCCAGGACAAGGGGTCACAGCTTAAAGATAAGGGGGAAATCCTTTAAGACCGAGATGAGAAAAAACTTTTTCACACAGAGAGTGGTGAATCTCTGGAACTCTCTGCCACAGAGGGTAGTTGAGGCCAGTTCATTGGCTATATTTAAGAGGGAGTTAGATGTGGCCCTTGTGGCTAAAGGGATCAGGGGGTATGGAGAGAAGGCAGGTACGGGATACTGAGTTGGATGATCAGCCATGATCATATTGAATGGCGGTGCAGGCTCGAAGGGCCGAATGGCCTACTCCTGCACCTATTTTCTATGTATCTATGTATCTAGGAGGATTGCACTCCTTTTAATATAGGAGCGATCCTTTTCTCCCCAATAAAACTGAAGAACACAATATATAAGAGAAACCCGATGATTCACAGCACAATACGAATTTGGAGACAAATAAAATCCTCTCTTAAATTAAGAAACCTTTCGCTTCTCTCACCGATAGCTAACAACCCGGCGTTTAAGCCATCGACTATTGACAAAACGTTTACTCTTTGGGAATGATTAGGAATTAAGACTTGGGAAGATTTGTATGAAGTGGGAAAACATTTACCATTCCAAGATTTACAGCTTAAATACTGTAAAATTTGGAAAGTAACCAATATTTTAGATACTTACAAATCCGAGATTATTTGAAAAAACACTCACAAGATTATCAAAATTTGAAGTTGGACCCTCTAGAGCAAGGCATGTATAGACAGGTAGAATTGGATCACTTAACATCGTATTTTTATAATACTATTTTAAATATAGATATACCTTCGACAGAAGGTATAAGAAAAGAATGGGAAAAAGAATTGTCTATAGAAATTCCCAAGGACAGATGGGAAGATTATTTGTTATATGTACACAAATGTTCGATTAACGTTAGACATATATTGATCCAATTCAAAATTGTACACAGATTATATTATTAAAAAACAAAACTAAATAAAACATTTCCAAATGTCTCTCCCATCTGTGATAAGTGTTTAACTCAAGAGGCAACAATAGCACACTCATTTGTTTCCTGTGCAAAACTTCAGAAATTTTGGAAGGAAATTTTTCCAAAATATTTAAAATTAAGACTGGACCCAAATACAGAATTGATTATCTTCGGAGCAATGGAAGCCTGTTCTGAACTAACTATATTTCAAAGATGTTTCCTAAACTATGGTTTGATAACGGCAAAAAAAATTATACTTAAATTCTGGAAAAACGCGCCTATCCCAACGTTCAAAATGTGGATCACAAATATGTCGGAAATATTACATCTCGAGGAAATGAGACATGTTCTAGCAGGAAAACAAGAACAATTCTTAAGAATATGGTCACCTTTCATTGACCTGTTACAAGTGTAATATGGTGCAACACAACCCTGGAAAGTAATTGTTTTAGAACTAGGTGATGGGTGTGAATCGTTATGAATTAGGAACATTCCCTTTCTTTTTTGTTTAGCTCCACCTTCTTTGGATTCTTACTTATTTCCTTTCTTTTCTTAAGGCCCTCTTCTCTTTGGGGCCTTTGTTTTTTTGGGTTTTTTTTCACACTTTCAAGCACGCAGTTTACCTAACCATCATCATTCATTTAACGCCAACTACTGCGGACTACACTCCACTACTATCCTCATTCTTCTCTTCTTTCTCTTTTCTCTTTTTATATTACTGGTTAAAGTAAAAAAGAAAAAAAGAAGTTGTACATGAAACGTATTATGTTGCATATCATGATTAAGATGTATGTACATCGCTTCTAATAAAAAATAAATAAATAAAGTTGATCAAAGGCTGTCTCCAATATATTTGAACTAGATCAGTAAAGGACAGAGCACTAAAAGTCAGCAGGGCATTTTCTCAACAAAGGTATAATTAGTGTTATTGTTTGCTGGAGCAGTGAGTGTGAGGAGGCGAATATTACAAAACATAAAGAAGTATGATCAACAAACTTCATGGTCAATCTTACATTTCAGAATGGATCTTAATCAAAGTGGATGTCAGATGTGAACTTCCCAGAGTTTGCTTTTTTTCCTCTTAGTTAGTTTAAATTACTTTGTGTTTTAAAATCAGTGTTAACTTATCTCAAGAGTTTATACATCTAGTGGTGGATGGGACTATTGAAGGACACAGTGCTTGGCTACAATACACTTGAATGGGACAACCCCTATAGAAATAAGAATGGGCAGTAGAGCTAATATGACTTGATGTTTCAATCCCTGTAATAAGTCAGTACGCTTGCTATTTGCAGTGGGATTGGAGTGGTAAAAGGTCGGGTAGGTACATCATCGGGGTCATCAGGTGGGCACCCTCCTTCTTTGACGTTTCATTGATGTAGATGAGATATGCATGTGCCTTTAATATAGTTACCTCATCACTACTAACCACTCCCCATATCACAAGTATAATTACAACCTCCCCACCCACATATCGCTCTCTAGTTTCCGTGACAGACCACGTACAGCTAGTGCTCTCTGTAATGCTGCAGCATGAATAAAAGAAGTAAAGTTACAGTGCGTCGATAACACTTCTTTACATGGTGTCAGAAGTGGGATCCGAACCCACGCCTCCATGTCCTCCGAATGCCATTCGGAATCAACTCTGTCAGCGAGGTGTTCCAACGGACAATGGAGCAGCTGTTTGCCGGTCTACCCTGCGCCATCATCGTTGACGACATCCTGGTCTACGGTAAGGATGTCGCCGAACACGACTTCCACCTCCGCCAAGTCCTAGACCGGGCCAGGAAGATCAATTTGAAACTGAACCCCAAGAAGTGCCGATTCCGCGTCCCGGAGGTCACATATGTTGGACATGTATTCACAACCTCGGGGCTGAAACCCGACCCGCAGAAAACGGCTGCCATCTCCGGGATGTCTTCACCCACTGATGTGCCCAGCCTGCAAC
The DNA here is from genome assembly GCA_038087875.1 of Malacoraja senta. Taxonomy (NCBI): domain Eukaryota; kingdom Metazoa; phylum Chordata; class Chondrichthyes; order Rajiformes; family Rajidae; genus Malacoraja; species Malacoraja senta. The sequence goes on from CM075993.1 coordinate 10,288,977, forward strand.
GTTTCCTAGGCATGATAAACTACCTGGGGAAGTTCATCCCCGACCTCAGCGAACCCCTGAGTGAGTTGATAAAGAAGAACACGGCCTGGGCTTGGTTCCCTCAACACCAGAAAGCATTCGACATCCTTAAATCTAAGCTAATCAGTACCCCCACACTTACATTTTTTGACCTGCAGCATCCCATTATCCTCACCTGCGACGCCTCTAAGTTCGGGCTCGGTGCCGCTTGCCTACAGCTCCATGACGGCCTGCAGCTGCCGGTTTCCTTCGCGTCCCGCACCATGACCCCTGCCGAACAGCACTTGGCTCAGATCGAGAAGGAGCTACTGGCCGTGGTGTTTGCCTGCTCCAAATTCAAGGACTACATTCTAGGCAACACTTTCACCATCGAAACTGATCACCAGCCGCTTGTCACCATTCTCAACAAATCGATCCACGTTGCCTCATCCCGACTGCAGCGCATGATGCTGCAGCTCCAGCGCTTCACTTTCGAAGTTGTTTATCGTAAGGGCAAAGACATGTTCGTGGCCGACACGCTGTCCCGTGCACCGCTAGCATCCACTGATCGCCACCCCTATGAAATGTCTGACCTGATGGTGCTCAATGTGAATATTGTCCCTTCACAGCAGATGAAGTCCCTGGTCGAGCACACTGCCGATGATCCTGCCCTGCAACAGCTTTCTGCCATCATCCAGCAGGGCTGGCCCGACCGCCGTTCCGCTTTGCCGGCTGGCGCCGTGCCCTACTTCCTGGTCCGTGATGAGCTCGTACTTCACGACGGCGTGGTTGTGAAAGGTCACAAGGTTGTTGTGCCTGCTGCGCTGCACGACCACTATTTTCATGCCGCTCACCGCGGTCATCCTGGGGCCGAAGCCACCTTGTCTCACGCCCAGAGCCAGTTCTACTGGCCTGGTATGGCTCAATACATCCGGGAGAGGGTCTCCTCGTGTTCCACCTGCAACAGTCTCGCCCCCCACCAGCAACGTCAGCCGCTTCTGCAGCAGCCTGCCCCCGAACTGCCCTGGATGGCGGTTGCCACTGACATTTTCGATTGGCGGGGCAAACACTTCCTGGTCGTGGTCGACTCCTACTCCAGCTGGTTCGAGGTTGACCAGCTGCACTCACTCACCTCTTCGGTCATTGTCGATAAGCTGGGCCGCCATTTCTGTACCTTTGGCACCCCGGCCAGCCTGCAGTCGGACAACGGCAGCCAATTCACGAGCTCCGTGTTTAGGGCTTTCGCAACCCGCTGGAACTTCCGCCACTTCACCAGCAGCCCTGAGTACCCGCAAAGCAACGGTCTGGCCGAGCGCGCCGTCCGCAGTGCAAAGAACTTGCTGGAACAATGTCACTTGTCTAACTCCGCTTTTTTTCTGGCCCTCCTTAACCTTCACAACATCACCCGCAACCCTGTCATGGGCTTCCCTGCTCAGCGGCTCATGTCTCGCACTACCAGACCACCGATCCGTGGCCCAGCGCTCCCTCATCCCCTCTGTCCTCAAGCCCGCTGCTGTCCAGGAACGCATTGCCTTTAAGCACGAGGTTCATAAGCGCTCCCATGACAAGTCCTGCCGCCCCCTGCCGCGCCTTTTCCCCGGTCAGGTCGTCCGCATGCAGACCCCCTCCGGTCATTCCCGGCTCGCTACCGTCGTCGCCTCTGCTGGGTCGCCCAGGTCCTATCTCGTCGACCATGCGGGAACGGTCTACCGCCGGTCCCGCCAACACCTGCGGCTCATCAATGAGCCACGACCGCCGCCCGCAGATCCTTTTGCTCCCCCTCTGCAATTTCGGCACCCGGCCGGTGCTCTGCCCGCCACTCCTCGCATGCCACGGTCTCTACCCTCTCAGCTCTATCAGTCCAATCCTTCTCCGGCTCTCCCTCCCTCGCCTGCCCGCGCGCTGCCCGCTGCTGAACCCGCATCCCCTCCTGCCTTTCTGCCCTTGTCCTCTCCGTCCCCTCCCGGCTCCCCCGTTCCAGTTCGGCCGTCCGCACCTGTTCCTCTTCTTCCTGCCGGGAGGGAGGATGGCGAGATGCGAACCCAGTCGGGACATGTTGTCAAGCCGCCTGTCCGCTATGGTGACTTTGCTTAACCGTTTCTAGCGCATGAGACGTGGTCGCCCTGTCACTACCTTGGTTGCCTTTCGTTTCCAAGGGGAAGGATGTAGATGAGATATGCATGTGCCTTTAATATAGTTACCTCATCACTACTAACCACTCCCCATATCACAAGTATAATTACAACCTCCCCACCCACATATCGCTCTCTAGTTTCTGTGACAGACCATGTACAGCTAGTGCTCTCTGTAATGCTGCAGCATGAATAAAAGAAGTAAAGTTACAGTGCGTCGATAACACTTCTTTACAATTGATAAGCCCACAACATCTCCAGAGGGCTCAACGGTGATACCTGGCGTCCATGTTACACCACCCTCAATTCCATACCCTCCTGTCTACATCTTGCAGCCCAATTGTTGTCTCTCCTTTTGATCCAAATCCAATGCTGCTTTTTTTCTGCAGAATTTGATAATGACTTGATTGCTTGTTGGAGGGAGCGACCCTTCACCCCCATTTTATTTAATAGCCTGGTCATAGATGTAGCAACAAATCCCCTGCATCCTACTTCAACAGGGAAAATCTTGGTCTTCCAGCCGCTCTGGGAAGCTTCAGTTGCCAGTTCAGAGTACTTGGTCTTTTTCCTCTCATAACATAGAAACATAGAAACATAGAAAATAGGTGCAGGAGTAGGCCATTCGGCCCTCCGAGCCTGCACCGCCATTCAATATGATCATGGCTGATCATCCAACTCAGTATCCCGTACCTGCCTTCTCTCCATACCCCCTGATCCCTTTAGCCACAAGGGCCACATCTAACTCCCTCTTAAATATAGCCAATGAACTGGCGTCAACTACCCTCTGTGGCAGAGAGTTCCAGAGATTCACCACTCTCTGTGTGAAAAAGTTTTTCCTCATCTCGGTCTTAAAGGATTTCCCCCTTATCCTTAAGCTGTGACCCCTTGTCCTGGACTTCCCCAACATCGGGAACAATCTTCCTGCATCTATCCTGTCCAACCCCATAAGAATTTTGTACGTTTCTATAAGATCCCCTCTCAATCTCCTAAATTCTAGCGAGTATAAGCCAAGTCTATCCAGTCTTTCTTCATATGAAAGTCCTGACATCCCAGGAATCAGTCTGGTGAACCTTCTCTGCACTCCCTCTATGGCTATAATGTCCTTCCTCAGATTTGGAGACCAAAACTGTACGCAATACTCCAGGTGTGGTCTCACCAAGACCCTGTACAACTGCAGTAGAACCTCCCTGCTCCTATACTCAAATCCTCTTGCTATGAAGGCCAACATACCATTCGCTTTCTTCACTGCCTGCTGCACCTGCATGCCTACTTTCAATGACTGGTGTACCATGACACCCAGGTCTCGCTGCACCTCCCCATTTCCTAATCGGCCACCATTTAGATAATAGTCTGCCTTCCCGTTTTTGCCACCAAAGTGGATAACCTCACATTTATCCACATTATACTGCATCTGCCAAACATTTGCCCACTCCCCCAGCCTATCCAAGTCACCTTGCAGTCTCCTAGCATCCTCCTCACAGCTAACACTGCCCCCCAGCTTAGTGTCATCCGCAAACTTGGAGATGTTGCTTTCAATTCCCTCGTCCAGATCATTAATATAAATTGTAAATAGCTGGGGTCCCAGCACTGAGCCTTGCGGTACCCCACTAGTCACTGCCTGCCATTGTGAAAAGGACCCGTTTACTCCTACTCTTTGCTTCCTGTTTGCCAGCCAGTTCTCTATCCACATCAATACTGAACCCCCAATACCGTGTGATTTAAGCTTGTATCCTAATCTCTTATGTGGTACCTTGTCGAAAGCCTTCTGAAAGTCCAGATACAACACATCCACTGGTTCTCCCCTATCCACTCTACTAGTTACATCCTCGAAGCTACGGAAATAAAGAGAGAATGGGATTGTTCCTTGGGAGCACCTTCAGCAACAGACTGGTTCCACCAAGATGCAAGACAGAACACCACAGGAGATCCTTCTTCCCTGTGGCTATCAAACTGTACAACTCCTCCCCCTTCTGTCGTGGGGTAGACTGAGACTGAGACCGACTCTCCTCCACCCCACCCCCAATCTTTGCACATCCCCCAAGCTTTTCCACTCGTCACTTTAATTTCATGTTTCATGTATTTTGGGTTTTATGACTGTTGGTGGATCAATTTCCCTCCTGGGATAAATAAAGTTCTATTGCATCGTTTCGTTCCTCAGGGAGTCAACGTCAACTCAATGGGCCGAGTGGCCTCTTTCTGTGATGTTAGAAATGTAAGAGCAGCTTGTCTACAACTATGTCATGAAAGTTTTGTTCACAAGTAGGGCAAGTTTACCAGCAGATTAAGCAGCATCTGAGGAAGGAGAAACAGAGTTAGCGTTTCAGGTCAGCTTAAACAGAGGCCTTCTATCTGAGACATTCACTCCATTTCTCCAGCACAGTGAATGTTTCCAGCATTTTCTGTTCACGCTCAGATTTCCAGTATCTACAGGGTTTTTTTGTTTCAATCACCTGGTTATTTTCTGCCATTTCATCCAAAATGGAGAGCTACATGGTAATCAGTCTAGAATTATGAGGATGCGTTGCACGTCCTCGGTTCTTACTTCATTCAGCACAGATGATTAAGGAAAAATGTTTAGTCTTAAGAAGGGTCCGAATCAAAATCCTAATCCTCATCAGGAAGGCTGGCTCCGTCCTGGGGGTGGAGTTGGATTCATTGGAAGTGGTCTTGGAGGGGGAGATGCTCCTCAAACTGCCCCCTCAATGACACACTGGACAACCTGAGGAGCACCTTCAGCAACAGACTGATTCCACCAAGATGCAGCACAGAACGCCACAGATCCTTCTTCCCTGTGGCTATCAAACTGTACAACTCCTCCCCCTTCTGTCGTAGGTTGGACTGACTCTCCTCGCCCCCTCCCCCCCCCCACCCCCTCCTCCCAATCTTTGCACATCCCCAATCCTGGACCCTCCACTCATCACTTTAAATTTCATGTTTCATGTATCTTGTTGCGTTTTATGACGTTGGCAGACCAATACCTCCTGGGGTAAATAAAGTCCTATCGTATCGTATCGTAAATCATCATCAGTCCCTTTTCCTTCCACGGATGCTGCCTGGCCTGCTGAGTTCCACTTGCACTTTCCCCCCCGATTCCGCCCCCACACCCCCCACATAAGACATACCAAGAAACAGTAAAACACACTTTTAAGACATACTTAAAATAATAAACAGAGAGGGGACTGACAGACTGTTGGCGAGGCAGCCACCGCGGTGGCGCCACCCGGTGGATGGGTGACATTTTGGGTCGAGACCCTTCTTCAATCATGGGGTGAAGTTCGATAGGCTGAGCTTGTTAGCCCTGCGCTGGAGGCCATTGAGGGGTGATCTGTAGAAGTATGGAAGATTATAGACAATAGACAATGGGTGCAGGAGTAGGCCATTTGGCCCTTCCAGCCAGCACCGCCATTCAATGTGATCATGGCTGATCATCCCCAATCAGTACCTCCTTCCTGCCTTCTCCCCATATCCCCTGACTCCGCTATTTTTAAGAGCCCTATCTAGCTCTCTCTTGAAAGCATCCAGAGAACCTGCCTCCACCGCCCTCTGAGGAAGAGAATTCCACACTCACCACTCTCTGAGAAAAAGTGTTTCCTCGTCTCCGTTCTAAATGGCTTATTCTTATTATGAGAGGTAGAGATAGGGTAGGTAGTCAAACTCTTTTTCCCTTGAGAGGAGTTTTCAAGGAGATTTTGTGATAACTATTTTTAAACAGTGGTTGATAATCTGGAACAGGCTGCCTGATATTTAGTGGAGTTAGACATAATTACTATGCTTAAGAGTCATTTAGACAGGCACTTATACAGGCAAGACATACTGTAGAAGGGTGACAGTCCCAATGCAGGCAAATGGGATAACAGTAGATGCCCAAATATTTCTGTGCTGCATAGTTCCAGCATAGTTCCATGACCACTTGGTGGAAAGGACTCTGGCCTGAGGGGTAGTTGAGACTGGACATAACATGGATTCAATTCAATTCAATTCAATTCCTTTATTGTCATCTTGCAAGCAACAGTTGTGCAGTGCAAAACGAAAAGACGTTTCCCAGGGAATACCGGAGCATCGCACATGACGTTTAAAACATTTCACACATAATAATAACAACACTAAAACAATCCAGTCCCTGATGGAACAGTATAAGTTAAAATAGATACAAACAACGTTAAAATACAGTAAGACCAATCATAAACATGTACGGGGTGGCTGATTTGAGTGGCCAGTGCCAGTTATTGAAGTGGCCAGTGCCAGTTATTATAGTGTCCATGCCAAGCCGCAGAATCAGGTGACTGCGAGTACAGAGTGGCTGTTTAGCAGCCTCACAGCATATGGCAGGAAGCTGTTTAGCAGTCTTGTAGTCCGGGCTTTGATGCTGCGATATCTCTTGCCTGATGGCAGGAGATCCAGGTGTATGTGGAGGGGGTGCATGGAGGGAGGTTTCAAAAGGCGAGCGCTGTTATAGATTGGAAATAACCGACCCTGGTTATGGAATGGATGTGGGGTGAGCAGATCAGCTCCAGGTCTGGTGCAACATTGAGACGATAAACAGTGTATGTGGGACAACAGACGGGGAAAGATCCCTGTTTCATTCTAAAAAACAGGTGCTCATTGCTCTAAAGTCTTTTTGACAAATGGTTTCAGCAACCATTACGAACACATGGATATTTCTGTCCTTATCTCTCTCCACTGATAATGGGGAAGTGGTGCAGTATTTTACACCATATACTGTGGTAAGTGCTATAGCAAGCTGCAACAAAATGATATTTATTTTAAAAAAAATACATTTCTTCCAATTTCATCCTGTCTCTGAAAATAGATTGCACAAATAAGGTACTGCTTTGAACAATGGCATGTTTTCTGAAAAATAAATCCCTGAATCTACCCACACTAGAAATAGAATAGGAAATCTCTAACATTAGCAAATTTTTTTTTAAACTGCGCATGCTGGAAACAAAGAAAATAGGTGCAGGAGTAGGCCATTCGGCCCTTCGAGCCTGCACCGCCATTCAATATGATCATGGCTGATCATCCAACTCAGTATCCCGTACCTGCCTTTTCTCCATACCCCCTGATCCCCTTAGCCACAAGGCCCTCTTAAATATAGCCAATGAACTGGCCTCAACTACCTTCTGTGGCAGAGAATTCCAGAGATTCACCACTCTCTGTGTGAAAAATGTTATTCTCATCTCGGTCCTAAAAGACTTCCCCCCCTTATCCTTAAACTGTGACCCCTTGTTCTGGACTTCCACAACATCGGGAACAATCTTCCTGCATCTAACCTGTCCAACCCCTTAAGAATTTTGTAAGTTTCTATAAGATCCCCCCTCAATCTTCTAAATTCTAGCGAGTACAAGCCGAGTCTATCCAGTCTTTCTTCATATGAAAATCCTGACATCCCAGGAATCAGTCTGGTGAACCTTCTCTGTACTCCCTCTATGGCAAGAATGTCTTTCCTCAGATTAGGAGACCAAAACTGTACGCAATACTCCAGATGTGGTCTCACCAAGACCCTGTACAACTGCAGTAGAACCTCCCTGCTCCTATACTCAAATCCTTAGTGTTAAATCAAACAGAAAATGCAAGAAACTCAAAAAGTCACTTTAATTTGCTACTATAGTTCTCCAGCCCACGCTGAGCTCTCTACCTGTGGCTCGCATACGGCTCAATGCCAGTTCGGAGAGGAGCGCTCTTCTTCCATCTCAGCACATTGCAGCCTTCCAGACTCAGTACAGGATTCCCCAACTTCAGGTAACACTCCTTCTGGGCCAGTTGCAAGTCATTTATCTGTAGTATTGATCGACACAAAATGCTGGAGTAACTCAGCGGGACAGGCAGCATCTCTGTAGAGAAGGAATGGGTGACGTTTCGGGTCGAGACCCTTCTTCAGACTGCATCAGGGGAGAGGGAGATACAGAGATAAGGAAATGTAAGGTGTGAAAACGAGACAAAGGGGATGGAGATCAAGGATAATGAAGAATAGATCATTGTTAGCTAGGAAAAGGTAACAATAAAGTAAATAGGGATAAAACATAGTATTGGTTCAGGTGTTCGCTCCGTCACTGCAGCCTGATCTGCTGGGCATGTCCCACAGCCTTGTTATGCTTATTTGATGTATTATTAACCTTTAATTGTCCACATTCACTCATTTGACCAGAGAACCTGTACAATTTATCTCCAAGGTAATCCTGGCCTCATTATCAGATAACCCCTTGATCTAACCAACTTTTCCTCGACCTTTGCCACAGTTCTCATTTCTGATAAAGGGTTCTGTACCTGAAATGTTAACCATTGCTCTTTCCACGGATGCTGCCTGACCTCTGGAATATTTCTAGCATTTTTATCCCTTACTCAGCTACAGCCAAGTACAATGACAATGCTTTTCAGGCATCTTTTGTGCAAGTCTGCAGGTCAGATATTATTTAGGTACTTGTGCACTCTAGATTCACACGTTGAGAAAGTGAGAGTGAACCTTGTTGCAGAGGGACAGTGTGGAACACAGGGTGAGAAGTAAAAGTACAAAAATCAAGCACAAAGACAGGAAGGAAAGACACAATAAAGAAATTAAGAAACCACCTTTTGGGTCTTTATGCAAACATTTCCTTCTGTTACCCTATATTAGATTGTGTGATTACACTCCAGTGAAGCATCATGAAACAGTTTAATGCCACTATATACACAACAAAATCTGAGCACCGTGAAAACACTCAGCAGGTCAGAGTTAAATGTTCAGATCAATTAGAGCCATGAATCTGTAGATTTAGACAACACAGAAACAGCCCCTCAGGGCAAACTTGTCCATAGAGTCAAAGAGTGATACAGCATAGAAACAGACCTCTTGGCCCAACTTGCCCACGCCGGCCAATATGTCCAGATATACTAGTCCCACCTGCCCGCGTTTGGTCCATATCCCTTCAAATTTGCCCTATCCATGTACGTCTTACTGTTTCTTAAACGTTGGGATAGTCCCTGCCTCAAATACAGTACCTCCTCTGGCAGCTTGTTCCATACACCCACCACCCTCTGTGTGAAAAAGTTACCGCTCAGATTCCTATTAAATCTTTTCCCCTTCACCTTAAACCTATGTCCTCTGGTCCTCGATTCACCTACTCTGGGCAAGAGACACTGTGCATCTACCTGATCTATCCCTCTCATGATTTTACACACCTCTATAAATCACCCCTCATACTCCTGCACTTCAAGGAATAGAGTCCCAGCCTACTCAACACCTCCCTATAGCTCAGACCCTCTAGTCCTGGCATCATCCTCGTAAATCTTCTCTGTACCCTTTCCAGCTTGACAACACCTTTCCTATAACATGGTGTCCAGAGCTGAACACAATACTCTAAATGCAGCCTCACGAACGTCTTATACAACTGCAACATTACCTCCCAACTTCTATACTCAATATGTAGGAAGGAACTGCAGATAGACACAAAATGCTGGAGTAACTCAGCGGGTCAGGCAGCATCTCTGGAGCAAAGGAATAGGTGACATTTTGGGTCGAGAAGAATGGTCTCGACCCAAAACATCATCTATTCCTCTTCTCCAGAGATGCTGTCTGACCCGCTGAGTTACTCCAGCTTGTTGTGTCCATCTTCTATGCTCAATACTCTAAGGCTAATGTGCCAAAAGCCTTTTTGACTACTCTATCTACCTGCGACTCCACCTTCGAGGAACCACGACCTGCGCTCCTAGATCCCTCTGCCCTACAACACTCCCCAGAGCCCTATCATTCACTGTGTAGGTCCTGCCCATGTTAGACTTCCCAAAATGCCATACCTCACATTGTCCATGTTGACCAAAATGCCCGGGGTCTTATTGTAGCCCTGTATATGGGGTGGGGGTGGGGGGTGAACTGTGGAAGGTGCTGTACCCTGGGGACAAGGTGAAGGTCGAAGTACAAGGTGAAGATCGAAGGTCAGCCTCTAAATGTGCACATATTCAAGCATCATCTGATTCTATGCCTTCTACAACACTCTGTGACTTGTAATGCACACTTTGCGCACTAGGGGACAGTATTGAATTAATTTCGAGTTAGATTATTTGCAGACAGAGTATAATCTCCAGTACACCACCACAGGCTTTGGCTGGGAAGAGCAAAGATCACGCCTTGATTCTGGCACAAAGCCCATTCTTCTGTGCAGCAGTGATTCCTGCCCTCCTGAGCATCAGGGACTTGGACTGGCCACAGCAGACAAAGCACTCGAGGGACTACAAAACTGTACTTGCAAAGCAATCCAACTCCCATGGGACTGGCAGAAACACAAAGCAATTTCAGCATTATCTACCAGTCAACATCCACAGTATTGTGGTTCTTGGTACATTAGGTTGCTTTGAAAGACACACAGTCTCATTTACATGTGTGATATCTGACACCAAAACAAACTCTATGTTCTGAGCTTCGATATGACAGGAAAATACGAAATGGATTGAGGATAACATTCAAGGATGTTCTGAAAGTCCTTCTTAAAAATGTGAAATATTTCCAAAGATTCCTGGGAAACTCTTGGCCACAGTAATGCCCATAAAAGAGCAACCAGGAAGACATTGAGATCCTCAAATTGATTCATTGGTAGCAACAGAATCCCTGTAATTCTTGCAGACAGCATCAACAACCAAGATAAAGGTGTTGGTGAAAGCATTATGATAACCTTAGGAAGTATTGCAAGCTCAAGTTCATTGTCATATGCGCAAATATCACAAATATCTTGCATGTCTTCTTCCTTTCTGCTCTAATGGAAAGGTTTGGAATGACCCAGAAATTGACTTTTCGATTCGATACGACTCTATTTATCCTGGAGAGAAATTGGTCTGCCACCAGTCAAAAGACACAGTTACAAGGCAACGAAAGTGTCATGGGCATTACAATAATAATGAAATGTAAGTGAGCAGTTATTGCACAGCACATGTGTAATATTGCACACCACATTGCATAGCACATGTGTAATATTGCACACCAGTTATTGTACAGCACGTGTAATATTGCACAAACGTGAAATTAACTTATCAAGTGGAAACGTCCAGGATGAGGGATGTGCAAAGATGGGGGGGGGGAGGGAGTCAGTCTAACCCACGACAGAGGGGGAAGAATTATACAGTTTGATACCCACAGGTGAAAGGGATCTCCTGAGACATTCTGTGCAGCACCTTGGTGGGACCAGTCTGTTGCTAAAGGTGCTCCTCAGGTTGACCAATGTGTCGAGTCAAGTCACATTTATTTATATAGCACATTTAAAAAACAACTCTCGTTGGCCAATGTGCTTTACATTTGTTATAAGAATAGTATAAACAAACAAACTACATACATATATACATATAGCCCTTGCTCAGAGGACGTCAAGAAAGGTTTGGGAGTATAGATACGTTTTTAGTCTTGACTTAAAGGAGTCGATGGAGGGGGCAGTTCTGATGGGAAGGGGGATGCTGTTCCACAGTCTAGGAGCTGCAACCGCAAAGGCGCGGCCGCCCCTGAGCTTATGCCTAGACCGCGGGATATTCAGTAACCCCAAGTCGGCCGATCTGAGGGACCTGGAGGTGGAGTGGTGGGTGAGAAGACTTTTGATGTAGGTGGGGGCAAGCCCATTGAGGGGGTGAGATGTACCAATGCCAGCAATATAAGAACAAACTCAAAGTTAATGAAAGCTTTCATAAATAGATAAATTGCTGGAAGCACTTGGCTGGTCAGGCAGAATCGCAATATTCCAAGTGTTTTTTGGGCTCAGGTTTATAGTTGGAGCGACTCTCAGCCTTCTGATGGATGCCAAGATATATCCAGTTATTCACAGCTCTGCTGTCTTTCTTAATTACTTCTGACTTTAAAAACGATAATATCAATGATTTGCATCATCATTTTTGTACAAAGTGGATGAAATGCCCAATTCCTGATACAGCCTGCCATATTTCTTACAATGGCCATCTGCTCAAGCACCCCAGGATGCATAAGGTTTCTAAAACCTGCAAAACATTGTCTCCAACTTTGGTTGACCTGATATAAATTTACAGAATCTTCTAGTTAATCCTGGTACTTCAATTACTTTTAAAGTACAATGAAGTAACAACAAGTCTGATCAAGAAAGACAAGGCACATGGAATCCAAAGTGTTTTGACAAAACAAAGAGGAGAGGGTAGTAGTCGAGGTTTTTTTTCTGGATGTTTGTTATATAACTTGAATGAGAAGCCTGTGGAATGTCAAGTATGTTTTCTAATGATACCAAGGTTGGTTGAGTTGTAGACTGGATGGCTGCCTGAGGATACAGAGGGACACAGGTCTACTGGAAAGGTTGGTGGACCAGCGGCCAATGGAGTTTAATAGTAAGATTAAACGAGAACTTACCTAAGTTTGAAGTTTGATCTTTATTTTATGAGGAGTTACGTAGGTGATTACGTGAAGAACCCCGCCAGTGCGCCTGCGCGTCACTCTTCAAAGCAGCGGTGTGAAATCACAAAAAACAACAACCTAAGTAATATAGTCTCATAATAAAACGAGTAATACAAGAACTTCCATCTGACCTTTATGATAGAGGGTAGGGTCGTGGCGGGCACGTAATCACCTACGTAACTCCTCATAAAATAAAGATCAAACTTCAAACTTAGGTAAGTTCTCGTTTAATCTTACTATTTTACTTCAGAGTCACGTGAGTGACTACGTGAAGATTTTAAAGCTTTGTGATTTCATGCCGTGGCTCAATCCCGGCTTCTCACTGCATTGATTGACTCGGAACGAGAATAATCAATCATGCATTCATAATAACATTTGTACCACAAATGCAGTAATTCATTTCAATAATGAAATTAATCAGATCCTCTTTAAACCAGAGGAATTTACACAGAACTTAAAATAGTTTCTGCAAACAATCCCGCATTAACAATAGGCCGATGGTAAAAATGTTGAAACATCAACTCATTGGACCACCCGGCGGCTGCGAGGATATGGTCGACGGGAACGTCTTTTGCCATGGCCGCCGACGTTTCTGCTGCCCTAGTCGAGTGAGAGGTAAAAACATAAGTGTTAATACCAGCAGCTGTTAAGACTTCTTTTATCCATCTGGAAATAGTCTGTATTGAAACTCTCTTGTGTGGTTTCTTGTGTGTGATCAACAACCCAGTTTCCGTATTTCTCAAATTCTTTGTGACCTCAATGTATTGTAACAAATATGTCTTAATACAGAGACAAGGATCATTTGGATATACTGCTAGTATAATTTTAAATCCTGTCACACCTGGCCTAATTTGCTTTAGTAGGTCATAGATATAGAATGTAACCTTATCTTCAGTTACTTCCATACTGTCTATTTGTAATTTTCCAAGTGTTTGCACTCGTTGTGCTGTCACTCATGCCATAAGCATTAATACTTTCATACTGAGCTTGGCCAAAGGTAAAGACACACTTGATGACCATTCACGAAGTAGTTTCAGTACCACACTTACATCCCAGATTGTCATGTACCTAGGTTTCGGTGGTTTGGAATTAAAGATTCCTTTCATTAGTCTGGAAACAATTGGGTGTGACCCAATTGGGTTTCTTTCTGAATCCAGAACCAAATATGAGGACAATGCACTTCTGGCTGAATTAATTGCACTACAACTCAGACCTTCATCATAATAAAGTTTTGACAGAAATTCTAAACATTTGAAATATCTGCAGTACTTTATTGCACATTCTTTTGTACACAGAACTCTTCCCATTTCTTAATATAAAACAGGTACTGTTTTTGAGTGCTCTTCCTCCAGGCTGCCGTAAGCATGTCCACAGTACGCTCAGACAGTCCTCGTCCCAGAAAAGGCATTCTTAAAACCTGCAAATCAACAAATCCAAACAATCATATAATGGATGTTGTTACCCTGTTACAGGGTGCAGCAATAAATTACTCCTTTTTGGGACTTTCATCAACATTTGTGTTGTTAATTCTAATATCAGCGGATACCATGGCTGTGTAGGCCAATCTGGTACTACCAATACCCTTGAAGCAGCATCTTGCCTGATTTTAAGCAAACATTGGCTTATGAGGAAGAAAGGTGGAAATATATATGAAAACATACCACCCCAATGTAGTGAGAAAGCATCAATCGCCACTGCTCCTGGATCTGGTTTCCATGAGACATATCTCGATAGCTGATGATTCAAGTCGATGTCGGGCATTCCAAATCTGATTACTATATCATTGAATACCTCTTGATTGAACATCCATTCTTTATTATCATGGAACTTTCGTGACCTGGTGTCTGCTGTCGTGTTCATTCTACCTGGTAGATAGATAGCTGAAATCCAAATGTTCTTTTCAATACACCAAGACCAAAGTTGATTTAACCATTTTGTCACATGACACCGACTTAATTCCACCCATATCATTAATATAGGCAACTGCTGTTGTGTTTATTAATTTGAACTTGAACCTTCCTTTTAGTTGTGTTAGAACCATAAGCTTGGAGTCCATAGAAACCTCCTAAAAGCTCCAAATAGGCAATTCCCCATGTCTGCAGTAACAATAACTTTTCCTGATTCCATCTGCCTCCGCAGCTAGATGTTAAGTCAGTTGCACCCCATCCTAGTGCACTGGCATCAGTTTGTAATATCATGGAAGGTTGTTCAATCATCACTTTGCCTGAACTGCTTGAGACATGTAGAATTCACCACTGCAGATTAGAAACAGCATTTGTTACTTGCATGGTTCTATCAAAATGACCAGCATTTACTCTCAGTGCCTGTTCTTTGATTCTCTGCAGCTGTTGATAATGTAATGGTCCATACTGGACTGCTGGGAATCTACTAATTTTCCCAGTACTCGAGCCACCTGTCTGATTAGAGGTTTTTGCTCGTTTAACAGATTACTGCAATCTTTAATCAACTCCACCCTTTTTTCACTGGGCTAAGTAATTTGCATTTGGGCTGAATCAATTGTGAACCCCAAATAATCAATCGAGGTACATGTTTTTAACCTTGATTTCTTTGGATGAATTTAGAAACCCCCAAACTTTCAAAAGTTTGATTTCATAACTGCAACCGATGCTTCTGTTGACTGTTTTGTCCTTCCTATAATCAGGACATCATCCAGGTATGCCATTAGTACATGCCCCTGGCTCTCAGCAACCCCAGAATTGATTTTAACAATTTTATGAATATTCTGGGAGCGAACGTTAACCCATTAGGCAGAGCTTTGAACTGCCCTAATTGGTTCATCCATGTAAATTTAAGATACTTCATATCTTGCAAGTGAACAGGCACTGAACAAAAGGATTCAGACTTGTCAAGTCTATAATAATCCTACATCCTCCATCCTTTTTTGATCGAGGGAATATATTTGACCCAAATTGGTGAATTTGGTAGACTGATTCTTCAATAACACCTTTTATATATCGGGTTTTGAAGCGCAGCTTGAACCTCCATTACTTCGCAAAGTGGAGAGTTCTGCTAGGAACATGCTGGACAGGCAAATCATAATTTGGATTGAATTCAATTCAAAATCCTTGTATATTATTCAGAATTACCACATCTGAAGTAATCCTCTTCCAATGTTTATAGAAGAGACGTAATCTGCCTCCAACTTTTGGACTTAATCCAGTTAGTATGTTCCCATGAGAACCAGGTCCACCTACCTCTTGAGTCATTTGAGTATTCTGAGATCCCTGGATTCTCCTGGAAGCACCACCACTGGTTCTTACTCCCGCTGCAGGCCGCCAGCTACGTCCCTGCGTTGATGAGCGACTTGGTCCTGGTCTAGGATCCGTATGACGTCTGAAAGGATACTTCCTCTTTACAGACTTTGCAACCATTGATGTTATTAGCAATCCTGTTTTCGCTTCATCTTCCAACTCTTTAATACGTCTCCCGAGATCCTCTCCAAAGAGTAAGTTGGGTAATTGTATATTACTTGGTTTGCAGAGTGCTGCGAATTTCGGATTCATAGTAGGCCGTATAGCACCTTCCTCAGATAATTGATCTCGAAGGGGGTGCTGCATAGCAACCCCAGTGCTTCCTGATGCAACTTCGTCATCTCTTGGCTGTTATCTGCTATTCTGGTAAAAGCAGTTATTCCAGAACCCAGCAGCTTTAATATTCTCTGCAACTGATTCCAGATAATTTGGTTCACTGCTGCTGCTTTCAGCAACCCACAGTTACTTGGGGTCTCCTGCTTTCTTGCAGTCTCATCCATCTCCTGCTGTTCCAGCTGATGGTAAACCAAGTAATTTATTAAGGAGGCCAGTTCTTCTCCTAATGGCTCTCCTGACCCTGACGGGGCAGCGAATCCTACTGCCAGGGGTGGAACATCTGGCAGCTGCCATTCATCGCCTTGTACATCCTCACCGTCAGAGTCGGGGTCTGAAATCTCATGACCCGTAGCACGCTCCTCATCCCTGAGGGTGCATTCCATCAGCCCTGTGCCAGGTGCTGTTGAGCTGCTTCCAGCAGCTTGGATTTCAGTACACTCCTTCCTAAGTGATCTTTGCTCCAAGAGCCTATGTAAAAGGCTTTCTATTTGGGCAATAAGCTCGAAAGCAGTATCTAGCCCTGTACCAGGAGCTGTTGAGCTGCTTCCAGCAGCTTGGATTTCAGTACACTCCTCCCTGAGTGAACTTTGCTCCAACAGCCTATGTAAAAGGCTTTCTATTTGGGCAATATGCTCGAAAGCAGTATCTAGCCCTGGAGCTACTTCCATTGCCTGGGACTCCCTCCGTGGGCCGTTGGGATTTAAACTTCGTCTTTTGCCCGACAGGCGCTGACTGTGTTTTCACCAGCCCCAGGTCCAGTCGCTATGCTCACCGCTGGCGACTGTACCGGGGTTTAGAGGCGGATGGTCTCTAACCGCGGACTCCCGACTTTCCCGACTTTCTGTCGGCTGTGTCACTCGCCTCTTCCCCCTGTCCGTTTTTTCCCATGGCGCTTGTGGAAAAAATCCCCATAGACCCACAGTAAACGGACCTGGAAAACATGAAAAAAGTTTCTACTTACCTTGTAGTTGAAAAACTACAAACCACTGGAGGAGCTCTGCTCCTCACGTCCGTTTGCGTCAAGGCGTCTGACGTAATGACGCGCAGGCGCACTGGCGGGGTTCTTCACGTAGTCACTCACGTGACTCCGAAGTAAAATCCAGGCAAGTGTGAGCTAATGTCTTTCAGGGTCAAATACTCACCGGATGTATACAACAAATGGCAAGTTCCTTTGAAGCACTGATGTACAGCGAGGTGTTGGGGTGTAAGCTCTTAGCTCCCTGAAACTGGTGACACAGGTAGTGAAAAGGGTATTTTAGCTTGCTTGCCTTTACAAGCAGATCTATTCGGTATATGAGATGGGACATCATGTTGCAGCTGTACAAGAAATTGGATAGATCATACTTGCAATATTGTGTGCACTTCTGATCATCACACTGCAGAAAGGATGTGGTAGCGAGAGAGAGAGAGTGAATTCTAAGAGATTCACCAGGATGTTGCCTGGCATGGAGGGCATTGATTACATGTAGAGTGGATAGGCTGTGATTGTTCTCATTGAAACACAGGAGGCTGAGGGTCGACGTTATAGAAGCTTACAAAATTCTGAGTGGCATAGAAAGGGTAGATAATCACAGTGGTTTTCCAAGGGTAGGGTCTAAAACTAACGGATACAGGTTTAAGGCGAGGGGAAATAGTTAAAAGAGATCAAGTTTTTCACGCAGGTACAATCTCAGCAATTTAAATTGAAGGGTTTCAGCCCGAAACGTTGCCTATTTCCTTCGCTCCATAGATGCTGCTGCACCCGCTGAGTTTCTCCAGCATTTTTGTGTACCTTCGATTTTCCAGCATCTGCAGTTCCTTCTTAAAGAAATAGAGGGATCTGGGCCAAATACAGGAAAATGGGATGAGCATAGATAGGCACCTTGGTTGGTAAGGACACCCGGAACGTCTGTTTCCCCACTGTACGACTATGAATTAATCTAAATATCTTGTGATACGTTACTATTGACAGTGTAATGACAACATTTCTCTTAAACCGGATTGTTCAACAGGACAGAGTCCTTCCACTGAAGCCTTCTCTCCTAACATCCTGCCATTGGTTCCCCAGTGGAACGATTGGAAAGTTCTTCCCATTCTTAACATTCCAGTTGGCCAACAGTCACCTTTACTGCACATGACTGTACCTTCATTATTGTTTTTTTTCTTCTTAAGATGACATTGGGTGACAATGCATTCCCCCTTATCTAATCTGTCATGTGCCTGTAAAGCTGCAGCAATAATTGTTGCTGTTCATATCTGGTGCATATGACAAATAGACACTTGTGAACTGACCGACTGTAATATCATTGTCATCATCAAATGTGACCATGGTGGTGCATTCATCGTTAGATAATACCTCCACTATCGGACTCTACTGGCTTTATCTTGCACTTAACGTTATTCCCTTCTCATGTCTCTGTACACTGTGGATGTAATCGATTGTAATCTTGTATTGTCTTACCGCTGACTGGTTAGCGCGCAACAAACGTGACAATAAACTAAACTGAACTCTTCTGGTTTTGCATCTCCGTATGCCACGCATCTCATCTCTCCTTTAAAGTTTTTGTGGCTTATCATCTTATATACCCAACCTTCTTTTGACCCTGCTTTCATCAATTACATTGAATAATTCGTTGTTCAACTTTCATCTGAATTCCTTGCAACTTTTCCTTTCAACGTAAGCTATGAAATGTCACCAACTGGGTACTCGAGCACTGTCCTTGCAGTATTCTGTTCAGTGAAATCAAAGGTTGGGATGGTTAACAACGTGGTTACTCAAGGTCTAGCACCTGTCATGTATTGACAAAAAAATTAATAATTTCAACTTCAAAGCGATCAAAGGTTTTTACAAAATAACTACTTTAAGTAAATCATTAAATGTCATTATTTAGACTTTGGG
The DNA here is from genome assembly GCA_038087875.1 of Malacoraja senta. Taxonomy (NCBI): domain Eukaryota; kingdom Metazoa; phylum Chordata; class Chondrichthyes; order Rajiformes; family Rajidae; genus Malacoraja; species Malacoraja senta. Next base: position 10,307,964 of record CM075993.1, read on the forward strand.
AATTGGACCTAGACTTTTGACTGAGGTTATTAATTTTAAGTATTATTCAAATTTTGATTTGGGTATGCACAGGAAGAATTTCAGACCTGCTTGACATACTGAAAAAACTACAATATAATTTCCTAATGCAACATAAAATGGGAAACACAATGGGTTCAATTCAAGGATTGCCTCAATAAAGCATGTTTGATCTGATGCAGGGCCTCAACCCAAAATGGTGCCCATCACTTTGCCTCCACAGATATGTTATGTTTCTCAAGCAGTAGCAACCTGAAGAAGGGTTTTGACCCGAAACACCACCTGCTCCTTTTCTCGAGATGCTGCCTGACCCACTGAGTTACTCCAGCAGTTTGTTTTCTTGCTCCAGATTCCAAAATGTGTAGTCTCTTGTATAAAATCTGTTTCACGTTTGTGCAGCAGTTTACTGCTGATCATGTGAATTAGCTGTGTCAAATTGTTACAATCCAAGCCTTGACCATATACACTTTGATAGATGACCAATAGGACAGAGAACCATTTCCTTACCTCTAGCTACTTGTATTGTTGCTTTCAGGAAGCTATAGATTGTATTCTGCATTAGGATGGAGAGTGACACGGTTAATTCAGACACTAGGGTCCTGAACTTGAATAAAGGAGACTTTGAAGATATAAAACAGGAATTGGCTGGGATAGACTGGCAAATTATACTTAAAGGGTTGACGGTGGAGATGCAATGGCAAAGATTTAAAGACCGCATGGATGAACTCCAGAAATTGTTCTTCCCTGTCTGCCGAAAAAATAAAACTGGGAAGGCAGCTCAACCGTGGCTGACGAGAGAAGTCAAGGATAGTGTTAAATCCAAGGAAGAGGCATATAAATTGGCCCGAGGAAGCAGCAAACTGGAGGACTGGGAGAAATTTAGAACTCAACAGATGAGGTAAGAGGGGTTAATTAAGAGGGGGACAAAAGAGCATGAAAGAAAGCTTGCGGGGAATATAAAAACTGTGTAAAAGCTTCTTTAGATATGTAAAAATGAAAAGATTAGTGAAGACATATGTAGGTCCCTTACAATCAGAGACAGGTGAATTTATAATGGGAAACAAGGAAATGGCAGAACAGTTAAACAAGTACTTTGGTTCTGTCTTCACAAAGGAAGACACAAATAATCTCCTGGAAATACTAGGGGATCGAGGATCTAGTGGGAGGGAGGAACAGAAGGGAATCCACATTAGTCAGGAAATGGTGTTAGGTAAACTGTTGGGACTGAAGGCAGATAAATCCCCAGGGCCTGATGGGCTGCATCCCAGAGTACTCAAGGAGTTGGCCCTAGAAATCGTGGATGCATTGGTGAACATTTTCCAATGTTCTCTTGACTCTGGATCAGTTCATGTAGGCTGGAGGGTAGCCAATGTAACTCCACATTTTAAGAAAGGAGGGACAGAGAAAATGGGGAATTATACACCAATTAGCCTTACATCAGTAGTGGGGAAGATGCTTGAGTCAATTATTAAAGATGTTATGGCAGAGCATTTGGAAAGCAGTGACAGGATCGGTGAGTCAGCATGGATTTATGAGGGGGAAATCATGCTTGACTAATTTTCTGGAATTTTTTGAGGATGTAACAAGTAGAATGGATAAGGGAGAGCCAGTGGACGTGGTGTATCTGGACCTTCAAAAAGCCTTTGACAGACAATAGTTTCAGGCGTAGGCCATTCGGCCCTTCGAGCCAGCACCGCCATTCACTGTGATCATAGCTGATCATCAACAATCAGTACCCCGTTCTTGCCTTCTCCCCATATCCCTTGACTCCGCTATCTTTAAGAGCTCTATCTAACTCTCTCTTGAAAGCATCCAGAGAATTGGCCTCCACTGCCTTCTGAGGCAGAGAATTCCACAGATTCACAACTCTGTGTGAATTTATTTTTCCTCATCTCCGTTCTAAATGGCGTACCCCTTAGGTCCCACGAGGAGATTAGTGTGCAAATTTAGAGCACATGGTATTAGGGATAGGGTAGTGACATGGATAAAGAACTGGTTGGCAGAAAGGAAGCAAAGAGTAGGAATTAACGGGTCCTTTTCAGAATGGCAGGCGGTGACTAGTGGGGTGCCACAAGGCTCGGTGCTGGCACTCCAATTATTTTCAATATATATTAACGATTTAAACGTGGGAATCAAAGTGACATTCAAGATTCAAGAGTCAAGAGAGTTTATTGTCATGTGTCCCTGATAGGACAATGAAATTCTTGCTTTGCTTCAGCACAACAGAACATAGTAGGCAAGACTACAGAACGGATCAGTGTGTCCATATACCATTATATAAATATATACACACATGAATAAATAAACTGATAAAGTGCAAATAAACAGATAATGGGCTATTAATGTTCAGAGTTTTGTCCGAGCCAAGTTTAATAGCCTGATGGCTGTGGGAAAGTTGCTATTCCTGAACCTGGTCGTTGCAGTCTTCAGGCTCCTGTACCTTCTACCTGAAGGTAGTGGGGAGATGAGTGTGTGGCCAGGATGGCGTGGGTCCTTGATGATACTGCCAGCCTTTTTGAGGCAGCGACTGCGATAGATCCCCTCGAAGAAAGGGAGGTCAGAGCCGATGATGGACTGGGCAGTGTTTACTACTTTTTGTAGTCTTTTTCGCTCCAGGGTGCTCAAGTTGCCGAACCAAGCCACGATGCAACCGGTCAGCATGCTCTCTACTGTGCACCTGTAGAAGTTAGAGAGAGTCCTCCTTGACAAACCGACTCACCGTAATCTTCTCAGGAAGTAGAGGCGCTGATGTGCTTTCTTAATAATTGCATCAGTGTTCTCGGACCAGGAAAGATCTTCAGAGATGTGCACGCCCAGGAATTTGAAGCTCTTGACCCTTTCAACCATCGACCCGTTGATATAAACGGGACTGTGGGTCCCCATCCTACTCCTTCCAAAGTCCACAATCAGTTCCTTGGTTTTGCTGGTGTTAAGGGCCAGGTTATTATGCTGGCACCATATGGACAGTCGCTCGATCTCTCTTCTATACTCCGACTCATCCCCATCAGTGATACGTCCCACAACAGTGGTGTCGTCAGCGAACTTGATGATGGAGTTCGCACTATGACCGGCTACGCAGTCATGAGTATAGAGTGAGTACAGCAGGGGGCTGAGCACGTAGCCTTGAGGTGCTCCCGTGCTGATTGTTATCGAGGCTGACACATTTTCACCAATACGAACAGACTGTGGTCTGTGAATGAGGAAGTCGAGGATCCAATTGCAGAGGGATGCAGAGACCCAGTTCTGCAAGTTTGGTAACCAGCTTGGAGGGGATGATTGTATTAAATGCCGAGCTGTAATCAATGAATAACAGCCTGACATATGAGTTTTTGTTGTCCAGTGGTCCAGAGCGGAGTGGAGAGCCAGCGAGATTGCATCCACCATTGATCTGTTGTGGCGGTAAGCGAACTGCAATGGGTCCAGGTTTTTGTCGATGTAGGAGTTGAATTGCGCCATGATCAACCTCTCAAAGCACGTCATCACCACAGGCGTTAGTGCCACTGGTCGGTAGTCATTGAGGCACGTCACCTTGCTCTTCTTGGGCACTGGTATAATTGATGCCCTTTTAAAGCTGGTGGGAACCTCAGACCTCAGAAGTGAGAGGTTGAAAATGTCCGTAAAAACTCCAGCCAGTTGGTCCGCACAGGTTTTTAGAATACGACCGGGTATACCATCAGGTCCAGGCGCTTTTCGAGGGTTCACCCCTCTGAAGAATTTCCTGACGTCGGCCTCTGTGACTGAGACTGAAATACCATCACAGCGAATGGGGGCTCGGGAAGGCACATCAGTATTCTCCCAAGTTTGGGAGATCTCCAAGTTTGCGGATGACACAAAGCTGGGTGGCAGTGTGAGCCGCAATGAGGATGTTATGAGGCTGCAGGGTGACTTGGATAGGTTGGGTGAGTGGGTAGATGTATGGCAGATGCAGAATATTGTGGATAAATGTGAGGTTATCCACTTTGGTGACAAGAACAGGAAGGCAGATTATTTCCTGATTGGTGTCAAATTAGGAAAAGGGGAGGTGCAACGAGACCTGGGTGTGCACGTATATCAGTCACTGAAAGTTAGCGTGCCGGTACAGCAGGCAGTGAAGAAAGCTCATGGCATGTTGGCCTTCATTACGAGGATTTGAGTTTAGGCGCAAGGAGGTCCTACTGCAGTTGTACAGGGCCCTGGTGAGCCCGCACCTGGAGTATTGTGTCTAATTTTGGTCTCCTAATTTGAGGAAGAACATTATTGCTATTGAGGGAGTGCAGCCTAATTCTCGGGCGAGACTGAAGGATGCAGGGAAAATGTTCCCGATGTTGGGGGAGCCCAGAATCAGGGGTCACAGTTTAAGAATAAGGGGTAGGCCATTTACGACTGAGAAGAGGAAAAACGTTTTCACCCAGAGTTGTGAATCTGTGGAATTCTCTGCCACAGAAGGCAGTGGAGGCCAATTCACTGGATGTATTCAAGTGAGAGTTATATTTAGCTCATAGGGTTAAAGGAATCAAGGGATATGAGGAAAAAGCAGGAATGGGATACTGATTTTAGATGATCAGCCATGATCATGTAGAATGGCGGTGCTGGCTCGAAGGGCCGAATGGCCTACGCCTGCACCTATTTTTCTATGAACTGGACAGCAAGATTGCTCTGTACATCAATGCCGTTAAGGATCCTCAATGATTTCAATGCTGAACATCCCGCGGTCTAGGCATAAGCTCAGGGGCGACTGCGCCTTTACGGTTGCAGCTCCTAGACTGTGGAACAGCATCCTCTTCCATCAGAACTGCCCCCTCCGACTCCTTTAAGTCGAGACTTAAAACTCATCTCTACTCCCAAGCCTTTCTTGACGTCCTCTGACCGAGGGGCAATATGTATGCAGTGACGTTTGTATTTAATCTATGAACCACTGTTGTTTGTTATACTATTCTTATACCAATGTAAAGCACTTTTGGCCAACGAGAGTTGCTTTGTAAATGTGCTAATAAATAAAAGTGACTCTGACTTGACTTCAATGGGTTATTTTTTTGTCACGTATACCAGGTACAGTGAAATAGTTTTACATACAGCTCAACAAGACTATCCCCATACATAAACACAATCACCAACGGTCAGTACAGTATGCATAGAACAGTCCAGAGTCCATATGCAACTGGCCACAAAGGCCCATTGCAGCCGTTGTCCTTATTACACTTGTCCCGTGAATCAACGTCCCTCTCCTTGCACGGCCTCTCCAGCCCTTGATCCTCGGAGGGTGCTCCCGCAGCCGACCTCGAGGGCGCGGAAGATAAGACCCCCCCTGGTTGTTCTTACCAGGCCCCCTTGTGCAGCGTCCACCATTGTCTCCCTCCACCGTTTCTCCAGATCCCAATCCACCGGGTGAGCAGGGGCCTGCGGTTGGGATAAAGCCTCGGCTTTCTGGGCTGAGCCCCAGGCTGCTGCAGGGCTTCCAGCCACCTTCTCCGTCGTCGAGGCTCTGCACTGTCTCTCTGCTTACTAGCCCTCTGACTCCTTCCTCTCAGGTCCACAGAACATAACTTCCACAATTTCTCAAATCAAAGGAGTAGAATTAGGCCATTCGGCCCATCTACTCTGCCATTCTATCATGGCTGATCTCCACCTCCTAATCCCATTTTCCTGCCTTCTCCCCATGTCCTTGCTTTTGTGCTCTGAATCCTGAGATACCACATAATATGCCCTGCCATTAACACAAATTTATGCACCGATACCCAAGACCCTGTTACTGCACAACACAAAACTTTGCCTATTTCCTTCGCTCCATAGATGCTGCCTCACCCACTGAATTTCTCCAGCATTTTTGTCTACCTTCGATTTTCCAGCATCTGCAGTTCCTTCTTGAACATTTAATGTACATTTTCTCATTAATTCTGCTATGTACTCAGGTTAAAAGAACGTTGTGCATAAAATTACTAAGTTATACAAACTGTGGAAGGATAAACCTTGTAGACACAAAATGCTGGGAGTAACTCAGTGGGTCAGGCAACATCTCTGGATAGAAGGAATGGGTGACATTTCGGGTCGAGACACTTTTTCAGACTTCATCTGAAAGGATAACCCTTTTCTATTAACTAGGGGACAAAGATTAGGCAGAAAGATCAGAAGGGAGTTAAAGACATTATATTTCACAAAGAACATTGTGGGGTTGGCATTCATTGCCAGATCAGGTAAAGGCAGAATATCTGGAAAAAACATGTCACAATCTTTACTATTACCGGGTCGAAGCTGGGTATGTATCATTATTCTGGAATAGATCTTCTTCTTGCATATGGCGTGCACAGCCTAAAGTTGTTAGGACAACTTGCTCTATTTGATCTTAATTGATTGTGCACGCCAGGTTGATTGCATTCATTGAAACAGGGCGGGCCACGTGAAGGTTGCAATCTCCCACCCCTCTGGAATAGATTAGTTGGAGGAAAGGTAAAAGTGGTGAAAGAAATTACAAAGTTAAAACAACATTATTATTTATTCCTTATGTGGGTAAATGCTCTTGTGGACTGAATGGTCAGTTTGCCTCTTGTAATTTCTATGCATGTTGCAGCACATTCATGTAATAGCAGCTGAGTGCACATTTAACATTATACAAACTCAAACCCAACAGTGAAAGAGTAGGGATTAATTCTGATTTTGCTATAGCAGGTTCAAGCCCCTCCGACGCTGCTACTCTCCTGCAAAACTGCACGGAAAGTGTCATATAATTCGGTAGGCAATTGAGATTAATGCAGTTTTATTGGGGAAAAGTGGGGTATGGGATTTATCTGTTAGGTGCTAGCAGGTACTAGATGACAGGTACTGGTACTAGGTACTAGTGGACTTTATTGCAATAAATCTAAACTTGGATCTACCTTTTCGTTCTCAGTTCCATGCACCTTGCCCTCTACGGTACTCACCCATTTTGTACTTAAATGTTTTCCATTAATTACCACTGCGGTATCATTCTGGTCGATTAATTGGTTAGATAGAGAGCAGAGATTTACGAGGCTGTTGCCAGGAATTGAGGGCCTGAGTTATAGGAAAGGGTTGGGCAGGCTGGGACTTTATTCTTTAGAGTCCATGAGGCTGAGTGGTGATCATATAGACGTATATAAAATAATAATAGGAATAGACAGGGCAAGTGCATAGGATCTTTTAGCCATGGTGGAAGACTAAAGAATCTGAGAACATAGGTTTAAGTTGAAAGGGCAAATATTTAATATTTTATGTGTACACAGACACTGAACTATTATTTTCCACGTTTATTATATTGTTTACAGAGTACTATGTTTACATGTGTAGGAACTGCAGATGCTGGTTTAAACCGAAGGTAGACACAAAATGCTGGAGTAACGTAGCGGGACAGGCAGCATCTCTGGGGAGAAGGAATCGGTGACGTTTCAGGTCGAGACCCTTCTTCAGAAGGATGTCAGGGGAAAGGGAGATAGATAGATAGATAGATAGATAGATAAGGATGTGTAAGGTGTGAAACCAGGACAAAGGGGATGAAGTTCAAGGAAAATGTAGAATAGATCATTGTTAGCTGGGAGAAGGTAACAACAAAGCAAAGAGATAAAATGTACTTGGAAACAGTCAGACTGGTCGGAGAACTGGGAAGGGAGAAGGATGGAGAGAGGGGAAAACAAGGGTTACTTGAAGTTAGAGAAGTCAATGTTCTGAAGAATGTTCAGAATAGAGAAGAATGTTCTGAAAGTCTGAAGAAGGGGTTCGGCCCGAAACGTTGCTTCTTTCCTTCGCTCCATAGATGCTGCCGCACCCGCTGAGTTTCTCCAGCAAATTTGTCTACCTTCGATTCTCCAGCATCTGCAGTTCCTTCTTGAACAATGTTCATACTGCTGGCATGCAAGCTGCCCAAACGAAATATGAGGTGCTGTTCCTCCAATTTGCGCTGGGCCTTACTCTGACAATGGTGGAGGCCCAGGACAGAAAGGTCAGTGTGGGAATGGGAAGGGGAGTTAAAGTGTTTAGCAACCGGGAGATCAGGTAGGTTTAGGCGGACTGAGCGAAGGTGTTCAGCAAAACAATCGCCGAGCCTGCGCATGGTCTCGCCGATATAGAGGACAGCTGGAACAGCGGATACAGTAGATAAGGTTGGAGGAGGTGCAAGTGAACCCCTGCCTCACCTGAAAAGACTGTTGCAAGTGCCTCATTTGAAAAGACTGAAAGACGCTCTCGATGCTCCGGGCTTCAGCTAGAGAAAGATTCTGGTTTATAAAAAGACACAAAATGCTGGGGTAACTCAGTAGGTCAAGCGGCATCTCTGGAGAACATGGATAGGTGATGTTTGGAGTCGGGACCCAAAATCAGCGGTTGCATCCAAACTCAGAAACTCTTAGTTGTCTCAGTAATTGCATGTGTGATTGGTTTATCCGTCACAGTCAACCTGTATGCAGTGCATAGTTCAATATCATTGCATTAGTGCTTTGTGTTTTTTGGAAATTTACATTACATTATATTACATTACATTACATTACAACGCAAAGTATTGACTGCGAATAGTACCAGATTGGTGCTTAAAGTTCCATCTGGTTCACTTTCCTCGCTTGTCAAGGATGTTTTATTGTCATATGTCCCAGACAGAACAATGAAATTCTTACTTGCAGCAGTACAACAGAATACGTTTAACAGAATGTGTAGGAAGGAACTGCAGATGCTGGTTTTGAGTCTATCTCATGTTAAACAGATTACCTGGCTTGGCCAGTTTTAATTTATACCTCAGAGTCAATAAATTTAATCGATTTATAGACAGCTGAGAATACTTATAATATTAATCAGTGTGAAGAAGGGCCTGAAACATCGCCTGTCCAATGTTCTCCACAGATGCTGCCCGACCCGCTGAGTTACTCCAGCACTTTGTGTAGGAAGGAACTGCAGATGCTGGTTCACACCGAAGATAGACACAATATGCTGGAGTAACTCAGCAGGACAGGCAGCATCTCTGGATAGATGGAATGGGTTACATTTCGGGTCGGGACCCTTCTTCAGACTGGACACAAGGAAGTGTGAGGTGTAAAAACGAGATATCAAAGGAGATGCAAATCAAGGAAAATGTATAATGGATAATTGTTAGCTAGGATAAGGTGACAACGAAGCATACAGAGATAAAATTTAATCAGGGGGACAGTCAGACTGGTTGGCGAACTAGGATAGGGAAGGAATGAAGAGGGCAAGGGTTACTTGAAGTTAGAGATGTCAATATTCATACTGCTGGGGCTCTGTATGCTTTGTTGTCACCTTCTCCTAGCTAACAATTCTACATTTCTACATTTTCCTTGACCTTTATCCCTTTGATGTCTCGTTTCCACACCTTACTCTTCTCCTTATCCCTGTGTCTTCCTCTCTCCAACTCTCAGGCTGAAGGGTCTCGTCCCGAAATGTCACCTATTCCTTCTCTCCAGAGATGCTGCCCGCCCCGCAGTTACTCCAACATTTCATGATTAACAGAATACCTGGCTTGGCCTGTTTTACCTTATAAATAAGTTAATAAATGTAATCGATTTATGGATTACTGAGAATACCTAGGTAGTATATACGATGGCGCAGCGGTAGAGTTGCTGCCTTACAGCGGCGGAGACCCGGGTTCGATCCCGACTATGGGTGCTGTCCGTATGGAGTTTGTACATTCTCCCTGTGACCGCATGGGTTTTCTCAGGCACGGGTTATTGATTGGGGACGATCAGCCATGATCACAATGAATGGCGGTGCTGGCTCGAAGGGCCGAATGGCCTCCTCCTGCACCTATTTTCTATGTTTCTATGTAATGTAGTTTAAAACAGCAGCTGTACAAATCGTCTAGAGTTTGTTAGGCTTTTGTGTGTGTCTACGGGGCAAGATGGCGTCCTTAGGATACATAGGCCGGCTATGGACTTTCAACAAGAACTGTGAAACGTTTACCTCGTACTGTGAACGAATGGAAATGTTTTTAATTGCAAATTACATTATTGAAGCTGAAGAACAGTCAGAGAGTAATGAACTTGGACTGTTTGGCATCTCTACTACGAATGGCGGGTCTGGAAAGGAAGACTTTCAGACAAGGGTCAAAGTGAACAATCAATACTTTACTATGTTTATTGATACCACTGATGATTGCACAATTATAAGCAAAGACACCTATGAATCCAAGTTTAGCAATATGCCTTTCACAGAAACAAACGTTCAGCTGAAAACGTACTCTGGAGAAGTGTTGGAGACATGTGGAGAGATAGTTTGTGACTAGATTAAGTGGGACCCATTGGGTCCCTGTCACACAGGAGGCTTGGTCCCCCAACGCAATATTCCACCACACACCCATAGCCCCAACTGCACAGGCGCAGCTCATTTCCCCTAGCACTCTCTCCCCCCTCTTCACCTTCCCTCTTCTTTCCCCTCCCCAATCCCTCCCTCACCTCTCTCTCCCTCCTTTCCCCTACCCTCAGTCAACCCCTCCCTCCATAACTCCTCTCCCTTCCCTATCCTCCTCATATCCATCTATCCCCCACCTTCCCCACTCCTATCCCCCCTACTATCCCACCTCGCCTCCCCCACTGGCCTCCTCTCCCTCTATTCCCCACTCCCTACCTCTCCCACTCCTCTCCACTCTCCTAAACTCCTCCCTCTTCTTTTCCCTCTCCTACCCTCCCCCACCTCTCCTTTCCCTACCCTCAGTCACTCCCTCCATAACTCCTCTCCCTTCCCTACTCCACTCCTCTCCCTCTAGCCCCTTTCCTTCCCCACACTCCCTCCTCACCTGCCCAGGATCTCGAGGTTGCCGCTCCTCTCCCTTCTTATGTGCCCCGGAGGAGCATCAGCCGTCGGCGCCTTAGAGCTATCGCATACCGTATTTGCGCGAATAGAAAAACCATGCAAACTGGAAGAGCACAATATCAGAGTTTTAGTTATGTATAGATGTACAACACAAATGCAAGACTCTGAAGTTGCCAATAGTTGTTGCAAGTTATGTTAATAGGCCAACGGTGATGGGCAAAAATTGGCTCCGCTTACTGAAACTGGACTGGAAATCTGTATTTCAAGTCGAAGCGCAAACACAACTGGATCAGTTGTTGCAGAAACATCATGCTATGTTCAATGACAGCTACGATGGCATAAAGGGTGAGCAAGCACACATCAGGATTTGACCCAATGTGGAACCTGTCTACTGTAGACCGCGAAAAGTAAAGTGGAAGCTGAAATCAAAAAGTTGGAACAAAACGGTGTACTGGTTAAAACAGATCACAGTGATTAGGCTACTCCAATTAGCTCACAAAATTTTGAGATTTTAAAAATCAAGTCTATTTATCCCATCAGATAAAGCATAAAAAGACGTTTAATTTGACACCTAATTCACTTTCATATCTTCAGTATTAAAAACGTTATGGCCATTTTCATACTCGGAAATTAGCATCTTGTTCCCTATTGCTTTTCCATTGACAACACAAAAGCTGTGATCGAGGACAGTCAAAAGCCCATAGCTTTCTTAAAAATTAAGAGAACTGAAAGAAATTTTCAGTTATTATAGATTGAAGCATTCTGAAACAAATATGAAACAATCTTACTTAGATGACATGAAATTAAAGCATATAATTAGTTAACCTAATTGTAGCTAATTACAAAATTCAATTACTAGATCTAAACATCTATCAATTTCTTAAGAATAGATTAACATTTTTAAATAGCCTAAGTGTCCAAATAACATTCACACAAGAATTCACAATATAACATAATTTTTAAATCTCATTGTCATGGATTTATAGGCCAAATGGAAGGAATTTAATGTTTAATACCTGTAAATTAATGGGCATTTAAATCATCTTGCGAGTGGGTTTTTCTGTAACGCGATCATTTGGAAGTCAATTTGCGGTGAATTTAAACCCGTATCGGCATGAAAAATACTGCCGTTAGTTCGGGGAAAAGAATCATCGTTTCGCATTTTTAAATGTGAATTAAAGGCCTCTTAAGAAGCACTTTTATACATAAAATAAACGGCTTTCGTTTACCTGTCCCGTGCGTGAAATCTGTCCCCATTGTTGGCGTTGACGGCTTTCAAAGCTGATTTTAAAATAACTCCAGCGCTGAACTTGTCGGGCGAATAAAAATAAAAAATACACAAAACGCCCGTCGGAACGATTCTTCAGCAAAAGCTTGCACTCCAACGAAATATAATTCAGGACAAGGTAGGAGAAACCTGCGTTTTAACCCCGCCCCCCCCTCAAAGACGCCAAAATCGCGCACACGGCCAGTGGCAGAATTGCAGTGCCGCTGAAGGTAAGTATTGTAACATACCTACTCCAATAGTAGTGGTTCTGAAAGCGGACAACACAGTGAGATTGTGTGGAGACTATAAAGTGACCATTAACCAGGCAGTGGATGATGAACAGTATCCACTCCCAACCTCACAAGATTTATACGCTGAACTTGCTGGTTCCAAGGTATTTTCCAAACCAGATCTGTCACATGCTCAGCTAAATGTTGATCGTAAGAGGCAGCAGTATCACTCGATAAACACACACTTGGGGTTGTATTTCCACACAAAATTACCCTATGATGTGAAGTCAGCACTAAAAATCTTCCAAGCTACCATGGACAAGATTCTGCAAGGAACATCACATTGTTTGAGCAATCAAGATGACTTGCTGATTGCAACTGTTACCGAGGAGGAGAATCTGGAGGTACTCAGTGAAGAGTTGAAATGGCTTGATCACTATATAAAGTTAAAAAGAAGCAAATGTGCATTCTTACAGACCGAAGTAGTGTATCTTGGTTTGAAAGTGGATCTACTTGGACTACAACCAGTGAAGGAAAAGTTTGAAGCTATAGCAAACGCACCAACACCACAGAATGTGTCTCAACTCCGCTCCTTCCTGGGTATGGTATAGTATTACTCACGCTTCTTACCCGAGTTAGCAACAAAGCTAGCTCCTCTTCACGAGTTGTTGAAAAAGGCTAAAACATTGGAATGGTCCAAAGAACAACAAAATGCTTATGATGCATGTAAAAAGAGCTTGACCAGTGATGCATTACTTGTTTACTACGATACAAATCGCAAGTTAAAGATAGCTTATGATGCGTCTAGTTGTGGGGTAGGAGCTGTGATTTCACATGTAATGGAACATGGACAAGAAAAGCCTATAGCATTTGCATCAAGCACACTTACCAAGAGTGAGCATAATTATGCACGAATCGAGAAAGAAGCCCTTGGTATCATCTTTGGGATCAAGAAATTCCATCAGTATCTGTTGGGTAGGAAATTCACCCTGTTTACTGACAATAAGCCACTTCTCGCTGTTCTTGGTCCTCGGTCAGCAATACCTACAATGGTAGCCTCGAGGATGCAGCGCTGGCAGTTCTCCTGTCACAGTACGACTACAGCATTGAATACCGCAGCTCAAAAGAAAATGCTAACGCTGAATCATTGTCGTGTTTGCCTCATGAAGAATCAGATGTGGGCACTGAAGGTGCTATTTACGTCACAGAATCAGTGGACAATGACTTTCCAGTCACAGCAGCTGAAATTGCTGCTGAAACTCAAAAGGACAGTCCCAAAACAAGTATATGAACAAGCTTTGTGTGGACGGTCAGAAATAAAACCATGTACTGATGAACTAAAATCATCACAATAGATGACATGAACTGTCATGTGAACAAGGGTGTATTAAATGGGGTCACAGAGTAGTAATACCCAACTGTTTAAGACAAAGATTACTTAAAGAACTCCATATTGAACACACAGGTATTGGGGGAATGAAGTCAACAGCCAGAGATTGCATGTATTGGCCAGGATTGGACAATGACATAGAAGCAATGGCAAGCAAATATACCCGTCAGAGTTGTAGAAGTAGGCCTACCCAAACCCCTTTGCAAACATGGTCTTGGCCTACTAGATCTTTTTGTAAACACGGGAATAATAATGTTCTTGTTTTGGTAGATTGCCACTCAAAGTGGATTGTTGTGGTACATATGGGTACAAACACAACAGAAGGAACAATAGACACATTGCGGTCTATCTTTGCGTATCGTGGATTGCCTGAAGAGCTTGTCTCTGACAATGGTCCCCAATTTTGTGCTGCACTGTTCCAAACTTTCATGAAGCTAAATGTTATCAAACATACCTTAGTGCCAACTTACCATCCAGTATCTAACGGCGCAACCAGGATAGTCGAAGGACCTCTCAAAAAACAAGTTCTTGAAGGGAATTCAAAATTCAGTATGTCACAGCGGCTAGCTAGTTACTTACTGAAATATTGTACCATGCCACAATGTACCACAGGGTTTACGCCAGCTGAACTTCTCATGAAAAGAAGGCTCAGAACTGGACTGAGTATGGTTCTACCTAACCTATCTCCTAAGGTTGAATGCAATCTGATCAGAAACGTCATTATGGTGGAAGTCAAAAAGAACGTAGGTTCAATACACATGATGAAGTTCGTGTTCTTAGCCCCCCTTACAAAGCAAAGGAGGTGGGAACAGTAGTTGAAGTGTGTTCTACCAAGAGGTACTTGGTAGAAATTAGAGGATGTGTTCGAAGTGTGCACATAAACCATATGATTCCAGCAAGGGGTGAACAAGATCAAAGCATAGACGAAGAAGCAGATCTTTGGTATTATTCCACGTTCAGGTGTAAACTCCAAAGAAAGTAGAGACAAAGATAAATGATCCAGAACCACAACCTGACATTCCCCCTAAACCACTCAGATCAGAATGCGTAAATCTGTCGAGATTAAATTTATAAAATTATTCTTGCTTGTCTAATTTACGTTATTTTACTCTCTAAGGGGAGAGAAGTGTAGTGTATATAATGGTAACTGAATACCAGAATGGTATTATTTGTGTCATGTGATATATTCTGTATCTTATCAGTCTCCTGAATATGTGTGTGTGCTGTGTACTTTTGTAATATAAAGACGACCCACACTGGAAACAGCGTGTACTGAAAACCTGTGCTTGTTTCTATCTACATAGCCGTAATATCTTACAACCTATAAAAGGAATCAGCAAGAAGGGCGTCCCTGTCCCGCTGAATTACTCCAGCATTGTTTCAGACAGTGACGGCTCCCGCCTCAAGACCGCGCATGCTCTCTCCCGCCTCCTGCCGGCGGGAACACCCAGCGCGCATGCGCTCTTCCGCCTCCATCTCGACTGCCGGCACTAACACTCTCCGCGCATGCGTTCACCCGTCTCCTTCACCTACTGCCGGTTCTCACACTCCGTCGCGCATGCGCCCCTTCACCTCCTCCCAGAGGGAACACGCGTCCACGCATGCGCCCTCCCGTCTCCCTCACCCACCTGTCGGCCGGCGCGTACGCCCCCGCCGCGCATGCGCTCTCTGAGCCCAACGGCCGCCCCAGCGCGAGCGCCGGGTTGAAGTCCAACGGGCCAACCGTCGGGCTGCCGCGCAGGCGCACAGCGGGCCCGGGTCAGCAGGAGGCGGGCTGAGCCGCGCACTTCCTTCCGGTTGTCCTGTGGCAGGGCCCGGATGTGGAATTAGTAAATACGGTGGTTTAACCCGTGCGTTGCTGGTGAGGCGAGGCCAGGCCGGACCGGACCACACCAGACAAGACAAGGCGGGGTAGATTGCGGCTGTGGGCAAGTCGGAGGGCTGTAAGTATTTACTGCCGGCAGAATAGCACCTCTCCCCCTGGATGACACCCGTAAACCCGAGGTACGGTAGCCGCGGCCGACAGCAGCGTTGTCGTCTCTCGCTCTATTTCCCCCCCCAAGTGTCGAGATGCGCTGGAAGCCGGGGGTGGTTGTCACCGGCTCTGGAGCCGGCAGCGATTGTCCATTGTAACATGCCACTTAGCTTCTGTATTATACTCAATTTTACAATAACAACGACACAGACCACGATTGGCAATTAAAAGACAATGATCACTGGAGATATTTCTGCCAAATTTAATTCAAATTTCTCTTTGCCCCTTTGTAAAAGCTGCGGGGGTGGGGGCAACAATATAAAATGGTTTGAAAGGGTACGCCGACGTGGCCTAAGAGGAGTATGATAGTTTTATGTTTTATTTGGATTATTAACATCTTGCGTGAAAATTGCGTATTAATTCTTAGCTAATGAATTATTGCAATCATACCTGCTTTCAGTTTTCAACATGAGAGCTATTTTAGAGCATAATGTTAGCATGTATATTTAGCTTTTGGCCACCACCCTCGTTGAATACGAATGTTGTGTCAAACGCTGTGGTGGCTGCTTAAAAGCATTTTGGCTTGGATATTTTGCAAAATAGATCGCATCAAAGCATGCAAAATGCAAAGCAATAATGGTCAAATAATTCCGATTGCTTTTACTAGTTTTTGCATGACATTGCAAGATTACGCTTGTGTGACTGCCAATAAATATCTGGGTCGCGACAGTAAATTAATCCTGCAACCCCAGCAGAGTGCTCACATATTTCTATACATTTGTACAGCAAATTAATCTTGATGGACGCCATTCACTTATCTGCAACTTTCATTCTGCAAAATTGCGTTTGCTGTAATTTGCATTTGGATGATGGGTATTGTATTGTAATTATTAAATGCATAAGATTAGAATTGTGTACGTTAAAGAACGTTTTTTGCTACAATACAATATATCTTACTCGTTGAAGTTTGCAGCAGAGGAGGCCTTTGTTTCTGTTTCTATTCAGGTTCTTTGCCTGTGACGTTATCAAATTCGATGCTAGTTTTGTTGAAGCATAGCTCTTATTTTCGAAATCTGCGCGATTATCAGTGCAATTGATTGATTTGCAATTTTGGGATCGTTTTTCAGCTTTGCAATTTCACATGAAAGATTATAAATAACTTTGAAACAATAAGCTCAGGAGATACGATAAAAAGGAAAAGTTATTTGACTTTTGTCAAATATGTCATAAGACTAAACAGCAATATTAACGATTGGAAGCCCTGGAGCATAATTAGTTACCATCAAATCAAAATCCAGAAGTTTATAGTTTATTAGATTTTTGAATTAAATATGTGAAGGGATGGTAGACATTAAAAACCCCTTTTTATATTTTGTAGATGACTAAATTTGGTTTTCTGTGTAAAAAGGAATAGCTTTTGAGCTGCTTTTTGCAGTTATTCAAAGAGGTGGCAGTATTGACATGTGATGCATTATTAATACATTATTTTGCCATATGTCAAAATTTTATCTTAACATATATAAATTTGATGTTTGTGATTGTGTTCATATTGATCTGCTTAATTGATATATTTGGCATAAACTTCACTTTTGCTGCTTATGAAATCCCTAATGTGCCATTTTCTTGTCAACATGTTTGCATTACTTACCCAAGAAGCTTTTCTCCACCATGGGTATTTTAAAGATTCTTGGTTGGCATGAAATTCATGTTTTAGGATTTCTTATGTTTTTGGGGACTAGAATCGAAAATAGTGGTATGGCTAAACCAAAGAGTCATCAAAGTACAATATGTTTTTAAAGAGTCATCAAGTACATTGTGTGTTATTAGTGCTGGTAAAAGGTGTTCTTATGATAATAAATTGAGCAAAAATAAGTTGAAATTATTTCAGAACAGTGGTTAGTTGTGTATTCACTGCATTTTAAAATCCCCAGCTGACTGCAATTTTTTAAGCTTTCTTGTAGTTTTCTTTCTAGGGGCTATATAGTGTTGAATGACCACTTTTCAAATGTGGTATTTTTATCCTGCATGGCCCTCGCAAAACAAAATTATTTTTTCTCGTGTTAGAAAGTGAAAGTAAGAAATAATGACATTATTTCGACCATTTTCTGTGGGCGTGACCTTCGTTTAACAGGGTGCTTTTCTTTGGCAGAAGTCCATCCTTCCAAATTTAGATTTTTGTTTATTTGTCATTGTAATTGGATTAAAGCTGTACTGGATATCTTGTGGAGAGTGGGAAGAAGAAAAAGTTAATATTTTAACTTGTAATAACAAAAGATTTGTAGATGCTGGTTTATTCCAAAGGTAAACACAAAATGCTGGAATAACAGTCAGGCAACATCTCTGGATAAAATGGATAGCTGGCGTTTTTGAAGATGGGTCCCAACCCAAGATGTCACCAGTCCATTTTCTCCAGAGATCCTGCCTGACTGGCTGAGTTACTCCATGTCTATTTTTATTATTTGATGATGACCTTTCAAGTAAATATGGAATAGAGTTGTTTGAAATCCAGAATTTTTAGGTATTGATTTGTCAAAATAAAGATGCAGAAAAATAATTGTTCATAGTATCTAATTTTATTTCCTTTCTTAAATTAATGTAATGATTTAAAACATATTTAAGGACTGCAGTTGATGAATTCGAAAAGTAAAATTTCCATTCCCCATACGTATAAAATGTAAAACATCTTTGATTTTCCAGCTAGCACGGATTACTTATTTTGTTATGTTAATTATATTGGCTTATTGCTTTGTTTTGCCACCTTCGAAGCTTGAATCCGTGAGATGCTTTCTTTTGGAAAATACTTCTAATTATATCACTGTGTTTTGTGCATTGGGTCCCTATGAGGGAAGAGGGCAGGTCTGTTGGCTTTCTTGTTTTCATTTCTAATGGTGCAATGCATACGGGTAAAGCTGTTTCTCAATTTAGTGTAACAACACATTTGATATTCAAGGAGTTTATCTAGGATAGAAAGACAACCAGCACCAGCTGGTAGGAGAACTTTGAATAACTTGAAGGTACACAAAAATGCTGGAGAAACTCAGCGGGTGCAGCAGCATCTATGGAGCGAAGGAAATAGGCAACGTTTCGGGTCAAAACCCTTCTTCAGTCCTGACTTTGACATAAGACTCCTTGACTCCACCATGGAGCACACTAGCTGGTTAGTCTTGCCATCATTCCAGATCAACAAGAAGTTGAAAAGACCATATGGCGTGAGGTTACCGTATTCCTGCTGAAGTTCGAACACTTGATGGCGAAAAGCTCCAGACATAAATTCACAACTTCATCAGACTGAAGAAGGGTCTCGACCCGCAACGTCACTCATTCCTTTTCTCCAGAGATGCTGCCTGTCCCGCTGAGTTACTCCAGCATTTTGTGTCTACCCCCAATTCATAACTTCAACTCTATATCTGAGAAGAGAAGGATATGCCACAGGACAGTGTTGTAATTCTGACAATCTTCAAGTCAGAATGCAACTCTAACTGCAGTAACAACAGAGGGATCTTTCTTGTGTTTGCAACAGGAAAAGTAATTGTAAGAATTCTCCTCAACATATTCCTCTTCGTGGCTGAGATTTTCTTCATCTAGAGGCACAATGAATGTAATCATTTCCATGTGATATCTCCAGAGAAAGTGTAGGGGACTGCACCAGCCACTATATGTCATCCAAAAGCCTTTCATTTCATTAATCAAGTGGGATGGCAGACTATCGTTACCAAATTTGGTTGTAGTCAAAAATTTGTTTCCAAGTTATGTCACCAACAGGTCCACAATACGCTCAGTCTCAGCACAGGCTGATGTTGAGCCCCAACACTTTTCCCATTCATTCTGGATGAATCCTGAGCCTAATCTTTAAATAACCTTCACACTGGAGTAGAGTTCATCTACAACACAAATGGAAAACTGGTCACCCGTTGACCCTACTTTTGGTCATTGAACTACAGATTGTGCGTGCCCACATTTTTACATTGAATGCCAAGTCATCATCATCGTTAACTAAAGCAGAGTATACAATGACCCTGACACTAAACATCCACAATACAAATGTCCTTTACCAACCTGTCCTTGCTATCCCAACACTAACTCCTCATCTTCTTCAGTGCACCAACACAGCCATCTGAGGAAAGAGCATTTGAAGTTCAAGGCCTCAAACCTGGTTTAAGTGACTAAGATCTCTGTACAGTCAAACCAAGTGACTAGGATCTCTGTGCAGTCAAGAGTCAAGTAATTAATTGTAGTATGTACTGGCAAAGGAACATTGAAATTCTTACTTTGTGCAGCTTTACAGACTTTTCTATAGCCTGTAAAGTATATGTAGAGTGTTGGAGGCAGATCGAACAAATGACCAAATGGTGCCAGAACAACAACCTTGATCTCAACGTCAGTAAAACCAAGGAACTGATTGTGGACTTTGGAAGAGGAAAGACAAAGATCCATAAACCTGTCTACATCGAGGGGGTGGAGAGAGTCAAAAGCATATTCCTGGGCGTGCACATCTCTGAAGATCTGTCTTGGACTCACATTGATGCCATCACAAAGTAAGCCCATCAACACCTCTACTTCCTTAGAAGATTGAGGCAGTTCAGTATGTCAATGAATATTCTCTTGAACTTCTAGAGATGGACAGTAGCGAGCATATTGACTGGTTGCATCATGGCCTGGTTTGACAATTGGAACCGCCCAGGAAGAAGAGGCTTGCAAAAAGTGGTGTACACTGCCCATTTCATCATGGATACTGACCTTCCCATCATCGAAGGGATCTACAGGAGTCGCTGCGTCAAAAAGGCAGGCAGCATCGCCAGAGACCCACACCACCCTGGTCGCTCTCTTATTTCGCTCCTGCCATTGAGAAAAAGCTATAGGAGCCTGAAAACTAACGTCCAAATACACGCAATGACTTGGGGGCATTGATTTTGTCTGCATATATATATAGCAAAGACAAAAACAATACATATTATTTCAATGTAGCATCAGTTCAGAGTGCATTCTCTTACGATGCATCGTGCATATGTCATAGGAACAGAATTAGGCCATCCAGCCGATCAAGTCTACTCTGCCATTCAATCAAGTCTGATCTATCTTTCCCTCTCAACTCCATTCTACTACCTACTCCCCATAACCTTTGACACCCTTACTAAGCAAGAACCTGTCCATCTCTGCTTAAACAATCCAATGACCTGGCCTCCACAGTCGTCTGTGGCAATGAATTCCACATATTCGTCATCCTCTGACTAAAGAAATTCCTCCTCATCTCCTTTCTAAAGGTATATCCTTTTATTCTGAGGCCATGCCGTGTGGTCCTAGCTTCTCCCACTAGTGGAAACATCCCCACATCCACTCTATCCAGGCCTTTCACTATTCAGTAAATTTCAATGAGGTCCTCCCTCATCCTTCTAAACTCCAGCGAGTACAGACCCAGAGCTGTCAAACGCTAATCATATGTTAATCAAATCATCCCTGGCATCCCCGTAAACCTCTCCAATGCCAACGCATCCCTCCTCAGATATGCGGCCCAAAACTGTTCACAATTCTCCAAATGTAGTCTAACCAGCCTCAGCATTACACCCCTGTTTTTCTATTCTAGTCTTATCAAAATAAATACTAACATTGCATTTGCCTTCCTTACTACCGATCCAAGTTGCAAATTAACCTTTTGGGAATCCTGCACCAGCGTTCCCGAATCCCTTTGCAACTCTGATTTCTGAATCCTCTCCCCACTTAGAAAATAGTCTGTCTTTATTCCTAGTACCAACATGCACGTCCACACACTTTGCTGTGCTGTATTCCTTCTGCATAGTTCATGTTTTCTCCTGAAACAAAACATCTGTGATGCATACAAGAGGCTTTTTCACAAGGCCCGGATCCTCACTGTCCAGTGACCAGCCCTCAGTTGGTCCTTCCCCACTGTTTTTGAGGTGACTGCATTGAGCTTCGTGACTCCAGCATGTACTCCTGCACGTCACAATGTGCCATTTGGCAACATCTACTTACAGGCCTCGTCGAGCCTTGGAAGGCCAACAAGTTTCAGGCTGAACAAAGTGTATCTTTCACTAAGCTTGCCTCTGTTTGGGTCTGTCGGTGACAGTCCTATGTTATGCCCAGGGTGAACCTCTATATCTGTATTTCTTTCCAGACCTTACTGATAAATGCACAATTTATATTGAGGTGTGCAACTCATCTGCACTGAAGCTACCTTGGGAGCAGAATGAATACGGCTCTGACAGGGAGGGCAATACATATTGCATTGTTACTTTGATAAATTACAAAGTATTACTTTTTAAATACATTTGCTAGCAGTTGTACATTGCAAATTAATCACTTTTGAGACAAATATGCATATGTTAAATAGGCTTTGCAATTTACATGCATTTTGAATGTAGGCGACATCTTCCATCTGCTATTACTACTCTTTGATAATCAGTCTTCTAAGTTCCTTGGAAGGTTTAGCTGCTCTATTACCTGACGCCAGGCAGCATTTTTAGTTTTTGGCATGTCTGTATTCTTAGCTTTGTACCCTCCTTGCATTCAATTTGCTCTGAAAAATCAGTAAAGGTTTTCCTCAGCATTTAACCCAGTTGAAATCAGTGATTGATCCAAACTCAGACTTTTTGTTTTCTTTGGAATTGCATATATGTGGTTGATTTATTTGTCACAGTAGATCTGTATACAGTGTTTTGGAAGCGTAGTTGTATGTCACTGGATTAGCAATCTATGGATTGAACTATGGATGTGATACAAAGTGTTTAAATCTTATTGTAGCAGTTGGGAAATTTATATTTGGTTGGTGAAATCTGCAATGCCAAGTGTTGACTGAAACTACCAGATTGTTGTTAAAATTCTATTTGGATCACCTTCCTTGCTTGATTTGGCCTGTGTTATGTTAGACTTATTATTAATTCAATCAATTTATGGGCTGCTGCAGGTCTGTATTTATAGAATTATTACAAAAATAGGGTGCAAAGGTACTTAAAAAAACAAAAAACTGAGGTCAGGTAAGGGGGGATGAAAGTTGGAGAGTTGGTATGTCCAAGGCCCCTCCTTTCAACATCTCCGCTGATCTCCATACCCCTCCCCCTCACTGTTTCCTCTCCCAGTTTGACCCGGTCACCCCTACTGAAATCTCCAAACTCATCAGCTCTTCCAAACCCACTACCTGCTCCCTTGACCCTCTCCCCACTCCCCTGCTGAAGTCCTGCCTCCCTGCTCTCTGCCCCTACCTCACTAATCTTTTCAACTCCTCATTGTCCCAAGGAATTGTCCCCTCTGCTTTCAAAACTGCTGCTGTCACGCCAATCTTAAAGAAACCTGGTCTTGATCCCTCCTCTCTCATTAACTACCGCCCCATCTCAAACCTCCCCTTTCTTTCAAAAACCCTGGAGCGCATCGTCGCGTCACAACTTCATTCCCACCTCCTCGCGTATAACCTATTCGAACCCCTCCAATCTGGATTTCGCCCCCTCCATAGCACAGAAACTGCTCTCCTCAAAGTCCTCAATGACCTCCTTACCTCTGCTGACTCTGGCTCCCTCAATATCCTCATCCTCCTCGACCTGAGTGCAGCCTTCGATACCGTCAACCACAACATCCTGCTCAACAGACTTAGGGACCTTGGCATTGAAGGTTCTGCACTCAGCTGGTTCCGTTCTTACCTTTCCAACCGATCCCACTTCATCTCTCTCCATAACCACACCTCTGCCACAGCCACTGTCACTCAAGGCGTTCCCCAAGGCTCCGTTCTTGGTCCCCTCCTCTTCATCATCTACATCCTCCCCCTTGGTCATATACTCCGTCACTTCAACCTGGACTTCCACTGCTATGCTGATGACACCCAGATCTATCTCAGCACCAAGTCCCCCCACCACCCCCCTCTCTCCCATATCAACTCCTGCCTATCAGCCATCAAATCTTGGATGCAACTCAACTTCCTTAAATTAAACAGTAGCAAAACAGAATTTCTCCTCATTGGCTCCAAATCAACACTCACTAAAATTAACAACCCCACTCTCACTATCGACGGCACCACTGTCTCCCCATCTCCTCAGGCACGCAACCTTGGCGTGATCCTTGACTCAACCCTCTCCCTTGAGCCTCACATCCGCCATGTTGTCAAAACATCATTTTTTCACCTCCGCAACATTGCAAAAATCAGATCGTCTCTCACACCCCCCGCTGCTGAAAGACTCATCCATGCCTTCATCTCCTCCCGACTGGACTACTGTAACTCTCTTCTTTTCGGAATCAATTCCAGCAGCATCAAACGACTCCAACTGGTCCAAAATGCAGCCGCTCGACTCATTACCCACACCAAATCCTGGCACCACATCACCCCAGTTCTCAAAGAACTTCACTGGCTTCCCATTTCCCACCGGATCACCTACAAAATCCTGGTCCTCACCTACAAAGCCCTCAACAACCTGGCCCCCCCTTATCTCATTGACCTCCTCTCCCCCTACCAACCCTCACGGTCCCTCAGATCCACATCAGCTGGTCTCCTCTCCACTCCGAAATCAAACCTCTGCACTTTTGGAGGCAGAGCCTTCTCCAGGGCAGCTCCCAGGCTCTGGAATTCCCTCCCACAACCGGTCCGAAATTCTGAGTCCCTCACCATCTTCCAGTCCCGCCTCAAGACCCATCTCTTCACCTCTGCATACCCTTAGTCCCATGTTCCCCCCCCCCTCTGTCTTACTGCTCTATTTTGTTTTGTTTATTCCTGACTCTCAATTGTAAAGCGACTTTGAGTCCTGAAAAGCGCTATATAAATAAAATCTATTATTATTATTATTATTATTTGCGTAATGCTCATAAAAACTATTTGTTTTTCTCTTTTCCCTCTTTCTCTTTCTTCTCCTTTTCTAGGGTCCATTTCTTAACTCTTTTTCTTTTGTTTTTAATTTTGTTCTTATAGGATCTTTGTTCTTTCTTGTTGTCACATTTTCTACACTTTCACTTTTTCCTTCACTTTCTTCTTTCTCTCAATCTCATCCTTTCCCTTTTCTAGTGTAAAAAACAAACGGAGTACATTAATTGTAAGAAGATATAAGTGATGAGTACTAATGTATGTGGTTGTAATGTAATGTACTTCTAATAAATAAAAAATGTAAAAAAATAAAAAATTATGGGCTGCTGAGACAATAGGAATCAGTCCAGCATTTACAAATAAAGGCATGGCCAGCCCTGTGGACCTCTGACAAATTTCAGTTGCTTGTAAGTTATAAAATGTATAAAAGTCATGCGTAATAAATTCCTGTTCATGTTCCTGCATTTGCTTCCCTTGGCAAAGCCTTTTTATTCTCAATAGTAATCAACATTTTTAGCAGAAAATAGAATATAAAAGGGAACAAGTATTTAAATAGAACAAACTATTAAAACGTTTGAGTCTTGGGCAGTGGGCAGGTGCTATAGACCTGCACGGGAAGATAGACACTCCCGCTCCCACGAGTCACGGACAGATGGGGCTTGTCAGCCTGGGAAGCCAGTCCATCTAGGAGAGGGAAAACTCTGATTTAAAACCTCCAGTGCCTTGTGGCCATATCCAGTCATGGAAAAGGCTCCAGGAGTAATCCTCAAGAAAATCCTGAGTCAAAGCCCCTAAGGCAGTTTGTCGATGTCTACAACCTCGCTCTGGCAGCTCCTGCGACGGCGCTGGTGCCAAACTGTAACGCAGGGCTCGAAATTAGCAGTTGCCCGGGTGCCATTGACCACAGAAAGTGCCCCCGGGCAACCTAAACGCCAACTCATTTTGCCCGGCTTGGCACCCAAATACTGGTTTATACCGGTAGATGCAAAAAACTGGAGTAACTCCGCGGGTCAGGCAGCATCTCCGGCGAATAGGAACGGACGTTTCGTGTCGGCGGCGGCTGTATTCCTCTAGTATCTTTGATTGCGGGTCAAAGATACTGGGTGCGTGATGAGGAAGGGTCGGGGCGAATGACGGGCCCCGAACAGCGGCTCCACCGCCTCCTCCTCCCGCTCCCGCCCGGCGGAAGGAGGCCTCCCTCTCCCTTCCCCCCCTCCTCCCGACCTCGGCGTGCGAGAGGGGTTGGTTTGAAAGCGCCTTTTGCGGAATTGCCATCAGCGGCTCCTATCGCCTTGATAACGGTCGCTGCTTGCAACTCCGCTAACGGCGCTTTCAAACCAACCCCTCTCGCACGCCGAGGCCGGGAGGAGGGAGGGAGGTGGAGGCCTCCTTCCGCCGTCTGAAGCAAAGATATATAATCTTTGGTCTGAAGCAGCTGCACCAAAGATCCTACAGCTATAGGATCTTTGAGCTGCACCGCTCCTTCCTGTCGGCTGGCGGAGGAGGGGAGGCGGCGGCACTTTGGCGTTGGACAGGGACGGCCAAGGCAGCTGGGCGATGTTGTCCGAGGAGCGCTGACCTTCCTTCCTCCCCACCTCCTCTGCCCCCTTCCCCCCCCCTCTTCTCTCTCTCTCTCTCTCTCTCTCTCTCTCTCTCTCTCTCTCTCTCTCGTACGCTCCCACCCCTCTTATCCTGGGACCCCTCCTCTCCATCCTGCACTGATCCCCATTCCTCTATTCAGTCCTCACTGACATCCCCTGTGCTCCCCTCCCCATCTACCTCCCCCAATCTATTCATCACCCTACCCACCTCGCATTGATTCTCCTGCCACCCCCCCTCCCATCCATCCTACACTTGTCCCCCAATTCATCCTGTACTGACCCCCCTTCCCATCCATCCTGCACATCTCCCCCCATTCATACTGCACTGATCCTCCCATTCATCCAGTACTGACCCACCCTCCATTTACCCTGCACCAATCCCCCCCATCCATCCTGTAGTGATCTCCACATTCATCTTTTACTGAAAACCCATTCATCCTGCACTGATCCCCTCATTCATCCTGTAGTGATCCCCCATTCATCCTGCATAGACCCTCCGATCCACACTGTCCTGACCCCCCCCCATTCATCCTGTATTGATCCCCCCATTCATCCTGTACTGAGCCCCCCCATCCATCCTGTACTGATCCCCCCATTCAAGAAGAATGGGGGGAACAGTCTGAAGAAGGGTCTCGACCCGAAACATTGCCTATTTCCTTAGCTCCATAGATGCTGATCCCCCCCCATCCATCCCATACTGATCCTCCCATTCAACACCACTGACATCCCCCGTGCTCTCCCCTCACAATTTTACATACTCCAACCAACACGTACTAATTCACCTGCCTCAATCCATCCATTACGCACCGATTGCCTTCTCAACCCCCGCCCCCCCCCCCCCTGCCATCTATCCACCCCGCACTGATTCACACACCCCCTGACCCTATTGTGCTTCATGGTCTTCAGAGCGAACATTGATTATGTTTGATAACGGAATGTAATCAAATGTGTTTTAATTCCCAATGATATTATTTGTTTTGACACTTTTAAACATATTACCAAAAGAACATTTGCTGCAGTTATGTCCTTTGGCCATCTCTTGTCAGTTAGTGTAATGTTTAACCTGTCAGATGGGGATAGTCGGTTTTAACAGCTATTATCATAAAATGCCTTTAGAAATGTCCTTGCAACCTGTATATTTTGTTATGGATAAATTATGTGGGAAGCCAGAGTGTTTCTGTGCCAATAGCAATAACGACCCATGCTATGGCCATGTCATGGTAATTTTCGGTCCTTCACAGAAAACATGCTTGCATCAATCTGTAGTGTGTATGGTTAAGCATATATGTTACCATGGTCTAGGATTTATTGATGCAGGTTGATCATATGCTGAATAATCCAACCACATTTTTGTTTGGAAGTGGAAAGAACTAATAGAAATTGCATTAATTGCAATGTGTAAAAGGAGTTGAGATATTGTATTATAATTTTTGCTGCATGTCATTGTGGTATATATCATGTCTTGATTGGTGAATATGTTTAGTTTGTGAGTTATTTGAAGCAGAAATAATATGTGAATGTAGACAAAAGTGCTGGAGAAACTCAGTGGATGCGGCAGCATCTGGGCCAAAACCCTTCTTCAGACTGATGGGTTTCGGCCTGAAACGTTGCCTATTTCCTTCGCTCCATAGATGCTGCTGCACCCGCTGAGTTTCTCCAGCACTTTTGTCTACCTTCGATTTTCCAGCATCTGCAGTTCCTTCTTGAACATAATATGTGAATGCTTCATTGAGCATAATTCCGACTGGTAACTACGCACTTCGTCCGAGCACATACAATACAATTTATTTGTCTTTTGGACAAATTTGTCATTTGGACCCCGTTGAGGTCCAAACGAAATGTCGTTTCTGCAGCCATACATTACAAAACGAAGAAGACCCGAGACACAACACAATTTACACATACATCCATCACATACATCCATCACAGCGCTGTGATGGAAGGCAAAAAACGTATCTCTCCACTGCACTGCACTCCCCCCCCCCCCCCCCCCCCCGAAGTCAGAGTCAAAGTCAAAGCCCCTGGCGGGCGATGGTGATTATCCCGCGGCCATTAAAGCCACGCCGGTTAATGCAAGGTCGCGCACCGGGTCTTGGCATTATCGCACACGTCATGCAAACCATCTTCGATGACCACCTAAACTGTCATTTGGCAACCTAAAAAGCTGTCAAGGTTGCCCGGCTGGCAACAGGGAAAAAAAGTTAAGCGAGAGCCCTGTAACGGCTCTGCTGTTCCTTTGAATCGATCAGCGATGTGGAGAGGGGGGACGTGCTGCATGGGCAACAGCCTGTCCTCCATGTGACATCGCCCAGGCTTGCATCCGGCCAGGATGCATCACCCATGGTCAGTCATGACCAAGAGGAGCCTACTGCTACTACTACTACTGCTACTACTACTACTACTGCTACTACTGACTCTTTTGAAAGCAAAAGCAGGCAAACTTATAATGGCAAAGTTATTAAACTATCTTAAAACTAAAAGATACAATTACATAGTGACAGTGATGGTGAATAAAACTCTGATAAGAACAAGGATCTTCAAAAGTTGACGTTGGTAAAGAAAATGTACTTGAAACATTTAATGAGATTAAAATGTGATATCTAGTCCTGAAGTAGGATTTCCTAATGTTTTAAATATTGACGGCAGTAATGGTAGATTGTTTTTGACTTTGTAAAATACACTTTATTCAAGGGCAAAGTCCTTGAATTGATGAAAGGGAAGATTGGTAACAGTAGGCCAGTTGAAGGTAAAATTAACGTAGATTGCTTTTTGACTGGGCAGCATCACCACAAATTTATGAGGCAGTTGTAAATTGAGTTGGTAGGCTGCAATTAGAGGGATATTGCAATGATAAGTGCTTGGCTTCATTTTTTTTTTATAGTAATCAATGACTTGGATGAGGAGGCAGAGTGTAATGTATCCAATTTGAAAAGCTAAATGGGAAGGTAAGCTGTGAGTTAAAATGAATTTATGGACAAGATGTACCAGTATGATTGTAATATTAATTATCTGGAACCATATCAAGATGAATAGAAAAGTTTTTTTTAATTGTCGGGGACAAGTGAATATTGTCAATGTACATGAAACATAAAGTTGAAATGTAGGTGCAATCAATTTGGAACAATGTTTTGTAGGTTGTTGCAAGGAACCTTGTACAAGATGAATGATGTCTGCAATTACATTTAATTTTGTTGAAAACACACGATGCGCTTTGTACAATGTTGAAATAATATGCTTGTTTTAGGTGAACATTCTTGGGAGTTCAGAAGTTTACTAAATTAATTCTGTAAAAGGGCAGATAACATGAGAAAATTGTGGATGGAATACCTAAGCCTAGATACCTTAGGATTTGGAGGTATGGATGGTTATCTATTTTAGATGTTTTAAGGTTATTAGAAGCCTTCTAAATGTAGAAATGATAGATTGCTTCATGTTGGCTTGATAGAGTTGGCTTGAGCTCGGGGTCAATCTCAGGATATGCGATGGGTTATTTAGGACAGATGAAAATAGTTCATCATTCAGACCATGTGCATTTATGGAATTCTCTAGTCAGATGGCTGTGGATGTTTAGACTGGGAATTTCTTAGAGGGAATATAATGAAAGACAGGAGATCTTTGAGTGGTGAATGATTAAATAACTTGACATTTTTAAATCCCTTTTGTTTAGCTGTCCAAAATCTTATGTTGTTCTTGACCCACTGCTGCTTCTCCATTTAATCGCTTACTGTCTCATTACCATTTTTAAAAAGATAGAAAAATGGGCTTATCTATAATTAGACCTTTTGTAATTTCAGGATTGTTCAAAGTATTTTGCAGCCTATTTAATGCTTTTTGATTATTCTGAAATTAAACACATTACCCCTACTAAAGTTTCATTGGTAAGGAACAGCGGCGCAACTAGTCGAGCTACAGCCTCACAGCTCCAGTGATCTAGATTCACTCATAACCTCCGGGACTGTCTGTGTGGGGTTTGCAAGTTCTCTCTGACTGCATGGGGTTTCTCCCATTATCCTAAGGATGGGCAGGTCAGTAGGTTAAATTGTCCCCTGTGTGTAAATTAGTGGAAGAATCTGGGGGGGGCTTCTTGGAATGCTGAAAAGAAAATGGGATGAGTCCAAATAGGTGCTTGCTGGTGGGACAAAGGATCCGTTTCAGTGTTATCTGCTGTGAGGCCATATCTTCCCCTCAATTAATTCTCATCTTCCATTTCCAACACCAAGTGATTCTTGACCTACCCAACAATTCACTACCACATCATCTTTGATCCTCTTAGTTGAGAGGAATCCTCTGGTTCTGCTTTCCTACTCTTTTCCCACAGTTGCATCCCATTACTATTAACAGTGGTTACAAATCCCTTCCTTGCAATAATTTATTAATTTCTCACTATTCTTAGTGGACGGTCCACAGTTCCAAGAAACCACCCCCTATTATTGAAGATAATATGCTGATTCAATGCAACCAAATCCAGGCAAGAAAATCCTTTCATTGCTGTAATCCAATTATCGATGATTTCTGATTTTAATGAAGTAATAACTGTCCACTTGAAACAGTGGGATGAATATTGAGATGTCATGTAATGAACAGCCCTGCCAGCGGCGTGTTAGTTTCTTCTTTTTTTTTGGTGTTTTTTTTCGTGTTTCTTACTGTGTGTTTTTAATGTTTCTCTGTGTGTCTTGTGTGGGGGGGGTAAGGGGGAAACCGCTTCGGTCGCCTCCTCCACGGAGAGGCGACTTTTTCCACATCGCCTCCCCCGTGGCCCAACAGCAAGGATCGATGCGGCCTTTCCCGGAGACGCGCACGGGGCTTCAGCAGCCGGAGCAGCGAGGACTCTTTCGACGCGGAGCGGGCGAGCCCTCGCCGGAGGGGAGCGCTCCATTCGCTGGCCCGCGGCAGCCTGAAGCCGCGGTCTGCAGAGCTCCAGCTGGCGCCGTCCTGGGCCTGGGATCCCTCGTTGGGGACCCGAGAGGAGAAGAGCTCTGACCACCGGCTCTCGGCCAACTTCTACCGCAGGCACGCCGTGGACTTACCATCCTGAGCGGGGTCCCTCGCCGGGGATCCCTGGAGAGGAGCTCTGACCACCGGCCCTGCAGTCTGCGGTGCTTCTTGCTGCGGCGCGGCGGGGACTTTAAATCTTTGACCGCCGGTCTGCGGCCTACACTAACTTGAAGCCGTGGTCTCCGGTGGGGAGGCACCGATTCAGGGCTTATCTGGACTTACCTTGTCTGAACATCTGGACTGCGGAGGGTTGAGGTCCAGACCACGGGGGAAAATGGAGGAGGACTGGCCAATTTTTGTGCCTTCCACCACAGTGATGAATGCTGTGGTGGATGTTTGTGTACATTTTTATTGTGTATTGTGTGTATTTTTTATTGTACCGCTGCTGGCAAATTCATTTCACTTGCACTTTATGTGCAAGTGACGAATAACACTTGACTTGACTTGAAATACAGTCTTTTAAAATTAGGAATTCTCCAAGAAAATACTTTGTGTCAATGGTTTAAAGCTCTGTTAAAGTTTGATTTAAAAGTAGTCTGTGGTAATCTGATATAATCAGTGTCTGTTTTACCAGAGCAGATGAGCATGCATTCCAGTAGAAAAGTTATGTAAATGGCAAGATGGTGCCATGTTCTGTTAAATTGTAATTACTAACTCAATAGAGCATCAGGTCATTCAGACGCAAGAAAACTGGAATGTTCTTGGGTCTCGGTTTGAAGAGGACACATAGTACTTTAAAGATGTTTCTGTGCCAAATGGGAACATTTGAAGCACGGGCCAACCCAACATTCAACGGGTTTAAACCAAGGATGTGGGAAGTGTAAAGTGGAGGGAGAATAGAAGTGAGAACAGGAATAGTTTGAAACTGGATGTGGGGACTGGATGTGTGGACAATTGATAGTGGGACTCGCGGGGGGGGGGGGGGGGGAAGCATCAGCATTAAGGAGAGAAACTAGTGTTGGATAGAAGAAGCCTTTATAGTAGGATCACTGGCAGGACTCCCATATACCTGATTGGAGACCTTTTGAACTATCTTTAATTCGACTTTATCAGACATTGCACTGAATATTGTACCCTTTATTTGTGCACTGTGTATGTTTATGTATAGTCTTTATACTGGATAGCATGCAAACAAAAGCTTATCGCTGTACCTCAAGGGCCTGTCCTTGCGTGTCCTTGGCACGCAAATTACACAACCTCGTGGTCGCGTAGAGGCGCACGGGCATAGTAAGGCTGCATGGGCCCGGTCCCACAGAGAAGCACGGAGGGGTATGTAGTTGTGCGCGACATCGCGCGGGGCTCCGAAAATTTAGTAGTGAACGAAATCTTCGCTCGCAAACAGCCTGTCGCGTAACTGACGGCCAAAGTGGGACAGGCCCAAGACCCTGGCGCGACGCAACGTCTCACCTCCAACAGCAGAAGCAGGTAAACGATCACCGAGCTCGGCCTGGGGCTCACGGCCGTTGCGGATCCGGATCCGCCCCCACTTCTACTCCCAGAGCGGGGCCAAGAAAATTGAAGATGGACCCAAAATGCAGGAGTAACTCAGCAGGACCGGCAGCATCTCTGGAGAGAAGCAATGGGTGACGTTTCGGGTCAAGACCCTTCTTTTGAGACTGAAGAAGAGTCTCGACACAAAACGTCACCCATTGCTTCTCTCCAGAGATGCTGCCTGTCCTGCTGAGTTACTCCAGCTTTGTGTCCATCTTCAAATGACGTCACGCGTTCCAGATGGCTGTGCGTATGCATGAAATTGCGCGCGACCTTCGCAGGACCGTCGCGGCGCAACGCGACCACGAGGTCGCGTAATTTGCGTGCCAAGGACACGTAAGTGGGACAGGCCCTTAAGTACTCGTGACAATAATAAACTAAACCCCTCTGGATCCATTATTCTACCTGCTATCTCCCCAGTCTTGATGAAGGGCTGTGACCTGAAACAGTGTCTCTATTTCCCCAGATGCTGACTGACCTCCAGCAGGTTGTCTTTTGCTCTCCTTTTATGCCTTTTCCTTTCTGCCCTCCCCCCCCACCCTCCCCAACCTTCTTTAAAGAGTAATTCAAAATACATGTTTGAGTATCTCTGTCATTTGCTTACCCACATTATTAATTGTTTTGCTCTTCTAAGGGATAAATATTTATTTCACTCTTCCTTATAAAATTAACAGGAAAGCTCTTGCAATTCATTTAGTTTCCTTGTTGGCTTGCTCTAGTTGTAATTGTTCTGTCTTTATCAGACCTTGTTGATAAACTTTATAGATCTCTCATAGTCTCCATATACAGGGGCCTGCCATTATTCTTCACAGTCCAATACCTAATCTCTGCCATAATAAACTTAATTAGTAAGTGTGTTAGGAATGCATACCAAAGAAGATGATAGGAGTATTCCCCAACCGGAAACCTTGGATGAGCCATGAGGTCCGTGCCCGAGTGAAGTCCAAATCTGCAGTATCCAGGCAAATGATCCCAAGCGGTGCAAGAAATCTTATTACGAGCTTTACAGAGCCATCAAGGATGCCAAGAGAGAATTCTGGTCCAAGCTAGAGTCTCAGAATAACCATGCAGACATCCGTCATTTGTGGCAATGAGCTCCAGAGTGAAGTTGGGCAGTACAGCTAGCAATAACCCATCACTCCTTGACAAGCGAGATGGATTCTATGCACACTTTGAACAGGTCGGTGGAATGATGTCATCCACCCTATCAGCCTTCGGTGCATCAGTATCCAAGGTAACTGTTGCAGATATCAGATTGGCCTTCCTGAGAGTGAACCACTGGAAAGCCATTGGCCCAGAGGGAGCTTCAGCTGTGTCCTTGGCATCTGTGCAGATCAGCTGGCAGGAGTATTCACAGACATCTTAAACCTCTCTCTACTCCACTCTGAAGTTCCCATCTACTTTAAGAGGACAAGTAACATTTCAGTGCCAAAGGAAAGCAAGTCATTGTGCCAAAATTACTACCATCAAGTAGTTCTAACTCCCATCATCATGATGTACTTTCTGAGGCTGGTTATGGAGGATTTAATCCTGCCTCCCAAAGAGTCTTCAGTTCACCTACCATTGCAACAGGTCCAATGCCTGCACCATTTCCCTGCGCGTACACTCATCCCTGGAACATGGATAGCAAGGTCACTTCATGTTTATTGACTATAGCTTTGCCTTCAACACTAATCTCAACCAAACTCATTTCGAAACCTGGATCTAGAACTCAGCACCTGTAAATGGATCTTAGTCTTCTTGACCCATAGAACATAATCAGTGAGGAAATTCTCAACACCATGGTGGGGGTGTTATGGCCTGGGCATGTATGGTTACTGAAGGTACTGGCTCACTTATCTTCATTGATGATACAACTGCTGATGGTAGTAGCATAATGAATTCTGAAATGTATAGACACATCCTATCTGCTCAAGTTCAAACAAATGCCTCAAAACTCATTGGCTGGCAGTTCATTCTACAGCAAGACAATGATCCCAAACATATTGCTAAAGCAACAAAGGAGTTTTTCAAAACTAAAAAATGGTCAATTCTTGAGTGGCAAAGTCAATCACCTGATCTGAACCCAATTGAGCATGCCTTTTATATGCTGAAGAGAAAACTGAAGGGGACCAAAACAAAACAAGCATAAGCTAAAGATGGCTGCAATACAGGCCTGGCAGAGCATCACCAGAGAAGAGACCATTTTAACTATTACCCCCAATCTAGGCAGACTGCTTGAATTGCAAACTTCAAGCAGTCTGCCTAGATTGGGGGTAATAGTTAAAAGAAGAGGTTGGACAAACTTGGATTGTTTTTCCTGAAGCTTTGGAGGTTAAGGGGAGACCTGATTGGAGTTCATAAAATTCTGAGAGGCATAGATATAGTAGACAGTTGAAACCTTTTTTCCAGGGTAGAAATATCATAGAGGGCATAGCTTTAAGCTCAGTGGGGGAAAGTTTAAAGGAGATATGTAGAACGTTTTTTTTTACATAGAGTGGTGGGTGCCTGAAACACGCTGCCACTGTGGATGTAGATACTATAGTGGAATAGCGAACCCAGCACATTGATGCAATCATAAAGAAAACCCAACAATGCCTCTACTTCCTTAGAAGATTGAGGAGATCTGCAATTTGAGAAGGAGAATGTTAAATCGGAAGTGTCAGTGATGCAGTTGAACAAAGGGAACTATGAAGGCATGAGAGAGGAGCTGGCCAAGATAGACTGGAAAGAGATCCTAGCAGGAATGACGGTGGAACAGCAATGGCAGGAATTTCTGGGCATAATCCGGAAGACGCAGGATCATTTCATTCCAAAAAGGAAGAAAGATTCTAAGGGGAGGAGGAGGCAACTGTGGCTGACAAGAGGTTAGGGATAGAATAAAACTAAAAGAAGAGATGTATAACACAGCAAAGAGTAGCCGGAAGCCAGAGGATTGGGAGACTTTCATAGGACAACAGAAGGAAACAAAACGGGCAATACGGGCTGAAAAGATGAAGTACAAGGGGAAGCTGGCCAGGAATGTGGAGAAGAACAGTAAAAGCTTCTTTAGATATGTTAAGGGAAAAACAATAGCAAAGTCAAATGTGGGTCCCTTGAAGGTAGACACGGGTGAAATTATTATGGGGATCAAGGAAATGGCAGAAGAGTTGAACAGGTACTTCGGATCTGTCTTCACTAAGGAAGACACAAACAATCTCCCAGACGTATGGGAGGACAGAGGATCTAAGGGGGTCGAGAAACTGAAATAAATTTTCATTTGGTGAGAAGTAGTATTGGGTAGGCTAATGGGACTGAAGGATGATAAATCCCCTGGGCCTGATGGTCTGCATCCCAGGGTCCTCAGGGATGTGGCTCTAGAAATAGTGGACGCATTGGTGATCATTTTCCAATGTTCAATAGATTCAGGATCAGTTCCTGTGGATTGGAGGATAGCTAATGTTATCCCACTTTTCAAGAAAGGAGCGAGAGAGAAAACGGGGAGTTACAGACCAGTTAACCTGACTTCGGTGGTGGGAAAGATGCTGGAGTCAATTATTAAAGAGGTAATAATGGGGCATTTGGATAGCAGTAAAAGGATTAGTCCAAGTCAGCATGGATTTATGAAAGGAAAATCATGCTTGACTAATCTGGAATTTTTTAAGGATGTGACAAGTAAAATGGATGAAGGGGAGCCAGTGGATGTAGTGTATCTAGACTTTCAGAAAGCCTTCGATAAGGTCCCGCACGGGAGACTGGTGACTAAAATTAGAGCACATGGCATTGGGGCTAGGGTGTTGACATGGATAGAAAATTGGTTGGCAGACAGGAAGCAAAGAGTAGGAGTGAACGGGTCCTTTTCAGAATGGCAGGCAGTGGCGAGTGGAGTGCCGCAAGGCTCGGTGTTGGGGCCACAACTGTTTACCATATATATTAATGATTTGGAAGAGGGAATTAGGAGCAACACAAGCAAGTTTGCGGATGACACAAAGCTGGGTGGCAGTGTGAACTGTGAAGAGGATGTTAGGAGGTTGCAGGGTGACCTGGACAGGTTGAGTGAGTGGGCAGATGCAGTATAATATAGATAAATGTGAGGTTATCCACTTTGGTGGCAAAAACAAGGGGGCAGATTATTATCTCAATGGGGTTAGGTTAGGTAAGGGGGAGGTACAGCGAGACCTGGGTGTCCTTGTACACGGGTCACTGAAAGTTGGCGTGAAGAAAACTAATGGAATGTTGGCCTTCATAACAAGAGGATTTCAGTATAGGAGTAGAGAGGTTCTTCTACAGTTGTATAGGGTTCTAGTGAGACCACATCTGGAGTATTGCGTACAGTTTTGGTCTCCTAATTTGAGGAAGGACATCCTTGTGAATGAGGCAGGTTCATGGGATTGATCCCTGGGATGGCGGGACTGTCATATGAGGAAAGATTGAAAAGACTAGGCTTGTATTCACTGGAGTTTAGAAGGATGAGGGGGGATCTTATAGAAACATATAGAACATATAAAATTATAAAAGGACTGGACAGGCTAGATGCAGGAAAAATGTTCCCAATGTTGGGCGAGTCCAGAACCAGGGGTCACAGTCTTTGAATAAAGGGGAGACCATTTAAGACTGTGAGAAAAAACATTTTCACCCAGAGAGTTGTGAATTTGTGGAATTCCCTGCTACAGAGGGCAGTGGAGGCCAAATCACTGGATGGATTTAAGAGAGTTAGATAGAGCTCTGGGGGCTAGTGGAATAAAGGGATATGGGGAGAAGGCAGGCACGGGTTATTGATTGGGGACGATCAGCCATGATCACAATGAATGGTGGTGCTGGCTCGAAGGGCCGTATGGCCTCCTCCTGCACCTATTTTCTATATTTCTATGAGATTCAGTAAGTCAACAAAAACTCTCTTGAACCTCTGTAATTGTATGGTGAAGAGCATATTGACTGGTTGCATTACAGCCTGATTTGGTAACTCAAACACCCAGGAACAAAGGAGATTACAAAAAGTGGTGAACACTGGCCGGTTCATTACGGGTACTGACCTCCCTACCATTGAAGGGATCTGGAAGAGTCACTGTCTCAAAAAGGCAGCCAGTATCATCAAGGATTCCCACCATCCTGGCAACTGTCTCATTTCATTCCTGGTATCGGGAAGAAGGCATAGGAGTCTGAAAACTGTAGTGTTAAGGTTCAGGAGCAGCTTCTTTCCAACAACCATCAGGCTATTGAACACCAAAGATATACACAAATTGCTAGAGTAACTCAGCGGGTAAGGCAACATCTTTGGACAAAAGCAGTAGGAGGCCCTTCTTCAGACTGAGAGTCAGGGGAGAGGGAAACTGAAGGTATAAGTAGGTACAAAGAACAAAAGAATGAAAGGTAGAAAAAGAACAAGTCGAGGCCAGCAAGGATGATCAAGGAAAGGTGGAGGCACGATGGTCCTTTGTTGGCTGTGGAAGAGATGATAACAAAGGAGTAAGATGAGTGAAACTAAGCAGGACGACAGTAAAACCAGTAAGATGACTAGGGTGGAGGAGGGGAGGGACGGAGAGAGAGGGAATGCAAAGGTTACTTAAAATGAGTGAAATCAATATTCATACCGCTAGGTTGTAAGCTGCCTACACAAAATATGAGGTGCTGTTCCTCCAATTTGCATTTGGCCTCACTATGACATTGGAGGCGGCCCAGGACAGAAAGCTCCTCCACTGTCAGAATGGAGTGTTTGCCGATCCTGTCTGTGGATATGGTTCAAATTTAATTTGGTCACGATTGGTGCTTTGATATGCCTGCTACGGGCGAGTGCAAGATAGGAAAGCAAGATGCATGGTGCTTTTATATCGTGCATTTTGTACTGGGTTTGATGTCTTATTCATCATTCACTGTGCCTTGCATGGCTAAAGGCATTGCTGACATATTGAAGGGTCTAGATCAGGGGGAACAGTTTCCCATTGGTCCTATTCATTAATTGGACTGCAATAGGAAGTTTGTTGGATGTGACATTTTGCATTGTGGCAAGAAATGTTGAAGATAGCATTGGGGCAAAGGACCAGGCTTGCTTGACACCAATGTGTGCCGTGATAGATCTATGGATTAGAAGCATATGCTGTTAAGTAGCTGAAGTGAAATGGAGATGGGGTTCTGTGAATATGTGTGTGTGTGTGTGTGTGTGTGTGTGTGTAGGGTGCATGACTGATGCTCTTCCTTGACAAAAACAAAGACTTTAGTGAGGTTGAAAAGGACCCAGGTAAAGCGTTTAATGCCATCGCACCATTTCTCAGAGTAGCTGTATGATGAAGATGATGACCTCAATGCATCCAGATCAGTAGGGTCCACATTGCGAAAAGGAAACAATTTTTAATTCTTGGAGCTCATTCAAATGAATGTGATGGTAGATCTTATTGCCATCCATTAAATACATCCATCCACTACCACTAGACAATGGTGAGTCCCAGTGCAGGGTATACACCAACATCTAACCTCCAACTTATCTTGCATTCCCTCATTTGACCATGCTTGTATGTCTGAGGCAAGCTGAATTACAGATAGGCATCAGTTCCTTGTGGCAGTCTATGCTACAGATAAGCCCCTTCTGGGCTATGATTAAACCTTTAATCAAATCAAATTCCTCGTATGTTGCAGAACACACTAATAAAGTATGATTATGATTAATGTGTGGTAATAGCTGAAAAATTGAAATTGCCCGTTTAATGTTACTTGCATCCAATTATCGTTTTACATCGTGGTTCTCGTGGATAGGTAGATTATTATTTGTTCATAATGGGGAGCCAAATAGGGGAAGAACATTTTTAGATGTGACTATTTCATTAGTTTTGACAATTCTATTTCCTCTTGAGGAAAATCTCAGTCAGAAATAGGAATATAATGCTGGAAATAGTCAACAAATTGGAGTGAAACTAGACACTGCACAATAAAACTTTAAAATGTTTATTTGGTTGTCAGTGCATGGAAAGAGCCTCGTCTTTATTTGTTCAGAAGAAGAAAATAATTTTTATACCTGGGACATTCCGATATTCCCAAACCTTTCCAACTTGCCTCCTTTAAGATGTTCCATAAAATCAGCTTCTTTGACTAAGGGCTTGGTCTTGTGACCTAACATCTCCTTTGTGGCGTAGTGTCAAGTTCAGTTTGGAAACACTCATGTGAAGTGCCTCGGGAGGCTTTACTGAGTTGACTGTCTTTGATTTAAATCTGGTGAGCAAACAGCTGCTTTTATCCTTGGTCTGTTGCTGAAGCACCTCCTTGTATTTTGCACCTCCTTGTATGTTCTAACATGCACGCTCATATTATATGTTGGTGAAAATTCACTGTCATGTGGGGAAGAGTCGTTGGAAGAAATGGTGCACAGCTGCAGTTAGTATTTAAAGGAGCCGCTTCATTTGTACGAAATTAGAAATTGCTTCTCGGTGTTATTGCTGTGGAGGTACCTTTACATATGAAGTGCAGTGCAGGATCATTGTCATGTTTAACTTTTCACAGATGTATACAGTGTGCACAGTAAATTTTGTTCAAGAACTGATACAAATTTCTAGATGCACAAGGAAGTATGTCAAAAGCCTAGAAGAAAAATGTTGCCACAAATTTCCAATCAACGCATGTATGCTTGTGCAGCTGTGAATGTACTTAACTCAAATTCTATATAATTCCTCTCAACTTAATTAAAGTAAACCCTCGTTATAACGGATCTCTTTATAACGGATTTTGGTTATAGTGGACTGACCTACCTGATGGCTGCCTGGCAGCCTCCCAGCAGCTTACAGCACCGGCTACCCGCGCTGCCCCAGTTCACGCCGCTTCCAAGCAGGACCTTCTGCCGCCACTGTGGGCCCGCACTGCTTCCTTGCCCACACCTGCCACTGCCAACCTTTACCTGCACTCTGACAGCCAGTGGCCATGGACTCCGCTGATCCTCAGACTCCCCCGCTGCCAGCAGTCAACACACCGTTGGCAACGTACCATTGTGATGTCATTTGTAAATTTGATCCATTGTGATTGGACGTCTGTGTGGCATTGTGACATCATCATTGGAACCTGCTGGAAAAAGGCTGTGTGTGAGAAGCGTTTTTTAGCTTTTTTTAAAACTTTAATCGTGAATAACTGGTGAAATATAGGATGAAATCTTAAGTGAATCTGATTAAGACGTGGAGGGGAAAGATGCGAGTCAGATTATGTAAAAATTTAAGCGCGTAGCGTCTTGAGGAAGATACAAAAAAAACAAAGGTACAAACATACAACACACAAGATGAGACTTTTATAGGGATGGATGGATGCTGGAGGTACAATGGCAAAATTTAAAAGACATTTGGACAGGTACATGGATAGGAAAGTTTGGAGGGATATGGGCCAAACATGGACAATTAGAACTAGCTTAGATGGGGTATCATGGTTGGCATGGACAATTAACCCAAAAGGCCTATTTTGTTGATGTAGGACTTTCTAGTTAAATGTCCAAAGTATTACTACAAAGAGATACTCCGTTTTTTAATAGTTTTATGATATTTTTATAAAGGTTTGTTAATCAGTGAAAAGACAAAACATGAAGTCTTTTTTTAATCTGTTCTCTCACTACATGAAAGAACAGGACAGTATTACGAGTTCTGTCTGTCCGTAGATGTGGAGCTACGTTTAATGCTTAGGATTGTTAACTAGTGTTCTTGTGAAGTGTGCACCTAAAAATGGTTGGACTAGTGAAGGAAGCTAGAGTGCCAGACCTAAATGGGAATAGAAGAGCAAATTGACATGATGAGTTACAGAGAAATCATGATGCTACTAAGGAATGTAGGAACTGGAGACGGCCATTCAGCTTTCAAGGACATTTCATAGTTACATCTTGGCTAATATTCCAAGTTGACCTAGATAGTTCCATATTCCTTAGCATCTTTGTACAAATATAGATGAGTTATGAAACAATTACCCAGTCTGTATGATATCTAAAAAAGAATGTAAA
Organism: Malacoraja senta; assembly: GCA_038087875.1. Lineage (NCBI taxonomy): Eukaryota > Metazoa > Chordata > Chondrichthyes > Rajiformes > Rajidae > Malacoraja > Malacoraja senta. The sequence continues at coordinate 10,349,379 of CM075993.1, forward strand.
TACAACTTGGACATACTAGAAAAATATTGTACTCTAATCACTGCTATGGGAATGGTAGGAAGTGTATTGCTTCTGATGCAAGTACCAGGAAAAGACACTGAGCCATGCGATGTGAAAAATGAGCACATGTAGCACTGGCAAAACAAAGTGAAGGTGTGCATTCTGGCTGTCAAATAATCAGCTGGATGATTAACTGTGCAGAAGGGAGGGGAATCTTGATATTGATTAGTGGTGGCAATGGAGAATCAAGAAATGGGCTGATCATAGCTCATGTGTCTGAAGTAGAGTTATAACGTTGCATGTGTTATAATACTGAATAGAAGGGCCAAACAAACTGGTTTTCCTCATGAACAGTATTTTCATGCTGTGTCCTGTTGCTGTTTCACTTCCCCAACCTCTCTGATCTTTTCTTAAATTTGACCTTTCTCCATAATGTTCAGTCTGTGAGCACATTCTTCTGCAAATAAAATGTTATCCTTGCATTTATACTTAATTCTGTGAGGTTGTGCAATACACTACCTGGTCATTTTTATTTTGTTTCCTTTAAATCCTTTCATAATTCCAGTATCTCTCAAATCACCTCTGTTCCAACACAACACCGTTTTTAATGTCTTGCTTTATATTTGTGGTTCCAATGCTTGCAACAACAGAGTGTATCCATGCGGAATCTCCTGCCTCAGCATCCTTCCCAAACTGTGGAAACAGTTATTCACTCGCCAGCTACAGTTTCAGGTGCTGTAGATCATTCATAGAAATTAGTAAATGTAATTGTGAAAAAAGTGAAAATACTAGATTCCAGTTAAGGCCACAATATTTTTTGTTTTGATTGTCTGACCTCAGTCGCTGTAGGCATGTACTCTCTCTGACCAGTGGATTTGTTCCAGGTTCTCTGGTTTCATCCCACATTGAACAGATGCGGGTTAGAGAGTTAACTGGCCTCTTGATTGCTTCTTGTATGTAGACGAGTGATGGAATCTGGGGAGTGTTTCTGGGGAATGTGGGGGGAATAAAAAGGGATTAATGTAATTGAATGTAAACTTGGTAGGTCGAAGTGACCATTTCCATGCATTTAAAACTATGATTATCAAATGTCAAAGATGTTTGGTCAGCTGTCACAAATCTACAATAAAAGTGAACGCACAATATATCTATAATTATAAAACTCTGATCTTGGATGTGGATGTATTTATTTGTGTATTTGTTCGTCTGTGATTCACATCTCCTCGAAAACACGACGCGCTAACGGTGAAATTTTTACATATTCCGAATAAGATTTACGCCATGATGTCAAAAATCGCCTCATCTGAAAATTTGATGCATTACTTCCTGTTACTTGTGAAAATGTTCAAAAATGTCAAATAACTTGGTAAATAAACGAGATGGTCTCGCTGATGACGTCACAATGGCTCTGCCTGCCTGCCTGCCTGCTCGCGCTGTCACAATGGATCTGCCTCTGCTCGCCCTGCGAGTGACGTCACCCCTGTTCTGTCTTCTGTACTTCTTGGCTTCTTAACCTTCACTTCTTTAAATTAGTCACTTAGCGTTTTTAAACTGCTGCTCAGGTCGTGCTGCACGCTCCACTGGGCTCCTTGAAGTTCTAGAACATTGCGGCGGCGGCCGTTATCTCCGCGCGGGTGCGGGACAGCGCGAGAGAGGAGGGGGGGGGAGAGGAGGAGAGAGAGGGGGGGAGGAGGAGAGAGGGGGGGGAGGAGGAGAGGGGGGGGGGAGAGAGGAGAGAGGGGGGAGGAGAGAGGAGAGGGGGGGAAGAGGAGGAGGAGAGGGGGGAGAGGAGAGAGGAGAGAGAGGGGGGGTGGAGGAGAGGGGAGGAGAGGAGAGGGGAGGGGAGGAGGAGGAGGGGGGGGAGGAGGAGGAGGGGGGCTCTGGACCCGGCCCCCCCCATCCCTTTCTGCGCGCCCCCCTCCCTTCCTGCACCCCCCTCCCTTCCTGCGCGCCCCTCTCCCTTTCTGCGCGCCCCCCTCCCTTTCTGCATGCCCCCCTCCCTTTCTGCGCTCCACCCCCTCCCTCTCCATCCCCCTCTCCATCCCCCTCTCCATCCCCCTCTCCATGCCCCTCTCCATGCCCCCTCCAGCCGCGCCTGTGCAGTTGGGAGTTATGCGTGAGTGGATAGGGTGGGGGATGGGGTAAAAGGAGCGAATGAATAATATTTATATAATATCAAGGGGGGTTAGTGTGTGTGTGGGGGTAATTAGTGAGTGTGGGGGTGGTTAGTGTGTTTGTGTGACGCTGCAGGCCGCTCCCCCCCCTCCCCTCCCCTCCCCACTGCAACCGCACGTTGAGGGGCCGGGACCCAATGGGTCCCCCTTGGTGTAGTAGTTAATAAAAGTGGTAGCTGTGTTCTAAATGGTGGAAGCTAAAATCATGATGGAAAGTGCTACATATATCTAGACATTATTTAGCATTATTTAACATTTGTCAGCAATGCACATCCATGAGTAAAATTACACCACTGCACGTTTGTGTTTAGAATCTCCTGTGCCATTTTTATTCATTTATTTTCCATATCTCCTTACATTAGAAGGAGACCATTTTGCCCATCAAGTCTGTGCCAATTGATAGAGCAATCCCATTCTAACCTATTCGCAAGTTCAAGTTCAAGAGAGTTTATTGTCATGTGTCCCAGATAGGACACAACAGTATATTGTTGGAATAAATAAATACAGAACAGATCAGTGTGTCCATATACCATTGAATATATACATACCCAACGTTCCCTTCAATTTTACCATGTCATCCTATAGCATTTAGGTGTTGATAGCGGGACCAGCACTTATTGTCCATCTGTAATTGCTCTGATAAAGTGATGGTGAATTGGTTAATTGAATTGAAACATTCTTTGTGACAAAGTTATAACCACAGTTTTATAGGACGTGGAGTTCCAGGATGTACACCCAGCAACAATGAGCAGCCATTTATTTCAAATCGGGGATTTAGTCTTGCTAAATTGCATATTTGGGAGGTGCTGATCGATAGACCTGATGAGTAGCTACTGTGCACGTAGTAGATGATATACACAAGAGGCTTGGGTGTGCTAGGAGTGAAAGTTTAGGATGATGGATGGGAAACCAGTCAAGTGGGCTTCTTTGACTTAGATGATGCCAAGCTCATTGAGTCTTGTTGGAACTGCATTCTTTCACTTTGCCTTTGTAGAAATGGAAAAACTGGTGTGTAGTAACTCGTTGTAAGACACCCATCCTACTACTGTGTCCTGTGATTTGACAGCTGGGTTATTGGTGGTGCTAAGGACCAATTTTGCCATCCTCCCAGAGTATATCCTGTGCCTTAGCTTTTTTTAGTGCTTCAAAGCATTGTTCAGCACATTGATCTGTGTAGAAGGGTCTCGATCTGAAACGTCACACATTCCTTCTCTCCAGAGATGCTGCCTGTTCCGCTGAGTTACTCCAGCTTTTTGTGTCTATCTTCGGTTTAAACCAGCATCTGCAATTCCTTCTTACACATAATCAATAGGATGTTTCCTTACAAATGTTTAACTAGATGCCAAATGATTTCATGGGGTCTGATTCATTTGAGAAATTTGGGAACACTATCTTGTCATCCCAAATGAATCGCTATACAATAATTGTGAAAAAGAGGGTGACCTTGGCTATAAGTTTAAATTCTGTGTGTGTTTATGTCTGGCTGTTTGGCTGGTACAAGGATGGTGTTCAATCATGAGGAAGACTTTACAAGGTTGAATTGGCTGAGAGAGGCATTGCTCTAACTGAATCTGAAGCCTAGATTGATGCCATATCTATCAATGCAATTTTATTCTTATTTTATAACCTCACAGTTTTGATGAAAAGATTAGGCCATTTCAGGGGCAGTGAGGAGTCATCTACATTACCTTTTGTTGGAATCATTGTCCTGAAAGGGCAGAGTATTTCCCTCCCTGCAGTTAAAAAAAAAAAAAAATGAAAAGTGCAACTTCACTTATTGTATGGAATCAGAAATACACATGTTTGAAACTAGGTGTTTAAAATGGTCTACTAATATTTTAGCTTGCTTGTTATTCAAGAAGTTAATCCATTGAATTATATAATGTTAATGTTAATTATATAATATTAATGAACATTAAATAGAAACCTTACTTCAGTTTGATTCCCATGGGATTGATTCAAGAAATAGCTGCCTTTCGTAACATACCTCGATCTCTACTAATTATAAATACAGATTATCCTTTTTTTTTAATCTGGATGGTAGTAGCCACTTATCATGGCTGTAGTTGCTTGATTTTATTTGTGCAGCCTCCATTTTAATTAGTTTGCCACTGCTCTCAGGCCTTAAGCTTGCAAATTCTCTCTCTGGACATGCACATCAAATGTAACTGAAAACGGGTCTCCCATTCCTTCTCTCCAGAGATGCTTCCTGACCCGCTGAGTTACTCCAGCATTTTGTGTCAACCTTTAAATGTAACTTTTCCTTTTTTATCATCTGTCCTGGTGCTGTTCACTATTATATTTTATTTAACAGATTTATAACAAATATGAAAGGATGATTTGTTCACATAATGCATGTTGCTTTTATTGTTACTGAATATTCTGGTGAACTTGGATCCTTGATTATTTGATTGTTTATGTCTTTGTCACAGGAGTTCTTTTGCTGATGCTGAAGACACTTCAAATGGGTTTAGCATTCTTTAGATTCTATTGTTTTTTTTCAATCATTTAAAATCTTCTGGAAGAAGATAAGTCAATCATAATGCCTTTTGTATGGAATCGTAGGTCAGTCTGGTCTCGACCCAAAACACTCTCGATCCATTTCCCTCCACAGATACTGCCTGACCCACTGAATTCACTGAGCACTTTGCTTTTTGCTTAATATTACAGCATCTACAGTTGTATCTCCAAATTAAATTTCCCCCTTGTTTGAGTTCATAAGTCTGTTAGTAATCAGGCATTTGTTGTGCATGTTGAGACTCATGCAGACCTTTTTTTTGTTTGCGTTCTGGCAGCTTGCCAAATACATTGGCATTTATCATTATTGACATTCACAGTAAACAGTTTTATAATGCTTGAATAGGATAAGAGTTTTCCCGATAGTAAATCAGAACATTTGAACTTCATACTGCTATATGGATGCGAGATTATAATTTAATTTGATATTTCAATCCATTACTGAGAGCTGTGTGCATGTTGCGGGTACAAACGCTCTCATGCGTTTTGAAGCAGTCCCTAACTGGGTGCTCAGAAAATATCTTGGGCGTTCCAAGAACTCGGCTGTACTGTTTTGTACTCAATACTGAAATAAACTCTGGATGTACATTTGCTACTTCTGGAGTCGTGCTGTGTGCAGAGTGGCTGCTATTTCCTTAAGTAACAACAGTGACCCCGACTTGAAATTAATTCAACTGCTTCCATTCTTGTGTTCTATAACATTTTATTATAGGGAACTATCCCAAATGCTCTTTATATATTTGTTCTTGCAGCCACCCGTTCCAACTTGATTATCTCTATCTGCATGCCAATTAAAGTTTCTCATTATTTTTGCAGTGGTATTTTTTCTCTTACCTTTCTTTGATTGTTTTGTACCATTCCTGCAGTGTGACTGCTATTTGGGAGATCTATATGCAATTTTAACTTTCTTCCCCTTGCTTTTTGTAACCACTACCCAAATGGTATTGGCATCTTCTGAGCTTAGAATGCTTCTCACAACTACTTATTTCATCTTTATTAACAATTCTCTCCTGTTGACTTGCCCTTCCCACCTGTTCTTGCCAGTGCAATATTCCTAAACTCTGAAGTTCTTAGATTTGTTTTTCTTATAACCATGTCTCTTGTAGTGGCTTTCCACACAACAGGATTCCAACACTCTGTGGTATTTCCATTGCTTTTATCAACCTTAATCAACTGAGCAAGGTTCAGTTGATTTGGCATTATTTCAGTCCAAACATTCATGCCCTCCATCACAGCATGCCATAGCTGCAGTACATACCATCTGCAAAATCCACTTTGCCTGCTCATTGGATAGGTAAATATTTTGTACTTTTATTATGCAGTTGCATAAACTGCTCAAAGATTTTGATTGACGGATAATACCTGCATAATTTATATCCCACTGCTATTTTCTGCTTCGCTATTCATTTGTTTCACCACTTCCACTGTCAGAGCATGCATGATGTGTTTATATCATAATGCTGCATGTATGGAGAAGATTATGACAAATGTCAGTATTCAAGAAGCCAATGTCTAAAATGTTAACTCTCATCTTAATGGTTTTCTTTTGTTTTAGGTCCAATGGCAATAAAGTGATCAATCATGGCTCTAATGATCCCCACAGTCAAGCTAAAATGGCTGGAGCATCTCAACAGCTCCTGGATCACAGAAGACAGTGAGTCCATTGCCACAAGAGAGGGTGTTTCTGTTTTGTACAATAAGCTAGCTAACAGTAAGGAAGTGATACCACTACCACAGCAAGTACTCTGCCTTAAGGGACCCCAGTTACCAGATTTTGAACGCGAGTCCCTCTCTAGTGATGAACAAGAACATTATCTGGATGCTCTCCTCAGTAGCCAGCTGGCTCTGGCAAAGATGGTTTGCTCAGATTCACCATTTGCAGCAGCCCTTCGGAAACGATTACTTGTGTTGCAGCGTGTTTTTTATGCTCTTTCCAACAAATACCATGACAAAGGTAAAGTTAAACAGCAGCAGCATTCGCCCGAAAGCAGTTCTGGATCAATTGACATCCATTCTGTCAGTGAACGCCCAAGATCCAGTACAGATGCTCTAATTGAGATGGGTGTTCGGACTGGATTGAGTTTATTATTTGCACTATTACGACAGAGCTGGATGGTGCCTTCTACAGTGCCAGGGCTCAACCTCTGCAATGATGTTATCCATACAGCAATAGATGTGATTAGCTCTTTACCACCACTATCTTTAGCAAATGAAAGCAAAATTCCTGCAATGGGACTGGACTGCTTATCTCAAGTAACGACATTCCTGAAGGGAGTTACAATGCCGAACTCGGGAGCTGATATTTTGGGGAGAAGACTAGCATCAGAACTGCTGCTTGGACTTGCAGCCCAGCGGGGTTCTCTGCGATACTTTTTAGAGTGGATAGAAATGGCATTGGCTGCATCTGCTGCTGTTAGTACCATGGAAAACACAAAACCGTCTGCGAGTCGGGAAGGAATGATCGGCTATGATTGTTTCATGAATATTCTCATGCAGATGAGGCGTTCTTTGGTAGGTATAAAACCTAATTTCACTTGCTGTTGTTGTTTGCTTGGCTGGGAATGGTGAATTGCTTTGAATATTTTAATTCCCAAAAGCTTGAATTTGCTGCACTATTTATGCACCAGTTAAGTTACATGTACAAGAATGATGCTAAGGCTCTTGTTAATGTTCAGTAAAATCTGCATCTTTATAAATCCAGCTGTGCTATGCGTATTGGCCTCTTTTAAAAGAGCCAATTATCCTAGTAAAATATAAGATGCGTTTTGTAGAAGCCGAGTCTGCAGATTCCGCACGTAATTATTAAAGCTAACCAAATGTTTATTGTTAGGAGAATAAGGTTATATGCTTCATTTGCATGATGAGGCCGCACCTGGAATTTTGTTCCGAAACCCTGATAGTATCCTTCCCTTCACATATTCTGCTCAACCTTCTGAGTTCCGCCAGCAATTTGTGGGGTTTTTTCTCCATATTCAACCATCTGGTCTCTTGTCTCCACACCTGGAGTACTTGGGGCTTAGGACCAAAGGAATCACAGGATATGGGGAAAAAGCAGGAACGGGGTACTGATTTTAGATGATCAGCCATGATCATATTGAGCCGAATGGCCTACTCCTGAACCTATTTTTCTATGTTTCAAGTGTGATCAATATTGGTTTTGGTATTTAAAGAAGGATATTAATACATTGGAAGCAGTTTAGAGAAGGTTTACTCAGCAAATGTCTGGAATAAGCAGATTGATTAAGGAAAGATTGAGCAGGCTATACTTGTAAATGAGAGGCCACTTGTTCGAAGCCCGAAGGATGAAAAGAGATCTTGGGTGGTACGTTGTCATAAACAAAGTGGGATGCATTCTGAAATGTGATTGTGGGAAACCTGAGTGAAGAACCGAGACGTTCTGACCATTGTATTTAACAACTCAGTGATTAATGCAACAGCGTAGGATAAACTATTAGTCAATCTATCATCGGAATTGGATGTTGTACCAATACAGTCAAGATAAAATTAATTAAAAAATACAGCAAAGGACAACATAAATTAAAGCAACTAACATGATTTTTTTAAAGTGAGAGGAGAAAATAACACTATGCTGTTCATCTGCTGATGCATCTACTGTGGATGTGAATTATTAAGTAATTTGATATGCTTCATGGGAAACTTCTAACAATTTGTCAAAGGAGGTTGATTTAAAATATCAAAAGGATTCTGTTCAATGCTTTTCAAAAAGGGAGAATGTGAACAATGATGTCTCGTGATCATTAGCCCACTGAATCCATGGAGACCATCTCGTGCTGAACATCTTACATTGAGCCTGCACTAATATCATTTCATTCACATTGTCAGACTTTCCCCCTTCTCCTCCCCCTTCCCACCAACCTCAGTCGCTCACCTACACACTAGAGGCTATTTACAGGGCCAATTACACAGCAAATGACAAGGCTCTGGGAGTCATACAGTGTGGAAACAGACCCTTTGGCCCAACTTGCTCACACCGGCCAACATGTTCCAGCTACACTAGTCCCACCTGCCAGCATTTGGTCCATATTCCTCCAAATCTGTCCGATCCATGTACCTGTCTAACTGATTCTTAAATATTGGGATAGTCCCTGCCTCGACTACCACCTCTGGCAGCTTGTTCCATACATCCACCACCCTTTGTGTGGAAAAAGTTACCGCTCAGATTCCTATTAAATCTTTTCCCGTTCACCTTAAACCTATGTCCTTAGTTCCTTGATTCACCTACTCAAGGCAAGAGACTCTGTGCATCTACCCGATCTATTCCTCTCATGATTTTATACACCTCCATAAGATCACCCCTCGACTTCCTGTGTTCCAGGGAATAAGAGTCCCAGCCTACTCAACCTCTGCTTATAGGTCAGACTCTCTAGTCCTGGCAACATCCTCGCAAATCTTCTCTGTACCCTTTCCAACGACAACATCTTTCCTATAACACGATGCCCAGAATTGAACACAATACCCTAAATGTGGCCTCACCAACGTCTCATGTAACTGCAACATGACCTCCCAACTTCGATACTGTGGAACCAAGTTATCCAGGGGTGTAGGTACATAGGTACATAAAAATGGTAACATGGGTAGACAGAGTGGTGAAAAAGGTTTGACATGTGGTCTGTGATTCATGGACATCATCAGTTGCTGGGTGTCTTCTCTGGTGATGCTCTGCCAGGCCTGTATTGCAGCCATCTTTAACTTATGCTTGTTTTGGGGGCTAGTCCCCTTCAGTTTTCTCTTCAGCATATAAAAGGCATGCTCAATTGGGTTCAGATCAGGTGATTGACTTGGCCACTCAAGAATTGACCATTTTTTCTGTTTTGAAAAACTCCTTTGTTGCATTAGTAGTATGTTTGGGATCATTGTCGCTGTAGTCCTGGCAACATCCTCGCAAATCTTCTCTGTACCCTTTCCAACTGCTGGCCAATCAGTTTTGAGGCATTTGTTTGAACTTGAGCAGATAGGATGTTTCTATACACTTCAGAATTCATTATGCTACTACCATCAGCAGTTGTTTCATCATTGAAGATAAGTGAGCTGGTACCTTCAGCAGCCATACATGCCCAGGCCATAACACCCCCACCACCGTGTTTCACAGATGAGGTGGTATGCTTTGGATCTTGGGCAGTTCCTTCTCTCCTCCATACTTTGCTCTTGCCAACACTCTGATATAAGTTAATCTTTGTCTCATCTGTCCACAAGACCTTTTTTCCAGAACTGTGGTTGCTCTTTTAAGTACTTGGAAAACTGTAACCTGGCCATCCTATTTTTGCGGCTAACCAGTGGTTTGCATCTTGCAATGTAGCCTCTGTATTTCTGTTCATGTTACTTCTGTGGACAGTGGTCATTGACAAATCCACACCTGCCTCCTGAAGAGTGTTTCTGATCTGTCAGACAGGTGTTTGGGGATTTCTCTTTATTATAGAGATAATTATTCTGTCATCAGCTGTGGAGATCTTCCTTGGCCTGCCAGTCCCTTTGCGATTAGTAAGCTCACCAGTGCTCTCTTTCTTTTTAATGATGTTCCAAACAGTTGATTTTGGTAAGCCTAAGGGTAAGATTTGTACAGGGTCTCGGCAAGACCCTGTACAAATCCCAAATTAATTTCCTCCCTTCCCTCCCTTCCCTCCCTTCCCTCCCTCCCCCCCCTCCCCCCGTCCATTTTTTCTAAGGAAAAAAAACTAAATTGTGATTTTTTTGTTGTTGTTTTTTTATATCTAACAGTTTTATTCTTGTTTCTCAGTCTCATAATGGCTTCTTTGACTTACATTGCACAACTTTGGTCCTCATGTTGATAAACAGCAATACAAGTTTCTAAAGGTGATGGAAAGACTGGAGGAAAGACTAGGTGCTGAGAGCTCTCTTATATCTACATTAAGGAGGCATTTAAACACACTTGAGCAATTACAAACACCTGTGAAGCCATGTCTCCCTGCAACCACTGGTTTTCCAGAGAAAACAATCCAAGTCTGTCTCTCCCTATAGCTGATACCCCCTAATCCAGGCATCATTCTGATAAACCACCTCTGCTCATTTTTCCAAAGCCTTCGCATCCTTTCTGTGAAGTGGCAACCAGAACTACACAGAATATTCAAAATGCCCACTGATCAAAGACCTTTTAAGCTGCATCTTGACTCTTGTACTCAATACCCTGACCTCTGAAAGCAAGCAGAGAATATGCCTTCTTTACCACTCTCCGTGATGCTCCCTTCAGCGGGTTATGGACTTGGACCCCAAGATCCCTCTGTACATCAATGCTGCAAAGAGTCGTGCCATTTACCTATTGCATTTGACTTCCCAAAGTGCAACACCTCAAACTTGCTTGAATTAAACTCCAATTGCCATTTCTTCACCCATTTCTGTAGCTGATCTATATTTTGCTGTATACTTTGTCAGCCTTATTCACAGTCTGTAATTCACTCATTCTCTTCCAAATGGGAGTAAATCCTACCCCCTCCAATATTTTCAAATTAGTACTTTTCTGTATCCCTATCAATTTTCTCTGATATTTAGCCAGATCCACTCATTCCAAATTGCTTATTGAGTTGTGTTTTTAATGTAGCCGATTACCGTGAATATGTGGTATTGATATCACTAATTTGCAGTAACTTTGTAAATTCATCATGATTTTAAAGATATCTATTGTCTTCTCGATCTTCCCTTCACTTCATAATAACTTCAGCCTCACTGGTTTATGTCTGCAACTAACAACTCTCATGAATCCACCCCTTCCCAAACCAGTTTAAAAAGGTTGTACGGATAAATCACAGTGAACTGTTGTTTGCACTTCATCAACATTTTGAGGAATAATGGAACACTTGAGGAACAGTGGAATGAGAACATTTAGGAACAGCTATAGAGGGGATAGGTGGCTAAGCATTAGTAGAGTATAAGTATTAAGGGCCTGTCCCACCAGCATGCATGCGTCTAGCGCGACCAAACGTGGTCGTTTGAGGCGTACGGCCTCGCGGGGCCGGTCCGACTTCCAAGCGCGGAGGCGTACGGGGTTGTGCGGGGCTGGTCCCGACATCGTGCGGGGCTCCGAAAATCCTGCATTGAGGGCGTACGCTGCGTCTTGACGGCGTACGCCTAGTGCGTGGCTTTGCGCGATGACGTCACCGCCCGGCGTGCCGTTGCGTGATGACGTCACCGCCCGAAGCCGTGCGACGTCCAAATTCAGTCGGCCCGCCTCCTGCCCAGCTGATTGGTGAGTATGATGTCGGAACCAGCCCCGCACAACTCCATATACCTTCGCGGTTCGAATTGGGACCGGCCCCACGCGGCCGTACGCCTCAAGCGACCACGTTTGGTCACGCTAGACGTATGCAATCGCATGCTGGTGGGACAGGCCCTTTAGGTTGTTGAAATTGGAATTTTGATTGTATTTCAAAATGAGTATTGGATTATAAAATGAAAGGATGTTAATTGGAATATTTTACTATAGTTATTTCAAAATGAAAGTTTATTTCATTAGAAAGGGATCATTTAAAGTTTTGCCAGGATTAAGGGGTTTCTCATTTCAGATTTAGTTTCAGATTAGTTTATTGTCATAAACTGCAGTGTCCAATTAAATTCCTTGACGTCCACAGATTAAACAGTATACATACAGTAATGATGAATACAATAATAAATTAGTGCAAAATAGCAGACTGGTGCAAATGTTGTAGTGCAACCTGCCAGGGTGCAGGCATCCTTGACAATACTTCTAGCCTTCCTGATGCAGGACACGGAGATTGACCGGAAGGAAGGAAATGATGAGTCTTAAACGGAATGGGCTGTGTTCACCTCTTTCTGCAGGTTCAGGTGTCAAGCAGAGCAGTTGTCTTGTCAGGTTGGGATGCATCTTAGAATACATAGAATGTATTCGTGCCTACTATGTTCTGTTGTGCTAAAGCAATGCAAGAATGTCATTGTCCTATCAGGGACACATGACAATAAACTCTCTTGAACTCTTCTTGAACTCTTTTGTCGTGTATCTGTAGAACTTCAAGAGAATCCTTGTGGAAATGTTGAATCTACTCGGTGTGAAGGGAGAAGGTTATGTTGTTGGTGATTTGTATGGCTAGGAACTTGAAGCTATCAGCTATGCCCACAATAGCTCTGTTTATCTCCTCCCCCTTCCCCTCTTCCTGACTCTTCCACCTTGTTGACTTTAATGTTCTGATCTCTTCCCTGTACTCTGTGTCATGGTTGTTCTGGCCTTGAAGGTCGAGTTGATGCTGTACTTTGCCACATGGTCATGGATGTACAGGGAGTAGTGAGCACAACCCTGAGGGCCACGAGTGTTGAGGGTCAGGGTAGAGGAAGACTTATGACTAATTCTAACAGACATGAGGTTTGCTAGTCAGGGAAGCCCAGAAGATGTTTGCATTTGGAGCCCCCAGGGCCAAGGTTAAGGGGTTTAGAAATGAGCTTATTTGGTAATATGGTGTTGCAGGCTGCGTTGTAGTCAATGAATAGGATTCTGACATAGTGTTCTCATTGTCTTGGTAATCTAGAGCTGAATGTAGTTCAAGGGAGATGATGTCACAAGTTGACAAGTTATAGGAGTGAATATGGCCCATCAAGTCCAAATTCAATCATGGCTGATCCATTTTCCAGACTTCTCCCCATAACCCTTGACCTGTTCTAATCAAGAATTTGTCTATCTCTGCCTTATAAATATCCACTGACTTGTCCTCCACAGCCCTCTGTGGCAATGAGTTCCACAGATTAACTTCCCTTTGACTAAAGAAGTTCCTTTTCACCTCCTTTCTAAAAAAGTGCCATTTAACTCTGTGGGTATGACCTATGGTCCTAGACTCTCCCACCAATGGAAACATCCTTTCCACATCCATTCTATCTCACTTTCATTATTTAAGTTTCAGTGAGGTCTCCCCTCAACTTTCTAAACTCCAGCGAGTAGAGGCCCAGTGCTGTCAAACGCTCATCAAATGCTAACCCAATCATTCTTGTAAACCTCCTCTGGACCCTCTCCTGAGCCAGCACATCCTTCCTCAGATATGGGGCCCAAATTTGCTTAAAGTACTCCAAATGCGGCCTGACCAGTGCCTTATGGAGCCTCAGCATTGCATCTCTGTTTTGTGTTCCAGTCCTCTTGATATATATGCAAGCATTGAACTTGCTTTCCCTACTACCATCCTTCATTGACCTATTTTTCCTGTACATTTCAAAGGGCTCCACAATGACCGGAAGACTGGTGTAGATGTGGGCCATTACCAACCTTTCAATGCACTTCATCCTGCTTGGTGTTTGAGCTACAGGGTGGTGGTAATTGAGTCAGGTTACTTTATTTTTCTTTAGAACTGGAATTACAGAGGTTTCCTTGAAGCTGGTAGGAACAATAGGTGGTTGAAGCTATCAGCGAAGACAGTAGCCAGTGATTGAGCATGATGAAGTGCTTTGAAAGGTTGGTAATGACCCACAACTGCATCTCCTGGATAACCTGGACCCCTTGAAATTTACGTGCAGGACAAATAGGTCTGTGGAGGACATCATCTCCCTTGCACCACATTTCAGAACCTGTCCAGGGGTTCCATCCGGGCTGGTCTGTGTCTAAGAATTTCTTAGCACTCGAATAGATACATGATGGAAAAAAAATCCAAAATTGAATGGAAGGTTGAATAAATCATGCTGAGATGTTTTAAATTTATGAGGTTTTTTCGGTTAGTAAGAATGTAGGAAAAAGAAGCAAATGCAGCTTTTTGGATTATTTCCACAAGTTTGCAACTGATGTTTTATCTTTAGCTCCAGTCTTGTGCACTAACGTCATATCTCTTGATTCCCAATAGACAATGGGTGCAGGAGTAGGCCATTCGGCCCTTCGAGCCAATGCCGCCATTCAATGTGATCATGGCTGATCATCCACAATCAGTACCCCGTTCCTGCCTTCTCCCTATATCTCCTGACCGCTACCTTTAAGAGCCCTATCTAGCTCTCTCTTGAAAGTATCCAGAGAACTGGCCTCTACCGCCTTCTGAGGCAGAGAATTCTACAGATTCACAACTCTCTGTGTGAAAAAGTATTTCCTCATCTCTAAATGGCTTACCCTTATTCTTAAACTCTGGCCCCTAGTTCTGGACTCCCCTAACATCGGGAACATGTTTCCTGCCTCTAGGTGTTCAAACCCTTAACACTCTTATATGTTTGAATAAGATCCCCTCGCATCCTTCTAAACTCCAGAGTGTTCAAGCCCAGCTGCTCCATTCTCTCAGCATATGACAGTCCCGCCATCCCGGGAATTAACCTTGTGAACCTCCGCTGCAGTCCCTCAATAGCAAGAATGTTCTTCCTCAAATTTGGAGACCAAAACTGCACACAATACTCCAGGTGTGGTCTCACTAGGGCCCTGAACAACTGCAGAAGGACCTCTTTGCTGCTATACTCAACTCCTCTTGTTATGAAGGCCAACATGCCATTCGCTTTCTTCACTGCTTGCTGTACCTGCATGCTTACTTTCATTGACACTTTGCTACCAAAGTGGATAACATCCCTTAACATTCAAAAATCTATCCATCAATGTCTTCAATACATAAACTTGGCATTTGGACCTGAAGAAGGGTCTCGACCCGAAACATCACACATTCCTTCTCTCCAGAGATGCTGCCTGCTCCGTTGAGTTGCTCCAGCATTTTGTGTCTACCTTCGACTTAAACCAGCATCTGCAGTTCTTTCCACACATTTGGACCTGCACTGGGCTCGGGTTGCGAATAACAAAGATATACTATCTTTAAATTTAAATTAAAAAAATGTTTTTGTCTTCTCAGTCCTGAATGGCAGAACCCTAATTTTGAGACTGACCCATGCAGGGAAAACCTCATTCCTTCATTTTCCCCATAAGCCTTGCAATAATTTTTATGTTTTCTGAGAGATTGCTGTAATTATCACATTCTGTCCCATATGTATAGAATTTACAACAGATGTTATGACATTATTGTTGTATTAGATGCACACTTGCATGATTTATTTTTATGCTCTGCCATCAATATTTATTGAGAATGTAGAAACAAGGAACTGCAGAATCTGGTTTGCACAAAAGGACACAGCACAGGAGTAACTCAGCGGGTCAGGCAACATGTCTGGAGAACATTGATAAGTGACGTTTCGGGTTGAGACCCCATTTCAGACTGTTCCTTCAGATTAGTCTGCAGAAGGGTATCGATGCGAAACTTCACCTCTCCATGTTCTCCAGAGATGCTGCCTGATCCGCTGAGTTACTCCAACATTTTATGTCCATTAATGTTTATCTGAGACTTTCTTGTTTTATCTTTTCAGTTTAATAACACAAATAAGTATAATTAGGCAATCCTTTGTTACTCCTGGTTTAGAGGAAGAGGAGGAATTCGTAGAGCAGTTGAAATTGCTTGGTCCACTGTTATTTTACCCTCTGCGTAAAATTTGCCACTATTTTTCCTGCTTTGGAATTATTCGGAATCATTCTCCTGTGCATCTGTGCCAACTATATTGAATTGTCTGTCCTACATTATTTGTTTTCAGGCATTGATTATGTTGACGAATTTGTGAAAGTTTTGATCAGTTGTCCAAACTTTTATTTTCAAAGGGTTCATCAGCTGATCGGAGTCAGTGGCGAGAGCCTACCAGAACGCCTGATGGTTTGTGCTCATTATATGAGGCAGCTCTCTGCCTCTTTGAAGAGGTATGTAAGCAAAAACAAATTGCTGGTTTGATTATTTCAAGAGTTAGATTTAAAAAATAATCTGTTGAGCAATATTGTATACTGCAACATAATACTCATTACTCTTGCACAGACAGTACATCTTTGGAGATTTAACAATATATCCATTGAATAACTTTTGAAGTATAGAGACTGGTCGGTGCAGACCCGGTGGGCCGAAGGTCCTGCTTCTCCACTGTATCTCTAAACTAAACTAAAAATACCCAAGTAGTTGGCAAGCCGAGTATCTCTCTCACTGTGGTTACTTTGATAATTTTGAGCTAGGAATAGGAATACTTTATTGTCACATGTGACTATGCACAGTGAGATTCTTTGCTTGCATACACAATGCTATAATGCATGGTTAATTGTTTTATTTGACTTTTGTTGTAGGTTTGTCGAATGGCCTCAGACTACTCCAGGACGTGCGCAAGCCCTGATAGTTTGCAGAGTGGCGATACTCCAATGGTGTCGGAAACATGCGAAGTATATGTTTGGGGTAGTAACAGCAGTCATCAGCTAGTTGAGGGAACACAGGAAAAAATTCTGCAGCCAAAACTAGCTTTAAGTTTTGCTGATGCGCAAACTGTAAGTGAAATAGTTGCATTTTTTATTCTTCACTATCACAAATAACATAATCCCTTCATTATTCTAAAATATCTGTAAACATGCCATAGAGCCCTGAAGCTGGCTAGATTTGCCTACTTTTTTTGTTACTAGCCTACAAACACTTTGGTGATTGGAATATTGATGCGGTTTAAAAAACTAATTGTAATGAATCTGACAATATTGTATCATGTTTCTTTGCAAGGTTTTGAACATAATTTAAATTACTTGTATCAAAATATTATATTATGTTGTTATTGCATGTATTGATATTGTCAGTAGGTGATCCATCACCTTTGGTAAAATTCTATCTTCAGTATCTTTGTCCATTGCAGTAAAAGTTCTATAGTCTAGTACCCTCTGACTTTGTGTTGGATTGGCATCTTTTCTGGTCTTTTGGATATCATTCCGACCAATACCCCATCACACTTTTAGTTCACTATTTTTAGTTTCATAGTAGTGTAATACATTTTCCAGCAAGGGAAAGTGGTAACTTGGACCCTGGTGAGTTTATAGGGAGTACAAAAAGGGGAACCTCTGAATTTAGAGGGAACTTGGAAAATAGAGCTTTGCCAAACCAGGATTTCCAAACAGTGGGATTGCAGATTATTAGTGTTATTACTGTCTTGACTAACCACAGCTACCTTCCTTTGTGTGGGATGTCCCCTTGATCCCCTTTGGCTTCATTTGCACAAGGGCTCCTTGATGATGCACTAAGTCATCCATTGCTTTGAGTTTGAAAGCTGTCTCTCGACACGCTGGAATTCAACTTCATTCCATGTTTGATGTCTCGAACCATCTGTGAGCAGGTTATTAGTCAAAGTGTGTCACTTGATATTAATCTCTATAAACTACTCACCATAAATGTGCTGATGATTGAGCGTAGATTTACTGGGCAGTAATCAGATTTTTATTTCAACTAGCATAACTAATAATATTTAAATCATTATATTTTGATGATCATGAAGAAACATGATACAACATTATATAATGTTCATCATTATATGATGAACACTGTCCTTTTAAACAACACAACAAGAAGCAAAAATAAATAGATAGGCCATGGATGACAAAAGGACTACAAAAGGCATGCAAAAAAAAGAATATCTTGTATAAAGAATTCATAAAATTGAGAACTATAGAAGCAGAAAGTAAATACAAAAGATATAAAAACAAATTGACTAGTATTATAAGGACATGTAAGAAAGATTATTATAATAAAATATTAAACGATAATTAAAATAATATTAAGGGCATATGGAATGTGTTAAATAATATCAGGAATGGATCAATGAATATAAACTACCCTCAGTATTTTGAAGACAATGATACAACTGTAAGCGATATGAATGATGTGGTTAATGGGTTTAATACATTTTTTGTAAGTGTGGGACCAAAACTGGCAGAAGAAATCGATAATCCACAGTCAGAAGAAGGAGAGGGGAAGGTTGTGGATTTGTTAGACAGCAACCCAAACTCAATGTTTTTGAAAGCAGCTGATGAAAAGGAGATTATTGACATTGTTAGTAATTGTAAGAATAAAAGGTCTACAGACTGGAATGACATTGATATGGCTTTAATCAAGGTAGTCATTGGTGTAATTGTAAAACCCTTAACTTATATTTGCAATTTATCTTTCAAAACTGGTGTATTTCCATGTAAAATGAAAACTGCCAAAGTCATCCCACTATACAAAGCTGGAGACAGAAATCAATTTACAAATTACAGGCCGGTGTCGTTACTCTCTCAGTTCTCAAAAATATTAGAAAAACTGTATGTAAGTAGATTAGATAACTTTATCGAGAAGCACGAATTGCTAGTTGATAGTAAATATGGATTCAGGTCAAACAGATCGACATCCATGGCATTAATGGAGTTAATTGAAGACATTACCAGTTCTATAGATAACAAGAAATATGCAGTGGGTGTATTTATAGATTTGAAAAAAGCATTCGATACAATTGATCATCATTTGCTAATCAAAAAATTGGAAAAGTATGGAATCAGAGGGGTTGTACTAGAGTGGATGAGAAGCTACATAAGTAAAAGACATCAGTTTATGCAAATAGGGGACTGCAAATCAACATGCTTGGAAATAACTTGTGGAGTCCCACAGGGGTCGGTTTTGGGCCCCAAATTATTTATTTTGTATATTAATGATATATGTAGGGTGTCAAACCTCTTGAAATTTGTGTTATTTGCAGATGACACTAATATTTTCTGTGATGGGGACAATTTGCAGCAGCTTTTGGAGGTGGTCACAGCAGGAATGAGTAAACTAAAAACATGGTTTGATTTGAATAAATTATCATTAAATTTAAACAAAACCAAACTTATGCTGTTTGGAAAACGCAAAATAAATACACAAGTAAAAGTAATGATAAATAATGTTGAAATAGAAAGAGTGTATGAAAATAAATTTCTGGGTGTGATTCTTGATCACAAAATCTGCTGGAAACCCGATATAAAACATGTGAGAGTGATGGGGAAAGCAAGGCATGTTTTGAATGAGAGAGCACTGTATGTTCTGTACAGCTCACTTGTGTTACCGTATTTAAATTACTGTGTGGAAGTATGGGGCAACACCTACAAAACCACCTTACAATCACTAAGCACACTACAAAAAAGAGCTATTCGTATAGTAAACAATGTAGGATATCATGAACATACTAATATACTGTATTTAAAATTACACACCTTAAAGATTAAGGATCTGATAGAATTTAAGACTGCACAAATAATTTATAAAGCAAAAAATAAACTGCTACCTGTAAACATACAAAAACTGTTCAGAGACAGAGAGGGGGGTTATAACTTTAGAGGGAAACTAAACTTGAAAGCATTATGCTCGGACCAATTTAAAAAGTATGTGTATTTCCATTTGTGGGGTGGTTTTGTGGAATGGTCTTGATGAAACGATTAAACAAAGTATGAATATAATGCAATTTAAAAAAATGTACAAAAGATATATCTTTGAAAAGTACAGTAATGAGGAAGGAGAATGTAAATCTCACAGATGTTAATGGTGCTTGTTCTTTTTGTTCTTTTCTTTTTTTGTTCTTTTTTCTTAATAGCTTGATTGGAGTAATTTTAATTGAATTGTCTGTTTAGTTTATTTTATTGAATTTTGCATTTGTTAATGGTGAAGAATGGGGGTAGGACTTGACAAGCATAGGCTTCTTCCTATCCCTTTTTGAACGAGTCTAATGTGTATTATGTTGAAATTGGCTTTTGATTTTTTAATTTATGTATGTACATATATGTTATGTATATGTGTGTATGTATATATGTACATGTATATGTATGTATGCGTGTATGTATTTATGTATATATATATATATATATATGTATATATAATTTTCCTTTATTATTCATTTTCATCTTTTCTTTTCTTTTTTTAATCGTTTGTTCGAAATAAAAGATATCAAATCAAATCAAATCAAAATAACTTGGTGAGTTCATATTGTAGGATCACTGCACTATCTTAACTCTGGGCATGGCAAATTCTAGTGTAACTTTATTATATCATTTTATTCTATCTAATCATTCTCGGGTATTCCAGCCAGGATGTTGTCTGTCTCCACAGCCTTTCTCAGCTATTTGAAAATAGTGGAAAAGCAGATCAGGCAGCATGCATGCAAAGAGACATAGTTAATGTTTCAGGCTGAAAAACCTTTTTTGGCTGTTGATAAAAGAAGAAGAGAATTGGATGGCTAAGATCGGAAGTTGTAGTGGCTTATTTATTTGGAACTTCTGGCCAAACATTGTTACACCTGTGGCTTGATGTATTCACCAGGTTGCTACCATATAAGCTGGTCTTGTTAGCAGGTTGGTCTTGTTATGCTCTACTACAGTCCTCTTTGAGCCAGTGATGATGCCTCTACTTGCAGAATTTGCTTAGTAATTCAGCTACAAATTGGGCTGGTGCAGGTTTCCTGGGCTCAAAGTCCACAGCTAGTACTGATACTTATACAGTAACTGCTTTTCATATTAGCAGATAGTTATACAGTAACTGCTTTTCATATTGTGCTTATTTGCCTATTGGAAAATTGGCAAACGGGCACCTACAACCACATGCCTATCTTCTGTTTGGCTTACATAGATACATAGATACATAGAAAATAGGTGCAGGAGTAGGCCATTCGGCCCTTCGAGCCTGCACCGCCATTCAATATGATCATGGCTGATCATCCAACTCAGTATCCCGTACCTGCCTTCTCTCCATACCCCCTGATCCCCTTAGCCACAAGGGCCACATCTAACTCCCTCTTAAATATAGCCAATGAACTGGCCTCAACTACCCCCTGTGGCAGAGAATTCCAGAGATTCACCACTCTCTGTGTGAAAAAGTTTTTCCTCATCTCGGTCCTAAAGGATTTCCCCCTTATCCTTAAGCTGTGACCCCTTGTCCTGGACTTCCCCAACATCGGGAACAATCTTCCTGCATCTAGCCTGTCCAACCCCATAAGAATTTTGTACGTTTCTATAAGATCCCCTCTCAACCTCCTAAATTCTAGCGAGTATAAGCCAAGTCTATCCAGTCTTTCTTCATATGAAAGTCCTGACATCCCAGGAATCAGTCTGGTGAACCTTCTCTGCACTCCCTCTATGGCTATAATGTCCTTCCTCAGATTTGGAGACCAAAACTGTACGCAATACTCCAGGTGTGGTCTCACCAAGACCCTGTACAACTGCAGTAGAACCTCCCTGCTCCTATACTCAAATCCTCTTGCTATGAAGGCCAACATACCATTCGCTTTCTTCACTGCCTGCTGCACCTGCATGCCTACTTTCAATGACTGGTGTACCATGACACCCAGGTCTCGCTGCATCTCCCCATTTCCTAATCGGCCACCATTTAGATAATAGTCTGCCTTCCCGTTTTTGCCACCAAAGTGGATAACCTCACATTTATCCACATTATACTGCATCTGCCAAACATTTGCCCACTCACCCAGCCTATCCAAGTCACCTTGCAGTCTCCTAGCATCCTCCTCACAGCTAACACTGCCCCCCAGCTTAGTGTCATCCGCAAACTTGGAGATGTTGCTTTCAATTCCCTCGTCCAGATCATTAATATAAATTGTAAATAGCTGGGGTCCCAGCACTGAGCCTTGCGGTACCCCACTAGTCACTGCCTGCCATTGTGAAAAGGACCCGTTTACTCCTACTCTTTGCTTCCTGTTTGCCAGCCAGTTCTCTATCCACATCAATACTGAACCCCCAATACCGTGTGATTTAAGTTTGTATCCTAATCTCTTATGTGGTACCTTGTCGAAAGCCTTCTGAAAGTCCAGATACAACACATCCACTGGTTCTCCCCTATCCACTCTACTAGTTACATCCTCGAGGCTTCATGCAGTAACTACCAAATACTTTGATGCACAGCTTATCTTGAAGGTCAGTATCGTGCATATTTCTTCTGGTCCCTCTGCAAATGGTTTCTGTAACTAGTGATCCAGGCAATTCTGACGAGTTGTTACATAAACTACTGTATATCCAGCGTACAGACATAGAACTGTGAGAGAGAGCTTCCATTGTTGGAGTTTAAGCCAATCAAATGGACTCTGTTCAATTGTGTACAGATTCATTTTTTTAAAGAGTTTAAATAATTGACTTTCCAACTCAAGTAATTTTACTTCATTGACTGTTTCCAAATGCTCCACATTGCAGTTGTACATGAAAGTATAATTCTGTTATATACACATTATTTGATAAAAATTAATTCCATGAAATAATCATAGCTGATCTTGATTATTTCCAGCTGCTCCTATGAGTCACATCCAGGCATTAGGGACATGTAGACTGAAAGTTAAGTGTAATGTGACTTTGGAAATTTCTTGAGGACAGAATGGAAGGAAGGGCATGACAATTGTAATGTTGCTGGAAAGTGGACATGCTCCTTAATTAAGTTATACAACATTTTAGCCCAGTACAGTGACTAAACAACCTGCTGACTCATGAATAGAAAATTGTAACAGCATCATTGTCTATCTTGATGTATTCAAGAGAGAGTTAGATGTTGTTCTTAGGCCTACTCCTGCACCTATTTTCTATGTTTTCTATTGTCATAAATGAACATTTAATTTCCATCATGGAAACTTTTCTTACCCTATGACCTCGTGTGCTCGAGGGCCGGGGGGATGTTGGGTATTTACAACTTGTCAAAGTCATTTCAGAGTCGAGTACAGAAAATTATATTGAAAACTAATTCTCACTGATTAGTTGGAAGCCAATCTGGAGATTGTGCCGGAAGGCTCATGTGTTCAGAAGATCTGCCCCAAAATGTTATATGAATGCATACCGAGCAAAGGGATAACTTAAGGCTTAGTTATAAGGATGGCCTTAAACTTATTATGAATCCAAATAGCTGATGGAGGCTCAACACTTGTCCAAGTTCTTAGTGAATGTTTTATGTGTGACTTTACAGAAAAGGGCAGGATTGAAATATTGCAGTTAAGAGATGAAGTGCAATAAAAAGAGGAGAATGTAAAGTTGTAAAGAATGTAAATTTGAAGCTTGGCTGTTTGGAGAACCAAAGAAGGAAACTGTTTCTAATCCTCCTTAGCTTTAGGAACATGGTGCTAGGCTCATGGGAAGACTGGGGGTCTACCAATGTAGTGCATGTCTTTAAAGGAGGAGAGGAATTAGAAATGGTTGATGGTCAAATCATTAGAGAGAAAAAAAGGGATTATAAATTAGCAATTGAAAAAGTTCATTGATCAAGGATATTAAATGTGGATTTATTCATGTGCTTTATCTGACTAATCAGATTTTATGAAGATATAACTATGAGGATTATGCATTTAGTATAGTCTACGTGAAATATTGCAAAGCATTTGACAAGGATTCACATAGCCGACTGAATACAAAATAAAACTGCGGATC
Source organism: Malacoraja senta (assembly GCA_038087875.1). Lineage (NCBI taxonomy): Eukaryota > Metazoa > Chordata > Chondrichthyes > Rajiformes > Rajidae > Malacoraja > Malacoraja senta. The sequence continues at coordinate 10,373,250 of CM075993.1, forward strand.
CAAGCGACATTAACAAATTGGATACAAAATTAGCTCAGTAACATGAAAAATGGTTGAAGGTGTTTTCCATTGTCCTTCCATGGGGATCAGTGCTAGGTCCCATGTTTTTTGAGTTATCAATGATTTTAATGAACATATAGGTTGCATTATTGTTTACTGATATCACAGAAGTTGGCTGTGGTACATGGCCAGATTATACTGCAAAGTCCAGAAAGTATCATTGGATTAGACATTTGGGCATAAAATTGTTAAACTGAATCCAGGTAGAAATGTTGGGTGATTCATTTAGGAAGAGTAGATAAGGCAAGGTAATACACTATAAATGGTGGGATACTGTGAAATGTGAAGGACCAGAGAGATGTTGAATTACTGAAGAACTATTCCAGAGGCAGAAAGATCTTTGAGATTACTTCCTTTTGTGGCAGAGGCATAAAAGAGGGCTGATCATATGCTTGAACTTCATGAAATCTAGTTAGGTGCCGGGATACTGTATATATATTTTAGTTCACTCACAACACAATAATGCTACTGCATTAGAGTACAGAGGAGATTTGAGGATGTGTCCAGGGCTGGGGAATTACAGCCATGGGCAAATACTTGTGTATGATAAGATTATTTTAAAATAGGGGAATTGATGGGAGATTCGATTGACATAAAATAAAGGTTTAAACAGAATTGATAGGAGGATCCATATCTCTTGAGTAGTCAATATCTTGATGAAACACTTTTTCTCACAGAGAGTGGTGAGTCTGTGGAATTCTCTGCCTCAGAGGGCGGTGGAGGCAGGTTCTCTGGATGCTTTCAAGAGAGCTAGATAGGGCTCTTATAAATAGCGGAGTCAGGGGATATGGGGAGAAGGCAGGAACGGGGTACTGATTGGGGATGATCAGCCATGATCACATTGAATGGCGGTGCTGGCGCGAAGGGCCAAATAGCCTACTCCTGCACCTATTGTCTATTGAATAGACTTTATAATAATTAGGGAAATCATATGAAAAGTGGGGAAATTTTTCATCGAGCTTGTTGTAAATCTGGAACGATGCTTTAAAGGGTGGTGCAGGCAGAAACATTAACTAATGTTACAAGAATTTGGATATGCATGTGGAAGGTCATAACTTGTGTGGCTGTTCAATAAGACGTGGACAAAAAAGATTAGCTGGATAGCTCTTTATCCGCAGCATAAATATGATGGGCTGAATAGATTGCTCCTTGGCTCTGAATTCCTGTAATTCTATGAAAACCATTTAATATGTGAGCAAATAACATTTTAGGATTTTGAAAGGCCACCATTTTTGTTTAATTAAATGTATGTTACCCTATAGTTTATCCTGCACGATGTTTTCTCAGATGCCTATGATGTCGAATTAATACGTTTATTTGAAATAACATGTTTCTTTACTATTTGGTCATACCTGGTTTGTTTCAGCTTATTATTGTCGTGGTACAGTGAAGAGTTTTGTTTTGCATGGTATTCAATCAAATCAGATAATACTATACATAAATACAATTAAGCCAAACTTAAGTACAATAGACAGAAGGTTGGGCAAGAGAGAGAGTGCAGAATATTGTTCTCGCCAATATAATGCAATAGTTCCAGAGACACAGTCAAATGTCTGCAGGGAGTTAGATAATTGAACTGTACTCTACCTTATGGAAAGATCGTTCAGAAGCATGATAACAGAGCTGCTCCTGAGTAAATTGTTGGATAAATTGTTGTATTCAATCTTTTTTTTTTAAATGTACCTTTTTAAATCATGTGCATATTGTGATTTCTGTTAATTGTTATGGGGTTTTTGTTTCCCTGTCAGATTGAAGCTGGACAGTATTGCACGTTTGTCATTGCATCTGATGGATCAGTAAGAGCATGTGGCAAAGGCAGTTATGGAAGGCTTGGTCTCGGCGACTCAAATAACCAATCAACTTTGAAAAAATTAACTTTTGAGCCACATCGAGCTATCAAAAAAATCTCCTCATCAAAAGGCTCTGATGGTCATACTCTGGCCTTTACCACAGAGGGAGAAGTCTTCAGCTGGGGTGACGGTGACTATGGCAAACTTGGGCATGGTAACAGTTCAACACAGAAATACCCTAAACTCATTCAAGGACCTCTCCAAGGGAAAGTAAGTGGTTGTGACTCGATTTTTACAATCATTTTATTCCTGTTTGATTGTTGAATTTTCTTGCCTTTTTTTACTACACTTTTTCCCACCCTGCTTCCTGTAAATACTCTATCCCCCTACTCCCAATTCCTCCGTCTATGCAGCATCTGCGCCCAGGATGAGGTTTTCCATACAAGGGCATTTTTCTTTAGGGAACGGGGGTACCCTTCCATTATAGATGAGTCTCTCACTAGGTTCTCCTCGATATCGTGCAGTTCCGCTCTTACTCCCCCTCCCCCTACTCGTAACAAGGACAGAGTCCCCCTTGTCCTCACCTTCCACCCCATTAGCTGACACGTACAACATATAATCCTCCAAAATTTTCCCCACCTCCAAAGGGATCCCACCACGGGCCACATCTTCCCATCTCCACCCCTTTCTGATTTCCGCAGAGACCGTTCCCTCCGTAATTCCTTGGTCAACTCATCCCTTCCCACCCAAACCACCCCCTCCCCAGGCACTTTCCCCTGCAACCGCAGGAGATGCAACACCTGTTGCTTTACCTCCCCCCTCGATTCCATCCAAGGACCCAAACAGTCTATCCAGCTGAGGCAGAGGTTCACTTGCATCACCTTCAACCTCATCTACTGCATCCGCTGTTCCAGGTGTCAATTTCTCTACGTCGGCGAGACCAAGCGCAGGCTCGGCGTTCGTTTCGCTCAGTCCGTCTTAACCAAGCTGATCTCCCGGTGGCCCAGCACTTCAACTCCCCCTCCCATTCCCAATCTGACCTTTCTGTCCTGGGTCTCCTCCATTGTCAGAGTGAGGCCCAGCGCAAATTGGAGGAACAGCACCTCCTATTTCGCTTGGGTAGTTTATACCCCAACGGTATGAACGTTGACTTCTCTAACTTCAGGTAGCCCTTGCTTTCTCTCTCTCCATCCCCTCCCCCTTCCCAGTTCTCCCACTAGTCTCCGCGTACATACTTTCCATATTCCTCCCTCCCCCTTGACATCAGTCTGAAGAAGGGTCTAGACCCGAAACGTCGCCAATTCCTTCTCTCCATAGATGCTGCCTCACCCGCTGAGTTACTCCAGCATTTTGTGTCTACTTTTTTTTCTTGTTGCGAAACGAAGAACTGACTCATTAACGACAAATGTAATGAATCCCATCTGTTCTAAAATAAAATGAAATATTTCTATTGGATTTTTACTATTCGTGTTGGTGTTGAATTTCTCCATGTCTTTTTTTAAAGGCCGTTGTATGTGTCTCTGCTGGCTACAGACACAGTGCAGCTGTCACAGAAGATGGTGAATTGTATACCTGGGGTGAAGGGGACTTTGGAAGATTAGGTGAGATTAATAACATTTTACGCCAGTCCTTCTGAGTTACTCCAGCATTTTGTGTCTTTCTTCGGTGTAAACCAGCAACTGCAGTTCCTTCCTACACAATAGGATTTTAAGTTTGCCGAACTAGGTGGATTGTATCCAGAAATTAGCAAAGCTGGCAATAAACTTTATGCAGTCTTTAATTGAACAAAGAAAATCAGTTAGGTTTTGCATGAATATTACAAGGTATTAACCATGAGATTTAACCAACGGATTTGGAACTAAACAAAAGTGGTAGAGGTCGTGGGTGTAAAATGTGCTGTCGAAGGAGTCTTGGTGAGTTGCTGCAGTGTGTCTTGTGTACAATCTTTTGCTGATGTGCATCAGCATAACTAATCCTGACTACGGGTGCTGTCTGTACGGAGTTTGTACTTTGTCCCTGTGACCGCGTGAGTTTTCTCTAGGTGCTCTGGTTTTGTCCCACACTCCAAAGGCATCCAGGATGGTACGTTAATTGGCGTTGGTAAAATAGTAAATTGTCCCCAGTGTGTAGGATAGTGCTGGTGTATGGGGATCCCTGGTCGGCATGGTCCCGTTGGGCCTGTTTCCACACTGTATCTCTAAACTAAACTAAATAAAAGCACTCCATTCCAGGCAACATCCCTCCCGTTGAGTCACTTGTGCGCTCTCTCTAGTGCTACCACATCCTTTCTATAGTTTGATGACTAGATCTGGACAGAATATACTGTGTGACCTGTCCAGTGTATTGCACAGCTGTAATGATGTTCCAACTTATACTGAATACCTCTGCTTATAAAGGCCACCAAGGTAAACACCTTCACTACCCGTTGTACCTGTGTCACCATTTTCAGTGAGTCATGAACATTCACCCCATGACCCTGCTGTACATCTGTCCGTCAAATATGCAGCCACATCTCTTCGTTATGTTACTGTTATATTTTTAGATAGAATAAATTTATAATGAAACACTTTTATCCTGCAGAGCAACTTGTGCACAATGAAATATTGGTAAGCTTTGGTGCTTGCCAAATGTACATGTCCAAAGCACGCTGAAATGATGTCAATTGTCAAGCAACTTGCATTGAACTTTGATCCTGTAGACAACACGTGAAATGTGGTCGAAACATCAGGAACGAGCCTTGCAGCTGTGTTTTTGAAAGGTGTTCAATAATTTGGTGGTTTGCTACAGGGTCAGTTGTATCAGACTTAGTGGAGTCAGCCACAGAGTATTTTGTTTTGCAACATCTTTGGGGATTTCAGACGATCACCACCGGGTGGCGCCGTAATGGCCGCCTCACTAACTGTCTGTCTTATCCCTTTTCTATTTTTATTATTCTAAGTATGTCTTAAATGTATGTTTTAATGTTTTTTGTTATGTTTTATGTTGGGGGAGGGGGGGGGGAAATCAGGGGAAACTTTTTCCAGTCACTTATCTCGACGGAGATGCGATTTTTCTTCATGTCGCATCTCCGTCCCTCCCTGCGGCCTAACAACGTGGAGTGATGCAGACTTTCCTGGGGACCAGCCCAGAGCTACAAGCCGCGTGCGCAGCGCAGACTTACCATCGCGGAGCGGCCGATCCTTTGCCGAGGATCGCCAGCGAAAGCGCTCAGACCGCGGAGCTTGTGGACTTTAACACCGTAAAGCCGCGGTCTCCGGTAAGAAGAGGCCGACTCGGGAGCTCCATGAGTTTCCCGATCCGTCCCGACGCTGGAATTTCCATCATCCCGACGCGAGGGCTTGAACGTCGGCAACGGCAAGTGAGGAGGGTTCAAAGGCCCGACCGCAGGTGAACAAAGGAGGAAGATGACTGAACTTTATTGCCTTCCATCACAGTGAGGAATGTGGACCAAATGGTGCCAACACAATAACCTGACTCTCAACACCACCAAAACCAAGGATCTGATTGTGGACTTTGGAAGGGGTAGGATAGGGACCCACAATCCTGTTTACATCAACAGGACGATGGTGGAAAGGGTCAAGAACTTCAAATTCCTGGGCGTGCACATTTCCAAAGATCTTTCCTGGTCCCAGCACATTGATGCAATTATAAAGAAAGCACCTCTACTTCGTGAGAAGATTACGGAGAGTCAGTATGTCAAAGAGGACTCTCTCGAACTTCTACAGGTGCACAGTAGAGAGCATGCTGACCGGTTGCATTGTGGCTTGGTTCGGCAACTTGAGCATCCAGGAGCGGAAAAGGATGCAGAAAGTTGTGACCAATGCCCAATCCATCATCAGCTTTGACCTCCCCACCATCGAAGGGATCTATCGCAGTCGCTGCCTCAAAAAGGCAGCCAACATCAAGGACCCACACCATCCTGGCCACACACTCATCTCCCTGCTACCATCGGGCAGAAGGTACAGGAGTCTGAAATCTGTTACATCCAGGTTCAGGAACAGCTACTTCCCCACAGCCATCAGGCTATTAAACTTGCCAACAAACAGACTCTGAACTGTAATAGCCTATTGCACTTTATCTGCTTATTTATGTGTATATTGAACTGAACTGTTCTGTATTTTTGCTTACAATATTCTGTTGTGCTGCAGCAAACAAGAATTTAATTTTCCTATCTGGGACACATGACAATAAAGTCTCTTGACTTTGGTGGATGTTTATGTTAAATTTTATTTTATGTGGCTGTGTGTATTGTTGCTTTTCGCTTAGTATAGCGGTATGGTAACTCAAATTTCACTGTACCTTAGTTGGTTAAGTGACAATAAATGTGAACTTGAACTATTTTGAAGGCAACATTGAGAACATAGATGAGGGTGCTTTACTAAGTGATCCTGCTGGGCCTCCATCTTGACTAGGTGTAGAAAGAATGGTGTATGACTTTCCTCTGGTGTGGCTAGAAGAGGACAGGATAATGTAAGAGGACAGGATGCTGCTGCACCCGCTGAGTTTCTCCAGCATTTTTGTGTACCCAGGATAATGTAATCCAGCCTGAAAGATCTGTGCCCTGAGAGGGATTATATTTTTATGTGCATTGAAGGCTATGATTTTTGAGAGGTATTGACATTTGTCATGTGTCAGAACTGCAGGTTCATATCCATCTTCTTCTGTTTCTTTCGTGTGGCGTGCACAGCCTAAAGTTGTTGGACAACTTGTTCTATTTGATCTTCCGTTTGTGCACGTCGAGTTGATTGCATTAGTCAAAACAGGGCGGACCACGTGAAGGTTGCAATCTTCCACCCCATATCCATCAATGGGCTTGCACTGTTTGCACTGAAGTTAAGATCAGTTGCTTTCCTGAACTTAATGGCGTTGGTTCCTTTTAGCAGTTTCCAGCACATCCGAACACATTACGTCCTGGGTGCTCCCTACTCAAGGAGATGAAACTTAATTTCCTGAGAACGTCATCCACCATGAGCACAGTGATTTTCCCAGGTTGATGATTATTGCTGTAATAATCAGCGACTGGAAAATTGTACACTTGTGTTGTTCAGTGTTCCACATGCTCTACGTCAGTTGGAATAACTTGCACTCCCTGGAGATGCAGATTGTGTGTGATTGTGCACACTCCACCCTTAATGGGTAAAGCATGCTGAAGTTGCTTATCATGTGCATAGCATTGTCCATAAGAATGTCCTCATCTTATTTTAGTTGCTGCAGCAATTGGATTCATGGCTCCAGGGTGAGAGCAGCGATTCTTCAGACTGGAAGAAGGGTCTCGACCTGAAACGTCACCCATTCCTTCTCTCCAGAGATGCTGCCTGTCCCGCTGAGTTACTCCAGCTTTTTGTGTCTATCTTTGGTTTAAACCAGCATCTGCAGTTCCTTCCTACATATTCTTGTTGCCATGGTGTCTCACCTCAGGGCAGCATCTGGGAATTTCTATTTAAAAGTGTAGCCATGAGGTCATGGAAGTGTTGTCAGGGCTTGCCATTATCCCTCCTGTTCAGTCCATAATCTCAGGGCTGCTGCACAGATGCAGTCTAGTTTAGTTTATTCTCACGTGTACCAATGTACAGTTGAAAGCTTTTGTTGCGTGCTAACCAACCAGAGGAAAGACTATACCTGATTAGGGTTGAGCCGTCCACACTATACAGATACATGATAAAGGGAATCGCTCGAATGTAGCGTGACTTCAGTATTATTTAGACATACTGAATATTATTTAACTTGGTTTTATTTAACCAGTCACTGATGCTGGCAATTGCAGGCCTCCTTCCTACATATGGTGAGAGATTTGTATGCGGGGTATTGTGATAAAAATGTTGGCTAGCAGCCCATTTGTTGGCAGATGGATAAAATAGCAATGCTGGAAGAACTGTGCAGATAAAGCAGCATTTGTGGAGGCAGAGGGATGGTCAATATTTTGATTTGATTTGATTTGATTTGATTTTTACTTTATTAATCCCCTTATTCAGGGGAAATTCTGATGTCCTTGCAGCACACTAATAAAAATACAACATAGCATTAAGAAGTTTAACATTAAACATAAAAACATCCCCCCACAATGGTTCCCACTGTGGGGGAAGGCACACAGTCCAGTCCCCATCCCCATGTCCACCCATAGTCGGGCCTATTGAGGCCTCCACATTCGCCACTACGGAGGCCCGATGTTCCTGGCCGTTCTCGCCGGGTGATGGTACTCCGGCGTCGGGAGAACCCTCTCAGCGGCTTGGGGTGCCAGGAACGGACGCCTTCTTACTGGAGACCGCGGCTTCCAAGCCAACAGGCCGCTCTGGACGGAGCTGCACATACTGGCGATCTCGGCGAGAGATCCCAGGCTCCGCGATGTTAAAGTCAGCGCCGCCGCCCGCAGCTGGCCGCTCCACAGACCCGCGATGTTTTCACCGGCGGTCCCCGCAGCTGGCCGCTCCACAGACCCGCGATGTTTTCACCGGCGGTCCCCGCAGCTGGCCGCTCCACAGACCCGCGATGTTTTCACCGGCGGTCCCCGCAGCTGGCCGCTCCACAGACCCGCGATGTTTTCACCGGCGGTCCCCGCAGCTGGCCGCTCCACAGACCCGCGGCTCCGCGATGTTTTTGTCGGCGGTTCCAGCGTGGCGACCCAGACAAGGCATCGCCCGCTCCGCGATAGCGCTCCAGCGCTGTGCCGCCGCCGAAGCCGAGGTTCTGGCCAGGTCCCCCCAGGAAACGCCGCTCCAGGCCCCGCTGGTAGGCCGTGAGGACGGGTCGAAGGCGCTGTTCGGAGGAAGGCAACCCCTCCGACCAGGTAGGGACTTGAAAAGCAGTTTCCCCCTTCCCCCCCACCACCCCCCACACATAAAAAGATTAGGCCCCCTGACTGCACACTCAACGTACTAAAAATAATAAAAAAAGAAGGGAAAAAAACGGACAGCTGCAGGACAGGCAGCCGTTCTGGACAGCGCCTCCTCCGGTGATACTGCATCAGGACTACTTTACTAGTGGAGTCCCTGCAGCAGTTTGTTTTGCTTTGGATTTCACCATCTGCAGTCTACTGTGTCTCTGGGCAGATGGGATTTGGACCTATTTCTGCTGCTCCTTGCAACACATTAAGTCTCCAAGCCCTTTCCTGCACTAAGAGTAGGGCCTTGGGACATCACCTGCTACTGAGCTCCTGGGCCATTGTGTCTATAATTTAGCCTTTACTGACTGTCTAGATCACCTGTGTACAGAATCTCTCCCCAATCTTCCATCTCTCTGCCAAGATATCTGATAAACATTTGTATAGCAAGGTGCCTGTTCCTATGTGATTATAGGCCAAGCTGTGCAGTGATTTCCAATGGTGATTGGTTTTGGGAATGCCTTCTCTTTAAGAGATGCACGAATAATGTGAATGAATGCAAATTGGTTCTGGATGGTGTGAGATGCTTCTAAAATGGTGATTTTCTATGAGGCAGAGATCCAGGGTCTCATGATTGAGGTATATAGAATTATGAGCATAGATAAGGTTGAAGGCAGGAAAATGTTCACCTTATCAGAAGGGAATTAAACCTGAGGACATAGATTTAGGGTAAGGGGTAAGAGATTGAGAGGGGTTCATAAGGGGCACCTTTTAAAACCCGGAGAGTGGTGAGTACCTGGAACACATAAGAAAGGGTGGTGGAAGCTGAGATGCTGATAGTATTTTACAAATGTCAGAATGAACTCTTGAATCACGGATGCATAAGTGGCCGTGGGCCAAGTGCTGGAAGATGGCGTTCATATGGATGGGCAACCGCTGGTCAGCATGGATCTGGTGAGCCAAATGGCCTGTTTCCATGCTATGTGTCTAATGTGGAATAACATGGAAAATATTACAGATGATTCTTCCTGAACATAAGTTCTTGCATATGATATGTAAATGAAAATTACACAATAACAACACCCATATAATTTGGGTGTGTCTTTCAATGAACGGGTCATTTCAATATTTCTCAATGTGTGAAACTGACAAAAATAATAGAATAATCCAAGCAGCATTTATAGAAAGGAAAAACAGTTAATGTTTCGTCAGAAGCAAATTCCACATTGTCGCTTAACTAACTGGCTGAATTCTTCCAACATTTCTGTTTTTGTTTCCGATTCCAACACTTGCTGTTTTATTTGATTTCATATGATTTTTTCCCCCCTTATGTATCATTTTATTTCACGTTGAAATCCTTTTTCACCAATTACAAAATCCAGATGTGAGGAATGATGTTCTAAAAGACAAGTAAATTAAATGTACTAATTTGCTCTTGCCCTCTGTTACAGTTGCAACCTCAAAAATTAGTATTTGGAAGACTTGATAAATTCCTTTTATAACTATGCCGACCGTTGACATTGATACTTAGATACTTTTGGAAAATGTATTTATAGCAGCCTGTGGAATGTGATCATATTCCCAATATAGATGTTGGAGCACCAGACCTTAAGATTCTTTCAAATCATTATTTTTGAAATTATTATATTTGCCATCCTCCAGCCTTTTTGAATTGGGGTCAATCAAATAAAATCAGCATATTAATACTGTTGGACTTTGCGTTTGTTTGCAGTTGACCAAGCAGCATTACCGATACCGGTATAGTTCATTTATTATTGTAGATAATGTAGCCTTATGCACGAAAATTAGAAGTTATACACCGATCCTGTGTAAGGTGGACCGGGCACTGCTCCATAAGACCTATCGGGTGGACAGAATTTTGGAATTGGCTCGGTCTGATCAGTCTGAAGAAGACTTTCAACCCGAAAGTACTATTGAACTATTATTGAATGTATCTGTTCATCTTTCCCATTTGCCTTTTACCTTTGTTTTCCTGTTTGATCTGTGATACAGTGTTTACATCTTGATTATCACATGACGAGATTGAGTTACAGTATATATTTACACTGCCACTCTAACCACGTTTTTGTACAACAATTTGGAAACTGTCTTTTGAATATTTTATTTTGATGGTAAATATGCGTTTCAAATTTAAAAACAGTGAAGCCATATTAATTTAATTTTTTTGTTTTAAATAGGCCATGGTGATAGCAATAGTCGTAACATCCCCACCTTGGTGAAGGATATAAGCAATGTAGGTGAAGTGTCTTGTGGAAGCTCGCACACCATTGCGTTATCTAAAGATGGACGAACAGCATGGTCTTTTGGAGGAGGTGACAATGGTAAGTAATATTCTTACTGCAATCAGCTTCTGGAATAATAAATTGTGATGGAACGATTGTTTCAGAAAATGTGTCTCAAATATAATCATTGGATGTGTCCTTTAGTCATGAATTAATACTGTACAAAAACTGGCCCCTCAGCCCACCATAGCTATCCCAATCATCAACTATCTCTATGTGCTAATCCCATTTACCACCACTTAAGCTGTAGCCTTCTATGCATTGGCGATTCCAGATACTAATACAGTACAGTATTAATTCATGACTAAAGGACACATCCAATGATTATACTTGTTCAATGTAGTGAGAGTGCCTACCGCCACACCCAGTCAAGCCATGCATTCGAAATTCCAATCAGCCTTGTGGGGAATAGGCAATAGGTGCAGGAGTAGGCCATTCAGCCCTTCGACCCAGCACCGCCATTCAATGTGATCATGGCTGATCATCCCCCATCAGTACCCCGTTCCTGCCTTCTCCCCATGTCCCCTGACTCCGCTATCTTTAAGAGCCCTCTCTTAAAAGTATCCAGAGAACCGGCCTCCACTGCCCTCTGAGGCAGAGAATTCCATAGACTCACAACTGTGTGAAAAAGTGTTTCCTCATATCCGTTCTAAATGGCTTACCCCTTATTCTTAAACTGTGGCCCCTGGTTCTGGACTCCCCCAACATCGGGAAAAGGTTCATCAGATCCCTTTAAACCCTTTACCCTAAACCGATGCCCTCAGCTATCTGGACTGCACTTCTTCCCACCCTGCTTCCTGTAAGGACTCCCAATTCCTCCGTCTACGCCTCATCTGCACCCAGGATGAGGTGTTCCAGACCAGGGCATCGGAGATGTCCTCATTCTTTAGGGAACAGGGGTTCCCCTCTTCTATTATAGATGAGACTCTCACCAGGGTCACCTCTATATCCTGCAACTCTGCTATTACTCCCCATTCCCCCTACATGTAACAAGGACAGAGTCCCCCTTGTCCTCGCCATCCACCATACCAGCCGTTGCATACAACATATAATCCTCCGACATTTTCGCCACCTCCAACAGGATCCTACCACTGGCCACATCTTCCCATCTCCTCCCCTTTCTGCTTTCCACAGAGACTGTTCACCGTAACTCCCTAGTAAGTTCGTCCCTTCCCACCCAAACCACACCCTCCCCGGGTACTTTCCCTTGCAACTGCAGGAAATGCTAGACTTGTCGCTTTACCTCCCCGCCTGCTGAGTTCCTCCAGCATTTTTGTCTACCCTCTAGTTCTAGATATCTTTGCTATGAAAAGTTTCCTTCCAACTATTGTAAAGGTGGCTCACTTAATTTGTTCCTCTCTGTCAGGTTAACCCTCTACCTCCTCTGCTCAAAGGAAAATTATTTCTGTTTCGTCTATTTAGTCTCTCGTAACTGCTATACTCCATCCCACTGAAGAGTGTACAGAGGAGATTCTCGGGGCTGCACCCTCAACCTAAATCTCCTCTGCACCCTCTCAGTGCAATGATGTCTTTCCTGTGACGTGGTGACCACAAATGTACATAGTTCTCCACTGCGGTGTAAGTAATGTTTAAACTTCCTGCTCCTATATTCTGTGCCCTGTCTAATAAAGAGAAATCTCCCTCCCGTACGCTGCCTTCACCATCCTATCCACCTGTGCTGCTGTTTTCAGGAAACCTTGGAGTTGTACACTGAGGTCCTCAATATTCCACAGAGCCCTCTATGGAGTACTCTATTAATTGAGTACTCTACTTGGTTGATTACGTTTCATATGCAGTGTATAAAATTCTAAGCATAATCAAGTTTAATCACTACTTTGTTTCTGCTGCAAGGTTTGAGATACATTAAAGAAACCATAATAAAGAGCAGGATTATGCAGATATCGGGATCTTAAGGATCATTTTGTGCCACATTTACCAGCATTTCTGTGTTAGTGCAGGGTAGCTGCAAGAATGTGCAGTAATGTCAAATGGCATCTGCACAGCCTCAAACGATCTGTCATATAGAACCTCCAACATAAATCAATACAGCGGTCCTGACCCTCGGATTATTTTTAATCGGACTTCGCTGGACTTGCACTGAACGATATTCCATTTATCCTGTATCTGTACCCTGTGGATGGCTTGATTGCAATCATGTATATTTTTTAACGCAACAAAAATTATTTTCACCATACCTCGGTACATGTGACAATAATAAACCAAACTACAGCACAGGAGTAGGCTCTTTGGCCCACGATGTCTGTGCTGAACATGATGCCAAGGCCAACTCCTTATCTGCTGTTCAGAATCCATGTCCCTCCATTCCCTGCATAAAGCCTCTGAAATGAAGGTGGCAGTTTCTTCAACCTTCCATCAACAGTTTTGGATTCTTTTATTTATAACTGGTGATTGGGATGCTCATGGAGCTGCATCCTCCACATACCCTCCAGAGATGCTGCTTGACCCACTTAGTTACTCAAGCACTTTGTCTTTTTTCTGTCAACCAGCAACGGCACTTCATTGTATCCTCCACACACTTGTTTAATGGTCCATCGCCATCCATAACCAAATCTGATTGTTTAGTCCTTTGGGGCCTTTTATCTTTGTTTAGTATGCATGTCTTTTAGCTTCACAGGGTTGGCACTTTATCTTTGGATGTGCCTGGTGCTGCTCCTAGTATGCTTTTCTACTCTTTTCATGAAATCCTATTTAGCACGGGGTAATACCACATAACACAGTGGAGGTGTGTTCTTATTATGAGTGTTTCATCTGCAACGATTGGGTGCTGGACTGATGCACCTGCAATAAGTAGATTATTTTTGTCTCCTAATTTATTTTTCTCTTGCTGCCATTACTGCTGACACCGAACCATTCTTGGTGATGGACATTGAAGCTCCCTCCCAGAGTCTGTTGCATGACCATGGTGCGGCTTCTTGCGTGGAACTCAATATGAATACTGCTTCATCAGCTGAGGGAGTGTGTTAATTGGGAAGGTTCTTTGCTCATGTTTGACACAAGGCTGAAAACTTCATTGGCTGAGGAATTGAAGTGGTGGTCTTGGAGAATTGCCCCGCTCGTACCCCTAACTAAGTATCACTCTGCACGTTTGAGGCAGTTGAAACAGCAAAGGCAATGAGGGAGTTTGGAGTGTTGGTGATGACATACATTTCTTAGAGTTGTCAGGCTTCACTAATTATTGTAGAACACTACCTACCACTGTTTCCATTCTCTCAATAAAGCCAGATTGTCTTTGTTTCTTTGTCTCAACAGATTTGTATATCTACAAATTGTTGTAGTTAATTAATTATCTTGATTTATCTCGCTAGGTAAACTGGGTCACGGTGATACGAATCGAGTTTATAAACCCAAGGTTATTGAAGCCTTGCAAGGAATGTTCATTCGGAAAATCTGTGCTGGGAGCCAGTCTTCACTTGCTTTGACATCAACTGGCCAGGTTTGTTCTTTTGAATAGCCCTCTTATTGCAGTTGACTTGGCTTTCAGAATGATCTTGTAAATGGTGAGTAGTGATGCTTTGCTAAAATCTTTGTTTAGAAATAATTTAGAGAGACAATGTGGAAGCAGTCCCTTCGGCCCACCAAGTCCATGCCAACTATCGATCGCTTATACACTAGTTCTATGTCCTACACACTAGGGGGCATTTCACAGAAGCCAATTAATCTTCAAACCTGCACATCTTTGGGATGTGGGAGGAAACCGGAGCAGCCTGAGAAAACCCACGTGTTCATGGAGAATGTACAAATTCTGCACAGACGCTACCTGTAGTTGGAATTGAACCCGGGTCTTTAGTGCTGTGAGGCAGCAGCTCTATTGCTGCTCCGCTGTGTCAAGAAGCATGGAAATATGTTTGGAAGATAGACAGCATGACAAGGTGGTATCCCAGCTGTACAATGGCCTATAAAAATATCAGCGATGAGCATGGAGGTCAAAAATATATTACAGAAATGGTGATTTTTAACATATTAAAAGAAATTTAAATGATAATGTAGTCAATGTCTTTAGTAGCACGACATTGGTCTTTGAATTAAATTCTATAAAATAAACGTAGTTTTCCATATATGCACAGTTCAATCTTCAGCAAAGTTGCTTCCCTTCATATAATTATCTCTGCTTGATTTGTTGATATTTAATTTTCTTTATTGCACTCGCATTGTTTTTGGAAAATATTCTATTCTCTTTAACTCTTCCACTTTTCCCATTGTCTTTTTCTCACTTTATTCATCGTGCAGTTTATTTGTTTTCAGATTAGATTCTGGAAATTTAAAACAACATCAATTTGTTTTTTCTTCCTTCCTTTTAACTCATTTAAAATTTCTAGTAAAATTACCTGTTTACTGAAAAGGGGTCGACCCGAAACGTCGCTTATTCTTTTTCACCAGAGATGCTGCCTGACTCGCTGAGTTACTCCAGCATTTTGTGTCCATCTGTTTACTCTGTTTTCATTTCCAAGTCTGTGGCCATACTTTAGGGTGAGAAATCAGGGAGTAGGTCGAGAAGAACTCTGCCAATTCCCTGTTTGAGTTTAGTTTATTGTCATGTGTACCGAGGTACAGTGAAAAACTTTGGTGTGCTAACCAGTCAGCAGAAAGACAATACATGATTGCAATCGAGCCATCCACAGTGTACAGATACATGATAAAGGGAATAACGTGAATAATGTTTAGCGCAAGATAAAGCCAATAAAGTCCGATCAAAGATAGTCCGACAGTCCGCAGGGTGGTTCAGTTGCCTGATAACAGCTGGGAAGAAACTTCCCCCTGAACCTGAAGGTGTGCATTTTCACACTTCTCTACCTTTTGCCTGATGGGAGAGGGGGAAAGAGGGAGTGGCCTGGGAGCAACTCGTCCTTGGCTATGCTGCTGGCCTTGCCGAAGCAGCATGAGGAATTAGTATGTCATAAACCTGTGGGTTTGGTAATTTTTTGTTTATTCCTTTATGGCTCTTTGGACATCATTGACAAGGCCAGCATTTCTTTGCAACCCTAATTGTCCTTGTATTGACTGACTTGCTATGCTATTTCAGAAGGCAATTAAGAATCAACTACAGTGTAGGGCCTGGAGCCAAACAAAGGACAGATCAGCTGAGGGTGACAGATTTTCTAAAAGCCCTGTCCCACTACGAGTTCATTCAAGAGTTCTCCCGAGTTTGCCCTGATTCGAACTCGGAGATTTACGGTAATGGCCGCTCATCGGTACTCTGGGCTCTCGTGGACATTTTTCAACATGTTGAAAAATCTTCACGAGTCTTCCCGAGCTTACCGCGTTTCCCGAGTACCTGCCGTTAGCGTTACGAGCCGCTAAGAGACGTCCCTGAGCTCCGAAGTACCCACTACGTACATTCTACGTGCTTCCACGAGTTTGATTATTTTTTTTTAAACTCGGGAGAGCTCTTGAATGTACTCATACAATGGGACAGGGCGTTTAGTTTGCAAAACTTGCGTTGACCAGAAAGGTAATTCAGAAAAGGCAGAGAGAGAGAGATAGTTTTTTAGCAAACATTTCTGATAGGGGAGAGTCCAGTGACGGAATCTCTGCATAACTGAGCTTCGAGAGAAGACCCACGGCAAGAGGGGAAGAGTCGTTTAGCAAGATGGATGAAGAAAGTGCTGAAAACATGGGATGTTTTGGTTGATATGCTCAAACATGTATGAGATGTAGCAATATAAGACACGTTTTCAAAAATGTGGCTCCTTGTATATTCTTGGAGAATTGATGTGATACCATTGATCAATTTTCATGGTAGATTAGCCTTGGATTGAATATCCTTCCCAAAAATAGCACCTTTTGTTTTGCCCTTGCACAAAGTGCTTCAGGTGTGAGAACTCGAATGAATCAATTTTGTGTTTTGCTCCTCACCACTTTAGACAGTTTTCTGCTCTATGCTGTTAAAGGAATCAATCAGTTCTACCTCATTCCCTCCTAACAGTGGATATGTAATTCTTGCTGAATTTATTGCTGGTTTACCAATCGCCAAAGGTTTTTCTGATTTATTAATTTTTTCAGTGATGTTACCTGAACAGGTAGGCAAAAAAGCTGGAGAAACTCAGCGGGTGAGGCAGCATCTATGGAGCGAAGGAATAGGCAACGTTTCGGGTCGAGACCCTTCTTCAGACTGTCACATCAGTCTGAAGAAGGGTCTCGACCCGAAACGTCGCCTATTCCTTCGCTCCAAAGATACTGCCTCACCCACTGAGTTTCTCCAGCTTTTTTGTCTACCTTCGATTTTTCCAGCATCTGCAGTTCTTTCTTAAACATACCTAAACAGGTGATCATTTCTAAAGAAGGGTCTCAACCCGAAAAGTCACCCATCATTTTTCTTCA
This sequence comes from Malacoraja senta, assembly GCA_038087875.1. Classification (NCBI taxonomy): domain Eukaryota; kingdom Metazoa; phylum Chordata; class Chondrichthyes; order Rajiformes; family Rajidae; genus Malacoraja; species Malacoraja senta. The sequence continues at coordinate 10,390,559 of CM075993.1, forward strand.
GATATACTGCCTGACCTGCTGAGTTACACCAGCATTTTGTGTCTATGTTTGGTATAAACCAGCATCTGCAGTTCTTTGTTTCTACATCTTAATCATTTCTTATATTCCAGTTTCAATTTTCCATTTTCCTTCTGACTTGGCTGCAGCCGAATACCTTGGATAGGTAGCATTAAAACATGCATAATCATTCTTTCAAAACCCATTCTGGTCAAGATTCCAGCATCTGCAGTTTGTTATGTCTCCATAATCATTCACTTCTGGCCTACCGCAAAGAAAGGTTGTGGGCAATGTAGCGAAGAAATAGGCACCGTCTTTAATTCCTAACTTGTTTGGCAGGTCTGCAATCATGGCCTACCATGATGTACACAATGTTACAGAAATCATGGAGACTTTGTATTGTAGGAAAAAAGTTGCTTTCTAAATTAATTTAGCAGTGATGTAATGTTTGCCGAATTTCACCTTTTAGGTATATGCTTGGGGCTGTGGTGCATGTCTCGGATGTGGCTCTTCGGAAGCTACTGCCTTGAGACCCAAACTTATTGAGGAACTAGCGACAACAAGAATAGTTGACCTCTCGATAGGAGACAGCCACTGTTTGGCGCTTTCACACGGTAAGAAGAAGATCTGAATATAAACTAATGTAATGCTTCTAGATATAATTTCTATTTTAGTGTTTGGATATCTGGTTAAGAACCTTTTTATATCTGGAACTGTAGTTGCTGTCATGAATCTTGGAAAATATAAAGCACAACCTTAATGCTTAATTGTTGAGAGCACTGGTACCAACCATCCTCTTTAGTGCTCTACAAGGGAAGTCTTGTGTAATGTTTGCATCTCTTAGTTGAGATGATGTGATTCCCTCCAATGCAGTATCAGAAGATTTCGAGTGTGATTCCCTCCAATATAAACTCCATTGATACCTGCCTCGGCAAGGCCCCTCCCCTCTCCCATCGTGCAAAAGATATAGAAGTGTGAAAACACACACCTCCAGATTCTGGCACATTTTCTTCCCAACTGTTATCAGGTAACTGAACCATCCTACCGCAACTGGAGAGCACTCCTGAACTATTATGTACCTCATCGGGGATCCGTGGACTATCGTTGATCGGACTTTACTAGCTTTACATTGCATTAAATATTATTCCCTTCTCATGTATCTGTTAACTGTGAATGGCTCGATTGCAATCATGTACTGTCATATATAATGGTATATGGACACACTGATCTGTTTTGTAATCAATGCCTACTATATTCCGTTGTGCACGAAACCAGCAACCATGAATCAGTTAATTCTTCAAAGAACACTGGTGTTTACATACCAAGATGCAATATCATAAAGTATATAATCTGTCCTTTATTTGTTATGCAGGCATTGGCTGCTTTTTATGTACAAATAGGGAATTTCATTTTGTTACTGTAGCTCAGTGCAGACTGACTTACACAACCGTTCTTATTCTGGTATGCTCAGCATTTGACCGTGATCATCATATTAATAATGCTTACCATCTTACAGGAATGGTTGAATATAACTGTTCAAAGGAATCCAGGAAGGAATCCAGGAATGAGTAGGTTAACATATGATGAGCGTTTGTCGGCACTGGGCCTGTACTCACTGGAGTGTACAAGAATGAGGGGGGACCTCGTTGAAACTTACAGAATAGTGAAGGGCTTGGATAGAGTGGATGTGGAGAGGATGTTTCCACTAGTGGGAGAGTCTTGGACTAGAGGTCATAGCCTCAGAATTAAACAAAGTTCTTTTAGGAAGGAGATGAGGAGAAATTTCTTTAGTCAGAGGGTGGTGAATCTGTGGAATTCTTTGCCACAGAGGCTGTGGAGGCCAAGTCAGTGGATATTTATAAGGCAGAAATAGATAGATATTTAATTAGTACAGGTGTCAAAGGTTATGGGGAGAAGGCAGGAGAATGGGGTTGGGAGGGAGAGGAAGATCAGCCATGATTGGATGGCGGAGTAGCCTTGATGGGCCGAATGGCCTAAATCTACTATCACTCCTGACCTTATCATATCGTGGAGCAATCAGTTTTTGGGTAATCGCATTACAGACTCATTATCTGCCCATCCTCGATCCCTGCAGGCACATGAGCTTGATTATTGAGTTTGGTTCTAACCTAACTGTGCAATGGTCAGAGAATGAAAGCCCAATACATTTTATCAATAGTTAATGTATTTCAATATCAATGACTGATAACAGAATCTAGTCTTCTGCTCTTTCTTTGTGCCATTTCCGATAGCCTTTAATTCCCTGATTTTTGCAAAAACATCTCCCGCTATAGGAAGGTTTAGCTGGAAAGATTGCATTGAAGATTTATGAGGATGTTTCCAGGACTTGAGGACCTAAGCTACAGGGAGACAGTAGGCTAGTTAGGACTTTATTCCTTGGAGCGCAGGAGGCTGAGTGGTGATCTTGTAGAGTTGTATAAAATTATGAGGGAATAAATAGGGTGAATACACAGTCTTTTACCCAGGGGAGGGGAATCAAGAACCAGAGGACATAGGATTAAGATGAGAGGGGAAAGATTTAATCTGAACCTTTTTCCTGCATGTATGTAACGAGCTGCCAGAGAAGGTAGTTGAGGCAGGTACTATAATAACTATTTAAAATACACTTGGACAGGTACCAGGAAAGGTGTTGTTTTGAGGGATATGGGACTACCGTGGGCAAATAGGGCATCTTCAGCATAGGCGTGTCGGGCTGAAAGGCCTGTTTCTGTGCTGTTTGACGATGACTCTAAATATCCAGAATGATTCAGCCTCCACAACCATCGGGTAGAGAATTCTGGAGATTCTTTACGCTCTGAGAAGTTGTTCCTGTGTATCTCGGTTTCCATTGACCGCTCTCCAATCTTGAAATGTACCTTAGAAATAAAACTTTACCCATTTTCCTTTTGCATCATCATATTGACCAGTTTTATGGCATTTGATTTCAAAACACACAATTTTTAATGTTAATGTGAATTAATTTTTGAGTAAAGGTAGACAGAAATGCTGGAGCAACTCAGCGGGTGAGGCAGCATCCATGGAGCGAAGGATTAGGTAATGTTTCGGGTCGAGACCCTTCTTCAGACTTTGATTAAGATATGCTTTCTCTTTTTATTTCCAGATAACGAGGTTTACGCTTGGGGTAATAATTCTATGGGGCAATGTGGCCAGGGAAACTCAACCGGTCCCATCACCAAACCTAAAAAAGTGATTGCTTTGGATGGCGTAGCATGTCAGCAGATCTCTGCTGGGACTTCACACAGCCTAGCTTGGACCGCATTGCCCAGGGACAGGTTGGAATGTGTTTTTGAAATTGCTTCAACATTTTTTTTTTAGGCTATTGTTTTAACTGATTTTTCAGCACTGCATTAATTTTATTGTGACAGGCAAGTGGTGGCATGGCACAGACCTTACTGTGTAGATTTAGAAGAAAGCACCTTCTCTCACTTGCGATCGTTTCTAGAGTGGTATTGTGATGGCATCAACAGTGAAGTTCCACCTCTCCCCTTCCCGTCGTCCAGGTAAGATTGGCTGTCATATTGTCTGGTGGGTTAGAATTCATGAAGTCTGATCATTGCTGCTGTGAGATGTTTAAGGCAAGTTGGATGTTTGAGTTCCAGTTTCTTTCTGTGATCCACTCATAATTGTGGCTCAAACATTTTCTCATGATTGAAGCAGAATGTTAACTGCAGTTGCCTAGTCATTCATTCCCAGTCAATCAGTAACACAATGTATTTTATGGCACAATATGTATGGAGTTTGGGTCAGTGTGCAATTTGACTTTATAGCATATTTAACACTATGTACTGGGAATGAATTCTTAGCCAGATAAAGCTTAACTTTTACATTTGTTGAAATACGGTAAAAGAATAACTTTGAGAAGTAAACCTTGCACTTGTTATCTTAAGCAGGTTCGGATATCAATTGTGGACATGATGCAGTACTTAATGTTAATTAGACTGCTCTATTAAGCAAAAAATGTTGTATTTGGATAAAGTTCATTGACACACCTTTTTCTTTTGTATGATGGCGAATGAATGATTAGATCTTATTAGTTATTAGATCTTGAACAGGATGCACAGTGTTAGTGTGCAAATGCTCATACATTCATAAAGCTTTGCTCTTTGCTACTTTCAAGGACAAATTAAGCTTCCCCTATTTACAGCCATTAAAACCCAATTCAAATAAGGTCATTAAATAACCATAAACTAAAGTATCATTGGAATCTCAAAAGCATTTCACTGAGAGGATTGGAGTGAATTACTTTTGAAGTTATTTCTAAATATAAAAGTTTTTTTTATGTCAGTAACACAGATTTGAAAATAATTGCAATCTGAAACCATTAGTCAGTTTTCACATTTAGGCAGTGGCTAATGTGCAAACCACATTGCTAGTATTTTCTAACTGCAAGTACTGTGTGTTTTATGTTCATTACCTTAGTTATCTGGAATTTAACAGATGTAATTTAAACTTACCTTTTTCATCAGGGAACATCATAATTTTCTTAAGCTATGTCTCAAACTGCTGTCCAACCATCTGGCCCTGGCTTTAGCTGGCGGTGTAGCTACCAGTATCCTTGGGAGACAGGCCAGACCACTGCGTAATCTGCTTTTCAGACTAATGGACTCCTCTGTTCCTGATGAAATTCAAGAGGTGAGTTATTCTAGTCATTCTGTCTTGTTTGAATTTCTTATTGCCGGATTAGGACCTGTGCTTTGAGTGCCAGAAAGGAGCCAGAACTGAAAGTGTGTCTTTTAAACATCACAATTGTATCTACAGGCAGATGTACAGCATCATGGTTGGCACAGATATCATGGGTCTATTTCTATGCTTTACAGTTCAATTTGCCGTAAACTTCCTCTGGCAGCTCGTCTGTATACCCACCATTGTCTGCGAGTAACTCGGCGGAACAGGCAGCATCTCTGGATAGAAGGAATGTGTGACGTTTCGGGTCGAGACCCTTTAAATCTATACCCATACTCCATGTGTGCAGGCTAACCAATGATTTGTACAACTCTAACATGTCTTCCCAAATCCTATACCCACTGCCTCAGCAGATGAAGGAAGGCAAGCACCAGCACATCATCTTCAGCACTGCCTACATCTGTCGCCAATGATAGAATACATATTTTCAGTTCTTGAGTTGTATAATTCTTTACATCCAGTAAAAATGTACAGCAAGTAGTGGTGCAACCAGCTCTGTTCACCGCCAACATCTGTCTGAACAACTTGTTTAATAGACTCATTCTCCATCTGGTAAACAACGTAGGGAGCACAATCAGAATGTAGCTTTGTGCCCCAGAGGAGAAATGCCTTTTATAATTCTATTTATTTATTCTTTGAGTTAGGAATACCCTGACTCAATGCAACTGGTCATCAGTAAATATAATCAGGAAGTATTGTTTGTGTGAATGATAAACAGCTATACTGTTCTCAATGATTTCTTGACTAGAGGAATAACAATGAATCAGTGACTTATAACACTGAACAGTGGGACACATGAACAGACTCTTCAGCCACAATGTCTACCGAACATGCTGCCAAGTTAAACTAATCACCTCTCGCTGCACGTAGTTAATATCTCTCCATTCCTTGCATATTCAGCAGCTATCTAAACGCCACTTTCATACCTGCTTCAACCACCACCCAACCCCTGGCAGTGTATTCCAGGCATCCTCCGCTCTGTTTAAAAAAACAACTTGCTCTGTACATCCCCGTTTAACTTTCACCCTCTCACCTTAAAGTTTTCTGCTCTCATCTTGCATACTTTCTGCAATGAGGGTGCAAGGCAGTTTCAAATGAATTATCAGCATGAATGCAACTTCTGTTTTATTGTCTTTTTGTGGGTGTAAAAGATGATTATGGTCATTATGCTCCTGTGCAGGCTGTTATAGAGACATTGTCTGTGGGTGCTACGATGTTACTTCCACCACTGCGGGAAAGGATGGAGCTGCTGCATGCACTGCTTCCACAGGGTCCTGATCGATGGGAAAGCTTAACAAAAGGACAGGTAAAATCACCTTGCAATCTTCAAAATGTTTAATTGTTTTACTTTGATTCGTTTTGTTTATTTCTGGCATCCATTATAACGTGTTATTTTTTTTAATAAACGTGGGTTCACTCAAGAATACTGACTTGGGTATTAGAGAGACTGTCAAATTAGATTACTCTGATTTTGGAGTTTAGAGATACGGCACGGAAACGGGCCCTTTGGCCCACTGAGTCTGTGCTGACCAGCGATCCCCATACACTAGCATTATCCTACACACTAGGGACAATTAAAATGTTTTTACAAAGCCAATGAACCTACAAACCTGCACGTCTATGGAGTGTGGGTGGAAACCGGAGCACCCAGGGAAAACCCATGCGGTCACAGCGAGACCGTACAAACTCCGTACAGACAGCACCCGTAGTCACAATCAAACCAGGGTCAAACCAGGAAATTTTGAACAGTGTCAGATTTTCGGAGCCCCCCGCTATGTCGGGACCAGCTTCGCACAACTCCATACGGCTCCGGCGATCGAAGTGGGACCGGCCCCGCGAGGCTGTACGGCTCAAGCGACCACGTTAGGTCGCGCTTGCCGCATGCAGTCGCATGCTCGTGGGACAGGCCCTTAAGCCTTTGGTGAGTAGTGGAGGGTGCGGCTCAGGAGGAAGCTCTATCGGGCCTGCCTAAGAGTAGAGGAGCATTGGAGTCTTTGTCCTGGAAGCTGGAGTAATTTGCAGGTTGATAGTGAGCTGGATCTGGGCTGTTTATATGAGATTTGTGAGCTGGAATATGGGGGCATTGTGTTGGATGTAGGTGAAAACGCCATACGGATTATGCCTGCTGTTATTGTGCAAGAAAAGATGGGGGCATGAGGGAATTGAGTTCAGGATCAAGTCGAGGACATGTAGAATACAGTAGGTATTCCAGTTTGGCACAGTAATGGTGAAATCTGAGCAAAGGTGGTCCAGGTTTCCCTCCAAAAGGTGTGTTGTCCCTTCATCCGAATCACATCCGAGGACACGGGTGACAAGCTGGAAGTCTCTGGTTAGCATTTCCGGACTGCTGACCAAGATGTTGTTGTTGTACAACTCCTCCCCCTTCTGTCATGGGGTAGACTAAAGTGCCTGTCCCACATGGCCGTCATTTACACGACGGGCCGGTAGTGACTGACGCGCGACAGTCGGGTGCGTCATGCGTCCGCACAGCCGTCTGGAGCACTTGACGTCATTTGAAGATAGACACAAAATGCAGGAGTAACTCAGCGGGACCGCCAGCATCTCTGGAGAGAAGGAATAGATGATGTTTCGGGTCGAGACTCTTCTTCAGTCTGAAGAAGGGTCTCGACCCGAAAAGTCACCCATTGCTTCTCTCCAGAGATGCTGCCAGTCCCGCTGAGTTACTCCAGCATTTTGTGTCTATCTCCAATCGTCTTGGCCCCGCTCTGGGAGTAGGAGTGGGGGTGGATCCGGATCCGCAATGGCCGTGAGCCCCAGGCCGAGCTCGGCGATCGTTTGCCTGCTTCTGCTGCTGTTGGAGGTGAGACGTTGCGCCGTGCCAGGGTCTTGGGCCTGTCCCACTTTGGCCGTCAGTTACGCGACAGGCTGGTGGCGGGCGAAGATTTCGTGCAGAACGAAGTCCACACTCCTCCATGCCAATCCACACTCCTCCACACCACTCCGTGCGCCCGTCCCGCGCTACCCACACGCTAGCAGGTCGTGTAAATGGCGCGCGGATGACGGCCAAGTGGGACAGGCCTTTTACTCCCTTCCCCCCCCCCCCCCCCAATCTTTGCACATCCCCAATCCTCGACTTGCCACTCGTCACTTTAATTTTGTGTTTCATGTATCTTGTTGTGTTTTGTGATGTTGGTTGACCAATTTCCCTCCTGGGATAAATAAAGTTCTATCGTACCGAATCATTGTGTTTCGTTCTGGGAGAAATTGATTTTTTCAATTACCTATCATTGAGGGGGAAAAAAACACAAGCCCCAACCAATTGGATTTTGATATTAAATTCCTTTTTGTTTAATAGTTCGTCAACTTTGTTTTCCTTCATCTGTAATTTTACCAAGACAAAAACCATTAAAAATGTTCATATGTCAGATACTTGTGCCACTGCATAGGGCAATATTTAGGATATCTTTTAATAAAATTGTGACATTTATTTCAGGCCTTTATGCAAGGAGTACTCAAATATGCTTTCCTTGAATAGAGAATAAATCCATTATTCTGCCTTTAGTACTAGCAAATAACAAACAGAATTATTTTCATCCTCGACAGTATGGTTGTAATTTACAAAGCTATTACATTTAATTTTCCTAGCGTCTGACTATAACAAAAACATGAATATTCCGGGTAAATGCTTATTGCTCTTTCCACTCTGTTCAAATGTATGGCCATATTATCTTAATAGATTATTAATACTTTTTTTTTCCAGAGAATGCAGCTGGATATTATTCTCACCAGCTTGCAGGACCACACCCACGTGGCTTCTCTGCTGGGTTACAGCTCTCCTCCCGATGTTGAAGCCTCCTCTACAGGGCCAAGTTACAGCAGCTTCCCCGACACCTCGTTCACCTCCCAGGCCAGTCATCCTGATACTCATTTGGCAGAGATCTTGATGAAAACACTGCTGAGGAATTTAGGATTCTACACAGTAAGCAACTTCCTAACTACTAATGTGTTGATTTAATTTAATTTTGTGCTGTTACAACATAGCATTTGGACTGGAAATTATTTCTTTATACTAAATACAATATCTTCAATAAGTTTGCCCTAAATGTTTTGCCTAACTAATGCTCCTGAGAATTTTTTTAAAATATCCTTTGAGGAAAGAAAAGCAAGGGAGAATGTGACATAATTTGTCATCAGCTATCTTGCAGGAGTATTGCACCTGTATTTATTCTGTTTGACAATTGGGTAATCCTTGTATAAGATGGTTATCAGCCAGTCCTTTTACCTATTGGCATGATTTAACCCATGTGTAGGTTAAGTACTTTTTTATTTTCTCAACTATCATGTGCAAGAGTATATTAATTTTCCATGTATAACACGGATGAGACTTGAGGATCAGACGTGATGGGAAGTGTGCAGGACGGAACTGTAGATGCTGGTTTACACTGATGGTAGACACAAAATGCTGGAGTAACTCAGTGGGTCAGGCAGCATCTTTGAATAAAGGTATACGTGACGTTTCAGGTCGGAACCCTTCTTCCGTTTGAATTTAGCTTTGAAAATTCTATTAAGTCGAAGAATTTCTGGTCAGAGAAATTTCAGCTTGTTGGTCTAATATAATTTACACAAGGACAAGGACAAATACAAAGAATATTATTTGAGATGGAAGCAAGGAAGTTAGAAAATCATAAGATTAAATGGAGTCAATCTAATATGGTGAAATGGAAATTGTGTATGACAAAGCTAATAGATTTTTGAAGAAATAACTAGCAAGGTGAATAAAGGAGAATGAATCGATGTTTGTTTGCATTTTCAAAATGCATTTGGTAAGATTCCATGCAAGGAGTTGTTATGCAAGGTTTAGCTTCAAAGATGTTGGCATGAATTAAAGGTTTATTTACGAGGAGGAAATTAGATTGTAGATATAAGCAGGTAATTTCAGAAAGGCTGTGGGGCACTGTAAAGATGATTGCCTGCTATTTACAATCTGTCTAATGACTTGATTAGTCCAGTTTTTTGTGTCTACGGTTTAAACCAGCATCTGCAGTTCCTTCCTACACTACTTGGTTGAGTTGACTGATTGTCACGTCCAAAGTTGCTGCTGATGGAAAACTTGGTAGGAAGGCAAATGGATAAAACACAAACTTTGTGGGGAAGTAAGACAGACATAGAGAATAAACAAAAAGACAGATAATGTTTAATGTGGGCAAATGCTGATTTGTCCACAGAGTAATAGAAAATTAGAAAATATTTTAAAAAGTGGGTGAGTAATAAATATTGGTGTTTGGAAGAGTTAAGGGCCTGTCCCACTGTGCGAGGTAATTCAAGAGTTCTCCCGAGTTTCCCCTGATTCGAACTCTGAGAATTACGGTAATAGCCATTCGTAGGTACTCGGGGCTCTCGTGGACAGTTTTCACAGTGCTGAAAAAACTTCACGAGTTTCCGCGTTTCCCGAGTACCTGCCGTTAGCATTACGAGCCGCTACGGGACATCCACGAGCTCCGACGTAGCCACTACGTACATTCTACGTACTTACCACGAGTTTGATTTTTTTAAAACTCGGGAGAGCTCTTGAATTACCTCGTTCAGTGGGACAGGTCCTTTAGGGTGTCACAAAAGTGATTACATGATTCAGCAAGCAGTGCAGTCAAGTCAAGAGAGTTTATTGTCATGTGTCCCAGATAGGACAATGAAATTCTTGCTTGCTGCAGCCCAACAGAATATAGTAAGCAAAAAATACAGGTTTATTTTTTACTTTTGAGGGATTGGGCCACAACACTGAGGAAAGTGGTTCTATAGGGATACAGTGTCTCATTGTCCAAGGAAAGAAAGTGGAAGCTCAATCAACAAGTATATTCAAGAAAAGACAAATTGCTGGAGTAACTCAGTGGGTCAGGCAGCATCTCTGGAGAACGTGGATAGGTGGTGTTTTGGTTCAGGACCGTTCTTCAATAGCATCTGGAGAACGTATTAAAGACTTGGAGTGATAGATATATTTGGGCACTGAGAAAGAATATCTGAATAGGGTGGGAAAGTAGTATAATTGATTAATTCTTATTTAATGGTGGAAATTAAAACAACGTTGGAAGAACTTGGCAGATCAAGCAGCAGCAATGAGGCAATCATGTAGGGCGACATTTTGGGTCAAGATTCTGTAATGAAAGTGAGTCTTGGTATTGGCTTATTATTATGACATGCACTGAGAACATTATGTGCTATCCAGTCAAATTATGCCTTGCGTGAGTACAATCGAGCCGTACACGAGTACAACAGGCATTCTACACCTGAATATTGCAGAGTGCAGAATATTGTGTTGCACTGTTATAGGATTAAGTTGAAGAAAGTGCAGATTAAAAAACAAAGTGGAAGATCGGGCTTACATCCTAGCTTCTGTGAGGACCGTTCGGTCGGATAACAGTGGGGCAGACGATGTTCTTGAATCTGGTGCTGTGTGTTTTCAAGCTTTTACATTTGAGAAAATGATTGGGTTTAAAATGGTCCTTGAATATATTGGCCGCTTTCCTGAGGGAATGTGAAATGTAGATAAGGAAGAGGCTGATTTGTGTGATGGACTGAGCTACATCCATACTGTAACTTTCTGTAATTGTTGTGGTATTGGACAGAGCTGTTGCCAAACGAAGCTGAGATGGAATCAATAAGATGTTTTCTATGGTGCATCTGTAGAAGCTGGCAAGACGAGCTGAACTTCCTTATTCTTCCGAGGAATTAGAGGCGTTAGCGTGCTTTCTTAGTCGTAGCATCAACGTGATTAGTCCAGGACAAATTGTTGGTGGTATTTACACCTTGAAGCTATTGAGCATCTCTACTTCAGTACCATTGATGCTGACTGGGGAGTGTGCACCAATTAGCAAGAAATGAATTCAGTGGGTGAGACCAGGCAAACACAATGAGCCTGACAAGGCTGTCCTGTTCACAGGTGAGAGATACAATTGGGCAGTATGGGTTGAGGGTCTGTGGTTAGAGGGGAGAATTTCTGTTGAGGTGAGACATATAACAATCTGGGAGATGGTGGCCTGATGCTCGCGAATGGGGTTAAGGTATGAGGTTTTAGAATGAAAGGCAGCTGGCCTCTTCCAGGTGGAGGTCAGAGGACCAGACTCCAACGGCAACCCCATTGTCTACAGGTTTCATGACAACCTTGGAATTGGTTTAAAGCGAGTAGAGGACTGCTTGTTTGGAGTGAGTAAGCTTGGAATGGGTGAGGGGAGTGAACAGACGCAGATGTCAGTGTAGAGTAAGCAAGTGGAAATGAAGAGATCTACAGAGGGTGCTGTTCCAGAGAAAGTTGTAAATTGAGAAGGAGGAGGAAATTTAATAGGGCAAATACCCAATTTTTGGGGGGGGGTTTCTTGTTTAAAAGTCATTAAATTGCTGCATTTGTTATGTTAAATATGATTATTATTCCTCTCTAGGATCAAGCTTTTGGAGAACTCGAAAAAAATAGTGACAAGCAACTATTGGGAACTTCATCAGCTGAAAACAGCCAGCCAGCTCACTTACACGAGCTCCTGTGCTCCCTGCAGAAGCAACTTCTGGCATATTGCCACACCAACAGTGTCAATGAGGTAAGCATGGATTGCACTCAGCGTTTACTCAGCAATGTACATTTGAGATATCATCTTTTGTTACATGTAAAACTCTGCATGTGTTTTTTAGAGCTCCAGCAGTGTGGCATTGTTACACAAACACCTTCAGCTCTTGCTGCCTCATGCAACTGAGATTTACTCCCGTTCTGCAACGCTGCTGAAGGAAAGCTCCTGGAATGGAAGTGTCCGGGACAAGCTTCAAGGTACGAATTACATATTTGAACAAAACGTAGAACAGTACAGCACAAGAACAGGCCCTTCGGCTCACGGTGGCTGCATTGATTTAGTTTAGTTTAGAAATACAATGCGGAAACAGGCCCTTCGGCCTACCGGGTCTGCACTGACCAGCGATCCCCGCACATTAACACTATCCTACACACACTAGGGACAATTTTTACATTTACCAAGTCAATTTCCCTACATACCTGTACGTCTTTGGAATGTGGGAGGAATGCGAAGATCTCTGAGAAAACCCATGCAGGTCACGGGGACACAGACAAACTCCGTACAGACAGTAGTCGGGATCGAGCCCGGGTCTCTGACGCTGTAAGGCAGCAACTCTCCTGCTGTGCCACTGTGATGCCAATCTAAATTATTTGCATAGGAAGGAACTACAGATGCTGGTTTACATCAAAGATAGACACACATTGCTGGAGTAACTCAGTGGGATCAGTAGCATCTATGCAGAGAAGGAATGGGTGACGTTTCAGGTCAAGACCCTTGAAATCTAATTGCATTTGTCCTGCAAAATCCACCATATTTCTCTATTTCCTGCCCGTTCATGTGTCTGTCGAAGTACTTAAAAGTTGTCGTCATTTCGGGCGGTACATACAAGGCACATATCACAGACTATGACGGGCGAGAAAAGGCCAGAACAAATCGGGGCTGGCGATAGATTACCCTCAGGGAGGGTGGAGTCTATAATGGCCCATTGTTGGCTGGGGAAGTTGAGATTATTGAGTAGGGATACTTGATTTGAAGTTGTTAATAGAATTTGGAGAACTCTGTTTTGAGCAGGAAGAAAAAAAAGATAAATTGCTAGGTGATTGAACTCTTTCTTTATCTGACTATATTGCAAGTTGGAGCATGAGAAGATTTGGTAATGTCTCATAACAATGAAAAATGTAATCTGATAAAAATGGTCGTTGGAGAGTACTTCATGTTTTAATTCAGATCTGAAACATGCAAACTGTGGCCCATTTAAGCTGAGCAGTTTGGTTTTTCAGCTGCTGTTCTATTGTCGTTTTTGATATCAATAACTGTGTAATAGAAACATAGAAAATAGGTGCAGGAGTAGGCCATTCGACCCTTCGAGCCAGCACCGCCATTCAATATGATCATGGCTGATAGGGTTCTTAAAGATAGCGGAGTCAAGGGATATGGGGAGAGGGCAGGAACGGGGTACTGATTGTGGATGATCAGCCATGATCACATTGAATGGCAGTGCCTGCTCGAAGGGCCGAATGGCCTACTCCTGCACCTATGGTATATTGTCTAATGATCATCCAAAATCAGGACCCCATTCTGGCTTTCCCCCCCATATCCCTTGATTCCCTTAGCCCTAAGAGCTAAATCTAACTCTCTCTTGAAAACATCCAGTGAATTTGCCTCCACTGCCTTCTGTGGCAGAAAATTCCACAGATTCACAAGTCTCTGGGTGAAAATGTTTTTTTCTCATCTCAGTCCTAAATGGCCTACCCCTATTCTTAAACGGTGACACCTGGTTCTAGACTTCCCCAACATCGGGAACATTTTTCCTGCATCTACCCTGTCCAATCCTCTAAGAATGTTATATGTTTCTATAAGATCCCCTCTCATTCTTCTAAATTCCAGCGAATACAAGCCCAGTTGACCCATTCTTTCATCATCTGTCAGTCCCGCTCTCCCGGGAATTAACCTGGTGAACCAACGCTGCACTCCTTCAATAGCAATAATGTCCTTCCTCAAATTAGGAGACCAAAATTGTACACAATACTCCAGGTGTGGTGTCATCAGGGCCCTGTACAACTACAGTAGGACCTCCTAGTTCCTAAACTCAAATCCTCTCGCAATGAAGGCCAACATGCCATTAGCTTTCTTCACTGCCAGCTGTACCTGCATGCTTAAGGGCCTGTCCTACTTTGGCGTCATTTGCGCGTAATTTACGCTACATCATTTACGCGTCACGACGTGTGCGTCATGCTGCGCACGTGATGCGCGCATGGTGTGTGGTGACATAGGCAGTGACGTGCGGTGCCCCAGGATTTTGGGATGTACAAAATCTGCGTGAAGCGCAAATGACCCCCAAGTGGGACAGGCCCTTTACTTTCAGTGACTGATGTACAAGCACACCCAGGTCTTGTTGCACCTTCCCTTCTCCTAATCTAACACCATTCAGATATTCTGCCTTCCTGTTCTTGACACCAAAGTGGATAACCTCATATTTATCCACGTTATACTGCATCTGCCATGCTTCTGCCCATTCACCCAACCTATTCAAGTCACCCTGCAGCCTCATGGCATCCTCCTTGCAGCTCACACTGCCACCTAGCTTTGTGTTTTCTGCAAACTTAGAGATGTTACATTTAATTCCCTCGTCTAAATTGTTCTTTAAATTCCTAAATACAAACTGACTAATATTGTGGATGTTATCTACAGGGACTGGGATGTGTCAATGTAAGTTAGATCTGGTGACCTGATCTGTTGGCATTATCAATGGAAGTGTATATGCAAGAGGTTGTAGATGAAGATCGCTCCTACTGTAATTATAGCTACTTGAGCAGAGCATCTTTGATCTTAAGATGTCTTTGAAGTTGGTGAAGCACCATCTGGACTGCTAGCGCGAGTGATTTTCTTCTAATGGAATTAAGTTCCACCTGGCAACTATTGCTGCTATGCAAGTTCTTGTTATTACTTTAGTTTAGAGATACAATGGGGAAACGGGCACTTCAGCCCATCAAGTACACGCCGACCAGTGATCACCTGTACACTAGTTCTATCCTAGACACTAGGGACAATTTACCAAAGCCAATTAACCTATAAACCTGCCAACCTTTGGAATATCAGAGGAACATGGATAAAACTCGCCGAGTCATAGGGAGAACGTACAAATCCGTACAGACAGCACCCGGACTCAGGATCGAACCCGAATCTTTGGCGCTGGAAGGCAGCAACTCTAACACTGTGCCATTGTGCCACCCTCCTATGTCCAAGTAGTGAATCTAGCCTCCCTGATTGCTCAGCCAGAAAATTGAGTTACAAAATGTTATAGACTAATGTGATTTAACTTGGATGTGGGGAAATATAAATTTGGTTTACCAACAATGGAAGATGTCATTTTGTGTTTTTATTGTTTGAATGTTGCCCAAGTTATTGTTTTAAGATGAACGTTTGAAACTGGAAACCAGCTTTTTGTGTAAGTAAATATATTAAGAATTCTTTCAAATACCTACATGGAATTACTTTCCTTGCAGGAGTCCTGTATGGATCGGCAGCTGGGAGCATGGTGTGTCAGATCATTAATTCTCTATTGTTGCTGCCTGTCTCTGTGGCACGGCCTTTGCTAAGTCACCTGCTGGATTTACTACCATCATTGGATCGTTTAAACCGACTTTTACCGGCGGCAGCCTTTTTAGAGGAACAGGAGCTGCAATGGCCACTGCATGGTAAGAAAGGTCCTTTTTGACACATGGGTTGTGAATAATCTGCTAGCTTTCTATTTTTGCATTATCGGGAAATAATTGAATGTTATTCATTCACACGTTATTTGAGTGGGATCAAAATGTAGCATAAAATCTGAGAATGGAATATTTTTTTAAAATATATATAATGGTAAACTGTTCAATTTGCAATTAGGTAATCCTGAATGTGTTGACCCTGAGGATTTGGCGATTCCACACCCTGCCCAGTCTTGGGTCTGGCTGGTGGATCTGGAGAGAACGGTTGCACTACTCGTGGGGCGATGTCTTGGTGGAATGTTGCAGGGTTCACCGACGTCACCAGAGGAACAAGACACGGCTCACTGGTTGAAAACGCCCCTCTTCAGCAATGGATTGGAAATGGATCACTCTCAGCTAGGTAAAAGTCATTTCCACATTCAGTGATTCAGCTCAGAAGTATATTGAAGTGTAACTTTCCTTTCCCTTCCTGAAAAAGCTATTTCAGTTGTGGAGATCACGCTCAATGTAGTGGCAGCTTACAGACTGCAATATAAATTTTTTGGAAGCAGATTTTGCCATAGAAAATGGACAATGCTAGAGGTCTTCAGATGCATTAAGGTAGATAAATCCCTGGGATCTGATTATGTGTATCCTAGGACATTATGAGAAGCTTGGGAAGAAATTCCCTGGTCCCTGACAGATATTTGTGTCATTGATAGCCATGGGTGCGGTACTGCAAGGCTGAAGGGCAGCTAATGTTGTGGCACTATTTAAGAGAGGCTGCAATGAAAAGCCTTAGAACTAGTGAACCTGACGTCAGTGGAGGATGTTATTGGAGGGGTTCATGAGAGACAGGCTCAGGCTGTCAGATGGCCTTGTGCATGGGATATGTCCCAAATATGGTTGAATGTTTGGAAGAGGTGACCAAGAAGATTGAGAACAGTGCAGTAGACGATGTTTATATGAACTTTAGCAAGTCCTTTGACAAGGTTCCACAAGGCAGGCAAGTCTGAAAGCTCAGATAATGTTGCACCTACGTTAGCCAATATGGTACAAAATTGGCTTGAAGATAGGAAATGGAGGTGGTGGAAGAGGGTTATTTTACAGGCTGGTGGCCAGAAATGAGTAGTGTGCCAAAGGGATTGGTGTCGGGTCGACTGTTGTTTGTTATTGATGTGAATACAAGTGGCATGATTAATAAGTTCGGTATAACGCTAAAACTACTGGTAGAGTGTACAATGAAGGGCATCTAAGATTACCATGCAATCTTGATCAACTGGGCCAATGGGCAAGGAATGGCAGATGGAGTTTAATTCAGATAAATGTGAGGTTTTGCACTTTGGTAAGTCAAGCTAGGGCAGGACTTGAATAGTAAATGGTAGGACCCTGGGAAGTGTTGTAGATCAGAAAGCCGTAGAGGTACAGGCACATCGTTCCATGAAAGGGTCGACAAGATGTGAAGGAGGCGTTTGGTATGTTTGCCTTCATCAGTCACTGTATTGAGTTCGAGAGTTTGGATATCATGTTAACGGTGTACAAGATGTTACTAAGGCCACATTTACAGTACTATATACAGCTCTACTCACCCTGCATAGGAAGGATATTAAACTGGCAAGAGTGCAGAAAAGATTTAAGAGGATGTTACCGGGTCTATAAGGCTTGAGGCTGGATTTTTCCTCACTGGAGCGTGGGAGGCCAAGTGGAGAACTTAATAAAATCACATTTATAATATTAGAAGGGATATTGATAAGGTGAATAGCCACAGTCATTTCCCTAAGTGGAGATTAAAACTAGAGGGGATAGGTTTATTTTGGTAGGGAGGGTGAAGAGGAAGGCCCTGATGGACAACATTTTTCACACAGAAGGTGGTGGGTATGTGGAACGAGCTGCCAGAAAAAGTGGTAGAGATGGGTACAATTACAACATTCAAAAGACATGTGAACAGGTACTTTGAAAGGGGAAGCTTGGAGGGATACGAGCCAGATGCATGCAAGTGGGACTAGCTCAGTTAGGTAACTTGGTTGTCATGGATGAGTTGGGCCAAAGGGTCTGTTGTGTATAGCTTGATCCCTGTGTGGCTGCATACTTCCAGGAATGTGGTGCTTGGGATTATCAGCTATAATTACAACATGATTTGGAGTTTATTCAAAACATATGAGTTTAAACTGTAAATTTAAAAAAAGTATTTAAATTGACATGTTTAGTTAAAGTAATCGGAAGAAAAATCTTGATTGCGGAGTCAGGAACAGAAATAATTATATTCAAAGAATGAAGCGTCAGTTAGAATAGAAAAGGGTTTATAAATAAATAATCATGGGGTTATGAGGCTATGGGAATGGATGAAGTGTTGAATGGATGAAGACTTATGGGGAGAAGGCAGGAAAATGTGATTAGGAGGCAGAGATCAGCCATGATTGAATGGCGGAGTAGACTCTCTAGGCCGAATGGCCTAATTCTACTCTTGTAACTATCTTTCTGAGGAATATAACTTGGTCACCTGAGCTGTGAAAGTCTGAGATTCTAAGCAAATGTTGAATGATTGTGAGAGAAATGGATGACGATTACTTATTGAATGTGGTTGTTTAAGATAACTTTTCATATCAATATAATTAATGTAAAAATTAAAGTGTTGGAACAAAATAGGTTCATTATGTACATTAGGCATCCAACCTGTTTAGTTCTTGCATTATATTCACTGTTGTAGTTAGAAGGTCCAGCACAAATTATTCTAAGGATTAATTATTTTTACCAACAATAAGATTTCTCCCCATATTATTGCCTCTACATACCAAGCTTGATTTACCACGTGAAGTAGGTTTAGTCATATCAAAAGTATCAAGACACCAGTTGGTCCTGATATCAAAGTTTAGTTCAGAGATACAGCATCGGAAAAGGCCCTCTGGTCCACGTTAACCATCCATCCCCCGTTCACACTAGTCTATGTTATCCACTCTGCCATGAGAGGCAATTTAAAGAGACCAATTGACTTACTGACCTGCACTTCTTTGGGATGTTGGAGAAAACCGAAGCACTGGCAGGAAACCCATTTGGTCACAGGGAGAATGTGCAATCTCCACACAAACAGCATTGAAGATCAGGATCACACTCTTTCTTAAATTGGATTATGCAACACTTGTACACCTTATCATATACCTATTCAAACTCTGATCTTGGATGTGTGTGTGTTTGTTCATGTGTGTATTTGTTTGTGTATAATCACATCTCGAAAAAACGACGCGCTAACGGTTAAATTTTTACATATTTCGCTAGAGATTTTCCCCCGGAGTCTGAAATCGCCGCTTCTGAAAAATTCATGCTTTATTTCTCCAGTTATTAATGAAATGTACAAGAATCTGAAAAGACTGGAAAAAACCCCGCTGTCTTCTTGCTCTCGCTGCAAGTGACGTCATCCCCCCTCCCCCCCCCCCCCCGTACTCGGGCCCTGCCTGGAGCGGGTCTCACGTGGGGCAACGGGTACGGGACGGTTGCATTGGGGGGAGCCGGGAACGGGGGAACCAGCCCTACCCTGTGATGACGCGACCCCACCCCTCAAACACTACCCCGCTCCCTCTCTGTCCCCCATGCCTCCCGTGGGGGCTACAGGTAGGGGGTGGCTGCGTTGGGGGAGCAGATTCAATGGGTCTGCACTTGGTCTAGTTTAATCTATAAATTTTGGAAGGATTTTAAATTCAGATTTGAAAGTCTAGCTTATTGTACAACTGGTAAGATAAAGTTCTTTGTTTGTACAGATAAATGCATGAGCTCTCTGCTAGAAGTTGCACTGTCTGGAAATGAAGAACAGAAACCTTTTGAATATAGCCTTGGAGCAGAGAACGTAATGCTTGTTGATCTGGCTTTGGGCTCCAGCAAAGAACCTGTCAATGCTCTGTGGCTCAAAATGCAGGACTATGCTGTCACCAAAGGTATGTGAAGTGGTTTAAAACTTTAGCTATGTGTATTTGTCTAATTATATCCATCTGCCCAACGCACACTTTGAGAAATAATAACCTGCTCAATAGCAATTTTCTCAGTAAATTCCGCAATAGTTCAAACAGAGGGATGACCGAAACCAAGATTGAAAACAAATTTCAGTATCATTTTAAATATGCAAAGAGATATAGGTAATTGAGGTGACAATGGCTCGAGTTGGAATTCTATGAAAGGGGGGCTAAGATAATTGAAGGTTCTATCCATTGATAGGTGGGTTGAATTATCAGGAGTGTGATCTGAGGAACATTAAATATAGACAAAGAATTTGAAGCTTTTTGAGATTATAGAGATCAGGAACCCACTCAGGAATCCTACTCTATTTTACATTCATGCTTTGTCAACAAGGGAACAAATAAATAAGGCAGGTATTAAAGTTTTAATGAATTACAACTTGTGGTGTTAGCAAGAAAGGATTGGGAGACCAGCAAGTTGTGCTCTGGGCAATTCTGCTGATAACATGGATAAGGGACTTGAAAGCAGTGATGCTGCACTGAGATGATAGATGGGTGTGGTGGACAGGAGATGAAGCCCTGTTTAAGATAAAAAATGGTGGAAACTGTTGAATTACTATTCAACAGTAACTATTTGGACAATAAAACTATTGCAGCAACAGGGTCCTGGAGCTTTCACTGAGCAGGTCAGTTTGACGTGAGTGTTCAGTTAAAGAAAGTGCTACCTCATCTAGGTTTTGGAGTTAGAAGCAACATATTTATTTATTTATTTACGGGATAAGAGCATTCTGGGAACATCTGACATTGAAGTCATGATCTGCTGGGATACTGGAAATGCATCAATCATCTGGATCGTACTTGGTATTAACATTGAACAAAAGATATTCCATTCCACAGTAGGAACGGTAACACTTAAAAACACAGGTTTCCCGTGCTAATCTGAAATGTATGCCAATTACTTACCAATAGATTTATTGATGTTATAAATATATTTTCCAGATTGGGATAGTGCTGTACTTGGCAACGAGACCTTGTTGGATACAGCTTCAAGATTTGTCCTTGCAGCTCTTTTGAAGCACACTAGTTTACTCAATCAAGTGTGTGGGGAGAGCAGGTAAATAAAAAAAGATGTTTTCATTTGGTAATAGACCAGATTTGGAGGGACTGTTCTTTTTTTGAGTGTCATTTCCAATTTAACAAGTTATTTGAGTCAACACAATGAGGGGATATTATATTAAAAAAATATTTTATATTTGCACACAGTCGAGACCAAGTACATTATTCACATCAAACTGGTTTACAGAGTGAAGAACAATTGGGACAGGATGGTGAACAAGAAGCAAGGTGAAAGAGCAGGGGTTTATGCATACACGCAAGGTTATAAGGAATAGGAGTAGAATTAGACCATTCAGCCCATCAAATCTACTCTGCCATTCAATCATGGCTGACCCATCTCTCCCTCCTAACCCCATTCTCCTGTCTTCTCCCCATAACCTCTGACACCCGTACTAATCAAGAATCTATCTATCTCTACCTTAAAAATATCCACTGACGGCCTCCACAGCCTTCTGTGGCAAAGAATTCCACAGATTCACCACTCTCTGACAAGAAATTTCTGCTCATCTCCTTCCTAAAAGAACGAATGTCCTTTAATTCTGAGGCTACGACCTCTAGTTCTAGACTCTCCCACTAGTGGAAGCATCCACTCTATCCAAGCCTTTCACTATGTTTTAATGAGGTTCCCACTCAGATGAGTGTAACAACAGCGTCTCTTTGTCTCTGTCTCACTCAGTGCCAGTCCTTCCAATCCTGCCTGCTTGCCTTTCTCTCTCTCTCTCTCTCTCTCTCTCTCTCTCTCTCTCTCTCTCTCTCTCCCCCTCTCTCCCTCCCCACCCCTGTCATATCTACCCACTCACTCGTCCCCATGCACCCTCGCCCCTTGCCAGGTCTTCCCTTCTCTCTCTTTCTGCCAGCTGCCTGCGTCCCCATTCGCTACCTTAGTCCCATTTCTCTGCCTGCCTCTCTGCCCACTCCCCAACCCCACAAAGATGGAGGATTCCTCTAGCCCTAGGAGCTCTATCTAACTCTCTTTTGAATGCATCCAGTGAATTGGCCTCCACTCCTCCAACATCGGGAACATGTTTCCTGCATCTAGCGTGTCCAATTCCTTAATAATTGTATATGTTTCTATAAGATTCCCTCTCATCCTTCTTAATTCCAGTGAATACAAACCCAGTCGCTCCACTCTTTCATCATATGACAGTCCCGCCATCCCGGGGATTAACCTAGTGAACCTACGCTGCACTCCCTCAAAAGCAAGAATGTCTTTCTTCAAATTAGGAGACCAAAGCTGCACACAATACTCCAGGTGTGGTCTCACCAGCGCCCTGTACAACTGCAGAAGGAACTCTGCTCCTATACTCAACTCCTCTTGTTATGAAGGCCAACATGCCATTAGTTTTATTCACTGCCTGCTGTACCTGTATGCTTCCTTTCAATGACGATTGTACTAACACACCCAGGTCTTGTTGTACTTCCTCTTTTCCTAACCTGACACCATTCAGATAATAATCTGCCTTCCCGTTCTTGCCTCCAAATGGATAACCTCACATTTATCTGCATTATACTGCATCTACCATGCATCTGCCCACTCACCCAACCTATCCAAGGCACTCTGCATCCTCATAGAATCCTCTTTACAGTTCACACTGCCACCCAGCTTTGTCATCTGCAGATTTGCTAAAGTTACTTTTAATTCCTTCATCTAAATCATTAATATATATTGTAAATAGCTGCGGTCCCAGCACCGAGCCTTGTGCTACTCCAGTAGTCACTGCCTACAATTCTGAAAGTGACCTGTTAATCCCTACTCTTTGTTTCCTGTCTGCCAATCAATTTTCTATCGATGTCAATACCCTACCCCCAATACCATGTGCTCTAATTTTGCCCACTAATCTCAAAGGTTATCAAAAGCTTACTGAAAGTCCAGGTACACTACATCCACTGGCTCTCCCTTGTCCATTTTACCTGTTACATCCTCAAAAAATTCCAGAAGATTTGTCAAGCATGATTTCCCCTTCGTAAATCCATGCTGACTCGGATCGATCCTGTTACTGCTATCCAAATGCGCCGCTATTACATCTTTGATAATCGACTCCAGCATCTTCCCCACCACCGATGTCAGACTAACTGGTCTATAATTCCCTGTTTTCTCTCTCCCTCCTTTCTTGAAAAGTGGGATAACATTAGCTACCCTCCAATCCACAGGAACTGATCCAGAATCTATAGAACATTGGAAAATGAATACCAATGTGTCCATGATTTCTAGTCACCTCCTTGAGTACCCTGGGATGCAGACCATTAGACCCTGGGGATTTATCAGCCTTCAGTCCCATTAGTCCATCCAACACCATTTCCTTACTAATGTGAATTTCCTTCAGTTCCTCCATCACCCATGGTACTCTGTCCCCTAGTACATCTGGGAGATTGTTCGTGTCTTCGTAGTGAAGACAGAACCAAAGTACCTGTTCAACTCGTCTGCCATTTTCTTGTTCCCCATAATAAATGTACCTGTTTCTGTCTTCAAGGGACCCATATTTGCCTTAACTAATTTTTTACTCTTCATATACCTAAAGAAGCTTTTACTATCCTCCTTTATATTCTTGGCTAGCTTAATCTTTTCTCCCCGTATTGCCTATTAGTTATCTTCTGTGATCTTTAAAAGTTGCCCAATCCTCTGGCTTCCCGCTCATCTTTGCTGTGTTATATGTCTTCTCTTTTTTTTTTACTGTCCTTGACTTCCCATGTCCGCCACAGTCGCCTCTTACTCCCGTTAGAATCTTTCTTCCTCTTTGGAATGAAATGATCCTGCATGTTTTGGATTATTCCCTGAAATACCTGCCATTGCTGTTCCACCATCATCCCTGCTAGGGTCCCTTTCCAGTCAACTTTGGCCAGCTCCTCCCTCATGCCAACATAGTCCACTTTGTTCAACTGTAATACTGACACTTCCGAT
Organism: Malacoraja senta; assembly: GCA_038087875.1. Lineage (NCBI taxonomy): Eukaryota > Metazoa > Chordata > Chondrichthyes > Rajiformes > Rajidae > Malacoraja > Malacoraja senta. The sequence continues at coordinate 10,414,419 of CM075993.1, forward strand.
GTTACCTTCTCCCTCTCAAATTGCAGATTAAAACTTATCATATTGTGGTCACTACCTCCTAATTGTTCCTTTACCCTGAGTTCCCTTATCAAATTTGGTTGATTACATAACACTAAATCCAGAATTGCCTTTTCCCTGGTAGGCTCCAGTACAAGCTGCTCTGAGAATTGGAGGCACTCCACAAACTTCCTTTCTTGGGATCCATTACCAACCTGATTTTCTTAGTCTACCTGCATGTTAAAATCTCCCATGACCACCATAGCATTACCTTTGTTACGTGCTAATTTTAACTCCTGGTGCAACTTGTACCCTATCTCCAGGCTACTGTTTGGGGGTCTGTAGATAACTCCCAATTAGGGTCTTTTTACCCTTACCATTTCTCAGTTCTATCCACAATGACTCTACATCTTCTGATTCTATGTCACCCCTCGTAAGAGACAGAATTTAATTCCTTACCAACAGAGCCACCCCACCCCCTCTGCCCACCTGTCTGTCTTTTCGATAGGACGTATACCCCTGAATTATTAGTTCCCAGCTCCGATCCTCTTGCAGCCATGTCTCTGTAATTCCCACAATATCATATTTACCAATCTCTAACTGAGCCTCAAGCTCATCCACTTTATTCCTTATAGTTCGTGCATTCATTTATAACACTTTAAATTCAGTATTCACCTCCCCTCTAGCACTGGTTCCTATTTCACCTGACCTTACTCTCTTATCCCTTCTTGAACTTTCCGTCCCATTAATTTGGGTGCCTTTCGTAACTTTTCCTGTACTATCTTCTTCTTTAACTCCATCCTTATACTCCCAATTTGTCAACCCCTCCCTCCCTGCTATTTAGTTTAAACCCACCCGTTTCAATCATGGCTGATCTATCTTTCCTTCTGAACCAAATTTGGATGCCTTCTCCCCATACCCCCGGACACCCGTACTAATCAAGAATCTATCTATCTCTGCCTTCAAAATATCCATTGACTTGGCTAAAGAAATTCCTCCTCATCTCCTTCCTAAAGGAACGTTGTTTAACTCTGAGGCTATGATCTCTGGTCCGAGACTCCTCCACTAGTGGAAACGTCCTCTCTGCTCATTCCTGGGATCATGCTCGTAAGCCTCCTCTGGACCCTCTCCAGAGCCAGCACATCCTTCCTCAGATATGGGGTACAAAATTGCTCACAATACTCCAAATATGGCCTTATAGAGCCTCAGCATTACATCCCTGTTCTTGTATTCTATCCCTCTTGAAATGAATGCTGGCATTGTGCTTGCCTTCCTTACTACCAATCCAAGTTGCAAATGAACTTTTTGGGGAATTCTGCACCAGCACTCCCAAGTCCCTTTGCACCTATGCCTTTAATCCTACTATCAAAATGCATGACTCCACACTCTGCTATGCTGTATTCCAACTGCCACTTCCCTCTGCCCATTCTCCTAACCTGTCCCAAGTCCTTCTGCAGTCCCTCCTTTCTCTACACTACCTGCCCCACCACCTATCTTCATATCATCTGCAAACTTGGCCACAAAGCCTTCAATCCCCTTCATCCAAATCATTAGCATACAACGTGAAGATTAGCGGCCATAGCACCGACCCCTGCGGAACTCCACTAGTCACTGAACCAGAAAAGGCCCCCTTTATTGCCATTCTTTGCCTTCGACCATCCAACCAACCTGCAATCCATGCTACTATCTTCCCTTTGATACCATGGGCTTTCATCTTTAGCAGCCTCGGAGAGGGGAAATAAATAAAGAAAATCAGTAATTAGAAAAGGGCTAGGACATGCAGAAGGTTAACAATGACTGAATTTTGCTAGTGGATGAGAGCAGAATTCTCCATCTAGGATAGAGAGAATGGGTATAAATATCGATGATGGTGCTAGCTTTACTTTATAGTTGTAAATGGGGAGGTCCTGCCAGATCTTTACTTTTGGATGATCCATTCAATTTCCATTAAATAATGCCAAATGTGCAAATGACTTTATATTCTTGCCATCCAAGACTCCTACGATTTAATTTTCAGAGTGGCAACTTTGTGCGTGATACTTTCTGTCATGCATCCTCCCACAGTTCTGATGTCAGCTGTTGTAGGATATATATGGCAGGAGTCTTTACTAAAACAATTAGCTCATGGTAGTTTGTAATGGTTCCTGTTTACCAGCAGCTGACACATTCCATATGTACAGCTTCCTCATCAACCATGAGACTTTCCAGATGGACTGAACGTCGCCAGGCTTATTCATATCAGCTTTGCAAATACCATTGGCACAATGGCGGTTTAGGCTGATTTGTCGCATTATGTCCTCTGAACATTTGTAAATCTTTGTTCGTTTTTGTGAAATAAATTACCTGAATCTTGTTCCAATAGACATTTATGTTTAGCACCATTTTTAGTCACCTAATTTTTTTCAATCTTTTATCTTAGATACCAACCTAGTAAAGCACTTGCAGAAATATATCGTTGCGTTTACAAGGTCCGTAACAGATTACTAGCATGTAAAAACATGGAACTTATCCAGACACAGTCACCTTCCAATGAAAGGAGGGTAAGTTCATGTAAAAAGATTTTAAATACATCAGTGTTTTGTTATTGGAACACCCTTCCAGGTAGCTTTGAGTGGAATAGTTTGTACTTTGGACAGTGGAAGCTTACACCACATGAAGAAAGTATATGATCTTTCTTGCTTATGGCAGCTCATCATGACAGGAATCCAAAACTGATCCCACTGCCCTGCCATTACTCCATTGCCTTACCTTCGTTTTCATACATTTCATACCCCTTTTAAATCGTTTTGAATGATTTTTTCCCTCTTAATTCTTATTCCCTCTTCTCATTCATTTTTCAGATTTTCTCTGTTACTATCTCCTTTTGAAAAAACTTTTGCCTAACCACCTATCGACTAGACCTTCATAGCATGTTTTTACCATTTAATTTCATCTAAGCTTTCTGCTTCTCCAGATATTTGTAATATTCCAGCTTCCCCTTAAGCTTAATGTCACCCACCTACCATACCCCATGTGCTTTGTTTATAAAATATATCACCAACTTATAGATACATAGATACATAGAAAATAGGTGCAGGAGTAGGCCATTCGGCCATTCAATATGATCATGGCTGATCATCCAACTCAGTATCCTGTACCTGCCTTCTCTCCATACCCCCTGATCCCTTTAGCCACAAGGGCCACATCTAACTCCCTCTTAAATATAGCCAATGAACTGGCCTCGACTACCCTCTGTGGCAGAGAGTTCCAGAGATTCACCACTCTCTGTGTGAAAACGTTTTTTCTCATCTCGGTCTTAAAGGATTTCCCCCTTATCCTTAAGCTGTGACCCCTTGTCCTGGACTTCCCCAACATCGGGAACAATCTTCCTGCATCTAGCCTGTCCAACCCCTTAAGAATTTTGTAAGTTTCTATAAGATCCACTCTCAATCTCCTAAATTCTAGCGAGTATAAGCCGAGTCTATCCAGTCTTTCTTCATATGAAAGTCCTGACATCCCAGGAATCAGTCTGGTGAAGCTTCTCTGCACTCCCTCTATGGCTATAATGTCCCTCCTCAGATTTGGAGACCAAAACTGTACGCAATACTCCAGGTGTGGTCTCACCAAGACCCTGTACAACTGCAGTAGAACCTCCCTGCTCCTATACTCAAATCCTTTTGCTATGAAAGCTAACATACCATTCACTTTCTTCACTGCCTGCTGCACCTGCATGCCTACTTTCAATGACTGGTGTACCATGACACCCAGGTCTCGCTGCATCTCCCCTTTTCCTAATCGGCCACCATTTAGATAATAGTCTGCTTTCTTGTTTTTGCCACCAAAGTGGATAACCTCACATTTATCCACATTATACTGCATCTGCCAAACATTTGCCCACTCACCCAGCCTATCCAAGTCACCTTGCAGTCTCCTAGCATCCTCCTCACAGCTAACACTGCCCCCCAGCTTAGTGTCATCCGCAAACTTGGAGATGTTGCCTTCAATTCCCTCATCCAGATCATTAATATAAATTGTAAATAGCTGGGGTCCCAGCACTGAGCCTTGCGGTACCCCACTAGTCACTGCCTGCCATTGTGAAAAGGACCCGTTTACTCCTACTCTTTGCTTCCTGTTTGCCAGCCAGTTCTCTATCCACATCAATACTGAACCCCCCAATACCGTGTGCTTTAAGTTTGTATACTAATCTCTTATGTGGGACCTTGTCGAAAGCCTTCTGAAAGTCCAGATACAACACATCCACTGGTTCTCCCCTATCCACTCTACTAGTTACATCCTCGAAAAATTCTATAAGATTCGTCAGACATGATTTACCTTTCGTAAATCCATGCTGACTTTGTCCAATGATTTCACCACTTTCCAAATGTGCTGCTATCCCATCTTTAATAACTGACTCTAGCAGTTTCCCCACTACCGATGTTAGACTAACTGGTCTGTAATTCCCCGCTTTCTCTCTCCCTTCTTAAAAAGTGGGGTTACGTTTGCTACCCTCCAATCCTCAGGAACTACTCCAGAATCTAAAGAGTTTTGAAAAATGATCACTAATGCATCCACTATTTCTGGAGCTACTTCCTTAAGTACTCTGGGATGCAGCCTATCTTTTGCTTTGATATTATCCTTGATTTCCCTTGTTATCCACGGATGCACTACCTTCCCTGATTTATTCTTTTGCCAAACTGGGACGCTACCCCACCTCCTTTTCCTTTCTCTCTATCCCTCCTGAATATTGAATATCCCTGGATGTTCAGCTCCCAGCCTTGGTCACCCTGGAGCCATGTCTCCGTGATCCCAACTATATCATAATCATTAATAGCTATCTGCACGTTCAACTCATCCACCTTATTACGAATGCTCCTTGCATTGAGACACAAAGCCTTCAGGCTTGTTTTTACAACGCTCTTACCCCTTTTACAATTATGTTGAAAAGTGGCCCTTTTTGATTTTTGCCCTGGATTTGTCTGCCTGCCACTTTTACTTTTCACCTTGCTACCTATTGCTTCCGCCCGCATTTTACACCCCTCTGTTTCTCTGCTCACCCATTTAAGAACCCCACCACCTCTTATTCTCTGTTTATTATTGTTTTCTTCTTTCCCCCCTACATGTTGGGTCTGAGTGCTTTCCTTCTCTGCCTCCTGCCTCACACACTGTCTACTAGCTTTCTCTATTTGAGTCCCTCCCCCCAACCGTTCTAGTTTAAAGTCTCCCCAGTAGCCTTTGCTACTGGGGAGACTTTGACTTTGTTTCTGTTTAGTGGCATCTTTGTGTTTGAAAATTGTTACACGATGGAAAGCCATTGTTATGGGAAATTATCTATCTGTGGCGGGGACTGGCAGGAGTCCAGCCAAAATCTAGTCGGACACAAGTTGTGTGCTCTAGACATGTTTATTCTTCTGCATACAGCTCCCTACTCCTCAGCTGACACGGGCGTTGCCCGGCCTTAAATAACAACCCCCACCAAGATGCTGCCCTCTAGAGCCGATGGTTCGTCGTGACCTTGGGTTGCTATCAGGTGCCGCCACATAACTCTCTTGTGGTTGCATGTGTTGGAAACTTTCCAGCATGCTTTGTATGATTGGCTCCATTCAACTCTGTCTCAGATTTTTAGCATAGAAGAACAGCTTTCAGCTAAGTCTATTCAAATAAATCTTTGCATGATATAAAAATATTTTTAATGAAAGTATCGTTGAGTTTTAAAATGGACAATAGGAAAAGTATCACTAAAGTAAGTGTTCCTTCTCTTTCAAGTTGTCGGAGAATAAAGAGTCAACAGATGCTGACCTTCAAGAGCAATCTTTCACTCGTACCATTGATGAAGAAGCTGAAATGGAAGAGCAAGCAGATCGGGATCGTGAAGATGAGCACCAGGGACAAGAGGAGGAAGAGGAGGAAAGGGAACAAGAGGTCATGACTGCCGGAAGTAAGAAAGTCCCCCCTGAAATTAATCCTTAAGTCTCATTTAAGCATTGCCATTGCTTACTTGAATGTATTATTGCTATGCTGTGTTAATCTATATGGTAGGCACCCTCTGGTTTAAGCCTTGTATCAGAGTGATTAATTAATTGTATTAAATAATCTTGAATCGTATTGAAATACTTGATCAATCCAGCACTAATCGTAGAAAAGGGCATTTCATCTTGCAGGCTGGATGGAAACAGCATAGAAACATAGAAACATAGAAACATAGAAATTAGGTGCAGGAGTAGGCCATTCGGCCCTTCGAGCCTGCACCGCCATTCAATATGATCATGGCTGATCATCCAACTCAGTATCCCGTACCTGCCTTCTCTCCATACCCTCTGATCCCTTTAGCCACAAGGGCCACATCTAGCTCCCTCTTAAATATAGCCAATGAACTGGCCTCGACTACCCTCTGTGGCAGAGAGTTCCAGAGATTCACCACTCTCTGTGTGAAAAAAGTTCTTCTCATCTCGGTTTTAAAGGATTTCCCCCTTATCCTTAAGCTGTGACCCCTTGTCCTGGACTTCCCCAACATCGGGAGCAATCTTCCTGCATCTAGCCTGTCCAACCCCTTAAGAATTTTGTAAGTTTCTATAAGAACTATATGTTTATGGCACTGAATTAATTAATTCCCAACAGCCAAAGTCCAAGACTATCACCAAACAAAGCAAGGAGGAAGGTGACCGAGAGCAATTCTCTCGGGTTTAGACTAGTACATGTGCATGTTTAATTGTTAGGTAAATCCTATTGGAAATATCTGGTACTTGGAAAATCTTCCGAAAGCAAATATTCAAAGTTTGAACCTAATTAGTGCAGAGGATCTTCACTGATGGTTACTCCACCAACTGGTACTGCTTGGTATGTGAAAGTAATTTTAATAAAATGATTATTTTATCATAATGTTTTTTTGAATTGGTGAACTGGGTGGATTCTCCCTGTAGTGAGGCCTACTTTGGTTTTCGGCTAGTATTCTTTAGACTTTAGACAATATTTCAGTTTAAAGCCTCGCGTTTGGACTTTAGCAGAGAATGAATCTCCCTGTTCATCCAAGGGTTCTGGCTCTGATAACTGCAGAGACTTGATAGATGCAAGATTGCAATGGAACGACTCTTTCCGGCTGGTCCCAGAGGATCCACTACTATCATTTCACTCTTCTTCGTTTACTTGTGTATGGTTTAATTATACTCATGTACACTATGATTGACTGGATAACATGCAAAACAATGTTTTTCCTGTGTATCTCAGTACACGTGATCATAATAATAAACTAAACTTTAGGGAGAAAAACTAAATGTTCATGTTAATTGGCCCTTATCAACACCGTTCATTGCAATACTGTGTGTGTGCGTGTGCGTGTGTGTGCGTGCTTATTTGCCTCTGTACTCCACAATTTGAGATTTGTAGTAGGAAAAATGCACATGTGGCTAAAGTGCACAATGTCAGATTTTAATAAAGGCCATTTTTATACATTTTGGTTTCACCATGTAGAAATTACAGCAGTAACATAGTCCCCCCCATTTCAGGGCACCACAATGTTTGGGACACAGCAATGTCATGTAAATGAAAGTAGTCATGTTTAGTATTTTGTTGCATATCTTTGCATGCAATGACTGCTTGAAGTCTGCAATTCATGGACATCACCAGTTGCTGGGTGTCTTCTCTGGTGATGCTCTGCCAGGCCTGTATTGCAGCCATCTTTAGCTTATGCTTGTTTTGGGGGCTAGTCCCCTTCAGTTTTCTCTTCAGCATATAAACAGTCCTCATGTTGATAAACAGCAATAAAAGTTTCCAAAGGTGATGGAAAGACTGGAGGAAAGACTAGATGCTGAGAGCTCTCTTATACCTGCATTAATGAGGCAATTAAACACACCTGAGCAATTACAAATACCTGTGAAGCCATGTGTCCCAAACATTATGGTGCCCTGAAATGGGGGGGAACTATGTATAAACACAGCTGTAATTTCTACATGGTGAACCCAAAATGTATAAAAATACCCTTTATTAAAATCTGACAATGTGCACTTTAACCACATGTAATTTTTTTCTATTACAAATCTCAAATTGTGGAGTACAGAGTCAAATAAATAAATGATGGGTCTTTGTCCCAAACATTATGGAGGGCACTGTATAACATTTTCATAATTTGGGCGTGGCCTGTAATTACAAACATAGTTAGCTTCCTGTTATCTCATGTTAGATTTGTACTTTGGGCAATAGATGTAGGCTGTCTGAATTACATTTCACCGATTAGCCTGAAAATGAAAGTTTCAAAGTTTTCTTAAAAGCAAGGGCTGCAGTTACACCTCAAAATTAAAGTAATGTTATGGGCCTGTCCCACCAGCATGCGATAGCATGTGTCTAGCGCGACCAAACGTGGTCGCTTGAGGCGTACGGCCTCGCGGGGCCGGTCCCACTTCGATCGGCAGAGGCGTATGGAGTTGTGCGGGGCTGGTCCCGACATAAATGGGCTCCAAAAATCTTGCACTGTCCGAAAATCCCGCGCGACAACGGCCTGTCGGCCCGCAGCAGCATTGAGACCGTACGCAGCACCTCGACGGGCGTACGCAGCGTCTTGACGTCGTATGCAGCGTCTTGACGGCGTACGCCTAGCGCGTGGCGTTGCGCGATGACGTCACCACCCGGCGTGCCCTTGCGTGATGACGTCACCGCCCGACTCCGTGCGACGTCCAAATTCAGTCGGCCCGCCTCCTGCCCAGCTGATTGGTGAGTATGATGTCGGGACCAGCCCCGCACAACTCCATACGCCTCCGCGGTTCGAATTGGGACCGGCCCCGCGGGGCCGTACGGCTCAAGCGACCATGTTTGGTCGCGCTAGACGCATGCAATCGCATGCTGGTGGGACAGGCCCTTTACTCTCAAATAGCAAATGATCACAGCAGTAATTTTAACACACAAACATTTTGCTTAACCGGATGAATAATGAAGAGTGTGATGTATGAGCCAATGCTTATTATAAACATCTAACAACTTAAGCTTCTTAATATACATTCTATTTAATTATCTTCCCACAATATAGTTTGTGCCACAAATCAAAAGTAATTGTCCATTAGTTACCCTTTCCTCATTTATACTATTTTGAACATGCCACCAGAAATTTCAGGTCATTTTGTTGCTCTGCTTCTGCTGGCTTTTAATGATTGTTGTGTTTGTTTGTGTTTTGTGTTGCATGTTACAGAAATCTTTCAATGTTTCCTATCAGCCCGTGAAGTTGCTCGCGGCCGTGACCGAGAGAGATTGAGCAGCACGCCTGGAATCGGCACGGGTCCCGTTGTCCGGCTGGACGATCCACCATCTCAGCTGAGAGAAGAGCGGCGAGTCAGCACTGGGCTTGCAGAAGGACAGGACCATTACACAGCAGCGTGCAACTCTGTTATTCATCGCTGTGCACTGCTTATTCTGGGAGTCACCCCGGCCATACAAGAGCTGCAACAAAAGGACGAGGGGCTAAAAGGAAATGGTGTTTCCGGAGTTAATGACGGACTTGGTTTTATGACCAGGTTGGTAACTTATTTTGTAAATGATATAACCATAACTGTTTCATGAACGTCCATCAGATAGGGAAAAAAAAGTTATTGATGTATATCAGGCAGATATGCGCCAGACACTGGCACATGGGACTAGCTCAGATAGACAGCTTGGTTCGCAGCAAAATACAGTGTTGGAGGAACTTGTCGGTTCAGACAGTGTCTGTGGAGGCAATTGATGGGTGACTTTTGGGTCGGGACTCATCTTCAGACTGCTTCGGCCAAAGGGCCTGCTTCCTTGCTTTATAACTCTGACTATATTATGAGTTACATTGGAATTTTTCACAATGGACTCCAGAAAATAACTTGTCTTAATCCCTCTAGCACAGTATGTATATGTAATTGGAACTGTGGTTATGCAGTTGGAGCTTTTACAGGAAACAACACCAGTAAACCCACTTTGCGAAGCCAATGCTCTTCATTTATGATTGCACTAAAAAGCAAAATACTTTTTTTTTTTGTGAAAACTTTTTAATATCTTACAGTAACGTTCTTTTGTTCAGTCAGAAAGGTTTCCTGGGTGAGTATATCTATAACCATGCAAACAAGGAGTTGTATTACATGTATGAGAAAATCACCTGAATTGAAATCTCTACAACAGTTTCTTATTGAACTGGGACGCTGGATTCTTCTAAATTACACTTATAAATGTCACATTTTGTTAAGTACTCGTTATGTTGGTCTTAATTACATTTCATTGGATATTATCCTAAAACTATTTCAATGTTGAATTACAGTGTGTATCAGAGCAATAATGTTGTATGTATATAACTTGTGGAGAACATCCGTGATAACTCTACTTGTTTCTTCTAGGAGTGAAAGCTTGACAGCAGAAACACATTCCGTGCAATCAAATTCTACCTATAAACTGACTAAATCAAGAAGTGAATCAGACTTGTCTCAGCCTGACTCCGACGAGGAAGTCTGTGCTTTTGTGAGTATTTTAGTCATGAAGGCTGCTTCATTTATGAGGAATGTTAACTCATGAAAACAACTGCCACTGGGCTAGTGCTGGTTTGAATTGAACCGGACATATTTTGAATAGTTGGTGTCACTCATATGTGTGATATGTCATATCTATCAGTGGTGTCCCCATGTACCTGCTGCCATTGTCCTATTTGTGAGGGCAGTTGCTGTAAATGAGGTTTATTATATTGGAACTTTGATGCTTTGGTAAAAACGTGCCACCTTTAAAGAGTGCTTTTTTGTCCTTTTGCTGATTCTAACTGGGCTAATTTTACAAGACACACAATGATACAGAAAATGTATTCCAAAGCATTCAAAACCAAAGAAGACAGCACAGTGGCACAGCGGTAGAGTAGCTGCCTTACAGCGCCAGAGACCCGGGTTCAATCCTGACATCGGTTGCTGTCTGGATGGAGTTTGGACGCTCTCCCCTTGACCACCGGGTTTTCACCGGGTGCTCCGATTTCTTCCCACATTCGAAAGACATACTGGTTTGTAGGTTAATTCGCTTCAGTAAATTGTCCCTGGTGTGTAGGATAGAACTAGTGTACAGGGATTGCTGGTCAACACGCACTCGGTGGGCTGAAGGATTAGCTATATCTCTAAACTAAACATTGAAGATGCTATTGGAGCACCCTTGGCATGGATCACCTGGCAAGTATATTTTTGGATCATGTTGCATCCATTAAAACATGAAATTTGGCTGGTCATTTCAAATTTGTGAGTAGTCTTCACAACCCTGACATGAAGATGCAATTGGCAATTCAAGTCGAGATGTAATTTTCCATGCAAAATACTATTTTGAATATTGTGTGGAGAGTTGGACGTGTTGTCCTAACACAACGAATGTTAAAGATTGCCGTCTCCTGCCCAAACAAAGTTGTCCCAATTTCTCTTTCCACGCCCCCCTTCCCCCCCCCCCTCACTAACCTGACTACTTTGATATCTCCCCACCTTCAGAGGACTTAGTTCAAGGAGGGGAACCACCATATTCTCAAGGACTGTTAAAGATGGACAATAAATATTGGCTTGGTACACAAAAATGCTGGAGAAACTCAGCGGGTGCAGCAGCATCTATGGAGCGAAGGAAATAGGTAACGTTTCGGGCCGAAACCCTTCTTCAGTCTGAAGAAGGGTTTCGGCCCGAAACGTTACCTATTTCCTTCGCTCCATAGATGCTGCTGCACCCGCTGAGTTTCTCCAGCATTTTTGTGTACCTTCGATTTTCCAGCATCTGCAGTTCCTTCTTTAACACAATAAATATTGGCTTTGTCAATGATGCATGCATTTAGTTTAGTTTAGAGATACAGCATGGAAACAGGCCCTTCGGCCCACCGGGTCCGCACCGACCAGCGATCCCCGCACATTAACACTATCCTACACCCACTGGGGACAATTTTTACATTTACCAAGCCAATTGACCTACAAACCTGTACGTCTTTGGAATGTGGGAGGAAACCGAAGATCTCGGAGAAAACCCACGCAGGTCACTGGGAGAACGTACAAACTCCGTACAGACAGCACCTGCAATCGCGATCGAAACCGGTTTTCCAGCGCTGCATTTGCTGTATGGCAGCAACTCTATCGCTGCGCCACCGTGACTTTCAAATATGAACAAAAAAAACCAGAGCCTATGCCACTTCCGTTGGTCTAAGACCGTAAAGAATGAAGAGGAATCCAAGCAGAAGAGGAGCCAAAATGAGGAAAACTCCCTGCAGCCTGGGCTCCGTGATCATTGTTGCTGAATATCACTTATCTCAACTACTCTCGAACTATTTGCCTATTATCCCACACTTCTGCCTTGCCTCTCACCAATTTGAAACATTAGACAATTTTGCCATTTATTTTCCCCCAACACCAATGTAAAATCAAATCCAAAGTTGTCAATTTAGTAATACATCCTGAACACAACTAATGACTGTTTTACACTCCTTTTTCCCAATTACATAATTCCGTAGTTCTGACCAGTGAGCAGCACGGAGGCACAGCTGGTCGAACTGCCGCCTCACAGCAGCAGAGATCCACGTTCAATCCTGACCATGATTGCTGACTGTGTAGAGTTTGCACGTTCTACCAGTACTCTGGTTTCCGGCCACATCCCAAAGGCGTGAGGGTTTGTAGGTTTATAGGCCTCTGCAAATGCCCCTAGTGTATACGGTGTAGATGAGAAAGTGAGATAGCATAGAACTAGTATGAATGGGTGATCAATGGCCAGCATGGAAACAGGCTGGAGAGCCTGTTTCCATGCTGTGTCTTTAAACTAAACTAAAGATAAAGGTGTGAGCATTATATAACTATTTCGGATGTACAGAAATTTGTATGAACATATGTTTAATAAAACAGGGTTTTCTTTCATTATGCAGTAGGTGTCAATTCTATATATGATTAAAACCTACATTAACAAATTTTAATCATGATTGTGTTTTGTAAACTTAAAGCTGAAGTATCCTTATCGTTATATATAATTTAGAACTGGCGATATGAATTGACATAAGTTTATCAATGAGGTTACTGTAAATCTGAAGGCAGTGGTTTAATTTAGTTTAGAGATACAGGCCCTTCGGCCCACTGAATCCGTGCTGACCAGCGATCCCCGCACATTAACACTTTCCTACACACACTAGGGACAATTTCTTGCACTTACACCAAGCCAATTAACCTACAAACCTACACGTCTTTAGAATGTGGGAGGAAACCGGAGATCACGGTGAAAACCCACGCAGGTCATGGGGAAAACGTGCAAACTCTTTCAGTATGTTAAATTACAACACTTTTTTAGCTGAAATACCATTCTATTTTATGTGATCTGAATCTTAAAAGCTCTTAATTTTATTCTTTGTGTAAAGAATGCCAGAAGAAATGTGGATATGGATTTAACATCAGTTCAACGAAAACGTGGTGAGTCGATTGTGTAATTCTTAGGATATTTTTGTAATTTGGATGTTAGTGCAGTGGTGAAATTTGCAAAATTATCCTGTACATTTCTGTTTAATTTATTTAATCAGATTGTAGTAATTAATCAGATTATTAATTTTTTAGCATTGGTGCCATATGTTACATAGTTAGAGAATTCTGTTTAATTCTGTTTAATTTTAAGCACTGTTTAATTTCAAGCACTGTTTAATTTCAAGCACTGTCGTGCCTGCTTTTAATTTACTTGTCCTAGCTGGTGCTTAATTTAGGACAATAATCATAGTCTTTCTGTTCAGGAAATGTATTTGAGTGCATACTTTGTGACATGTTAACAAAAGCAATTTGTGTAGAATAGTAAATTTTGGGTCAATCTTAACGTTAGTTCAATAAAATATTCAAATTGTGTGATGCTTCATAATACTTGCATAATGTTAAAATTGCGTGGGAACCAATAATTTGTGTGGCATGGCATTAATTATTTCTACAGTTAGTTTAAACTGTTGTTGGAAACTTTCTAATGGCTGATCAACTTTCATGGATATTTAATGCCCGACGCATCTAACTGGCTTTAATTATCAGCATGTGTTGTATCAAATGTTTCCTTTTGTCTTCTGGTTTTGTGTGGTAGTATGTTTACTCCTTGTTGGCCAGTTGAGTCCCAGAAACAAGAGGAGCTGCAAGCAAGTAAATGATGGCATGTTTAACTTTATTAAAACTTAAAGCTTGCCCATGTATTTTATGGCAATGAAGTATATACTGTCATTTAACTATGCATTGGTTTGTTCCATCTGTTCAGCCAGTCGGCCAGATCGTTATCTGTGTTGGTGTGGCTTTGCCTTGGTGACGGTCCTCAGTTTTAGTGTTGATCTCCGAATGCCATATCCCTTGATTCACTTAAATTCCAAAAATGATGAATCTTTGAATTTAATAGTCACTGACAGCTGCCATAATCCCCTTGGATGGAGAATTGCATAGATTCATTATCTCTTGGTGAAGGGATTTCTTCACATCTCAGTCCTGTGGCCAAGCTGTTATATTCGTTAAGATATTTCTGCATCCCTGTCAAGGCCCTGTAGAATTTTTGTTTCACTGTGAAATTGCTTGTCTTTCGAATAATCACCATAGAATATAGGCCCAGTTGCTTAGGACAATTGCCCTTCATCTCAGCAGTATTTTAGTGTGAATCTTTGTTGCATTCCTTACATTTGGAAGTATATCCAGTGATCAGATACGACAGCGGACATTTACCTGTTCTAGAATACAGAGAAAACGTTCTTGGGATTCTCTTGTTACAGCTTTTATAACGTCGTTTGGATTTTGCAATGAGCTTGCGCAACAGTTGCAAAAGCATTTGTAGAATTTTAAACGAAGGATCTTTAAGGTCTCTTGGTTGGTCAATAATTGTCCTTTCCTCAGCCCACACCTCACAATCCCTCTAAATGTTCTGTGTGCTTTGGAATAAACGGAGGTCCTGGCAGTTTGTGCTGCTTTGAGGCTTTTTGCATGATCATTATCTTTGTTGTTTTTGATCTGTTAGATTCAATATCTAACAATTACGTTTGTTGTATTCTTGGGGGCGTACTCTGACTTATTTCCATTATTCTATGCTCCACAGGACCTCCTTATAGCACCGATTCCCTGAGAACTTCTTGGACGTGGCTGAAATACAGTAGAGATACATCCTATGATACTTCCCACTTGTCTAATACACTGGAATTTGATTTGAACCAGTCATTCGGAATTCACGCCTTTATTGATAACGTGGTTAATTTTGTGAGTGGAGGCGTTGGCACTTCCCCAGCTTTTAAAGAGCCCGAAGAAAATATGTCCTCCAACCCTCAAGCCATCATAATTGCAATGGAACAGCAGCAGATGAGGTCTGAGGTAAGTAGTAGGTATTCGTGTTAGCTTTTTATCGAGTTAAACACGTCAGCTATAATAATGAATGTGCCCCATAGATTCACAAGAATTCTGAATTGATGCCGGGCAAAATAAATAAGAAGAAAGACTTAAAAATGAACTTCCTTCATTTGACTGCCATAGAGTATAGAACAATATGCTAGAAGTGTTTTGAATTATGGAAAGTAGATAGAAATGTACTGTTTGTTTTACCTATCACTGAGCACTGGGACTGTACTCGCTGGAGTTTAGAACAATGAGGGGGGACCTCATTGAAACTTACCAAATGGTGAAAAGCCTGGATAGAGTGGATGTGGAGTGGATGTATCCACTGGTGGGAGAGTTATGCACCAGAAGCCATAGCCTCAGAATAAAAGGACGTACCTTTAGAAAGGAGATGAGGAGGAATTTCTTTGGAATGAATCTGTGGAATTTCTTTGGTGATGAATCTGTGGAATTCATTGCCACAGACGGCTGTGGAGGCCAAACTATTTGGCATTTTTAAGGTGCAGATGGCCAAATTCTTGATTAGCACGTTTGTCGGGGATAATGGGGAGAAGGCAGGAGAATGGCGTTGAGAGGAAAAGATAGATCAGCCGTGATTGAATGGCAGAGTAGACTTGATGGTCTGAATGGCCTAATGCTGCTACTATAACATGAACTTATCGGGTCATTTCTAGAATGATAGATCACTGGTACAATATTGAATGGAGGAGATAATTGCTGAGGTGTGTGAGGCTGCGGATCTCATCTTCAGCATTCAATGTCAAATTGGATGGGTGCATGAAGGAAAGGATGATGATGAGATTGGTAGCAGAGTAGTCAGATATGATTAGACTATTTGCTCATGCAGCCTACTTTGGTAACGGTGGAAGTCTGGATGTTGGATCCAGTGTCTCAACACTTTTGTGTGTGATATAATTAATTTAATTATAAATATTAATGACAGTGAAGTTGTGCTAAAGCTAAGGATTCCGTGATCTTTAGCCTCACCAATGGCCTTAGATGATTAAACCTTCCCTCTTTTTGTCTCCTGCCCATATTAACACACATGAGGTCCCAATAGTTCTCTCCTACCATCCAAGTCAAGTCAAATCACATTTATTTATATAGCACATTTAAAAAACAACTCTCGTTGGCCAAAGTGATTTACATTTGTTATAAGAATAGCACAAATAAAACAAACTACATTTTTTTCTTCTTTTTTTTTTCATGTTATTTATTTTAGTTGTTTATTTTAGACTTTTGCTTTTAGAAAATGTGTGACTGGTGCACTGATTGGTTGGCATTTCTAATTTCGTTGTACATGTTTACATGTTATAATGACAATAAAGTATTCATTCATTCATTCATATATACATGTAGCCCTCACTCAGAGGACGCCAGGAAATGCTTGGGAGTATAGATAAGTCTTTAGTCTTGACTTAAAAGAGTCGATGGAGGGGGCAGTTCTGATGGGAAAGGGGATGCTGTTCCACAGTCTAGGGGCTGCAACCGCAAAGGCGCGGTCGCCCCTGAGCTTATGCCTAGACCGCGGGATATTCAGCAACCCCAAGTCGGCCGATCTGAGGGGCCTGGAGGTGGAGTGGTGGGTGAGAAGGCTTTTTATGCAGGTGGGGGCAAGCCCATTGAGGGCTTTGTAGACATGGAGGAGGATCTTGAAGTTTATACGGAACCGCACAGGGAGCCAGTGGAGAGAGGCCAGGATCGGGGTGATGTGGTCCCTTTTTCGGGTGCCCATCAGGAGTCTCGCTGCGGCGTTTTGGACCAGTTGCAGGCGGGACAGGGAAGATTGGCTGATGCCAGTGTAAAGGAAGTTGCAGTAATCTGGGCGGGAGGAGATGAATGTGTGGATGATCTTTTCGAGGTCATCAAACTGGAGGAATTGTTTTATTTTAGCTATCGTCCGAAGCTGAAAGAAGCTAGCTTTTATCATGGCATTGACTTGTTTGTCAAATTTCAGTGCTGAGTCAAATATCACGCCAAGGTTTTTGACGTGTATCAAGCCTTGTATCTCATGAATACCTATTGCAGACCAACCTCCCTGCACTCTCCCACCTCCACACCATGCACAACTTGGACATGACCTTGCCTGTTTTATTTTGAAGTAGCTGGCACCAGGGCAGCACGGTGGCACTGCGGTAAAGTTGCTGCCTTACAGCACCAGAGATCCGGGTTCGATCCTGACCATGGGTGTTTGTC
The DNA here is from genome assembly GCA_038087875.1 of Malacoraja senta. Lineage (NCBI taxonomy): Eukaryota > Metazoa > Chordata > Chondrichthyes > Rajiformes > Rajidae > Malacoraja > Malacoraja senta. The sequence continues at coordinate 10,431,896 of CM075993.1, forward strand.
TGGATGGAGTTTGTACGTTCTCCCTGTGGCTGCGTGGGTTTTCTCTGGGTGTTCTGGTTTCCTCCCACACTCCAATGATAAACGGGTTTGAAATGGCTTTGGTAACATTTTAAATTGTCCCTAGTGTGTAGGATAGTGTTAGTGTACGGGGTGACCACTGGTCGGCATAGACTTGGTAGGCAGAAGGGCCTGTTTCCGCACTGTATCACTAAACTAAACAGGTTAACATACATGAGCAATTTTTAAACATGGTGAACAGTGGAATAATGGTCAATAATCATTTATGTCAAGTTTATTTTGGATGAATTTTTATTGATATTAATGCAAAGAATCAAATTTAAGATTCTGTAACTTTATATTTATGTTTAATGCATTGTAGCTTCGACTGGCAGCGCTTCATCAAATCCTGGTGTTGCTTTCTGGAATGGAGGAAAAGGGCAGCCAGTTTCCAGGAAGCAGTTGCCTGGCATCATGGTTCCACTCTGCTTCTTTGCTCACTTCAGTCCGACTGCAGTTTCTTGCAGGATGCTTTGGACTGGGCACAGTCGGAAATATAGAAATCAACGGTGAAAGTGTTCAACTGCATCACTATCAGGTAAAAAAGGACACAAAGCACTGGAGTAACTCGGTGTTTCAGGCAGCATCGCTGGAGAACATGAATAGGTGAAGTTTCGAGTTGAGAACCTTCTTCCGATTCAGTCTGAAGAAGGGTCCTGACCCGAAACGTCACCTATCCATGTTCACGTGAGATGCTGCCCGACCTAGCAAGTTACTTCAGCACTTTTTAAAAATGTAAACCAGCATCTATAGGTCCTTGTTTCTGAATTTCACTATCACGTACACGTTTATTGTGAATAGCAAGTCTGCAAGAGGAAATAATCTTAAATTCCATGATAACATAAAAATAACATCAGCACAGTTAATGAAGGTAAAAATTTAAGTGCAAATAGGCTCTTTGTTTCTTAATATAAATTCAACCGTTTTGCCAAACACTTGCTCAGTCTACCAAAGCCTATTTGGATCTCCCATTTGCTAGCCCTTTGAATATTTCTTCCCATTCCCATATCAACCTCTTTGTCCTTGGCTTCCTCCATTGCCAGAGGGAGACCACACACAGACTGGGGAAACAGCACCTCGTGACTTGGATAGGCTGGGTGAGTGGGCAAATGCATGGCAGATTCAGTATAATGTGGATAAATGTGAGGTTATCCACTTTGGTGGCAAAAACAGGAAAGTAGACTATTATCTGAATGGTGGCCGATTAGGAAAAAGGGAGATGCAACAAGACCTGGATGTCATGGTACACGTCATTGAAAGTAGGCATGCAGGTGCAGCAGGCAGTGAAGAAAGTGAATTGTATGTTAGCATTCATAGCAAAAGGATTTGAGTATAGGAGCAGGGAGGTTCTACTGCAGTTGTACAGGGTCTTGGTGAGACCACACCTGGAGTATTGCGTACAGTTTTGGTCTCCAAATCCGAGGAAAGACATTCTTGCCATAGAGGGAGTACAGGAAGGTTCACCAGACTGATTCCTGGGATGTCAGGACTTTCATATGAAGAAAGACTGGATAGACTCGGCTTGTACGCGCTAGAATTTAGAAGATTGAGGGGGGATCTTATAGAAACTTACAACATTCTTAAGGGGTTGGACAGGCTAGATGCAGGAAGATTGTTCCCGATGTTGGGGAAGTCCAGAACAAAGGGTCACAGTTTAAGGATAAGGGGGAAATCTTTTAGGACCGAGATAAGAAAAACATTTTTCACGCAGAGAGTGGTGAATCTCTGGAATTCTCTGCCACAGAAGGTAGTTGAGGCCAGTTCATTGGCTATATTTAAGAGGGAGTTAGATGTGGCCCTTGTGGCTAAAGGGATCCGGGGGTATGGAGAGAAGGCAGGTACAGGATACTGAGTTGGATGATCAGCCATGATCGTATTGAATGGCGGTGCAGGCTCGAAGGGCCGAATGGCCTACTCCTGCACCTATTTTCTATGTATTCTGCTTGGGTAGCTTACAACCCAAAAAATAAACATTTAAATTCTTCAATGTTTCCAATTTCTGTTAACTTATCTAAAATTGGAGAAGTTAATGTTGAATCCATTGGGATTAAGCTACCCAAGAGGAATATGAGGTGCTGTTCCTCCAGTTTGCACATGGCCTCACTCTGGCAATGGAGGAGGTTTGAAACATCTACCCCTAGACTTTCTCCCTTGCTCCATCCAGGGACTCCAGCAGTCTTTCCATGTCAGCAGGAGGTTTATGTGCACTTCATCTAACCTCATTTACTACATCCGATGTTCCCGATGTGGTCTCCTTGCATCGGTGAGACCAAGCGTTGACTTGGAGACTGTTTTGCCGAACATTTGAGCTAGACCTACTGAAACTCCTGATTGCTCAACCATTTTAACTCCCCTTCCCATATCCATACTGACTTTTCTGTCCTGGGCCGCCTCCATTGTCATAATGAGGCCACATGCAAACTGGAAGAACAGCACCTCACATTCCGCTGGGATAGCTTCCAACCCAACATTGAATTCTCCAATATTGGGTAGCCTGACAACCCAGCTACCCAGATATGCTGCCTGACCAGCTGAGTTACTCCAGCACTTTGTCTATTTTTGTCACATTTGTATTTTCCTGCATGGTTTATAAATGAATATTTCTATACGTTTAATGTTTAATGTAAAAAAAAAAAGACTCTCATAAGTAGCTGTTAGAAGTGATTTAGTTTGTCAATCTGGCCCTTTACAACAAATTTGTGTTTTACCCTGACTACTGGCATTTTTTTTTTGATCATGTGCCTCATCTGCCCTCTGAGATGAATGTAAAACAAAGGGGCTATGTTGAAGAGGAGCAGAAGTTTTTCCAGTGATATTCCCTCCAGCAATTTTGCTAAACAAATTATCTTCATATCTTGATAGTTCTGATTTTGCGATTAGTTACTGCATTTCCCTATGTTATGAGCAACGACAGAAAATACTTTTCTGCCTGTAAGGTGCTTCTGGATCTAAATTAAGCCGTATTTCTTTTCTTTTGAATTCCAGTATGTTTGTCAATATTATTGGTGTATAGTTATTGTGTTATAAGATCAATAAATATTTAGACCTTTTTAATTTGTTCATTCAGGATGGCATAAGAGCTGCTAAGAGAAGCATTCAGATGGACATCCAGGATGCAGTTCACAAGATCTACCAGCAGCTGTCTGCTATTCTTGAGCGGGCTTTACAGGCAAACAAGCACCACATTGGTAAGGGACTGGACTGTATCATAAAAACTGAAAGATATTGAAAAGCTGATTAAACAACGCAATTACAAATTTACTTTCCTCTCTTTATGCAGCATTATTTTTGGAAAGGTTTCAAGAATAAAACTAAATGTAAACACATAATTAGCAGGATACTTTACATATAATAATTAATAATATTATTTGCAATATAATTTATTGTAATGTCATAAACATTAGCAATATAGAATATTTTTTCCCAATTTCCAAATTCTTCATTCTGTTCTGAATCCTCTAAACCCTAAATGCAGGAACCCCCCAGATTATACTAGCGTTCCTTTCCTGATCACTTGTCTGAAGCTGAACTGTGAGTCCAAGTACTCTCGTCTGCTATCTCTAACATTAGGAAAAAAAGACACATCTTATTAAATTTGATTTTAATACAATGAGTCAAGAGTGTTTTATTGCCATATGTCCCAGATAGAACAATGAATTGCTTACTTGCAGCAGCACAACAGAATGTGTAAACATAGTACACTGTGAACAATATAATAAATGAGAGAGAAACAAAAAGTTAAGTCTGTCTATATGTGTACACGCACGCACACACACACACACACACACACACACACACACATCATATATATACATATACCCGCACATATGCGCACACACAAAAAGCAAACAATAATAGTGCAATGATAACAATAATAGTCTATGCAGTTCGAGCTTATTTACCCTTCCCTGCTCTGCAACCACCATTCCCTCTTCCACAGTCTTTCCAAATTGAAATTGTGTGGAGGTTGAACTTATATTTTACATTTTTATAGTGGAGAATTATGCAAGATCTTCTTGAATAAAGAATGTAAATATATTAGAACTATGGTGGTTAGAAATTGCATTAGTGTTTATTAGTATTGTTAGCAATGAATGTTCGTGCTTTTATTCATGTTTGATATTCTTTTCAGGAGCACAACAACGCCTTTTGCTGGTCACAGTTTTTGCACTTAGTGTGCGTTATCACCCTGTAGATGTCTCCTTGGCGATCTCCAGTGGCTTGTTGAATGTACTGTCCCAGTTGTGTGGCACCGATACTATGCTGGGGCAGCCACTGCAGTTGATACAAAAGCCCGGCATTTCACAGCTCAGCACAGCTTTAAAGGTAGCCAGTACCAGATTACTTCAGATTCTAGCCATTACCACAGGGTAAGTGTCATGTTTATTATTATTTTTTTTTAAAAATATTTTATTTATTAGAAGTAATGTACATTACAGTGATATAAGCCAAAAATAACATAATACATTTCCTGTACCACTTCTTATTTTATACTTTAAAAAGGAGAAGAATAGAGAGAGTTAGATAAGATAGTAAGTGCGTGAAAGAGTGATCAGAAGAAACCCGTAGAAACGTAAAACACGAGAAAGAGTAAAAAAGAAAACCAAAGGAAAAAAAAGAGAAAAATAGAAAACAGAAGATATAAGAAAGTAAAATAAGATCAAAGGGATGTACCTTCTTCGTATCTTTCCACACCCCTCACCAGGTCCTGAAACCATTTATTTTCAAAGTTATGTTGCACCCTATGCTTGTAATAAGTCGATAAATGGAGACCAAATCTTTTGGAAATGGTCTGATTTGCCTGCTAGGAGGAATCTCATGTCGTCGAGGTGTAACAGTTCGGACATATTTGAAATCCACATTTTTATCGTTGGTGTGGGAGCGTTTTTCCAGAATTTAAGTATAAGGTTTTTTTGCCATTATTAAGCCGTAATTAATGAAACTCTTTTGGAACAAAGTCAGCTCAAAGCTGGCTTCCATTGTTCCAAACATAATAAATTCTGCGTTCGGTTTCAGTTTTATTTTAAATAATTTTGTAAAAATTTCAAAGATTTCATTCCAAAATTTTTGGATTTTTATACAAAAAACAAAGGAATGTGCTATAGTTGCTTCTTGGGATAGACATTTATCACAGATGGGGGAGACATTTGGAAAAAATTTACTTATTTTAGTTTTTGAGTAATATAGTCTATGTAAGGTTTTGAATTGGATTAGAATATGTCTTACATTGATCGAGCATTTATGCACATATAGCAAGTGTTTATCCCAACTCTCTCTCTAGCTATTTTTATAGCTAGTTCTTGTTCCCAATCTCTTCTAATTCTATCGGATGATGGTATTTCTATATTTAGGATGATATTATACAAGTATGATATTAAATTAGTTGAGTCCGCCTTTTTGTTTATTTTTTTTATCATTAATTAGATTGAAATAGAAATATTATGGTTGAGTTGATCTGTAAGATCAGAGGATCTGGCAGCCGGTTAGTGTGTATTGAGGATTCAGTAAAATCGCAAAGATCATTCTAAAAGAACCCTTAAACTCATTTTTATAAAGAGAGAAAAAAAAATGTTTATAATGAAAATTTCATCCCAGGCATTTAGCTATCTTCATTGATCCACGGTAGATTAAAAATGCTGGGGAAACTCAGCGGGTGAGGCAGCATCTATGGAGCGAAGGAATAGGTGACGTTTTGGGTCGAGACCCTTCTTCAAACCCTCATTCATCCACGACTCAGTTTTCGATGTCAGTGTTTGTGTGATTTGGATAATACACTCTTTTAGCATTAAAGAAAAATGGTGAAATGCGAGTTAATGTTAAATGAGATGAGCTGAATATCTAGAATGGTATTAAGACAGTTATGTAATTGGTGCACCTATCTTTTTTTGTTGGGGGGGGGGGGGGGTCGATGAAGGCAGATCTGGTTTACATATAGTTTTCAGGGGCAGAAAGATGGTTTCACTTGCACTGAATATAGTTTTGTGGCTCACTGTTTGGATTAGGCTAACCAGACCTATTACACCCTAATCGTGATCTCCATTGTAACCAGTGGAAGATTTAGATACTCGTAAATCTTTTCTGAACCCTTTCAAGCTTATCCACTCAGCTATCTCTTCTTGGATCCCATGCGATCTAACCTTCCAGAGCAGCCTACCATGCGGAACCATGTCGAACGTCTTATTGAACTCCATGTACACAACATCTACAGATCTGCCTTCATCAACCTTTTTGGTCACTTATTCAAAAAAATCAATCAGATTTATGAGACACGACCTCCCACATACAATACCATGCTGACTATCCCTAATCAGCCCTTGCCCATCCAAATGCCTGTATAACCTATCCCTCAGAATACTCTCCAGTAACTTACCAACTACAGATGTTAAGCTCACCAGCCTATAGCTCGCAGCATTTTCCCTGCAGCCCTTCTTGAAAAGAGGTACAACATTTGCCACCCTCCAGTCTTCCAGCACCTCTCCTGTATTTAAGCACGACTTGTAAATTTCAACCAGGGCTCCCGCAATTTCCACTAGTTTCCCACAATGTCCTCGGATATATCTGATCAGGTCCTAGAGATTTGTCTATCTTCAAACACAACAATACCTTCAGTACTTCTTCGACAATAACCCTGTCTGCTCTCAAGACACTTCCAGTGACTGCTCCAATTTCCTCCGTCCTACTGTGTTTCTCCTCGGTAAATACAGAGGAGAAATACTAATTTAGGACCTTTCCCATCTCCTGTGGCTCCGCACAGAGGTGCCCGCTTTGATTCCTGAGAGGTCCCACTCTCTCTCTAATTACCCCTTTCCCCTTATGTATTTATAAAATCTTTTGGGATTGTCCTTAATGCTACCCACCAGAGCTATCTCCTGCCCCTTTTTGCCCTTCTGATTTCCTTTTTTTAGTTTACTCCTTTGTTCCAGAAACTCCTCCAGGGATGCACGTTATCCCAGCTGCCTAAACCTGTCCCATGCATCCTTCTTGTTTTTGACTAACATCTCAATCTTCCTCGCCAGCCAAGCTTCCTTACGTTTGCCTGACGTACACATCCTGAGCTTTCTTCAGTACACTTTTAAAAACATCCCACTTGGCCGATGTTCCTTTCCCATCTAATAACCTGCTCCAGTCAACTTGAGCGAGACCTTCTCTCATCCCCCCAAAGTTGGCCTTGCCCCAGTTGAGCATTTTAACACGTGGACCCTCTCCGTCCCGATCCATAACTATCTTAAACCGAATCTAACTGTGGTCACTGTCCCAAAAGGCTCCTCCACACACTCTTCATTAACTTGCCCTTCCCAATTTCCCAATACTAAATCCAGCGTTGCCCTCTTACGTGTGGGGCCTCCACATGCTGCTTAAGAAAACTCACCTGAACACTTTTGAGGAACTGCACCCCATCTGTACCCTTCACGCTATGATTTTCCCAGTCTATATTGGGAATGTTAAAATCCCCAACTGCAACAACCTTATTTGACCTGCAGCTGTCTGCAATCTCCCGGCACATTTGCTCTTCTAATTCCCGTTGACTATTTAGGGGTATGTAATACACCCCCAACAAAGTGATCATCCCTTACTTGTCCCTCAGCTCCACCCATATAGCCTCACTAGACGAACCGTCCGTAATGTCTGTGGTGGGACAAGGTTGTCTGAACACAGCCGTGACATCCTCCTGAACCAACAATGCAACCCCCCACCTCTCTTTCCCTCACCTGTCTGTGCTGAAGCTCCTGTACCCCGGAACATTGAGCTGCCACTTGCACGATATGTTTTGTGAAAAGCCAAATAGACTCTTCAGAATTTCCAGTCCTGGGTCTCGGAAAGTATGCATCCTATAATAACCCACATTACCTCTTTTTTTTGCCCTTTTTTTAGTAGCTTTACCAACCTGCTGTTGAATTTGCTGATGGAGCCAGCATCGCAGCTTCCTAGAACTCTTTATTTTGCACACTGACTACATCCCAAAGAGTTAGTTTTATAATCATATGTGAATCTGGCACTCTGTAGATTCTCAAAATATGTTGAGCATAGTGAAGGTCAGTGTGTCTATCCTACGCTTTATCAGTCTGCATACTAAAGTTATCTTAAACCTCAAAAATACAAACATTCCTAACTCTGCAGTCTCTTCCAAAGTTTATGTTGTATGTAAATTAGGCCATTCAATCTTGACAGATCTATCTTTCCCTCACAACCCCATTCCTCCTGCCTTCTTCTAATAATCCTCAACACATGAACTTATCGAGAATCTGTCAATCTCCACCTTAAAATATCCATTGAAGGCCTCCACAGTCGACTTGGGGTTGCTGAATATCCCGCGGTCTAGGCATAAGCTCAGGGGCGACCGCGCCTTTGCGGTTGCAGCCCCTAGACTGTGGAACAGCATCCCCTTTCCCATCAGAACTGCCCCCTCCATCGACTCTTTTAAGTCAAGACTAAAAACGTATCTATACTCCCAAGCCTTTCCTGACGTCCTCTGAGTGAGGGCTACATGTATATATGTATGTAGTTTGTTTTGTTTATGCTATTCTTATAACAAATGTAAAGCACTTTGGCCAACGAGAGTTGTTTTTTAAATGTGCTATATAAATAAATGTGACTTGACTTGACTAAAATTCCTTGTTTCTCAAGGTACGTCCTTTTATTCTGAGGCTATGGCCTCTAGTCCTAGACTCTCGCACTAGCGGAAACATCCTCTCCACTATCCAAGCCTTCTTCATATAACCGATGTGCCGAATTAAGTAAATTAACCTGGTATACTCCTACAAATCCCAACTGCCTTTCTTGAAAAATTATGAAATTGAAGGCTTCCCACAGGAGTTATGTTGCATTGTCATGCATGTACACTGTATGCACTGCACTGTAGGCTGAACCTTCCATCCACTAAATGCTGTGGCTCAGAAAACCACGGAGCAGTTTGATAATGTAATGAGCACTTAAATGGTTTATTTTGCACCATTTCAGGTTTACAATTGTGCTTTATTCTTCTAGAACGTACGCAGACAAGCTGAGCCCGAAGGTGGTTCAGTCTCTGTTGGATCTGCTGTGCAGTCAGCTGAAGAACCTGCTCTCCCAGGCTGGAGTGCAACTAACACCCTTGCATGGAAACAGAGAGAACAAACTGGATGACACTGGTGAGACTGAGGATGCAAAGGATTTTCGAGGTATGAAGCATATGTAGCTTGACAGTACGTGTTAAAATTAAGGGTAGATGAGGTAAAGGGAGGTACATGTAATAATGTACGGGAGTTAGCCAATAGGCCAAATCACCACAGTTTGAATTCTACTATGGTGGCCTTTATATGCTCCAAGACCTCAATACCTTTTAGTTCTTCCACTGGGTTTAATGGGATCTTGTCCAAATAATACATAGAGAGCCATCGGCAGTGTTATATGGCACCAAGATGCCTTTCTGAGTTGGTCTACTTTGCTTGAATTTGGCCCATATTCCTCTAAATCTTTCCTATCCATATTACTGTCTTTTTAAACAATGTGTTGTTCCTGGTTCTATACAGGCACATGAACAGGCAGGGCCGAAGGGCATGTTTTATTTCTCTGATTCTAAGTCCTCCAATCTTGGCAACACTGTTGTGAATCCTTTGTGCCTCCACTCTAGATGAATCATATCCTTGCGACCAGAATTGCACGCAATACCTCAAATGCAATCTCACCAATGTCTTGCACATGTACAACACGATGCCCCAACTCATGATGGCAATCGAGCCAAACATCTCTACCCCACCCGATTTGAGTATAATGCCACTTTCAGGGAACTATGTACTTGTATCCCGGGGTCTTTCTGTTCTCCAACATTCTCCTCTGCTTTGTCGGGTCAAAAGAGACTACAGCATACAGGAGACAGACACAAAAGGCTGGAGTAACTCAGCGGGTCAGGCAGCATCTCTGGAGGAAAGGAAAATAATAATAATAAAGTATTTAAGATTTCTGAAAACTCATAGACCAGATGCTCAGAAGGAAGCCAGTTTCTAGATTAGTACCCTGGTTGGCATATTGTTGGCCAGCCAGGGTACTAATCTAGAAACTGAACTAATTTTCTGTGCAGGCACCCCCCAATTTCCAAAAGGTATACATTCCTGAAAAATATTTCAATCCATGGATTTTAATAAATTGGAAAGGGTGGGCAATGTGCATAATAGATATTTTAATGCAATGTATGCCTACAAATGAAATTGGTATGTTGTTCAGAATGACTAAAATATAAATGAGTAAATGGGGACAGTGTTTTATAGTAAGCATTCGTTATTCAAACGTTCATAAATCAAGATCTCATTTTCCTGCCTGCTTGGCATAACTGATAAATTGTTGATTCCCTGGTTGTAAGCTTTATTGATTTCAGAAATGTGCACAGAATAGAGAAAGCAGTTCATTTAACTGTTATCTTTACTTTCCAGCAATTCTTCGGAAGCAGCACACTGCTGAGCTGCAGCTGGGGGATTTTCTTGTTTTCCTACGCAGAGTTGTGTCTTCGAAGGCTATTCAGTCGAAAATGGCCTCGCCTAAATGGACGGAAGTGCTACTTAACATTGCTGCTCAGAAGTATTTTTCGGGTACGCAACGTCTCGGCTCTTGAACGCAGGAACTGGATAACATAGGAGAATCTCTCCGGGTGTCTTGCATGGCCTTTCTGTTGGCCTTAGAGTGTGGTTAGAAAGCTCTGCATGGCTGCAGCACCTTGTGCTGGAATGCAGTAATTGCTGCTGTTATATCAGATGGTTTGCAAGCAAATTTCAAACTTCAGAAGCTCTTTTTATAGAGATTTATTTTGCATCCATGACAAAATGCATGCAATGTAGAAAAGATATATACAGGTACAAGGTTTGAATTCTTATATTTGCTGTTGCTTATCTAATGTTTAATCTGATTCTTTTCATTCTACCTCTGCCAATTCATCCTAATTAGCAAAGTGTAGTGGTATATTGTTCAATGATTTCATTGCTTCAAGGTCCAGGAACAGCTTCTTCCTAATGACCATCACGGTGTTGAACACTGAACTCCAACTAAACGACATTAGGTTGCACAAGGGACTTTTGGCCATCTCCTATCTACCTGTTCAAGAAGGAACTGCAGATGCCGGAAAATCGAAGGTAGACAAAAATGCTGGAGAAACTCAGCGGGTGCAGCAGCATCTATGGAGCGGAGGAAATAGGCAACGTTTTGGGGCGAAACGTTGCCTATTTCCTTCGCTCCATAGATGCTGCGCACCCGCTGAGTTTCTCCAGCATTTTTGTCTACCTCCTATCTACCTGCACATAATCCATATCCCTCCATTCCCAGCATATCCATATGCCTATCCAAAAGTGTCTTAAATCTGCCTCAACCCACCAACCCTGTAAACTTTGCCCCTCTCACCTTAATGCTCTGCCCTCTAGTATTAAATTCTTCCATTCTGGGGATAAAGGTTCTGACTGTCTATCCTCTATGCCTCTCATAATGTTATATATTTCTATCGGGTCTCCCCGCAGTCTCTGGCATTCGGGAGAACCAATCCAAGGCTGCCCAACTATTCCCTGCAGCTAATGCCCTCTAACCCAGGCAGCATTCGGGTAAATCTCCTCTGTATCCTTTCCAAAGCCTCCATATCCTTCCTATAATGGGGCAACCAGAACAATCAATACTCCAAATGTGGCCTAACCAGTCTTATAAAGCTGCATCATGACTTCCTGACTCTTATACTCAATGGCCCGACCTATGAAACCAAGCATTTTATATACTTCCTTACCACTTTATGCACTTGTGTTGCCACTTTCAAGAAGTTATGGACTTAGACTCCAAGACCCCTATGTACATCAATGCTGTTAAGGGCCATGCCATTAATTGTATATTTTCCCCTTACATTTGACCTCCTAAAGTGCTCACACTTGCTCAGCGGAGTTGCACTGCTTAAAATCAAACTTAAGTTAACTATTATTTGAAAATGTATATGCTACGTGAAACTGGCCCTGTGGCAAGAGGAACGAGAAAATGGGCAATACTTGGGCGTTAAGGAAGGTATTTGATGAGACCACACAGTCTGGTTGCACAAGATTAGATTGTAGATTGCAAGGAGGGCAGGAAAAGTTGGCAGTGGGATATAAGAACTGCCATATAACTGGGCATAAAGGTGATGGATGAGATACAAGTGGAAGTGCATAATTATTATCAATTTTCATTGGAAGAATGGAAAAGCAGATTTAGTTTTCATAAAAACTGCGACACTAGTAACTTGAGGGATGTGGGGACGAAGTGTTAAAGCAATATTGATGCTCAAGTTCAGCTGTGAATGGTGAATGGCTCCTGGGTCCAGTGATTACCGAGTCAAGGTGCTGCAAAACTCAACACTGGTAACCCAGTTTAAGGAGCTTTCCTGATGAGAACTTAGATTCACATTGCAGTCCAAATGAATTAGCATTCTGTACTCAAAGATTTGAGGTATGCTTCCCAGTCAAATTGATGTAGTGCACTTGGTCTGAGTTGGCTTCGGGTTGATATCCCTGGCAAATGTTAATACCGGGATAATGGCAAAACTCTGCATCTAGTTCTTCCCTGTGCTGCACTAAACACATGTAGAATACATCTGATAAAGGTTTACAATGATTAATAAATGCCTGCCATTTTGGGAAGATTGCTCAAAACTCTTCCTTTCAAATGTTTCCATATTTATAACATTGAAGTTTATTATGTTCACGTTTCTTATAATCAATTACAATTAGCAGTACACATGATCAAAAGCCACCATTTGATTGTTTGCATGAATCTCTTGTGCTTCCTGAAATCATTGCAAACCGCACCAGCAAACCATGTCCTCTGTCATGCAGGTGTCCCACTGGCTGGCAACCTCAGAACCAGATTGCTGGCCCTTCATGTTCTGGAAGCAGTGTTGCCTGCCTGTGAGTCGAGCGTCGAAGATGATCAGATGATACAGGTAACGTAGCTACTCTTAGGAATTATATCTTTAGAGTGGTGTTAGAAATGCTTCCGTATCATGTACTGAAAGGTCTTTCTCTTAATCCTGTCTGATTTAGTATTTAGAGTCATAGAGTGATACAGTGTGGAAACAGGCCCTTCGGCCCAACTTGCCCACACCGGCCAACATGTCCCAGCTATACTAGTCCCATCTGGACCATATCCCTCCAAACTTGTCCTATTCTTGTACCTGTCTAGCTGTTTCTTAAATGTTGGGGGTAGTCCTAGCCTCACCTATCTCCTCTGGCAGCTTGTTCCATACACTCAGAAGACTTACAGATTTGTAGGTTAATTGCCTTGGTAAATGTAAATGTAAAATTTAGTGTGTGTAGGATAGTGTTAATGTGCGGGGATCGCTGGTCGGAACGGAGTCAGTGAGCTGAAGGGCCTGTTTCCACACTGTATCACTAAACTAAACCCAGTTAAGGAAGATGATTGACACAAAAAGCTGGAGTAACTCAGCAGGACAGGCAGCATCTCTGGAGAGAAGGAATGGGTGACGTTTCGAGACCCTTCAGAATGGTTAGGGATAAGGGAAACAAGAGATATAGACGGTGATGTGGAGAGATAAAGAACAATGAATGAAAGATATGCAAAAAAGTAACGATGATAAAGGAAACAGGCCATTGTAAGCTGTTTGTTGGGTGAAAATGAGAAGCTGGTGCGATTTGGGTGGGGGAGGGATAGAGAGAGAGAGGGAATGCCGGGGCTACCTGAAGTGAGAGAAGTCAATGTTCATACCACTGGGCTACAAGCTGTCCAAGCGAAATATGAGATGCTGTTCCTCCAATTTGCGTTTAGCCTCACTCTGACAATGGAGGAGACCGAGGACAGAAAGGTCTGTGTAGGAATGGGAAGGAGAATTAAAGTGTCCAGCAACCGGGGGATCAGGTTGGTTCACTCGGGCTGAGCGAAGGTGTTCCGCCAACCGATCGTCTAGTCTGCGTTTGGCCTCGCCGATGTAAAGAAGTCCACATCTTGAACAACGGATACAGTAAATGAGGTTGGAGGAGGTGCAAGTGAACCTCGGCCTAATCTGAAAGGACTGTCAAGGTCTCTGGACAGAATCGAGGGAGGAGGTATAGCGACAGGTGTTGCATCTTCTGCTATTGCAGGGGAAGGTACCTGTTGAGTGGTTTGGGTGGGAAGGGATGAGTTAACCAGGGAGTGGCAGAGGGAACGGTCTCTGTGGAAGGCGGAATGGGGTGGAGATGGGAAAATGTGGCCAATCCATCCCATTGGAGGTGGCGGAAATTTTGGAGGATTGTATGTTGTATGTGATGGCTGATGGGTAAGGATTAGGGGGACTCTGTCTCTGTCGCGACTAGGGGCAGGGCGAGCAAGGGAAGAGCTGCGGGGTATCGAGGAGACGAGTGAGGGCCTCATCTATGATGGGAGAGGGGATTCCCCCGTTCCCTGAAGAATGAGCTCATCTCAGATGTTCTAGTATGGAACACCATCTTGGGCACAGATGCGGAGTAGACGGAGGAATTGGGAGTAGTGGGTGGTCTTTGCAGAAAGCAGGGTGGGAAGAAGTATAGTCGAGATAGTTGTGGGAGTCAGTGGGTTTGTATTAGACATCAGTCAATAGTCTATTTCCTGTGATGGAGACTGAGAAATCAAGAAAGGGGAGGGAGGTGTCGGAGATGGTCCAAGTAAATTTGAGTGCAGGATGAAAATTGGTGGTGAAGTTGAAGAAGTCCTTGAGTTCTGCATGTGTGCAGGAGGTAGCAGTAACGGAGATAGAGTTCGGGGATAGGGCCAGTGTACGCCTGGAACAGGGATTGTTCAGCGTACCCTACAAAGAGGCAGGCATAGCTGGGGCCCATGCGAGTGCCTGTAGCTACGCTTTGGACTTGAAGGGTGGGAGGAGTCAAAGGAGAGGTTGTTGAGGGGAGGACCAGCTCCGCTGTTAGTAGAGGGAAATTGGATGGTTCTGTGGTCGAGGAAGAAACGGAGGGCTTTAAGGCCTTCCTAGTGGGGGATGGAGGTGTAGAGTGACTGAACATCCATAGTAAAGATGAGGGAGTGGGGGCTCGGAAAGCAGGTCATTAAAAAGACGAAGGGCGTGCGAGGTATCTATTGGACCGGGGGGGATAGGATGGAGTCGAGGTTCGTGGAAATATTTTCTGTGGGACAGGAGCAGGCAGAAACAATGGGTCTGCCAGGGCAGTTGTGTTTGTGGATTTTGGGGAGAAGGTAAAACCAGGCTGTGCGGGGCTGGGAAACGATAAGGTTGGAGGCTGTGGAACGCAGACAGCCAGAAGTGATGAAATCAGTAATGGTGTTTGAAATTAAAGCCTGGAAGATGATTAGTGTACACAGTTTACTAAAGTTCTGGTAGTGCAATAGTGGTTTATTGGGGAGTCCAGAACCAGGGGTCACAGTTTAAGAATAAGGGGTAGGCCATTTAGGACTGATATGAGGAAAAACGTATTCACCCAGAGAGTTGTGAATCTGTGGAATTCTCTGCCACAGTAGGCGGTGGAGACCATTTCACTGGATGTTTTCAAGAGAGTTAGATTTGGCTCCCGGGGCTAAGGGGATCAAGGTATATGGGGGGAAAAGCCGGAATGGCGTACTGATTTTGGATGATCAGCCATGGTTCGATGGGCCGAATGACCTACTCCTGCACCTATTTTCTCTGTCTATGTTTCTATTGTCGGGTGCAAAGCACAGTAATTATTTTTGGATGTTTGTATTGTTTTTCCAGGTGGTGGAACACCTATTCTTGCTCATCTCTAATTGCATGTGGGAGGCCCCCATTTCCCAGGCAAAACACACAATTCAGGTCAAGGAGAAGGAGCAGCCAACGAAACTACAGGTACCAGACCCTGCATGTTCTTGATTAGTACGGGTGTCAGGGGGAATGGGGTAGAGGGGGAAAGATAGATAACCATGATAGAATGGCAGAGTAAACTTGATGGGCCGAATGGCCTAATTCTGTTCCGAGAACTTATGAACGTATGTTATTTTACTGACCATGTACATCACCACACTTGTGCATATGACAATAAATTTGAGTTGACTTGAACTATTTATAAGGAATAGTGATACATTCCTCTTTAGCCTTATAAACAATTAATGTATTTTAAATCAGTTCAAACTGAGATTAAAAGTTCAAAATGTAAACCACTGCATAGAAAATTGGAAGAGCAATAAGGACGTCAATCCAAGTAAAGGAAATGGGATTGAGGCTGCTTGTTGAAGATGTTCATTGTGGGTGGATGACATGTGGCCAGAACACCAGCATTTATTTAATGACTTATTAGAATAGAACTCAGAAATTTCTACCCTTTTTAAATCTTGACCGTCTATGGATCGCCGTCTAATGGCAAATATAAAGCCACATTAAAAAGGACACTCAGAGATGTCAGTATTGTGTTTTCGGGTTCGATTCTAATTTGACAGTATTTACTGAAATCCAGGGGCCAGCAAATACTTTGACGTAAAATTTGTAAGGAAGAGAATTTGTAAAATAGTGAGTGGAATGTGAAATAATAAAAGCATTGCCTCAAAATCGAGAAACAACACATTGATTTTCATGTCTAAACTACCTATTGAAATATTTAAGCATTTCACAATTCACCTGAATTCCCACAGGTTTATTCACATTTAAAAGTAGGAAAGAAACTCAACTCTTGCTCACTCTGAGGCTACTGCATTGTTTGCAAGATGACCGAAGGATTCCCCCTCCTGCAGGCTGGGCAGTCCAGATATGTGAGAAACTTTGAGGTTGTGTAGAATTTGATGGCTGGACCCAAATTGGGGGTTTTCCCCCTCTGTGAATGAAGGAACTGCAGATGCCGGTTTAAACTGAAGATAGACGCAAAAATCTGAGTAACTCAGCGGGCCAGACTGAAGAAGGGTCTCGACCCGAAACGTCACCCATTCCTTCTCTCCAGAGATGCTGCCTGTCCCGCTGAGTTACTCCAGCTTTTTGGGTCTTATCTTTATTCCCCCTCTGTTTGCGGACCAACAATGGCCAAGAAAACCATTTAAAAAGATTGGGGCTGATTACAAGGTGAGCTCTGATTACACAGAGGGAGGAGGAACATGAAAGAGGAGGAACTGCAGTGGAGCAATTGGGGAATAGAAGAACACTGGCGTGGGGTAGAGAGGAGAGAAAGGATCACCGTGAAGGATATGATGGCAGTGAATCAAAAGTTGTCTGTGGTTGTGGGAGCTCAGGTGGTTTAAATGCCAGCCAGACCCCCAGCAAGTGTTTCCCTGTCTTGCTCACAGATGGCACTGTTATGTACTTACCTGCCAACTCCAATTATCTGTTGGGTTTATCATGTTTACCTACAACAAGGTCAATTTTGCCTACCCAGGGGGTAAATTTGTAGATTCTGGATTTGTGCTTATTTTTTCCTCATTGATTGACTGTGTTTGGTTCTGGTATACTGGAGACAAAAATGCTGGAGAAACTTAGCGGATGAGGCAGCATCTATGCAGCAAAGGAAATAGGCAACGTTTCGGGCCGAAACCCTTGGTTTCTCCTGCTTCCTTGCGGATCTCCTGCCATCAGGCAAGAGATACCGTAGCATCAAAACCCGGACAACCAGACTGCTAAACAGCTTCCACAGGCTGTGAGGCTGCTAAACAGTCACTCCACCTGATTCTGCTGCTTTTTTGCACTGACAATTTAATAACAACTCTGGCACTGGCCACGTAAATCAGCTGCCCTGGACAATTTATGACTGTTTTTACTTGTATTTTAATGTTGCTGTTTTTTACCTGCACTTTTTAACTATTCGTATTGTTTTTATCACTTTTTAACTATTTGTATTGTTTTTATCAAGGGACAGGATTGTTTTTATTGTTTTTATTTATGTGAAATTTATGTGCTCTGGTATTCCCTGGAAAACCTTTTCTCATTTTGCACTGTACAACTGTTGCTTTGCAAGATGACAATAAAGGTTGATTCATTCATTGATTGAAACATTACCTATTTCCTTAGCTCCATATTTCCTTAGCACCTATTTCCTGCCTCACCCGCAGAGTTTCTCCAGCATTTTTGTCTACCTTTGATTTTCCAGCATCTGCAGTTCCTTCTTAAACATTCTGTTTATCATTAGTTGTTCATAAATAAGTGAACTAACATTGTTAAATGCTATTAAAGTTGCCAGGAGTAAGCGGGACGAAAAAGTTTGGGAACTACTGACCTACAACCTTTCAATCCAAACTAATCATCAACATCTGAGATTGGGTTACATTTAAATGTAACAACCACTGACACAACTGTCAAAAACAGCTCATTCCTGTGACCCTCCCCCCCCCCCAAAGCACAATCAGTTAAATGTAAATTAGTTGCCATTGAGTCAATTTGTGTTTTTCATTCATTTAGCCACTGTCCCTCTTCTCTCTCCTGTGTGGAGTTTAAATATTCCTTTAAATTGAATTGATTTAATACTTTGTCACATGCAACAAGTCACAGTGAAATTCTTTGCTTGCAAACCCAAGGTATGCAAATAGCTGCTACATAAAGGGTACTGACAAAGTTAGAAAGCATCCTGCACCAGGCCCACCCTTATTCTCCCCCGTCCCCACGGTGGTTTCCACACGTCAGGTCTTCCTTTGTTCTTCCCCCACACCCCCCCCCCTCTCAGGGAGGTCCTCCTTTGTGTCCCCACCCTCCACCCCCCCTCCCCATGCCCCTCACAGCGCTCTTCCCACTGTCCTTCAATGTTCCCCGTGGCCCGTGCTCTGACTCCCACGTGACCTGTCCTTCGCAGCCGGCGCCCTCAACGAACGACCTCGACGACTGCTGCACCGACCTCCTCCACGATCACCGTCGGGTCCCCCCTCCTGATGACTCCGCGGCCCAGGCCCCAACCGCGGGCTCTGGTGATGCGCGAGGCTCGTCTACCCGCAAGGCTCCTGCCCCAAATGTTGGATCACGCTTGAATTATGCAAGTCTGTGCCCATTGTGAAAACGTTGTTGCCAGGATACATATGTTGTATAATTATCCTGTACTGTTAGAAACTTGCTTAATGATTATATATTTTTGTAACTCTAATAGAAGCAAGGAGAAATAGAAGAAGAAGACGAAAATCTTCCTATCCAAGAAGTATCCTTTGATCCTGAGAAAACCCAGTGTTGTGCGGTGGAGAATGGACAAGTACTGACCCATGGGAGTGGTGGAAAGGGCTATGGTCTCGCATCGACTGGCATTGCTTCTGGATGCTATCAGTGGAAGGTACA
This sequence comes from Malacoraja senta, assembly GCA_038087875.1. Classification (NCBI taxonomy): domain Eukaryota; kingdom Metazoa; phylum Chordata; class Chondrichthyes; order Rajiformes; family Rajidae; genus Malacoraja; species Malacoraja senta. Next base: position 10,451,118 of record CM075993.1, read on the forward strand.
CCTAAATTAAATGCAGAAATTGTAAAAAATATATATTTAACAGTAGCAAGTTTTGAATTCTGTCTGCATTGAAATGTGTGCATTGTGTCTCTTTAATATATATTTCGAGAATATCACACATTCCATATTTCTTTCCTAGTTTTATATAGTGAAGGAGAATCGAGGTAATGAAGGCACGTGTGTTGGAGTATCACGCTGGCCTGTGCATGATTTCAACCATCGGACTACCTCGGATATGTGGCTGTACAGGGCTTACAGCGGAAATCTTTACCACAATGGTGAACAGACGCTGACTCTCTTCAGCTTTACACAAGGAGACTACATAACATGCGTCCTCGACATGGAGGCCAGGACAATCTCATTTGGGAAAAACGGAGAGGTAAACACTCTCTCAATGTTCTTGGTATTTGTAAACTCTAAATGCCAATAAAAGTGGTTTATTGCAAACATCCCCCCCCCCCCCCTTCTGCAAATTCCAAACAAATTGCAAAATAGGATTAACTTTGAAATTTGAATTTAAACAAAAGCATAAAAAAGGAGCAGTAGTAGATAATTCAGCCCTTCAAGCCTGTTGCACCATGTGATGAGATCATGGCTACTCATCTACTTCAATATTATGTTCAGCTTTCTCCCCATAAACCATGAGCGCTCTACTCCAAATAATTCCAACTTTAAAAAAAAAGTATATTTAATGATTTGGCTTCAACAGCGCTCTGTCATAGAGAATTTCATGTTTTCACCTCTAACTGGGAGAAGAAATTTGTCCTCATTTGAGTTTTAAACATCTTGTTCCTTGATCTGCTGTGACTCCTCATTCTTGCGCTCCCTGGCATCACGAATGGCCTTCCTGTAACAAACCTTTCCAATCTTGTATGTGTTGTAGTATTCTATGAGATTCCTCAAATGACTCAATCTCTCTCCATTAGTCAGTCTACTACCTCGGGAATCAGTTTTGTGCTGATATCTTAATAGACCATAGATAGACACAAAATGCTGGAGAAAGAAAATAGGTGACGTTTCGGGTTGAGACCCTTCAGACTGAGAGGCAGGGGAAAGGGGAGCGAGAGATATAGACGGTGATGTAGAGAGATATAAAACAAATGAATGAAAGATATGCAAAAAAAGCACCAACGATAAAGGAAACAGGCCATTGTTAGCTGTTTGCTAGGTGAGAATGAGAAGCTGGTGGGGAGGGATGGAGAGAGAGGGAATGCAGGGATTACTTGAAGTGAGAGAAATCAATATTCATACCATTGGGTTGTAAGCTGCCCAAGCGAAATATGAGATGCAGTTCCTCCTATTTGTGTTTAGCCTCACTCTGACAATGGAGGAGGCCGAGGACAGAAAGGTCAGTGTGGGAATGGGAATTAAAGTGTTTGGCAACAGGGAGATCGTGTAGGTCTAAACTAATCTCTGCTAATAACCTGTCATAATTTATAAAATATGCTCCTCATTTGCAGAAGATAGACACAAAAAGCTGGAGTAACTCAGTGGGTCAGGCATCATTTCTACAGAAAAGCAATAGGTGACATTTCGGGTCGAGACCCTTATTCAGGTCTTGTATTCCCAGTTTATTGACCAGACAGGATAATTTTCAGGGTTACCCTGCCAACTGAGCTTTTGTTATACCAATCAGACATGATTTATCCCTCTGCCAATGGTGCCAGTTTACTTTTCTCTCCGCTGGCTAAATAATCTCTGTTGAAAATAATCTATATCCCGGTAGATTGTGGAACAGGTTGGTGTTGAAGTAGGAAGCATTGCGGCAAAGGGCACCGTGTACTTTCATGCATTAATATGCCATTAAGATTGCTTACTGTTGGCTACAGGCTGGAATTAATTATCAATTGACATGAACATTTTATTTTAAAGTGCAGCATGCACAGAATATAAACGACTAAAGAGCTGAGAACGCCAATATTTTTCAGACTTTTGTGCAGAAATGCTTTTTTTAACAATCAGTCTGGATATTACTGACATTTAATTATGTAATGTGCCCCTGCTGGAAATTGCTTACAGTTCCAAATTGTTGCTGTTTTCATGGATGTTACTGAAGCAGCTTTTCTTAATTAATAGTCCCATTTTATTTCCATTTAGGAACCTAAGTTAGCGTTTGAAGATGTGGATGCAGCAGAGCTGTACCCTTGTGTCATGTTCTACAGCAGTAATCCTGGTGAAAAGGTAAAGACAATGTACCCACTGGCAGGTCCCCTGTGGGCTTTCTTGAGCTAAATCAAACGTAAAGCTGTATTTTGGAATGATTTGAAAAGGGCTTCATGAAACAGTGTTTTGCCAGGAAAATGGCGGCTGTTTTGGGGTCAAGTCCGAAAAGAACTTAAAATGTCAAATCTGAACCCAATCCAGCCCACCTCCAGGTTTCATCCTCTTGCAGGCCATTCAGGGGCGGCACAGTGGCACAGCTGTAGAGTTGCTGCCTTACAGCACCAGAAACCTGACTACAGCTGCTGTCTGTATGGAGTTTATACATTCTCCCCGTGACCACATGGGCTTTACCCGGGTGCTCCAGTTTCCCCCCACACTCCAAAGACGTACAGGTCTGTAGGTTAATTGGCTTTGGTAAATATTGTACATTTTTTGCAGGATAGTGCGGGTGTACGGGGATCACTGATTAGTGCGGATTCGGTAGGCTGAAGAGCCTGTTTCTGTACTGTATCTCTAAACTAAACTAAAAGGGCAACATGAAAATGAGTTGCATGTTTTTGGTTTAGAGATGAGGCGTGGAAACAAGCCCACCGAGTCCGTGCCGACTAGTGAACCCGCTCACTAGTTCTATCCTACACAGTAGCTACAATTTTGCAGAATCCAATTAACCTACAACCCTGCATGTCTTTGGAATGTGCAAGGAAGCCGGAGTACCTGGATAATACCCACGAAGTCACAGGGAGAACGTGTAAACTTCATATGTACAGCACCCATAGTCAGGATCGAACAAGGCTCTCTGGCACTGCAAGGCAGCAACTGTACTATTGGACCACGGTGCCACTAGTTGAAATGCTGAGTGGGGAAAATGTAAAGAGTGCAAGTAAAGCATTAAAGGTACACAAAAATGCTGGAGAAACTCAGCGGGTGCAGCAGCATCTATGGAGCGAAGGAAATAGGCAACGTTTCGGGCCGAACCCCTTCGTCAGACTGATAGGGGGTGGGGAGAAGAAAGGAAAAAAGAAAAAAGGTGGAGGAGGAGCCCGAGGGCTGGGGGATGGGAGGAGACAACCAGAGAAACATAGAAACATAGAAACATAGAAAGTAGGTGCGAGAGTAGACCACCAGGCCCATCGAGCCCGCACCGCCATTCGCTCATGGCTGAACACTAAACAGACACCCTTACCCACAAACAGTAGACACAAGACACAGAACACAAGACACTACCCTCCCCTTTATACCGCTATCACCCCTCTCCACCCCAAGAACCGCGTGATCTCCTGGGGGAGGCAAAAAACCGGATAAAAACCCAGGTCCAATTCGGGAAAAAAATCCGGGAAATTCCTCTCCGACCCCAATCCAGGCGATCGACACTTGTCCAGGAGATCACTCAGGTCTTACTATACTAACCATACCTAGGTCCATATCCCTGCCTTCTCCCCGTAGCCCCTTATCCCCTTGGCAGCTAAAAAAACATCTATTTTAGACTTAAATATATTTAATGTTTCTGCTTCCACTGCTCCCTGGGGCAGTGAATTCCATAAATTAACCACCCTCTGGGTGAAGAAGTTCTTCCTCATCTCAGTTTTAAAAGAGCCCCCCCTTATTCTACAACTATGTCCCCTAGTTCTAGTTTCCCCGATCATTGGGAACATCCTCGGTGCATCCACCCGATCAAGGCCCCTCACGATCTTATATGTTTCAATAAGATCGCCTCTCATTCTTCTAAACTCCAAAGAGTAGAGTTCCAGCCTACTTAACCTTTCCTCATATGTCAATCCCCTCATTGCAGGAATTAATCTTGTAAACCTTCGCTGCACTGCCTCCAGGGCCAGTACATCCTTTCTTAAGTATGGACCCCAGAACTGTACACAGTATTCCAAATGTGGTCTCACTAATACTGTGTACAGCTGCAGCAAGACCTCCGTGTTTTTATACTCAATCCCCCTAGCAATAAAGGCCAAAACTCCATTGGCCTTCCTGATTGCTTGCTGCACCTGCATACTAACTTTTAGTGATTCATGTACTACTACCCCTAGATCCCTTTGCGTTGCATTACAACGCAGCTCCACCTCATTTAGAAAATAACTTGCCCTATCATTTTTTTTCCCAAAGTGAATGACTTCACATTTATTAGTATTAAATTTCATCTGCCAAGTTGTTGCCCACTCCCCTAGCTTATCTATATCCTATTGCAGACTCTTCCTATCCTCCTCATCCCCTACTTTTCCTCCCATTTTTGTATCGTCCGCAAATTTTGATATATTACACTTGGTTCCCTCCTCCAAATCATTTATATAAATTGTGAACAACTGGGGTCCCAGCACCGACCCTTGCGGAACCCCGCTAGTTACCGGTTGCCATCCCGAGTATGAACCATTTATCCCCACTCTCTGCTTCCTATTTGTTAGCCAATCCTCTACCCATGCTAATATATTACCCCCAATCCCATAATTATTTATTTTTAGCAATAGTCTCTTATGTGGCACCTTGTCAAAAGCCTTTTGGAAGTCCAAGTATACCACATCCACCGGTTCCCCTTTATCCACCCGGGTTGTTACTTCCTCAAAGAATTCGAGCAGATTCGTCAAACAGGACTTCCCCTTCACAAAACCATGCTGGTTCTGTCCGATGAAGTCATGTTTATCCAAGTGCCCCGTTAGTGTTTCTTTAATAATTGTCTCTAACATTTTACCCACCACCGATGTTAGACTAACCGGTCTATAGTTACCCGCCTTCTGTTTACTTCCTTTTTTAAATATAGGTGTTACATTGGCCATTTTCCAATCCACTGGGACCGTTCCTGACTCCAGGGAGTTTTGGAAAATTATCACCAATGCATCCACAATCCCCACCGCTATCTCCCTCAAGACCCTTGGATGTAATCCATCAGGCCCAGGGGATTTATCCTCCTTCAGTCTCATTAATTTCCCTAATACCACCTCCTTGGTGATCTTAATAGTATTTAGCTCCTCCATTCCTACCGCCCCCTGTTTATCCAGCGTTGGAATATTTTTTGTGTCTTCTATGGTGAAGACTGATACAAAATACTCGTTTAATGCCTTTGCCATTTCCATGTTCCCCACCAACAACTCTCCAGTCTCACCCTCCAATGGACCAACGTTCACCTTAGCCACCCTTTTTCTTTTTATATAGCTATAAAAACTCTTACTATTAGTTTTTATGTTGTTCGCTAAATTCCTTTCATAGTCTATTTTCCCCGTCTTAATTAATCTCTTAGTTATTTTTTGCTGACCTTTAAATGCTTCCCAATCCTCTACCCTCCCACTATCTCTGGCTACCTTATATGCCCTTGCCTTCAGCCGAATACTATCCTTTATAGTTTTACTGAGCCATGGCTGACTGTTCTTTCCCTTACCCCTTTTTTTCTTCATAGGAATAAATTTTTCTTGAAGGTTATACAGTAGATCCTTAAACGTACACCACTGCTCATGTACCGTCTTATTCTTGAGTCTGCTATCCCAGTCAACTTTGATCAGCTCAGTCCTCATACCTTCATAATCCCCCTTATTTAGACTAAGTATCCTAGCCTGAGTTTCAACCTGCTCTCCTTCTATTTGAATATGGAATTCGACCATATTGTGGTCACTTGTTCCCAACGAGTCCCTAACTATGACATTTTTAATTAATCCTGCTTCATTACACGGGACCAGATCCAAGATTGCCTCCCCCCTTGTCGGTTCTGTGACATACTGTTCTAGGAACCCGTCTCTAATACATTCTATAAACTCTTCCTCTAGTCTACCCTGCCCAGTTTGGTTTGCCCAATTAATATGAAAATTGAAGTCCCCCATGATTACAGCAGTTCCCTTTTTACATGCGTCAACTATTTGCAGATTTATGTTCTGACTAACAGCGTCACAGCTATTTGGAGGTCTATAAATTACACCCACTAGTGTTTTTTTCCCCTTGTTATTCTCTATCTGTACCCAAGCTGTTTCACTATCCTGATCTTTCAACGCAATATCCTTCCTCTCTATTGCCGTTATTCCCTCCCTTATTAAAAGGGCCACCCCTCCTCCCTTTCTTTCCTGTCTATCTTTTCTAATTGTCGAGTACCCCTCTATATTTAACTCCCAATCCTGATCCCCTTGCAGCCATGTCTCCGTAATGGCCACGATATCATAACTATATATACTTAATTGCACCGTTAATTCATTTATCTTATTTCGAATACTCCGTGCATTTAGATACAGCACTTTCAGATGATTTTTACTACCCTTCCTTTCTGTTTTTGCCCCTTTTACATCTAGAGCTTTATCTTCACACATTCTGGATCCTCCTGTCACATTTTGATTTTCCGTTTCCCCACTGATACCCTGCTCTATTTCCTCTACCCCTGCCGTTATTACCCCCCTTGATACCTCCCCCCCGCTACTTAGTTTAAAGACCTCTCTACTGCCCTAGTTATATGATTTGCCAGGACCCCAGTCCCAGCACCGTTCAGGTGAAGTCCGTCCTTACAGAACAGATCCCCCCCTGTCCCAGTACTGGTGCCAGTGGCCCAAGAAACCAAACCCATTTTTCCCACACCAGTCTTTGACCCACGCATTCAGCTTTTTAATTTTACGTACCCTCGCCGATTTGGCCCGTGGCTCAGGTAGCAATCCGGAGATCAGTACCCTCGAGGTTCTGCTTTTTAATTTATTCCCTAACTGCTCAAACTCCTTCAGCAGATCCTCCTTCCTCGTCCTTCCTATGTCATTGGTCCCCACATGGACCACGACCACTGGATCCTCCCCCTCACTCTGCAAATTTCTCTCCAGCATCGCAGAGATATCCTTAACCCTAGCACCGGGTAGGCAACACAGCCTTCGGGACATGTTCTGCTGGCCGCAGAGAACCTTATCTACCCCCCGAATAATACTATCCCCTATCACAACGGCATTTCTTCTAACTCCCCCCTCTTGAATGGCCCCCTGATCCACGGTGCTGCAGCCAGGTTGCTCATCCCTCCCACAGCCCCTGATCCCGTCCTCACATTGAGTAAGAGCCTCGGTCATGCTCGTCAGGGACAAGGGCTGTGGCTCCTGCCGCATCTCCTCCTGGTTCCCCCTACCTGCCTCGCTTATGACCACACCTTCCTTTCCCTGCTCACTAACTACTGAATTAGTTAAACTGGTCGGTGTGACCATCCCCTGGCACAAAACATCCAGGTAATACTCCCCCTCCCTGATGCACCGCAGCGTATGAAGTTGGGTCTCCAGCTCATCAATGCGGAGCTCGAGTTCCGCTAGCCTCAAACACTTACTGCAGCTGTAGGGATCATCTACATCAATGGTGTCGACAAATTCCCACATCTCACAGTATTGGCACATCTCCTGGCCGCCCATCTTATATAAGTAATTAACTGGTCCTATTAAGAATCCCCTACCCGGATTACTGTATTAAAACACCCCTTATTTATATAATCCTACCTCCTATAAATGGGAAAGTACTTACCCCAGCCGTAAATTACCTACTGGTTTGGCTGTCTAGTGGTAATTCCGTCCGCTCTTCCTGTCTGGTCCACTGCTCCCTTGCAGTGCGTGGCCTACCTCTTAGCCTCTGTTAGCCTCTCGAGCCGCGGCTCCGTCCTTCCTCCCTCGGCGACAGCCCGGGCCGCACCTGTGGCACCTGTGGCACCGCGGTCGTCACAGAGGGTTGATGAAGGGGAGGAGACAGCAAGGGCTAGCAAAATTGGGAGAATTCAATGTTCATGCCCCCAGGATGTAGACTGCCCAAGCGGAATATGAGGTGCATTTCCTCCGGTGTTGCTCGCTGTGGCCATCGAGGAGACCCAGGACAGAGAGGTCAGATACGGAATAGGAGGGGGAGTTGAAGTGCTGAGCCACCGGGAGGTCAGGTTGGTTATTGCGGACCAACCGGAGGTGTTCGGCGAAACGATCGCCAAGCCTCCGCTTGGTCACACCGATGTAGATCAGCTGACATCTAGAGCAGCGGATGCAATAGATGAGGTTGGAGGAGATGCAGGTGAACCTCTGTCGCACCTGGAACGACTGCTTAGGTCCTTGAATGGAGTCGAGGGGGGAGGTGAAGGGACAAGTGTTGCATCTCTTGCGGTTGCAAGGGAAAGTACCCGGGGAGGGGGTGGTACTCTCGTTCGTTTTGTTCTCGCCTTGTTCGATCCTGACTATGGGTGCTGTACATATGAAGTGTACACGTTCTCCCTGTGACCGCGTGGGTTTTCTCCAGGTACTCCGGTTTCCTTGCACATTCCAAAGACATGCAGGGTTGTAGGTTAATTGGATTCTGCAAAATTGTAGCTACTGTGTAGGATAGAACTAGTGAGCGGGTTCACTAGTCGGCACGGACTCGGTGGGCTTGTTTCCACGCCTCATCTCTAAACTAAAAACATGCAACTCATTTTCATGTTGCCCTTTTAGGTGGCAAGTAAAGCATTCCCTTGTGATTGCCTTTTGTTAACGAGAGTCAGTCGTGTTGTTGGGATAATACAGCATGGAAACAGGCCATTCGTCCCACTGTATAGACGTGGACGCACATCTTACCGCACTTGGCCAATTGCCTTCATGCCTGGGTGATTGAAATGCTTGTCTTGATGCTTAAATGCTATTAGCCACTCTGCTTCTTGGTGTTTAGCTGGTCAATGTATTGCAGCCTCGTGTGCCTGCCTCCCGCTGGTCTTAGTGATTTGGCTTTCTGAGTAGCTGTATCATTCAGATATGTCTGATGCAAGAATACATATCGTGCCGTTATCACAGCTTTCAGCTCAACTCATGATGACAATCATTACCAAGAGGCTATTAAACACCTGCTGCAGTTATATATAAAAACACACAAAATGCTCAGTAACAGCAGGCTAATAATGTCTCTGGAGAACATGGATAGGTAATGTTTTGGATCAGGACTCTTATTCAGACTGATTGTATTGGGGGGGGGGGGGTGAGAGAAAGCTCGACGAGGTGGGGGTGGGACAAGCCTGGCAAGTGATAGGTGGACACAAAGTGCTGGAGTAACTTAGCGGGCCAGGCAGCATCTCTGGAGAACAACGAATGCTAACATTCTGGGAGCCCGAAACGCCACTCATCCTTTTCTCCAGAGATGCTGCCTGATCTGTTGAGATACTCTGGCATTTAGTGTCTGTCTTTGGTATAAACCCAGCAGCTGCAGTCCCTTTCTACACAAGTGATGCAGATGAGGAGGCTCGATTGGCAAATGTGTGTACGAAGGCCAGAGATGAAAAATAAGATAAATGATTGTGGGATATGCGGAGGAGACATGAAATGTGAAGCCAGAGAAAGGAATAAAGGTGGAAGGGGGCAGCAGAGTGGAAGAAGTAGGTGCATTAAGGTGCGGCAAGGGTAGAGAGGGGAGTAAAGAGGGCGGAGAGGGTGGGAGTATTGGCCAGCGCGGTGCTATTGGTTACTTACTGACATTGGAGAATTTCATGTTCATACTGTTGTGTTATGAGCTAAAGGAAAAATGTTAGTATTGTATGGAAGAGATTAAAGAAAGGGTATTCTTCATTCTTTAAATGATATACATGTGTTGGAGTGATTTGGTGAAAGCGAGAGATTGCAGTGCTGCTGTAGGTGGTCTCCCTACCCCTGTTAGACTAAGATCAAGGCTGAAGCTAAAGAGAACTGACAGGATAATTTGTAAATACACGTGTCCTAGATTACTGCAGAATGAGAGGACACAGTGGTTTGTGGAGAATGTAAGTAATTAAGCAAAGCAATATTTCCATTTTGTAGCCAGCATGCACTGGGAGACCATTGTGGCGCTGACATTGTCACTGAGCTCAGCTCCCAGTATTGAACCACTGAGTATATGAACAACCAGTTCATGGTGCCCTGGCATAGTGAAGGTTGTTTGGATGTAACACGCCACCAAATGCACAGTAGACAAAAATGCTGGAGAAACTCAGCGGGTGAGGCCGCATTTATGGAGCGAAGGAAATAGGCGTAGTTTCAGGTCGAGACCCGAAACGTTGCCTATTTCCTTCGCTCCATAAATGTGGCCTCACCCGCTGAGTTTCTCCAGCATTTTTGTCTACCTTTGATTTTCCAGCGTCAGCAGTTCCTTCTTAACCAAATCCAGAAGTGACTTTTCGCAAATAGGCTCGACTGCAAGCTACTCTAAGAAACCATCTCATGGCACGCTACAACTTCTTTCTCTTGGGATCTGTGGTTTTCCCAGTTTACCTGCACATTGAAATCCCCCATGACCACTGTAACATTGCCTGTCTTTAATGCCGATTTTATCTCCTGATTTAATTTGTTCGCTACATCCTGGCTACAGTTCGGAGGCATGTATACATGTATAGCCCTTGTGGTTTCTTAGCTCTACCCACAAGGATAATACATCTTCTGATCCCAAGGACTGAATTTCATTTCTTACCAGTATAGCTACCCCACCCCCTCTGCCCACCTGTCTCTTTCGGATGGAATGTAACCTCTTTAAGGCATGTCTGATGCCCACATTATCCCGTCTTAAATTTTCTGCACTCTCCTTCCCTTTAGCTTCATCCTTACATTTCCAATTTGTTGCCCCCTCCCCCCACCAACCCACTATTTAGTTTAAAGCCTTATTTACGGCCCTTGTTATGTGGTTTGCCAGGACCCTGGTCCCAGCAGGGTTCAAGTGGAGTCTGTCCTAGCTCCCCAATACTGATGTCCCACAAATACAAACCCACTTCTCCCACACCAATCTTGGAGCCACGCGTTCAACTCTTTAATCTTCTCGATCCTATGCCAGTTTGCTTGTCCACGTAAAACTGGGAAGCAACATAGACAAGAACCAGGATAAATTGTAAAACCAACATCAAAAATGTGTGATCAATATTAGACCTTCAGTTTGCTAACTCTGAGCGACAGGTTCAAAGACACTGGTGCATGAATTTATTGGTGGAACACCAGGTTGACGTCTCTCTCTGACATGAATGTGACCTTATTTATGACCAGCATGTGATATTTTCATGCCTGCTTTCCCAAAAATAATTCCTTTTTTAGCTCATAACCTTAAATTAGCTGCCAAGCTTCTTACATAACAACAGTGACTGGACTTTAAAAGTGATTAGTTGTCTGACAAGCCCTTGGTGAAATCCTGAAATAATGAAGTACGGCATGTAAGTGCAAGTTTGTTCCAATGAAGGACCTGGCTTTTCTCAGCATCTCTTTTTCAGAACCATACAGTCATTCAGCACGGAAACAAGCCCTTTGGCACAACTTGTCCATGCTAACCAAGATGCCCTATCTAAGTTAGTCCTATTTGCCCATGTTTGGCCCATATCCCTCACCCTTTCCTCTCTGTGTCTTTTAACCCTCACCCTTTCCTCTCTGTGTCTTTTAAATGCTGTTATTGTACCTGCCTCAAACACGTCCTCTGGCAGTTTGATCCGTATACGCACTACCCTCTGAATGGAAAAAGTTGTCTCTAAGGTTCCTATTAAATCTTTTCCCCTCTCACCTTAGATCTTTGTCCTCTGATTCCTGATGCCCATACCTAGGGTAAAAGAATCTGCGTTCACGGTATCTATTTCTTTTATGAATGTATACACTGCCATAAGATCACTCCTCTGCCTCCTGCGTTCTAAGGAATAAAGTCTTAGCCTGCCCAACCTCCCGCAAAAGCTCCGGCCCTCGAGTCCTAGCAACATCTTCATAAATCTTCTCCGCACTACTCCCCACTTTTTATTAGGTAGTGTTTGTATTTTAGGTAATCAAAACGTTCTAGAGTTTCCAAGAACCTTTTGCATACTTAAATCTAGTCATCAGTTGCTGGATAGATTTCTTTGCTCAATGCAAACTGACCGATGATCCTCCCAGTTTTTTATTGCAAAATATATAATTGAAGTGAAACATGCAAAGAATAAACTTTTACATTAAACTACAACTAGAGAGGACAGGGATTTTGGTATTAAAAACACCAGCCAAGTCTGGCTCATTACGGCCTCAATTGTAGGTTTTTTATATATTTCAGGAAAAATAAGGTTTTTGTGCAAGGGAATGAGAGAGCCAGACAGTTAAATAGCTTTCACGTGGGCAATTAAATTCTTCAGTCCAAAATTTCCTTGGAGCTCCATCAGTTCCTCTGCTGTTGTAACATCTTAAATTACTGTAGATACAGTCGGATTCTCACTGTGCCTTCAGGTTACGACCTGAAACTAATTCTAGACAAGACTTAAGGGCGGCACGGTGGCGCAACTGTAATAGTTGCTGCCTTGCAATGCCAGAGACCTGGGTTTGATCCTGACTGCGGGTGCTGTCTGTACAGAGTTTGCATGTTCTCCCCATGACCTGCATGGGTTTTCCCCGGATGTTCCAGGTTTCCTCCCACACTCCAAAGAAGTACAGGTTTGTGGGCTGATTGGCTTTAAAATTGTAAATTGTCCCTAGTGTGTGTAGGATAGTGTTAGTGTGCGGGGATTACTGGTCGGCACGGACTCGGTGGGCTGAAGGGTCCATTTCCACCCTGTATCTCCAAACTAAACTTAATGATGTTTCTCTCTATGTAAAACAAACAAGTCATGCATCTAAACGTGTTTTCAACTGATATTAGAGTAGATTGTTTTTGCCAATTTTTGCCAACATGGTCAACCAGGGTTAAAACCGCCCCGCACGGTAAAAGCAATGTTGAAGCATGAGTTTGAAGCAAGTAAGCAGAAGCTGCAGCCACACACCCATGTCGGCCAGTCCAATACCTCTGGAATCCACATTCCCAATATATCACTATCACTCGCAAAGTCCTGACCAAACATGGTTAAAAGTTAAAAATCACTGCACATTGCTATCAGTTGATTTTTCTTCATCTATAGACTTTACTTTATAGAGTCATCTTTTGCAAAGATCATGGAAGAATGAAGTTATGTAAAATTAGATTTATTTATTGACTACAATTTGTCAATAATGCAGACTGCACTGAACCAAGGTAAATGACTAATTGCAGTGCAAGAATATAGAGCTGGCCCATCGACCCACACTGTCTGCCAAACATGATGCCAAGCTCTCTCTCCCCATCCCCCCACTCACAACAAGGGCAGAGTCCCCCTAGTCCTCACCTTTCACCCCACCAGCCGTCACATACAACAAGTGATCCTCCGTCAGTTTCTCCACCTCCAACGTGACCCCACCACTCGCCACATCTTCCCATCTCCCCCCATGTCTGCCTTCCGCAAAGACCGCTCCCTCCGTAACTCCCTTGTCAATTCTTCCCTTCCCTCCCATACCACCCCCTCCCCTGGTACTTTCCCTTGCAACCGCAAGAGATGCAACACTTGTCCCTTCACCTCCCCCCTCTACTCCATTCAAGGACCCAAGCAGTCGTTCCAGGTGCGACAGAGGTTCACCTGCATCTCCTCCAACCTCATCTATTGCATCCGCTGCTCTAGATGCCAGCTGATCTACATCGGTGAGACCAAGCGGAGGCTTGGCGATCGTTTCGCCGAACACCTCCGGTCGGTCCGCAATAACCAACCTGACCTCCTGGTGGCTCAGCACTTCAACTCCCCCTCCCATTCCGTATCTGACCTCTCTGTCCTGGGTCTCCTCCATGGCCACAGCGAGCAACACCGTAAATTGGAGGAAATGCACCTCATATTCCGCTTGGGCAGTCTACATCCTGGGGGCTTGAACATTGAATTCTCCCAATTCTGCTAGCCCTTGCTGTCCCCTCCCCTTCATCAGCCATCTGGTTGTCTCCTCCCCTCCCCCAGCCCTCGGGCTCCTCCTCCACCTTTTTCCTTTTTTCTTTTCTTCTCCCCACCCCCTATCAGTCTGAAGAAGGGTTTCGGCCCGAAACGTTACCTATTTCCTTCGCTCCATAGATGCTGCTGCACCCGCTGAGTTTCTCCAGCATTTTTGTGTACCTTTCATTTTCCAGCATCTGCAGTTCCTTCTTTAACCACAACAACATGATGCCAAGTTAAACTGTTCTCCTCTGCCAGCACGTGATCCATCTGCCTTTGTTCCCTCCATATTCATGTGCCTATCTATAAGCCTCTTAAACCCCACAGTTGTATCTGCCTCCACCACAACCCCTGGCAGCGCATCCAGGTACCCAGCACTCTGTGTGTGTGTGTGTGTGTGTGTCAAAAAACTTGACCTGCAGGTCTGCTTTAATCTTTGCCCCTATCTCCTTATGACTTCCGCTCCTTGACATTTCCACCCTGAGGAGGAAGAAGGTTCTGACTGTCTACCCTATATACATCTGAGGTCTCACCTCTACCTCCTGCTATTCTGCTCTTATATCCTCGTATTTTAACTGGGTGTAAAACACCTTTCCACAGAGACACAGAGTCTGAAGAAGGGTCTCGAACCGAAACGTCACCCATTCCTTCTCTCCAGAGATGCTGCCTGTCACGCTGAGTTACTCCAGCATTTTGTATCTACCTTTGATTTAAACCAGCATCTGTAGTTCTTTCTTACACCTTTCCACAGAGACCACTGCCTCCGCAACTCCTTGGTTCACTCATCACTTCCCACCCAAACTACTCCGTTTTCAGGTACTTTCCCCTGCAACACCTGTCCTTATACCACCTTCCTCACGCCCTTTGAGGGACCTCAGCACCCCTTCCAGGTGAGACAGCTTCACATGCACCCCCTCAAACCTCATCTACTGTGTTTATGCTTCCACTGTGGGATCTTTTACCTCAGTGAGACCAAGTGTAGACTAGGTGAATTTTGCTGAAGACCTGTGCTCGGTTAGTCAAGACCTGCTGGATTTCCCAGTTGCTCACCATTTCAATTCTCCTTCCCATTCCCATACTGACCTTTCTATCCTGGGCCGCCTCGATTGCCAGAGTAAGGTCACGTGCAAACTGGAGGAACAGCACCTCATATCCACTTGGGTAGCTTACAGTTCTGAACATTAAATTTTCCAATTTTGGGTAACTAACCAAAAACCACCTTACCCCTCTGTTTTCCTCCCTCTTTTACCTAAGTCCCACAGGATGCACACCCATCCCCCCCCCCCCCCTCCCTCCAATCAAGTTCCCCTCGCCTGTATCTACCCTTCACTTTTCTGGCTTTGTCCCTCGTAGCATCCTTCCCCCACTATCACAGTCAGTCTGAAGAAGGATCCTGACAAGAAACATTGCTTATCCATGTCCTCCAGAGAAGCTGCCTGACACGTTGAATTACTCCAGTACAGTGTGTAATTTTTTGCAGTACCTTGTGTCTATTTTTGCTGTTCTATTGTTGACTAGCAATGAGAAACTTCATAAAGCCCAAAAAGTGACTAGTGGATGCTACTCTGTTTTGTTATGTTTTGGGTTTCCCTCCATGTGTACAATGTAAGTGCACTAAAATCTGGACTTGAAGACAGATGGCTGACTTCAGTATTTGGGTCTCGACCCGAAACGTCACCTATTCCTTTGCTCCATAGATGCTGCCTCACCCACTGAGTTTCTCCAGCATTTTTGTCTACCTTCAGTATTTTGGAGTCCCTTGGAATGGAGGGAGACACTGCCACCTTTTGTCAGCTTGTGAAAGTTCTATCTTTCATCTGAGTGGCTGGTCTTGCTTTATCCGGGCACATTAGCTGTTATAATATGACGGAGTGGAGGTACTAGGTTGACTGAGGAGACGCATTGCTCCAAGCAACAGCAGCAATTCCCCTATTGTTGTGCTGCGCACACCCTCAGCAAGTCTATGTGAGCACAAATACACCACTGAGCTGCAGTTAAAATGGAGAGCCCCTTCTTCTGCCTACTTTATTTTCTCATATTTGAGCTAGCTCGGATATATTTGCCACTATTTCAGAATTCAGCCAAGACTATCCCATGACGTGATTGCACTAGAGAAGGTGCGCCGAAGGATAGCAAGAATGTTGCCAGGTCTGGAAGGTTTTATCTAGGAAGAAAGATTAGATAGCAATGTTACAAAATTTTGAGATTTAAAAAATAAAGTCTGCAATTTATCCCATCAGATAAAGCATAAAAAGAAGTTTAATTTGACACTTAATTCACTTTCATATCTTCAGTATTAAACAAGTTATGGCCATTATCATACTCAGAAATTAGCATCTAGTTCCCTATTGCTTTTCCATTGACTTAACACAAAAGCTGTGATCGAGGACAGTTAAAAGCCCATAACTTTCTTAAAAATTATGGTAACTGAAAGAAATTTTCAGGTATTATAGATTGAAGCATTCTGAAACAAATATGAAACAATCTTACTTCGAAGACATGAAAGTAAAGCATATAATTAGTTAGTTACCTAATTGTAGCTAATTACAAAATTCAATTGCTAGATCTAAACATCTATCAATTTCTTAAGAATAGATTAACATTTTTAAATAGCCTAAGTGTCCAAATAACATTCACACAATAATTCACAATATAACATAATTTTTAAATCTAATTTTCATGAATTTACAGGCCAAATGGAAGGAATTGAATGTTTAATACCTGTAAATTAATGGGGATTTAATTCATCTTGCGAGTGAGAATTTCTGGAACGCGATCTTTTGGAACGTTCATTTGCGGTGAATTTAACCCCGTATTGGCATAAAAATACTGCCGTTAATTCGGGGAATAAAATCACCGTGTCGCATGACAAAATGTGAATTAAAGGCTTCTTAAGAAGCACTTTTATACATTTAAAGAAAGCACTTTCGTTTACCTGTCCATTGTGTGAAATCCGTCCCCGTTATTGGCGTTGACGCTTCAGGAGCTGCTTTTAAAATGACTGTAGCGCTGACATTGACGATTTAATTTTAAAAAAAAATTCACAAAACGCCGGTAGGAACGATTTTGTCAGCGAAGTTTTGTACTCCAACAAAATATTTCCAGGACAAGGGAGGATAAACCGCGTTTTAACCCCGCCCCCCCCTTAAAGGCGCCAAAATCGCGCACACGGCCAGTGGCAGAATTACAGCGCGACTGAAGGTAAGTTTTGTAACATACCTAGATTAGATACGGGACTGCAATCTGGAAGGTGGAACAAGCTGGGTAGCTCTTTCTCAACCAGTTCAAACACGATTGCCAAATGGCTGCATTTGTATTGCAAGTTTTCTATGATTCTATGAATGACACTAAAGTTCTAGACCCTATACTGAACTGAACTGAACTGAATGCTATTTATTGTCATTCAAACCAAGGCTTGAACGAAATTTCATTACTACAGTTTTTTACATTACAAAAAAACCCAAGACCCACACTTAACACAGTTTACATAAACATCCATCACAGTGAGTCTCCAACACCTCACTGTGATGGAAGGCAAAGTCTTATCTCTTCCCTTTTATTCTTCACCCGCGGTCCAACAGTCCAACTGCAGCGTCTAGGCGAACTGGGGCTCCGGTGTTAAAGCCCCCGGCGGATGATGGTAAGTCCTGTGGCCATTTAGCCACGCCGGGCGAGGCCAGGCCCCGGCTCCATGTCCTTTAAACCCCGCGGTTCAAGCAATCCAACCCGCGGTCCAACTGCAGCGTCTAGACGAACTGGGGCTCCGATGTTAGAGCCCCCGGCGGGCGACGGTAAGTCCCGTGGCCGCTAACCCGCGCCGGGCGATGTTAGACTTCGCTCCGTGTCCTCCAAACCCCGCGATTCCAGTGGGAGAAGTTGCCGTTGCGGGAGCTCCGAAAAGCCGTCTCCCACCAGGGACCTGGAGTTCCCGATGTCCCTGTCCACCGGGCCCGCAGCCGGAGCTTCCGAAACTCCAAAGTCGGGTCGCAGCCGCACGCCACCACAGCTCTCCCCGCTCCGAAGCCGGCCAGCTCCGCGATATCAGGTCCCAGGCTCCATGACTGGAGCCCTCAGGTTGGTCCCGGCCGGAGGCCACCGCCGGCTCCACGATGTTAGGCCCAACGACATCGGAGATCCGACAGGGAAAAAGTCAGGTCCCCGTACAGGGAAGAGACTAACGGTTTCCCCCACATCCCCCCACTCCACCCCCCAAATATACACAGCTAAAAAATAATAAAAACTAAGCTCAAGACATACATTTAACAAGACAAAAATTAAAAACAAGACGGACGACTGTAGACGAGCCGCTGCCGTTAGGCGCCGCCACACCCACTATGAAGTTGACGCAGTGGGTTGTGATGCGATGAACATTTTTTGAAGAAGTGCAGTTACTGATCTTCTCAGTAGCCATAACTTGTTTAAACCAGCATCTGCAGTTGCTTCCTACACACTGGCTGTTTATGGATTGCTTCAAATGAGTTACGTATACATTGGTCTGTTATCAGTATGATCCATATCATTGGAATTTTTTGATATCTGCTGCCTGCAACAGGTTTGTGCTCTTTGGTTAGTGAACCACATGTGTTTCTATTGCATCTAGTAGATTTCCTATTCTCTCCCCAAATTCTAGGTTCTAAACAGAATTTAAATTCTGCAACTGCTATGGTAGAATTTGAACTCTGGTCTTAGATTACTTATTTAATAATTTAGCTTCTGCATCATAACCAAACCTGTCACGGACATTGGCGTACATTTTTCTTGAGATTAATCAAAAATATAGAAACGATCAGAAATATTTTGCAATGATTAAAAACGTTATTATAATATTTATGACAATATATGTTGCATATGAATTCTGAATGGTGTTCCCATCAGTTAGGATGCAGTGGCAATCCTTAAATCTACCTCATTGTGGACCTTGACCTTTTGGAGTTTAGAGATACAGGCCCTTCAGCCGATCAAGTCCGCGACACCCAGTGATCACCCCGTACACTAACACTATCCTACACACTGGGAAAAAGTTAAATTTTTACTGAAGCCAATTAACCTACAAACCTGTAGGTCTTTGGAGTGTGGGATGAAACCGGAGCACCCGGAGAAAACCCACGCGGTCACAGGGAGAATGTACAAAATCCGTCCGGACAGCACTTGAGGTCAGGATCAAACCCAGGTCTCTGGCGCTGTAAGACAGCAGCTCTATCCCTGTGCCACTTTGTCTCTGGAACTGTAATGCTGCAATGCTGAAAACTATATTCTGCGCTCTGGTAGTTTTCTCTTCGTATATCTGTTGCACCCGTGTATGACTTGATTGTACTCGGTATTTTCTAATTTTTTTGGACAGCATGCAAACAAAAGCTTTATCTGTATCTTAATTCATGTGAAAATAATAAACCAGCATGATGAAATGCCAATACCAATTAATTTGTAGGAAGGAACTGCAGATGCTGCTTTACACCGAAGATAGACACAAGATGCTGGAGTAACTCAGCGGGTCAGGTAGCATCTCTGGTGAAAAGGAATAGGTGACGTTAAGGGTCTTCAGACTGAAGAATATGCTGCCTGACCCGCTGAGTTGCTCCAGCATTTTGTGTCTATATCCAATACCAATTAAAATGTATTTAATTTCTAGCCTATTGTGTGTACATTTGCTGACTTTCTTTTGCATCTAGGTTAAAATATGTGAGATGCAAATGCGGGGAACGCCCAGAGATCTACTGCCCGGCGATCCTATCTGTAGCCCTGTGGCTACTGTGCTGGCCGAGGCCACCATCCAACTCATCCGCATTTTGCATCGTACCGATAAGTGGACTCGATGTATCAATAAAAACATGAT
Organism: Malacoraja senta; assembly: GCA_038087875.1. Lineage (NCBI taxonomy): Eukaryota > Metazoa > Chordata > Chondrichthyes > Rajiformes > Rajidae > Malacoraja > Malacoraja senta. Next base: position 10,470,779 of record CM075993.1, read on the forward strand.
GGATCGTTTGCAGAAAGTCAAGTCATGCATTAAAGATGTCAGCCAGAAACTGAAGAAGAGCCGTTCTGTGCAAAGCAGAGAGGAGCATGAAATGAAGGAAGAGAGTAAGGAGGATGAAAAGGGCAAGCACAGCAAGCATGGCTTGACAGAACTGACAGAAATCCAGCTGCGGACTCTCTGCACTGAGGTATGGCCGGTGCTGGCAGTAATCGGTGGTGTGGACACTGGTCTACGGGTTGGAGGCAGGTGCATTCACAAGCAAACAGGAAGACATGCTACTCTTTTAGGTGTGGTCAAGGAAGGGAGCACTTCAGCCAAGGTGCAGTGGGATGATGCTGAAATAACCATAAGGTAGGTACATTGCAAGTCTTACGTTGAATAAGCTCATTGGCTTAGTTACTAGTTGTTATAGTGGCAATAACTGCTTTCTACCTATTGCTCTAGTGCATTTGTTATTATCTGGCCACGAAATGGGAGTTAGAGTAGCAGCTGTATTCTCTAGACTCAAGATTGTTTTATTTTGTCATATGTCCCAGACAGAACAATGAAATTCTTACTTGCAGCAGCACAATAGAATAATGAAGTTGTTAGCAGTATATTACAGCAGGATGTGATACTGATGCGCATAATATTTTTGGTGATATTGGTAGGGACTGTTATTCATTCAAATATACTCTAGATTCTCCATTGACAGAACCCATTACTGGTGACCTCCCCCTCTGGCTTCAGCTGTTCAGATCATGGAAATTCGCTCTTACAGAATTCACAGATCATTTCCCAAACATTTGACATACGGAATAAAATTAGCTCCTACAGAATTTACACTCAAAAGAAAAGTAAATAAATAAACGCAAAAATGTATTATCTTCAGCATGTGGTGGGATGGCTTCCCGTTAGAGAAAATCACGGATACGGACTGTTTTCTGGGAGTGCAACACTCCTTCCCCCACCAGTAACATGCAGGTCACCTGTACACAGACTGTGCAGAATGAATTTGCTAACTCAATTGAAACCCACTACTTGACACAGTTGATGCTGGGTCGATTTCATATGTAACAAAAATGCAAGCACTTTAGTTGGTGGATAAAGCTGCTTTCTTGACCTCCAGATGTTGCAATCAAATGCCACTTTTTTTCCCCCTTTGCTGGGATCTAAAAACTCCATCTGTATATTTTGTAATACATTGTGGAATTATAAAACTCAGCAATGTTGAATATGGATATGTAATGCTGATAAATATTTGCTAATTGCCCATATTTCATTGCTGTATTCTTATAATCAGTTTAAATTCACTACTAGTTATTTCGAGCATTGTTGCTTAATTAATGGACATTTAAGTTTGACATCCATTTCCACAAAATTGGGCTTGGTTTAAAAGAGTAGGCACTTGTTTGAAGGGAGTTGTCATTTATCTCTGTCTCCTCTCTTTAAGAAGTAAATGTAATGATTTCATTCTACACTGCACATAAACGTCATGCCTTTCTGCATCCATATGCTTCTATAACAACATAGTCGTGTGTACATTCCTCTTGTCTATCCCTCACTTGCTTCTTCCTGTGTCATTCTGAATCTGATTAAAGCTTCCCAACTTCTTGGTCACCCAGTGACACGCCACTCTACAACCTGGAGCCCTGTGATCCACTGCCGTTCGATGTGTCGCGTTTCCGTGGGTTGACTGCTTCGCTGCTGCTCGATCTCATGTATCTAACTGGCATCCACGAAGATGGAACCAAACAGAGTGCGAGAAGACATGAGAAAAAACACAGGCACGAATCTGAAGAAAAAGCAGAAGTGGAGCAGAAACCCGAGGCCGACTCTACAAAAGAAGCCATTGATCAGCGAGCAATAACTCAATCATCTGAGGAAACTAAGGGTTTTATGCAATGTGGTGCTTCTAGTTCTCGATCAGAAAATGATATTTCAACTTGCACTATGGACTCCGTACATCTCAGTTTAGATTCTCATCAGCATTTTCTCGAGGGAAAACGAAAACTGCACGAGCACTTGCTCAGAAATCACGACTTAGTTCAGTCAGAAATCCGAGCAGTTCAGTTGTCTTACCTGTATCTTGGTGCTATGAAGACACTGAGTGCACTGCTGAGCTGCAGTAAGTATGCAGAGCTGCTGCTGATCCCGAAGGTTTTAACTGAGAATGGCCACAACTCGGACTGTGCTGGCTCCCCGGTTATTCAGGATGACGTGGAGATGAGATCTGCGCTCCAGTTCCTGATGCGCCACATGGTGAAACGGGCCATCATGCGATCGCCAATTAAGAGAGCTTTGGGGCTGTCTGATCTGGAGCGTGCGCAGGCCGTGATTTACAAACTGATTGTGAGCTCCTTGCTGGACGATCACTGTGGCGGAAAAGCTAAACAAGGTATAGTTACTTTTAATGTATATCCAGTCAGCCGCCACTGGTCTCAGAGGTTTAGTAGATCGGTAATGAATGTCATCCTGTTCTAAATGCATGCTGATTAATTAATACACTTGCATGAAAGTAATGTAAGAATGTTAGAAAGAGGACCAGTGGAAGGCCACCCAAACCCTTGATTCTGCTCCGCATTCGATAAGATCATGACTGATCCTGTACAGCACAAAAATAGGCTCTTCGGCAAATCTTGCTGATCAAGATGGCATTCTGGGCTAGTCCCATTTACCTGCTCTTGGCCTATATTCCTCTGAACCCTAACCAATCCACACATTTATCCAAATGTCTTTTAAAGGGGTGGCATGGTGGCGCAGCGGTAGAGTAGCCGCTTTACAGCGCTTACAGTGCCAGAGACCCGGGTTCGATTCCGACTACGGGTGCTGTCTATACGGGGTTTGTACGTTCTCCCCGTGACTCTGGGTTTTCTATGAGATCTTTGGTTTCCTCCCACACTCCAAAGACGTACATGTTTGTAGGTCAATTGGCTTGGTATATGTGTAAAATTGTCCCTAGTGTGTGTCGGATAGTGTTAATTTGCAGGGAGCGGACTGTCGGTGCGGACTCGGTGGGCCTGTTTCCGCGCTGTATCTCTAAACTAAACTAAAAAAGTTGTAATTGCATCTGTTTCTATAGTTTCATTTTGCAGCATGTTCCAGATACGGACTAACTTCTATTTAGAATCCTCTGCCCTGGGAAAAAGACTGTGTGTTCACTTTATCCATGCCCTTCATAATCTTGAACACCTCAGCCACCTATCTCCAAAAGAAAACGTCTTCCTACCATGCAAGCCAAGGAAAGATCCTGATGAATCTCTTTGCAGCTTTTCCACTGATCAGATGAATACAGTCCTACCCAGCTGGATGAGGTTGCGGTCAATCATACCAAAAGCAGTAGAAGGGTCAAGAATGATGAGGCTAATGAGAATTTAAAGTAGGAAAACCTGCTCAATGTTCATGTCTTTTTTTTCCTGTATGCCCAGAGAAAAAGATCCCACCTGTAAATGCCTATGCATGCTGTTCTGTTTTGCACTGCGTTCTCCAAAAGAAAACATTAATCTGAACCCCTGCTGGTGTAAGCAGTGTAACACGATCCATTTGCAGGAAAGAACTGCAGATGCTGGTTTAAATCGAAGGTAGACACAAAATGCTGGAGTAACTCAGCGGGTCAGGCAGCATCTCTGGAGAGAAGGAATGGGTGAAGTTTCGGGTCTGAAGAAAGGTCTCTACCGGAAACGTCACCCATTCCTTCTCCCCAGAGATGCTGCCTGACCTGCTGAGTTACTCCAGCATTCTGTGTCTACCTACGATCCATTAGCAAACTGCCTGATTTTCAAAGCTCAAATTATTATGATCAAATGTGACAAATTATGATCAGTGGTAGATCTGCTGCCTCACAGCGCCTGCGATCCGGATTCGATCCTGACTATGCTTGTTGTCTGTACGGAGTTTGCACGTTCTTCCTGCGACCACGTGGGTTTTCCCCGGGTGCTCCGGTTTCCTCCCACACTCCAAAGACATACAGGTTTGTAGGTTTATTGGCTTTGGTAAAAATTGGAAATTGGCCCTAGTATGGTAACTGAAATTTCACTGTACCTTGGGTACACAACAATGCTGGAGAAACTCAGCGGGTGCAGCAGCATCTATGGAGCGAAGGAAATAGGCGACGTTTCGGGCCGAAACCCTTCCGGGTTTCGTCCCGAAACGTTGCCTATTTCCTTCAGGGTTTCGGCCCGAAACGTTGCCTATTTCCTTCGCTCCATAGATGCTGCTGCACCTGCTGAGTTTCTCCAGCATTTTTGTGTACCTTCAATTTTCCAGTATCTGCAGTTCCTTCTTTAACACTTTCACTGTACCTTAATTGGTACATGTGACAATAAACTGACCTTGAAACCTTGACCTTGTATGTATGATAGTATTAGTGTGCGGGGATCGCTGGTCGGCGCAGACTTAGTGGGCCAAAGGGCCTGTTTCAGCGCTGCATCTCTAAATGTCACTCTGAATATTGTAGTTAAATAGAAGATCCTGCAAGCAGGGGGAATTATGTTAATTGAGGAATGATTTGTTTTCATTTCAATTTAATTTAATTATTTTCAAGAAGGATTCCATGTGCTCCAACTCAGATTAAATCCTGAGTTGTTTAGTCAGTAACGTTACACAGGTGAAGGATTATGCTTTATTTGCAGAGGATATGGATATTACAAAGTAAATCTCATTTATAATATTACTTGTGGTTTATTAATTTATTGCTGCTTTTGTGTATTCCCAGCAGATGTCTGCCAACAGCCTGAGGAAATGGACACAGCTGTGCAGGCTCAAACACCCGTGACTACCAGCCCGTCTGCTTCCAGCACCACTTCGTTCATGAGCAGTTCTCTTGAAGACACCACCACTGCTACCACCCCTGTCACTGACACAGAAACTGTGCCTGCCTCAGAATCACCAAGTGTAATGCCACTCAGCCTTTTACGGTATGTGCATTTGTACTAGAATAGTGGTCATACGCACAGCAATAGGCCATTTTATCCCACCTCGCCCATGCCGTCTGTGATGTTTATCCACATTAATCCCATTTGCCTGCCTTGGGTCTATATCCATCTAGGCCTTTTCCGTCCATGTACCTTTCCAAATGCCTTTCAGACATTGTATTTGTACACAACACAAGTCCGGTACCCTTGATTCTACAGTCTTTCTGGATTATCTGTTTTGCCAGACCAACAAAAGTCATGGCCTCCGAGAGGAGTCCAACGGTAACAGAACGGTCCGCCAAGGCTGCCCAGGGGCCGAGATACCGGCCTGCAAGGTCGGCTTCGGAAGTCAACTATGGGAATGTTCTGCCGGCTCCGGCTGGGCCGGAATTCCCGAGCCCCGGCTGCAGGGAGCAAATTCGACCTGCCAATTGGCGCAGAAATCCCGATGACGTGGAGATCGGCCACCTCACCCGAGCTTAATGCAACATTTTCAGGGGGATTTCAAGTGCGCGGACTAAAGGAGGTGTAAGACCACCAGTTGCCAGAAAATCGGTGGGGGACCTGTACTCCAGATAGAGCGTAACCAATGTTTTGTGCAGCTATAACGTGGGGTCCCAACTCTTTTCTTAATGCTCCAACCTATGAAGGCAAGCACACCCAAGTATTTCCTTCATTACTCCATCCACTTGCATTAACATTTTTAGGGAGTTATGGACTTGCACCCCAAAGTATATCTGTACATCAGTGCCTGAAGGGTCTGTGTCATTTATTCTCCATGTCCTACCAGAATTTGACTTTCCAAAGTGCATAACCTCTCAGTTCTCGGATTCGATTCCATCTGTCACTTCTCTGCCTAACGTTCCAGCTACAGCTACGTCAATGCCCTGCTAAATTCCAAACTTCTTTTCTATCCATGACCATAAATGTTCATGATGTCTGCAGGCTTACTAATCAAATCAGCCATATTTTCATCCTATATATATTACAAGCAACAATTCCTAGCCGCTATTCCTGTGATACACCATTTGTTGCAGACTTCCAGGCAGAAAAACGTCACCCACCACTACCCTCTGCCTCCCATCACCAAACCAATTTTAGATCCATTTCACCAACACGCCTTGAGTCCCTTGTGTCTTAATCTTCTAATTATGTGAGGGAAAACAATTTGAAGCTCTGAAGTTGTATATGAAACAAAAAATGTTCAAAAGAATATATTTGATATTCTTTACTGTAGCCCTTATTAGATGAGGAATACATTGCTTCAAAATGTTATCCTGTTATGCAGTTTTAAACTCTAAAATCATATGAAAATTAAAACACCCGCTGTAAAAGAAAGATTTCATAATTGAATGTGAGCACTTTATAAGTACTGAAAGAAGGGTCTCGACCTGAAACGTCATCCATTCCACTATCCAGAGATGCTCCCTGTCCCGCTGAGTTACTCCAGCATTCTGTGTCAATCTTTGGTGTAAACCAGCATCTGCAGTTCCTTCCTACACACTGAAAGTCTGCGTGCCTGGCTTTGATGTTGTTGAAAAGGATGGAGATGGGAGAGGTGCAAAAAGATTACTCTGGTGCATGCCTGTGATATTTTGAGTAGTTTCGTTGTTAATATTGTTGGTCTAATACATTTTTTGTTGGAGAAAGTAATCCATAATATTGTCTCTGCCAGCCAAATGTTCTCCAGTTACCCAACTACCACCTTGCTGCCCACTCGACGAGCGCAAACTCCACCCATGTCTTCCTTGCCAACCTCACCTACGGAAGAGGTGGGTAGACGTCAAAGCCTCACGTCACCAGACTCACAGCCAACCCGACCAACAAACCGAACAGGTACTGAAAGCAATGAATGTGCTGCTGGAATAAGGCCCGGCTTTGCTGGTTTTCCTTCTTCAGCTGTTCATCCTAAATTTTCATTTCATTGAGAATACACACCATAGATCAATTTAGACCATGCATTTCCCAAATCTGTTCATTTGCTCCATTATCTTGGGGCATAATCCCAGGCTGCTTTAAATAAGAAGAGTATTCCAAATTGGAGAAGCAGCACCCCATATTTCGCTTGGGCAGTTTACACCCCAGCGGTATGAACTTGGACCTCCAATTTCAGGTAGTCCTTGCTTTCTCCCTCCTTCCCCTCCCTTTCCCAGCTCTCTCACAGCCCACTGTCTCCGCCTCTTCCTTTCTTCTTCCTGCCCCCCCCCCACCCCAACCTCCACATCAGTCTGAAGAATGGTCTCGACTCGAAACGTCACCTATTCCTTCGCTCCATAGATGCTGCCTCACCCGCTGAGATTCTCCAGCATTTTTGTCTACCTAGTATTCTGATGGTGCTCTGTATGGAGCTGTTAGCACATATACACACTCTGAATAAAAAATGGATCAGATTATTTTCAATGACAAAAAGTGAGAGGGAAAATGGAGGGAAAAAATGAGTTCAATGGTTCTTTTATAGCGTTTGGAAGAGGATGCATTGCACAATTTATTTTTGTGTTTGATATCTGAAGATCTGGCTTCAAAATATCAAGAGCTGTGACATTGGAACAAAATGTGTTAAAACAATTAACAGTCCCCAAATCCGATGAATCAATGTTACAAACTACTGCAGAGACTGGCAGTATAATTGTTACGTGCCAGCAGATAATTAAATGTTCCTTATTTTATTAGCTTCATCTGATCCTAGTAGCAGACTGTCAACTTCACCACCACCACCACCCATTGCTGTTCCTCTTTTGGAAATGGGTTTCTCTCTCAGGCAGATTACAAAAGCCATGGAAGCCACGGGTAAGCTCATTACTGGCTTATTTTCTTTGCTGCGATATATCAAACTAGTGGAAGAGAAGAAATGTTGAGATACCATGTATTAGATAATTGATCTAGACCCTCAAATGAGACATGTTACATGACCATATAACCATATAACAATTACAGCACGGAAACAGGCCATCTCGGCCCTTCTAGTCCGTGCCGAACACTTACTCACCGAGTCCCATTTACCTGCACTCAGACCATAACCCTCCATTCCTTTCCCGTCCATATACCTATCCAATTTATTTTTAAATTATAAAATCGAACCTGCCTCCACCACTTCCACTGGAAGCTCATTCCACACAGCTACCACTCTCTGAGTAAAGAAGTTCCCCCTCATGTTACCCCTAAACTTTTGTCCCTTAATTCTCAAATCATGTCCCTACTCTCAATGGAAAAAGCTTATCCACGTGACAAATTCCTAAACCCTGTATTATTTGTGTGTAAAAAAAACAAAAACAGTTGCTTGCGTGTTCTTGATTCCCCTACTCTGGGCAAGAGACTCTGCGTTGACCCGATCTATTCCTCATGATTTTGTACACCAACAGGACTTGTCTACCAACAAGAAAAGCAAGGGCTTCAAATAATGGGAACGACAATATCATAACTTTTGAAATATATTTTCCGTATTCAGTGCAAGATTGTTCTCCCACAGGGATTATGTGTTGAGACATTACTGTCTGTGATGTATGCACTATGGTGAATATTACTCCAGATGATCGTGACTTTTTTTTGCCTTCTATCATGGTCATACAACAGGGAAACAGGCCCTTTTCTCCATACCGATCAATTTCTCCATACCAACCAAGCTGCCCCATCGAAGTTAGTTCCATTTGCAAGCAGCTAGTCTATATTACTCTTCCTATCCATGTACCTGTCCAAGAGTCTTTTAAATGTTATAATGCCTGCATCAGTTACTTCCTCTGACAGTACGTATACCCACCATCATCCTGTCCTTAGATTGTTACTTTAAATGTGGGAGGTGGAATTGAGGAAAAAGTTACCCAAGTTGTGAGTTTACTGAATGGTTTTGTATTTATGTAACTGTATAAGGGGCTAGAGGAGAGGCAGATGCCCAGAACATTACTGTGTTGGCCATGTGGATGATTGAGCACCCAGGCACGGAAGAGGATGATGAGCCACAGTCGACAGTCCCCACAGATTCATGCTATGGGGCAACTGCTTCAGGCAATGGGGACAAGTCCAGAGACCAAGGCTACCTGCAGTCACCTGAAATACCTGCTGCTGATGCCACTGAAGCGGAAGAGGGTTTCAGTGAGGGGTAAGTTGGTGACCTCCACTTCTTAGGATTTATCTGCTCCATTTAAAGATGTAGTTTAACAGAGTGCAAAACAAACTGATGAAGGAACTTAGCGGGTCAAGAAGCTTCTGTGGAGGGTCCTGATGCAAAATGTCGACAGATCTTTTCCCTCCACAGATGCAGCTCAAGTAGCGGAGTTCCTCCAGTAGTTTGTTCTTTGTTTCCTCTGCAGTCGCTGTTCCATTGTACCTTTAGTAAATGGGAAATTATAATGTACTTTAACTTCCCAAAATGAATAGATATAAAAATGTTAAGTTTCACCCAACCACCTCAATTCTGCTCCTGTAATGTTGAAGATTTGAGGAAGGGATGGAACAGCCGCCTGTTGGGAGGTGTGTTGGCCAGTGAGACTGTCCGTTGTATCTTTAGATGTTATTAGCTTGGTTTGTTGTGTCTTTGCAAGTTAAAGGTTACATCTTGTTTAGTTTAGAGATGCAGTGTGGAAACAGGCCCTTCGGTCCACCAAGTAGCAATGTTACAAAATTTTGAGATTTAAAAAAAAAAGTCTGCAATTTTCCCATCAGATAAAGAGTAAAAAGAAGTTTAATTTGACACCTAATTCACTTTCATATCTTCAGTATTAAAAAAGTTATGGCCATTTTCATACTCGGAAATTAGCATCTTGTTCCCTATTGCTTTCCATTGACTTAACACAAAAGCTGTGATCGAGGACAGTTAAAAGCCCATAACTTTCTTAAAAATTAAGAGAACTGAAAGAAATTTCCAGTTATTATAGATTGAAGCATTCTGAAACAAATATGAAACAATCTTACTTAGAAGACATGAAATTAAAGCATATAATTAGTTAGTTACCTAATTGTAGCTAATTACAAAATTCAATTACTAGATCTAAACATCTATCAATTTCTTAAGAATAGATTAACATTTTTAAATAGCCTAAGTGTCCAAATAACATTCACACAAGAATTCACAATATAACATAATTTTTAAATCTCATTGTCATGAATTTACAGGCCAAATGGAAGGAATTGAATGTTTAATACCTGTAAATTAATGGGCATTTAAATCGTCTTGTGAGTGAGGATTTCTGGAACGCGATCATTTGGAACGTTCATTTGCGGTGAATTTAACCCCGTATTGGCATGAAAAATTCAGCCGTTAGTTCGGGGAATAAAATCACCGTTTCGCATGAAAAAATGTGAATTAAAGGCTTCTTAAGAAGCACTTTTATACATTTAAATAAACCACTTTCGTTTACCTGTCCCGTGTGTGAAATCCGTCCCCGTTATCGGCGTTGACGGCTTCAGGAGCTGCTTTTAAAACAACTCCAGCGCTGACATTGTCGATTTAATAAAAATAAAAAATTCACAAAACGCCCCTAGGAACGATTTTTCAGCAAACGCTTGTACTCCAACGAAATATAATTCAGGACAAGGTAGGAGAAACCCGCGTTTTAAGCCCTCCCCCCCCCCCTTAAAGGTGCCAAAATCGCGCACACGGCCAGTGACAGAATTACAGCGCGACTGAAGGTAAGTTTTGTAACATACCTACACCAAGTCCGTGCCGACCAGCGATCCCCGCACACGATCCTTCACACACTATCCGACACACACTAGGGACAATTTACATTTATACCAAGTCAATTAGCCTACAAACCTGTATGCCTTTGGAGTGTGGTAGAAAACCAGAGCTTCCTGGAGATAATCCACGCATGTCACGGGGAGAACGTACAAACTCCGTACAGACAAGCACCCATAGTCAGGATCGAACTTGGGTCTCTGGTGCTGTAAGGCAGCAACTCTACCGTTGTGCTGCCCTTGCACCGTGCTGCATCTTGTATTTCATGTTATGTCATTGATATGGAGTTGAACAGCACAGAAACAGGCTCTATAGCCCAACACATCCATGCTGACATTTTCCCCCGTTTACACTCATTCCATTTGCCCACATTAGGTTTGCATCTTTCTATGCCTTGCATATTTAAGTGCCTGTCTAGATGTCTCTTAAATGTAGTGATTGTGTCTGACTCCTCCGCCTCTCAGTTCCAGATATCAATCCTGTGTTTTTTTATTTCCCTCAAACCCCTTTTAAACCTCCTTCATCTCACCTTGTTCTTCAGCCTCCTTCACTCGAGAGAAAACGAACCAGCCTATTCAATCTGCCCCCATAAGTCAAGTCCTTGATCCAGGCAACATCCAGGTCAATCTCCTCTGAACCCTTGCTAGTGCAACCACATACTTATAGGGTGGCGGCCAGTACTACTCACAATACTTCAAGTGCAGTCTAACCAATGCTTAGCAAAATTGCAATATTACATCTCAACTTTTATATTCTATGTCCTGATCTATGAAGGCAACCACAGCATCCTGGCGGGGAGATCTGCAAAGGCTACTGGGGAGACTTTAAACTAGAATGGTTGGGGGGGAGGGACTCAAATAGAGAAAGCTATTAGACAGTGTGTGAGGCAGGAGGCAGAGAAGGAAAGCACTCAGACCCAACATGTAGGGGGGAAAGAAGAAAACAATAATAAACAGAGAATAAGAGGTGGTGGGGTTCTTAAATGGGTGAGCAGAGAAACAGAGGGGTGTAAAATGCGGGCGGAAACAATAGGTAGCAAGGTGAAAAGTAAAAGTGGCAGGCAGACAAATCCAGGGCAAAAATCAAAAAGGGCCACTTTTCAACATAATTGTATAAGGGGTAAGATCGTTGTAAAAACAAGCCTGAAGGCTTTGTGTCTCAATGCAAGGAGCATTCGTAATAAGGTGGATGAGTTGAACGTGCAGATAGCTATTAATGATTATGATATAGTTGGGATCACGGAGACATGGCTCCAGGGTGACCAAGGCTGGGAGCTGAACATCCAGGGATATTCAATATTCAGGAGGGATAGAGAGAAAGGAAAAGGAGGTGGGGTAGCGTTGCTGGTTAGAGAGGAGATTAACGCAGTGGAAAGGAAGGACATTAGCTTGGAGGATGTGGAATCAGTATGGGTAGTGCTGCGAAACACTAAGGGGCAGAAAACGCTGGTGGGTGTTGTGTACAGGCCACCTAGCAGTAGTAGTGAAGTTGGGGATGGCATCAAACAGGAAATTAGAAATGCGTGCAACAAAGGCAAAACAGTTATAATGGGTGACTTCAATCTACATATAGATTGGGTGAATCAAATTGGCAGTGGTGCTGAGGAAGAGGATTTCTTGGAATGTATGCGGGATAGTTATCTAAACCAACATGTAGAGGAACCAACGAGAGAGCAGGCTATTCTAGACTGGGTATTGAGTAATGAGGAAGGGTTAGTTAGCAGTCTTGTTGTGCGTGCCCCCTTGGGCAAGAGTGACCATAATATGGTTGAGTTCTTCATTAGGATGCAGAGTGACATTGTTAATTCAGAAACAACGGTTCTGAACTTAAAGAAAGGTAACTTTGAGTGTATGAGACGTGAATTGGCCAAGATTGACTGCAATTAGTTCTAAAAGGGTTGATGGTGGATATGCAATGGAAGGTGTTTAAAGACTGCATGGATGAACTACAAAAATTGTTCATCCCAGTTTGGCAAAAGAATAAATCAGGGAAGGTAGTGCATCCGTGGATAACAAGGGAAATCAGGGATAGTATCAAAGCAAAAGATGATGCGTACAAATTAGCCAGAAAAAGCAGCATACCAGAGGACTGGGAGAAATTCAGAGACCAGCAGAGGAGGACAAAGGGCTTAATTAGGAAAGGGAAAATAGATTATGAAAGAAAACTGGCAGGGAACATAAAAACAGACTGCAAAGGTTTTTATAGGTATGTGAAGAGAAAGAGATTAGTTAAAACAAATGTAGGTCCCTTGCAGTCAGAAACAGGTGAATTGATCATGGGGAACAAGGATATGGCGGACCAATTGAATAACTACTTTGGTTCCGTCTTCACTAAGGAAGACATAAATTATCTGCCGGAAATAGCAGGGGGCCGCGGGTCAAAGGATATGGAGGAACTGAGTGAAATCCAGGTTAGTCGGGAAGTGGTGTTGGGTAAATTGAATGGATTAAAGGCCGATAAATCACCAGGGCCAGATAGGCTGCATCCCAGAGTACTTAAGGAAGTAGCTCCAGAAATAGTGGATGCATTAGTGATAATTTTTCAAAACTCTTTAGATTCTGGAGTAGTTCCTGAGGATTGGAGGGTAGCAAACGTAACCCCACTTTTTAAGAAGGGAGGGAGAGAGAAAATGGGGAATTACAGACCAGTTAGTCTAACATCGGTAGTGGGGAAACTGCTAGAGTCAGTTATTAAAGATGGGATAGCAGCACATTTGGAAAGTGGTGAAATCATTGGACAAAGTCAGCATGGATTTACGAAAGGTAAATCGTGTCTGACGAATCTTATAGAATTTTTCGAGGATGTAACCAGTAGAGTGGATAGGGGAGAACCAGTGGATGTGTTGTATCTGGACTTTCAGAAGGCTTTCGACAAGGTCCCACATAAGAGATTAGGATACAAACTTAAATCACACGGTATTGGGGGTTCAGTATTGATCTGGATAGAGAACTGGCTGGCAAACAGGAAGCAAAGAGTAGGAGTAAACGGGTCCTTTTCACAATGGCAGGCAGTGACTAGTGGGGTACTGCAAGGCTCAGTGCTGGGACCCCAGCTATTTACAATTTATATTAATGAACTGGATGAGGGAATTGAAAGCAACATCTCCAAGTTTGCGGATGACACTAAGCTGGGGGGCAGTGTTAGCTGTGAGGAGGATGCTAGGAGACTGCAAGGTGACTTGGATAGGCTGGGTGAGTGGGCAAATGTTTGGCAGATGCAGTATAATGTGGATAAATGTGAGGTTATCCACTTTGGTGGCAAAAACAGGAAGGCAGACTATTATCTAAATGGTGCCCGATTAGGAAATGGGGAGATGCAGCGAGACCTGGGTGTCATGGTACACCAGTCATTGAAAGTAGGCATGCAGGTGCAGCAGGCAGTGAAGAAAGCGAATGGTATGTTAGCTTTCATAGCAAAAGGATTTGAGTATAGGAGCAGGGAGGTTCTACTGCAGTTGTACAGGGTCTTGGTGAGACCACACCTGGAGTATTGCGTACAGTTTTGGTCTCCAAATCTGAGGAAGGACATTATAGCCATAGAGGGAGTGCAGAGAAGGTTCACCAGACTGATTCCTGGGATGTCAGGACTTTCATATGAAGAAAGACTGGAATAGACTTGGCTTATACTCGCTAGAATTTAGGAGATTGAGAGGGGATCTTATAGAAACGTACAAAATTCTTATGGGGTTGGACAGGCTAGATGCAGGAAGATTGTTCCCGATGTTGGGGAAGTCCAGGACAAGGGGTCACAGCTTAAGGATAAGGGGGAAATCCTTTAAGACCGAGATGAGGAAAAACTTTTTCACACAGAGTGGTGAATCTCTGGAACTCTCTGCCACAGAGGGTGGTTGAGGCCAGTTCATTGGCTATATTTAAGAGGGAGTTAGATGTGGCCCTTGTGGCTAAAGGGATCAGGGGGTATGGAGAGAAGGCAGGTACGGGATACTGAGTTGGATGATCAGCCATGATCATATTGAATGGCGGTGCAGGCTCGAAGGGCCGAATGGCCTACTCCTGCACCTATTTTCTATGTATCTATGTATCTGTCTCCTTTGCAACCCTCATAATTGCATTATTTTAAAAGAAGTTTAATCAGCTATAATTTTACCCGCAAGCATCTGTTCCCAGTCTACTTTTGCCTGGACCTCTCTTACACTATTGATATCAGCCTTGCCCCAATTTAGGACCTTAATTTGAGAACCAACCTTTCCACGCCAACCTTGTAACATACACAAATGTAGTCATTGTGCAATTTCATTTTCAAAGATAAGTTTGAATGTTGTTCATAATTGAGGAGGATATTCAGCCTATTGAGTAATGTATTTTCTTCGAGCATCTCATTCTTTGAAGCTTTCCAGTGACCTATTCTCTATCACATGCCCACCAACTCCACTCGGAGCAGTAGGGACAAGGTCGCTGAGACTACTGTGTAAGAAGGAACTGCAGATGCTGGTTTATACCAAAAATAGACAAAATGCTGGAGGAACTCAGCGGGTCAGGCAGCATCTCTGGAGAAAAAGAATAGGTGACGTTTCGGGTCGGCAGTCTGAATAAGGGTTCGGACCCCCCCCACCCTGGAGTTATTCCAGGATTTTGTGTCCATGTTCAGTGTAAACCAGCATCTACAGTTCCTTTCTACATATTCTGTCTGCTCCACTGTGAAATCTCCTTGAGGTATGCCTAATTTGAAGAAGTTCTTCTCCTCTCTCAAAGAGTTCTGCAACCCCTTTCCCATTGTTCCCCCCTCTGTGGAGTCTACAGAAGGGTTCCGACCCAAAACATCACTTTTTCCCCACAGAAGCGGTCTGATCGGCTGAGTTACACCAACATTTTGTATCTGTCTAAGCTGAGAATAATGCACCATTGTGCCACCTTTTCGCTCTGAAACACAAATGGCCATTGCAACACTGCTTGTGAACTGGGCAGGATAGGAATATTTACCCTGTAAACCACAATCACCTTCCTGCCCCCTTGAGAATCATAGTGGCTTGCATTTCACTTCCCAACAATAGGGTATTCCATACCTAACAATTTATGGATCCCACTCAAAGTCCTGTTACTGTTATGTTGGGAATGGTGACAAATAGTAAAGTGTGTTGGTTACAAGTTTCCATTTGTGTTCATATTGTAGGGGGGAGTTTTGTGCTATACCCGTCCCCTGTATCTGGCTTTACTCAGATAGGCACAGACTATAAATAAAATAGTTCATATATCAGTGGCGAGTATATCAAACAAGTAGGTGTATTGAAGACCTTAACAGTGCGCACTGAGAAAATATCCAACGATACCGTATATATATTTTTTTAAATCTTTAAATTTTGCTGGTCTTTGCAGTGACCCATTGCTGATTGAAGTAGTTGGAAAACTAACTTGGCGAAAGAAAGATTTAGAACCAGTTTCTTCATTTATTGGGGCAGTTGCTCTTAGCAAATCACTCAACTCTTCACCTCAGAAACTTTGCCAAATCAGAATGGATCAAGGAACTGGAGTTGGGGTACATTTGCAACTTCCATAATGCCTTCCTGTCCTGAATCTGTATCCTGCAACTGACTTTGAAGGGGTGGATGAGAAAGATGTTCTCTGACTGAAATATTTATATCCTCTGTAACATTGGATTCTGACACATAGGCAGTCAATCCTAGGTTGACCTGTGTTTTTTGTCTCTTAATTATGCAGCTGTGGACCTGGGTGCTGAAGACCATACTTTCCCAAGATCTTTTAATTCATGCTTGACTGAATAACAAATTGTTATCGACTTTCCACTCGGGCTGAGAAGGTCATAAAATAAGCTGTTATCAACTCTTTGCACAGGCTAACAAAATAAACTGCTTGCAAGCACCTTTAACACGCTGACAAACGTGTTGCTATCAATCCCTGCTAAAACCTTCCTTGAAGCTGCTAAACATCTCATTATCGGAACCTAGCTTAAAACAACTTACAGCTTCTCCAATGTCCTGCTCGCTGGAGTACATGACTCACAGTACACCTGGGTCCACAACAGAGCTCGGCTCTTTATTGTCCCATGTGTGTTCATTAATTTTGCAGCAATGTTCATATTTCTTTCAATGTAACGTTCCATTATTTAACATAACTTGTATGCCAGTTCTGAGCATGGTGATCCATTATTTCCTGAGTTTTCAAGTCTTTCTATATTTAACATAACTTTTCTAAATTAGCAATGTACCAAATCGTTTGGGGTTATTTTTTTCGAGGCATCCAGAATCCTTAAGTACATTGATTTTTAGAGTTGGATCTTTACAGCACAGAAGCAAGCTTCCAGCCCAGCTCAACTGTACCTAACCATGCTAGTCCCACTCGCCTGACCATTTCCATCCAAACATTTTATCCGAGTACCTGTCTAAATGTCTTTAATGTCATCATGGTCTCTTCCACTTCCTCTGCTAGTTCGTTCCATGTATGCGCCAGCTTCAATGTGGAAAATAAATGATTCTTGGGTCCCTTTTAAATCTTTCCCTTATCACCTCAAACCTACTCCCTCTAGTTTTAGTTTCTCCTATCCTGGGGAAAAGACTGTATCTGTGCCCTTCATGATTTTATATTTCAATGATTTATATTTCACCAAGATCATCTCTCAGACTTGTGATCCAAGGAAAACAATCCCAGCCTCCTCTTCTGGCTCAAACTTTCCAGACCTGATTACATCCTCAATTTCTTTGCACTCTTTCCAGTTTAATGACATCCTTTCAGGAGTAGAGCAACCAGAATTGTACACAGTACTCCAAATGTGGACTTACCATTGTCTTGTACAGCTGTAATATCGTGTCCATCATCCTGTACCTGGTACCCTGACCAATCAATGTAAGTGCGGTAAACACCACCTTCATCACCCCTGTCCACCTGTGTCGCCAACATCATTGAGCTAAGCATCTGTACCCTAGGCCTATGTTCTACAATACTCCCTAAGGTCCTGCTATTTACTGTGCAAGTTCTGCCCTGATTTGCCCTACCAAAATGTAGCAACCCTCGCTTATATGAATTAAACTCCATCTGCCATTCCTCGTCCATTGGCCAAGTTGATCAAGATCTCAGTGTAATCGGAATTTCGAATTTATCCTTTTTTTCCCTTAAAACAAACGTGGCTTAACCTTACAATGATGTCAGTGCTGTTTGTTTGTTAAAATTCAGCTTTTTAAATGTTCTCTATTTTAATAAAAATGTTTTTGCAGCCCTGATGGACTGGATCTTGAGGAGAACGGATCACCGGCCAGTGTGCCTTCTTCCCGAAGCCGTTCCACTGTCACTCGGAGGCAAAAGTTTGAGTTGGCAGCACGGACACTGTTGGCGCGTGCAGGTGATTCAAGTATTCCTACACAGAAAGCTCAAGACCATCTGTGGCTTCGACTAACTGGAGAAGGTGTTTCATTTTTAGTTACAAAATGACGCTATGAAGGCACGGTAGTAGGAGATTGAGGAGGGACCTGATAGAAGTGTATAACATTATGAGAGGTTTAAGAAAGAACTGCAGATGCTGGAAAAATTGAAGGTAAACAAAAATGCTGGAGAAACTCAGCGGGTGAGGCAGCATCTATGGAGCGAAGGAATCGGTGACGTTTCAGGTCGAGACCCTTCTTCAGACTAAAGAAGAAGGGTCTCGACCCGAAACGTCACCTATTCCTTCGCTCCATAGATGCTGCCTCACCCGCTGAGTTTCTCCAGCATTTTTGTCAACATTACGAGAGGCATCAATAGGGTAGACTGCCTAAACCTTTTTCCCAGGGTGGAAATCTCAAAGATCAGAAGGTATCAAGGTGAGAGAAAGAACTGGAGATGCTGGGTAAAATCGAAGGTAGACACAAAATGCTGGAGCAACTCAGCGGGTGAGGCAGCATCTATGGAGAGAAGGAATGGGTGCCTCACCCACTGAGTTGCTCCAGCATTTTAGTGTCTACCTTTCATTTTAAGGTGAGAAGGGCAAAGTTTAATGTGGATGTGCGAGACACATTATTTTACTCAGGGTGGTGGGTTGCTGGAATGCGCTGTCAGGGGTGGTGGAGGCACATACGATAGTGGCATTTAAGAGGCTTTTAGATAGGCACTGGGTGTGTAGGGAATGGCGGGATTTGAATCGCGTGCAGACAGAGGAGATTAGTTTAACTTCCTGTGCTGTACTGCTCTGTGTTCTAGTACGGTGATGATTAATTAACCTTGGTTCATTGCAGTATGCACTGTTTACAAATTTAAGTCAATTACTCTATTTTAACAACATTCTTCTATGGTCTTTAAAAAGAATTACTCCATAATGTAACTTCTGCAAAAGATGAAAATATAACTAGATATATATATATATTTTTTTAATGTGTTTAATAATTTGATAAAGCATTTATTTTACAATTGCAGCAGGTCTGTATCGTTCAGTTCAGGCTCATCGAAATCAAAGCCGACGCGATGGGACGTCAGTACCACAAGATCCAGGTACCCTGTATGACTTCAGCCTTGATGAGGAATTGGAGATTGACCTGGACGATGAAGCAATGGAAGCCATGTTTGGTCAGGACTTTGCGAGTGATAGTGATATATTGGGAATGTGGATTCCAGAGGTATTGGACTGGCCGACATGGGTGTGTGCTGCAGCTGCTGCTGCTTTTGCCTACTTGCTTCAAGCTTATGCTTCACAATTGCTTTGACTGTGTGGAGTAGCTTTAACCCTTGTTGATCACGCTGGGAAAAATTGGAGAAAACAATCTAAACTCTGGAAAGATAATATCGGTGGAAAACACGTTGAGATGCATGATTTGTTTGCTTTACTTAAGGGAGAAACATCAAAAGGCCTTTAGTTTAGTGCAGAGATACAGCACAGAAACAGGTCCTTCGGCCCACCGACCAGCGTCAACCAGTGATCCCCGTACACTAACACTATCCTACATACTAGAGACAATTTCTACCAAAGCCAATTAACCTACAAATGTGTAAGTCTTTGGAGTGTGGGAGGGAACTGGAGCTCCTGGAGAAAACCCATGTGATCACAGGGAGAACCTACAAACTCCATACAGACAGCACCCGTAGTTAGGATCGAACACAGATCCCTGGCACTGTAAGGCAGCAACTCTACTGCTGCGCCACTGTAGTGGTCCAAATTTGCTTTTGGGCTGTAACCTTGCTAAAGGCACAATCCCACTATATCTACAGTTATCAATATCTTAAAACAGCAGAGGAACAGATGGAGTTCGAAGGAAATTTTGGGCTAAAGAATTACACTGCTCATGTGAAAGCTATTTAACCTTCTGCCTCTCAACATTAGACATCCCCTTGCACTAAAACTGTTGCTTTTCCCTGAAATATATAAAAAAGCTATAATTGAAGCCATAATGAGTCTCTTAGCCGCTGCTTTTAACCCTATCTTCCTGAGTTGTAGTTTTATGTAAAAGTTTACTCTTTGCATGTTTCACTTCAGCTATATATTTTACAATTAGAATCAACTGTGAGGATCATTTGGTCAGTTTGCATTAAGCAAAGAAATCTATTCAGTCACCGATGACTAGAGTTAAATATGCAGTTTCTGTGAAACTAGGATTTTCTCATTTCTTAAAATCGAAATGCTACCTAACAAAAATGCTTCTTCAGTAATGTTGGATAAGAGCAACAAAGTCTACATTAGCTATGCCATGAATTTCAGAGTAATTCACCCACCACCTCTTGTTTCCTGTAGCATAAACTGTATGGTTAAAAATGATGGTGTCACATACCTTTGGTGCTAAATGATGCTGAGATAAGCCAGGTCCTTCCACTTATATGACACACTTCATGATTTCCCCAAGGGCTTTGTCAGACAAATAATCACTTTTATAGTTCAGTCATTGTAATGTGGCAAGCATAGCAGCAAATTTGAGGGTGTTCGCCAAAAAGGGCAATATTGAGATACATGTGATTGCTTCATGCCTGCCATCCTGCTGGCCATAAATAAGGTCACATTCATATTAGATAGAGACATCAACTTGGTGTTCCACCAATGAATTCATCCACCATTGAGTGTGTTTGAACCTGTTGCCTTGTTTCTTAATGGCTTTAATTTTGGTTCAGAGTTAGCAAACTGAAGGTTTAATATTAATCACCCATTTTTGATGTTGGTGTTATGATTTATTGTGGTTCTCAGTTGCTTCCCAGTTTTATGCGAACCTACACCTGTTTCCTGGGGTTTATCTATCATCGCATGTAACAGAAGTGAACAGGTTTATAGCACTCTTGTTACTTTGTCTTAAGCAGTAATTTTCAGAATCTTGACATTTGTTTCCAATATAGCAAGAGATAGGAAAACATTGGCCAAAGAAAGGGCAGCTAGGTAGGTGGCTGCGAGCATTCAGCAATGTGGACAGGCTGCAGAATTGGTAGTAAAGGGGATGTTTATTCTTCCTTAGAGAGGCACTGGGTTTGTAGGGAATGGAGGGATTTGAATCGCGTGCAGACTGAGGAGATTAGTTTAACTTGGCATCATATTTGACACGGGCATTGTCAGTCGAAGTGCCAGTTCCTGTGCTGTACTGCTCTGTGCTCTCATACGGTTTCGTGCTCAATAATGGTCTGGGCTCCATTCAAAACAACCTTCACATTGTTCGAGCACCTTGAACTGGTTTCTCTTATTCCATATGATTCTATACAGGCAGCTGAGCTCAGTGACAATGCCAGCGCCACAGTGTCTCCCAGTGCAGCACATTCATGCTGGCTACACAATATAAATAATGCATTTCTTAATTACTTACATTTTCCCCAAACCACAGTTTCCTCTCATCCTGCAATAATCTAGGACTTGTGTGTTTACAAATTGCCTGCCTGATCTCTTTAGCTTCGGCCTTGATCATTGCCTGATGGGCATAGGGGGGACCACCTACAGCAACACAGCACCCAATCTCTAGTTTTCTTCAATCAGTCCAACACATGGAGCATGTATCATTCAAAATATGAAGAATACTCGCAGGATAATCTTTCTTTGAAATAATACTAACAGTTTGCTTTTGATTGCTGCACATTAAAAATCGCTTTTGATTACTTTCAGAAATCAAATTGTAGAATATTTTTTGGTGAGTTTCTGCTCAACATGACCCTTTGTTTATCTGCAGCATGTTTGTGAGTCTGACGAACGAGACGAATTGGTCATCTGTGAACTTTGCGATGCCAACGTTACGCAGTTTAACCATCACATGAAGAAAAACCATCCCGGCTGTGGACGGAGTGCCAATCGGCAAGGCTACCGAAGCAATGGCTCTTACGTTGATGGGTGGTTTGGTGGCGAGTGCGGGAGCGGCAATCCATATTATCTCTTGTGCAGCAGCTGCAGAGACAAGTACCTTGCTACAAAGAGCAAGACAAAGGTCCCAGTTTCAGAAAGGTAAGGGAAGATCAATGGAAATGCTTTCAAATAAAAGGTCCACATAATCCACCTCCTTAAAAATTCCAAGGAACTTTTCTCACATTTTTCCATGAATTCTAAAACTGAAAATTGGCTCCTTTAAGTTTATAATTCATTTTTGCTGGCAGAAATGTTTTAATATTTAATATATTTCTCTTTAAAAATTCTCACCATCAACATTTAGCACTCTATTTTTAAATGTTGTTACCCATAAATCCCAAGACAGTGCACTAATAAATCCAAAGATTTGTATTTCTGAATTTGTTCACGAGGATATGGGCCTCATTGGTTTGGCCAATATTTATTTTCCATCCTTAACTAACCTTGCAAGGAGACTTCACAATAGAAGAGAGTCACCCACAGTGGTTTGAGTCGGGAGCCAGTTACAGGCCAGGCATGGGTAAGATGGCCACATTTCCCTCTTGAAATGTCAAGAATCATCCAGATAGTTACCATGGCTGAAGCCAACAGGTCACAGCTGTTATGTAAAGGTACTTGGATCTATACTTAAAATTAGTGTATTAGACTCATTAGCACCCTCTGGATGGAAAACCAGTTACTCATTTCCTCCTTAATCCTTCTACCTTCGCTCCATAGATGCTGCTGCACCCGCTGAGTTTCTCCAGCATTTTTGTGTACCTGGCTGCTTCCATGTTGTTGGTTTAAGCATGTGTGGCCTTTGGATGCTGGAGGCATTTCATGATGTTATGAGGCCACCTTCTTTATGACTGCAATGGGAGTAGTCCGTTCCTGGAGCCTGGTGCTGGGAATCCTCGCAGTGAAACATTTACTGTTGTGCCAACTTTCCCTTGGGGACCTGCAACAACACCTGCCTACCTTCACTACCATTCCGCCACCCTACAGCCCTATACTCCCCCCTTCCCCATCACAATTTCCAGCAAAACACCCCCTGACCCTTGAGGCAACACCAAAAGCTGATCGCCTTTCCACAACTCCACCCACAACATCATTGAAATAGTTTGTCAAGATATATTTTGTCTGATGATTTGGGGTTTGTTTTACAGATACAAAGGCCAGGCACCTGATCTGATAGGCAAGCAAGAGAACATCTATGAAGGTAATCAATCAATTAAATCCTGCTGAAAGGTCATCAACCTAAAAAGTTAATAGCCCTGTCCCACGGTACGAGTTCATTCCAAGAGCTCTCCCGAGTTTTAAAAAAATCAAACTCGTGGTAAGCACGGAGAATGAACATAGCGGGTACGTCGAAGCTCGGGGACGTCTCTTAGCGGCTCGTAACGCTAACGGCAGGTACTCGGGAAGACTCGCTAATGGCAGGTAAGCACGAGAAGACTCGTGAAGATTTTTCAACATGTTGAAAAATGTACATGAGAGCTCCGAGTACCGACGAGTGGCCATTACCGTAAATCTCTCGAATTAGTGCAAACTCAGGAGAACTCTTGGAATGAACTCTTACAGTGGGACAGGGCTTTTACTCTTCTGTCACCAGAGACTGTCTTCCCTGCTCAGTATTTCCAACATTTTCTATTTTTGTTTATCTCATTCAGTTAAATTGATGGATATAACCAAATACATTGGTAAGATTATGATACATTAGTAATTTTTACTTTCATTAGAGGATTAAAAATGTATTTTTCCGGATTATCCCCAAGCCACGTGAGAGAGAGCTGGTGGTACTACTGTGTCCTGGTATTATGACTAGACCATCGTGAACAAGCACAAATGATGCATGAGAGTGATATATGATCCACTTCCCAACAGGAGTAGCATTCGCCGATCCAAACCCTTGTGATACAGTGTGGAAACAGGCCCTTCGGCCCAACTTGCCCACACTGACCAACCTATCCCATCTACACTACTCCCACTTGCCTGCGTTTGGTCCATATCCCTCTAAACCAATCCTATCCAGGTACCTGTCTAAATGTTTCTTAAATGTTGCGTTAGTTCGTACCTACTTCAACCACCTCCTCCGGCAACTTGTTCTATACACCCACCACAATTTGTGTTAAAAAAAAAAAAAAAATCACCCCACATTTCCTCTTTCCCCCCCATCACAAACCTATGTCCTCTGGTTCTCGATTCCCCTACTCTGGGCAAGAGACTGTGTGTTTACCCAATCTATTCCTCTCATGATTTTGTACACCTCTCTAGGATCATCGCTTATCCTCCTGCGCACTAAAGAATAAAGTCCTCGCCTGCTCAACCTCTCCTTTTGCTCAGGCCCTCGAGTCCTGGCATCATCCTCGTAAATCTTCTCTGCACCCTTTCCAGCTTGACAACATCAAACTTGTGGCTGATCTGTACCTGTCTTCATTCATTGCCTGGCAAAAATCTTCAAATAGCTTTAATGTTATTAATTAGGTTATTATCTGCTGCTTTGTGTTGGAGAGTGTTCATTGTTTCCTGAAATCTCTGTTATGACTAATATTTTGTTTTACGTTCCTTAAGTTAATTTCATTGTACCTCTTTGTGTCACTGATTTTTTATTTAAATTCCTAATCCCTTCATTTTTCTTATCCTGCACTCCTTTCCTTCAATTGCTCCCCTTATTCACAGTGTATAGTTTGTTCTTTCCCACTGGATATCTTTTTAGAAAATGTTCCCTTGTTGTTCTGCATTGGTGTTTGCATATATTATTGCCCATAATATCTTCCCAATTGTTTGGTCAGCCCCCTAAACGTAGCCTTTCTAACGTCAATTAACCTCCTCCTTGTCATGCTCCTATTCACATTACCTGTCATCATTATTTTGTTACTCTGCAGAAGACTGGGATATGTTGGACCTTGATGAAGATGAGAATCTGACTGGAGAGGAAGAGTTTGAAATGTTAGCGGGGCCTCTTGGCCTGAGTGATCGCCGAATCGTACCCGAGCCTGTGCAGTTTCCTGACAGTGATCCGCTGGGAGCATCTGTCGCCATGGTAACAGCAGCCAACAGTATGGAAGAGACTCTCATACAAATAGGTTGGTCTAAAAAGTTTACAGTTTAGTTTAGAGATACAGCGCGGAAACAGGTCCTTCGGCCCACTGAGTCCACACCGACCAGCGATTTCCCCTGTACATTAGCACTATCCTAAACACTAGGGACAATTTACCATTTTTACCGAAGCCAATTAACCTACAAACCTGTACGTTTTTGGAGAGTGGGAAGAGACCGGAGCACCTGGAGAAAACCCACTTGGTCACGGGGTGAATGTGCAAACTCCGTACAGACCGCACCCGTAGTCAGGATAGAACCTGGCTCTGTGTGGCTAGCAACTTTACCGCTGTGTCACTGTGCCACCCGATCTTATAAAGTAAATATTAAAATTGTTCAAGTCGGGTTACTGAAGTGTGAAGATGGACCATAACCAAAGCCGTTTTCAAACATAGATTATTTTCTTTCATTCATGGACTGTTGCTGCTGAAAATTATAAAAATAATTTGTAATTGGCAATATAAATTATAAAATCAGTGAAGGAAATTACGTAGTATTTTCCATTGGTTTACAAATTCCCTTCTCAAAATAAATTCTTTCCACTGACTTTTGATGCTGGTAGCTTTGCAAGGAGATGTTATGTTGCTGTGTTATTGCCATTCATCATAATAAGTATGCTTCGCATGCTGACCGTTGACTATTCCCATTGCACAACCTTCAGACTTTTCACATATTTTAACTCCCTGTTTTGCTTATTGGCTTTTGACATCACTTCTCTCCATGGTGCTTGTTCTGTTCTATTGTCTTTCTGCCAACGTTGTGCGATTGTTGGGCTGCAAGAGTAACTGAAAGGGGAAATGTGATGCATGTTGTGGAGCAGAGAAGGTTAACCAACTGGAGAGCTTCATCAAGGGAGAGTGCATATTGTCTCAGTAATAACACTCCACAAATGCTGATGCCACAAAATAAAGAACTTGCTTTTACATAGGTAGACAAAAATGCTGGAGAAACACAGCAGGTGAGGCAGCATCTATGGAGCGAAGAAAATAGGCAACGTTTCTTCGTTGTCTGGGATGTCAGGACTTTCATATGAAGAAAGACTGGATAGACTCGGCTTGTACTCGCTAGAATTTAGGAGATTGAGGGGGGATCTTATAGAAACTTACAAAATTCTTAAGGGGTTGGACAGGTTAGATGCAGGAAGATTGTTCCGATGTTGGGGAAGTCCAGGACAAGGGGTCACAGCTTAAGGATAGAGGGGAAATCCTTTAGGACCGAGATGAGAAAAACCTTTTTCACACAGAGAGTGGTGAATCTCTGGAACTCTCTGCCACAGAAGGTAGTTGAGGCCAGTTCATTGGCTATATTTAAGAGGGAGTTAGATGTGGCCCTTGTGGCTAAAGGGATCAGGGGGTATGGAGAGAAGGCAGGTACAGGATACAGAGTTGGATGATCAGCCATGATCATATTGAATGGCGGTGCAGGCTCGAAGGGCCGAATGGCTTACTCCTGCACCTATTTTCTATGTTTCAGGTCGAAACCCTTCTTCAGACTGATGTGAGGGCTGGGGGGGGGGGGGGGGGGGGGGTCGGGGAAGAAAAAAGGAAGATGTGGAGCCAGTGGGCTGAGGGAGAGCTGGGAACGGGAGGAGAAAGTAGGGACTACCTGAAATTAGAGAAGTCAATGTTCATACCGCTGGGGTGCAAACTGCCCAAGTGAAATATGAGGTGCTGCTCCTCCAAAGTACGGTGGGCCTCACTCTGGCCATGGAGGAGGCCCAGGACAGAAAGGTCGGATTCAGAATGGGAGGGGGATCAGGTTAGTTATTGCGAACCAAGCGGAGGTGTTCGGCGAAGCGATCGCCAAGCCTACGCTTGGTCTCACCGATGTAGAGCAGCTGACATCTAGAGCAGCAGATGCAATGGATGAGGTTGGAGGAGGTGCAGGTGAACCTCTGCCGCACCTGGAAAGACTGCTTGGGTCCTTGAATGGAGTCAAGGGGGGAGATAAAGCGACAAGTGTAGCATTTCTTGCGGTTGCAAGGGAAAGTGCCCGGAGAGGGGGTGGTTTAGGTGGGAAGGGATGAATTGACCAGGGAGTTACGGAGGGGGGGGGGGGGGGGCAGTGAGAGAGGAGGTTGTTAAACTGTCTTCGGAGGGAGGAGGAGAACTTCTTCGAAGTAGGCATACCTTGAGGAGATTTCGCAGTGGTGTAGACAAACGTTTTAGAAGGAACTGCAGATGCTGGAAAATTGAAGGTAGACAAAAATGCTGGAGAAACTCAGCGGGTGAGGCAGCATCTATGGAGCATCTATCCATCGCTCCATAGATGCTGCCTCACCCGCTGAGTTGCTTTTACATAGTATCTTTCATGGTATTGGAGACCTGAAGTACTCCGCAGGTAAGCACTTTATGGAATATAGTTACCATTGCGTTGAATCACATGCTGTATGTACTCCTTGTCCCCGCAAATCATTGTGCGTCTTTATATCCTTGGGTGTGAAGGAGGGTCTGAAACGTCACCTATTAGTCCTTTTCTCCAGGGACGCTGCCTGAGCTACTCCAGCACCATCTTCAGTGTAAACCAGCAACTGTTGTTCCTTCCCACACACTTTATATCCCTTGTGCGCCTTTCCATTTCTGCTATTTTTCTCACAATGCAAGATAATTTTCATGTTCTCTGTTTAAGGTTGCCTTGGGTCGGTAGATAAATATTCATCGGGTCGGGTAACGCTTGGAGAACAGGCCGCTGCCCTGCTCAACCCACACGACCGGGTCATGGCCCTGAGGAGAGTGACGGCGGCAGCACAGGTTCTTCTCGCCAGGACCATGGTGATGAGAGCTCTCTCATTGCTCTCTGTCAGGTGAGAGCATCCACCTTTGTACCAAAGTGTTGCTTAGTCCTAGAATGGTGGTGCTGGCTCGAATGGCCTACTCCTGCACCTATTGTCTATTGCTATATGGATGTCCTGGATCTTCAAGTAATTAGTTCTTTTTTTCTGCTTTTTAATAACATTTTTGTCAGAGGGTGGTGAATCTGTGGAATTCTTTGCCACAGAAGGATGTGGAGGCAAAGTTAGTGGATATATTTAAGGCAGAGATAGATTCTTGATTAGTGCGGGTGTCAGAGGTTATGGGGAGAAGGCAGGAGAATGGGGTTAGGAAGAAGAAATAGATCAGCCATGATTGAATGGCGGAGACGATGGGCCAAATGGCTTAATTCTACTCCTATCACTTATGATCTTATGATCAATTGCTTGAAATGCATTTTGGAATGCAAAATGTCAGTGCTTCTGTATTGTTCATATATATAATATGACTCACCAGAACTGAATGCAATGTGATCGAATGCAAGATTTGGCACTGCTTAGCATAATCTACCTTTCACATTTATTCCTGCAGAAATAAACTCTATGCAATAACATGTTTATATCAACTGCTTGAAATCCTTTTTGGAATGCAAAAATAGTTCTTCTTAATCCAAGATTGTGCCCGGCATAATTTACAAATTTGCATTTTCATAGCTTGTGGTATCTGCCTTGCAAGAGTCTGCAAAGACTTCATATTGTGGTGCTTTTGTCATGCACAAGAGGATGCTTATGTTGGACAATATGTCAGTACAACTCCTTGACTACAGTGTGAAAGGGTATGGCATCCTATCTTCACTGCCCCAGCATATTACCCAACTATGGAACATAGAACAATGCAGCAAGGAATGGGCCTACAATGTTTGCGTTGAACATGATCAGTTAAACTGATTAATTTGTCTGTACATGATCCATATCCTTCTATCCCCTGCACTTCCATGTGCCTATCTAATAGCCTCTGAAACACCACTATCACATCTGCCTCCACCACCACCCCTGGCATGCATTCCAAGCCCCACCGCACTATGTGTAAAAATAAATCTTGCATAGCACATCTCCATTAAACTTTCCCCTAAAACTTTTCTAGTGTTGGACAACTCCACCTTATGTACAGAAACACTGTTATTTACAAAATCACTTGTTCAACTCACCAAAGTAACTTCCTGCTCAGTGAGAAAACTGCTTAAGATTCTTCCATCAATTAAACAAATGTATCAGATCACCATGGAAGTCTCAAAAATTGTAAATATTCATAAATCAGACAAATTGGCTCATAACATCGCTCAAATAAGCGTGAGCAGTTGTATCAGTTCAAATCTGACTTGGAATTTGGCATACAGTGAAGTACCTCAAAAGGCATTTCATATGGATCATTTCTATAAATAAATGGCCGATGGATTACTTAACTGCTGAACTGATTCGTTTAAGAAAGAGCTGCAGATGGTGGAAAAATCAAAGGTAGACAAAAAAAGCTGGAGAAACTCAGCGAGTGAGGCAGCATCTATGGAGCGAAGGAATAGGTGACGTTTCGGATGCGAAACGTCGCCTATTCCTTTGCTCCATAGATGCTGCCTCACCCGCTGAGTTTCTCCAGCTTTTTTGTCTGCTGAACTGATTCAGTTCTTCGCCCAGATTCCCATATTAAAATTGAAATCTTAATTGCTGTAGAAAATCTCAACAGGAAGTGCTTATGATAAAAAGAAGTCGTGTCAAAGAGAAACATGAGATTGTCCCTAATTTTATTTCAATTAAAGGGTACAATGCATGTTCGTTGGTAACTGGCAATTTTTCTTTCTACAAAGCAGAACTTTTCTTTGTTTCTGTGTTTATCGGGAGCAGGAAAAATTAATCAAAAGAATGATATTTCAGCCTGCTTTGAGTAAATCTCACACATATTATCGCTTTAACATTTTGATGTAAACATTCTCACTTATCACACAATTCCTGCTTAATGATGTGTCTAGGAGCTCAGTTGATTCATGAACAAAGGACTCAAAGCCATTTGCAATGGGGAAATATGCATTCTAAAAATAATTACCTATTTATTTTTTATCATTTTGAAGCCCAATGTGTCTTCATAACTGTCAGGATGATGGAAAACTAGCATTAATTTCATGGGTTCACAGATTCAAGAAATTACCGGCTCAAAATGAGATGATGATCTGATAAGGTTTCAGAAAGAGGGAGTCCCAAAAGACTGAAGTTGCCATAAGCTACAGCGAAGAACAACTGCTGGAGAAATTCAGTGGGTCTGGTAGCATCC
Source organism: Malacoraja senta (assembly GCA_038087875.1). Taxonomy (NCBI): domain Eukaryota; kingdom Metazoa; phylum Chordata; class Chondrichthyes; order Rajiformes; family Rajidae; genus Malacoraja; species Malacoraja senta. Next base: position 10,500,730 of record CM075993.1, read on the forward strand.
ATGGAAGCAGAGGGGTGGACAAAATGCTGCCTGACCTACTGTGTTGCTCCAGCATGGAGACACACGAGGCTGAAGATGTTGGAATCTTGAGCAAAAACCAAACTGTGGGGAGTAAAGGGCCTGTCCCACTTGGCCGTCATTTGCGCATCACGCAGATGGCACGCGAAGATTTTGTACATCACAAAATCCTGCGACGCCGCGCGTCACTGCTTATGTCATCACGCACCATGCGCACGTAATACGCACCATGCACGCATCACATGCGTGTCATGACGCGCGCGTCGTACGTCGTGACGCGTAAATGATGCGTAAATTACGCGCAAATGACGGCCAAGTGGGACAGGCCCTTTAAGCATATCCTTATTCCACTCCAATTCCACGTTTCTGCAAATGTCTCAGCAGTGTAATTTGCTTCTCAGGATGCAGTACACTGTTGCTGAGGTATTCTTTGCATCCATCCATGTAGTGAATAACATACGGACTATAAATTGGATGAGAATGAGCTGTCGTGGTTCTTATGCTTTCAGTTTACGGCACTTGGGAGACCTCTCCCATCAAGTCGAGCAATTTGAACTGCCTTCATACTGAATTTTATTTTGCTGCCAGTTACAAAGGAACAGCATAACCTAGGCCTAACCATATTCGTGTGCAACATAAACAGTCAACTTTCTATTTAACTTGTATCTCAGTCATTTTTAGGCTGACACTTGAACTTTTTTTAATGAATAACTGAGAACGCAAACCGATTTAACACACATTTAAAATAGTTCTGAGTTCCTAACAAATGCATGTGTCATTTTTATAATCATTCATGTATATTGCAGATGCGACTAGTAGGTTGCAATAGATTTGCACTCTCTTTTGTTATCAAATATTCTTTTTGAATTATTTTACTAGGCATAGTCGGCCATGTATGTAAATTTTTACTTTTTGCAAGTTGCTTTCGTTGCCATCAAATAAGTATACAACATCTTCCTTTTGTATTAAGACGTTTTAGTTAATCGTGGGAATGTTGTTTTACTTATGAGAGCATCTTTAAGCAGTACATGAGTGATTTGTTCTTGGAATCGGAGTGCACAGTGCAATCAAGTACTTAGTGCTCATGCAAGGCAGTGCGACATGCTCACTCTGGTTCTAACCACGTATACAGAGATTGTTTGAGTAGGTGCAGTGGTAGTATTCAATTAATTTCTCTTGCACTATCTTTTACCACGTGTCCAAGGTCCAAGAGCAGGTATAAGCCATGTATGCCAATAAGTTTCTTAATTTAAGGGGTTCTTAAAATGGAGCACTTATCTTCCTCGAGGTAGGTTCTTTATGTAATATTTTATCCCTGGTAGTCCACAGCGCCCACCCATCACTTCGCCACTGACCCCTCTCACAGACAGTCAATTCCACAACACAAGATGGACGCAAAATGCTGGAGTAACTCAACGGGGCATGGTGAATTCTATCTTCGGTGTAAACCAGCATCTGCAATCCTGTCCCGCTGAGTTAATCCAGCATTTTGTGTCTATTTGTTGTAAACCAGCATCTGCAGTTCCTTCCTACACAATTCCACAACACATTTGCTGTGCACTTCCTCCACAGTTACCTCTGTGTCCAAAGGTAGAGGCTGGCAGCCTTTTATACTACAGGTATCTTGCACATCACACAGTAAATATCAGCAGCCAGAGGCCTCTGCATCTAGCCAATTCTACAAGCTTTCTCATGTTGAGTCTCTCGGGCAATAGCTTATGTTGATCTGAGTGATGAAGGTGAATACTCCTCTTTCCCAGAAATGTAACTGGCTTCTTGATGATGTATTTTCCCCCCTTTCATTGTTGCAGCGGTTCTAGTTGCAGTCTGGCAGCAGGTCTGGAGTCCTTGGGATTAACTGATATCAAGACCCTGGTTCGATTGATGTGTCTGGCTGCAGCGGGCCGAGCAGGTCTCACCCCGAGTCCAGGGACCACCAGCCTTTCAGAACGTCCGCGTGGAGCTCACAGCAAAGTCAACAAGCCAATCTCCTGCCTGGCCTACTTGAGCACTGCAGTTGGTTGCTTAGCTTCCAACAGTCCAAGCGCGGCCAAGTTGCTTGTTCAGCTCTGCACACAGGTAACTTTTTTTCTAACTGCATAATTGTTGTTGGGTTAGGCTGATGCAGTAAAGATTTGCATTTGCATCACATGCTTCAGCACACGGCACAGTGGTGCAGCGGTAGAGTTGCTGCCTTTGAGCGCCAGAGACCCGGGTTTGATCTTGACTATGGGTGCTGTCTGTACGGAGTTTGTATGTTCTCCCCTTGACCTTTGCCTTGGGTTCTCCAGGTTCCTCTCACACTCCAAAGATGTACAGGTTTGTAGGTTAACTGGTTTCTTCGGTAAAGATCGTAAATTGTGTGTAGGATAGTGCTAGTGTATGGAGATCGCTGGTCGGCATGTACTTGGTGGGCCGAAGGGCCTATTTCTGCACTGCATCTCTAAACTACAAAGGATATCCAAGTGCGCTTTACAGTTAAGAGGCATTAAAATGTTGACAACCATGCCAGCAAACCACTTGGTTTCTTGCAACTGCTTTGATCTTTTTTGTACCAGCCTTTTCGTCAGGCAGTGGCCTGCGTTCACACTTGTCCATTGAAAGGATCAGCCAGTCTGTAAATCCATCAGTCCGCCTCTGTCCCATATTCATTGCCACAGACTGGTTGGACTAGGTTGTTCTAGATCTAGCCTGTGGTCCATGGTCCCCTTGCCAGTACTGGTCCAGATGTGGAGGGTAGGACGAGCTGATCAGAGGCGAGGCAGCATATCCCAAAGTTTATCCCCTCTTGCCAAAGCTAGCTTTTAAAGGCATTTCAACCATTCTTAAATGTATCTGGTAGATATATTCAAAAGTTATTCGAAGAGTTAAATAATTAAGAAAGTTAAAAAATAAATATTTATTTAAGAAGCAGTTAAAATGTAGCCAAAAACCTGAGAACACTAAAATAATATTAAATAACTCAATCTGCACAAACCCTTTCCATGGGATCAGTAGCTCTGTTCAGAGTTGTTATTGTACGCGTCTTTCCTGGCATAAAGCACAGGGAGGCTGCAAAACACATGTGGACTTCTCTTCAGCAGGGCACTGCTCTGTGGCTGGCTCTGATGGTGAGACCCACATTAAGCGGGTGGTCAGAGTGCATTTGACCTCCAGCTTTGGCCAGCGCCACATAATTCATCAGTCATCTCCATTCACCCCTCCTCAGTGCCCGTACATCACTGCATTATGTCTTTCTCTCCAGCGATGCTGCCTGTCCTTCTCTCCAGAGATGCTGCCTGTCCCACTGAGTTACTCCAGCATTTTGTATCTACTGTGCATTATGCGTTTGCTTATATGTTACAAATTAATGTTTCACATTTGGAGAGGTGTATTTTTTAATTGTCTTGCACGGTTAGAACTCTTTTAGGATTGGTTAATGTCATATTAATGTATTATTTTAATCCAAAAACAAAAGTGATGTCTACCTATAAAACTCATAACTGCAATGTTTTGTATCAGTTCTAAGCCTGACATGAAAATTGTACTCAATTTTATTTCTTTTAGTTGTTTACTTGGCAGTAAAGTTTGTATTAATGTGCCTATCTCAATATGGGACTTTTGAAAGCTTCATTTAAAAAGAATTAATTGGGAGAAGTGTGAGTGCTGGTTAGCACGGACTCAGCGGGCCAAAGGGCCTGTTTCCGTGCTGTATCGCTAAAAGTGTAAAAACATTGTCCAATATTTTATGTCTAAACCACCTTACCTTTCCAGAACCTGATCTCGGCAGCGACGGGTATGAACCTCACAACCATAGATGATCCCATTCAGAGAAAGTTTCTCCCCAGTTTCCTTCGAGGCATTGCTGAGGAAAATAAGCTTGTGACCTCGCCAAACTTTGTTGTGACTCAAGCATTGGTGGCACTGCTCGCTGACAAGGGTGCAAAGCTGAGACCAACCTACGACAAGGCAGAGATGGAGAAAAGAGGTATGTCTTGTCTCTTCAGTTGTTCTCTGATGGTAAATGCAGTGTGCACTGTACTAACAATAACCAAGCCTCAAAGTTTTGTATAATTATTTTGAGTTGATAATTGGATTTGATGTGTGCGTTTAGCATCCGTAAAAAATTGACAGCATCAGTTTTTCTGTCATGCAGTCGTCAAATTGAGACAATGACCAGTGAGTCATACGCCATTATAACTGTATTTTATTTTATCAGAAGTATTATATTTCTTGCTCCTAAAGACTTGAAAATAAAAATATATCCATTTTGAAATGCTCATATTTTGTATATTTTTATTAAGGCATTTTGATTAATTAATTATGTCACTTTAGATATGTGCAATATCATCATTGCTGCTTTCTTGACCATCATTCACTGGGTATTGTCTCACTGTTTTGTTTAAGCAGGTTTTATTGCCCATTTGTATGCCCATCCTTCCTATGATCCTTCTGCTGTAGGCCCTCTGGAACTGGCTAATGCCTTAGCAGCTTGCTGCCTCTCCTCTAGACTATCTTCCCAGCACAGACAGTGGGTTGCTCAGCAGCTCGTCCGGACCCTAGCAGCACACGACCGTGATAACCAAAGCAAACCGCAGACTTTTGCTGACATGTCGGGGGACCTTCGCAAATGTCCATTCATCAAGCTGGAAGCACATCAGAATAGGGTAAGAAACTTGCTTTTGTATCTCGAAGATCAAATGTTTATATTAATTTAGTTTAGAGATACAGCGCGGAGACAGGCCCTAGGGCCAAAGAGTCCGAGACTCGGTGCTGACCAGTGATCTCCACACACTAACACTGTCCTATGCACTAGAGACAATTAACAATTTTGCCGAAACCAATTGATCTACACACCGATACGTCTTTGGAGTGTGGGAGGAAACTGGAGTACTCGGGGAAAACCACATAGTCACGGAGAATGTACACACTCCTGCAGACAGCACCCGTAGTCAGGATCGAACCCAAGTCTCTAGTGCTGTGACGCAGTAACTATATTGCTGCACCAATGTGCCTCCAGCTATTACTATACTTGTACAGTTGTAGATTAAGCTCCCTTATTCTTTTGATACAATAAAGTTCTTCAAATGGCTAGACTTTAAATGGATAGATTAGAAGGGAAAATTGAAGACCAGTCTGTGTCTGAGTGAGATATTTAACAGCGTTAAAATGTATAGGGTGTGCTATCGATCACAATGTTCTAAATGCATTAGGCCTGCTTGTTCTAATCGCATTGATGTAAATCAGTTTCCAAAGGTAATTTTCTCTCATTCCTTTAAAGGTAATTACTTGTGAATGGTGCAATAAAAAAGGTCTCCTCGCAACCAGTGCCAATGATGGAACTGTTAGAGTGTGGAGTGTCACTAAAAATCATTACACTTTACAGCAAACCTGTATTTTCAACAAATCGTAAGTAGCATTTCACGTATTTAAATACAGGATGTGGGAGTGACATTTCATTTACTGCCAATACACTTTGCTGAGTGTTTCTAGCATGTTCTGTTTCTGGTTCAGATTTCTAGTATCTGTGGTACATTGCTTTTGTGTTCCTGCTTTAATGAGTTTGGCCCAATATTATTGACCCCCAGTAGCTACAGCTGCCTGCCTGCCTTTGAGCTTTTATGACTTTGACCAGTGGAGAATTTACTCCTCATTTCCACTGACTTCAATTTGATTCCTTGATGAGTCAAATAGTACCTTGATGTCAAAGACACCCTGGTCTGGATTTAGATTCTTCTGTCAGTAATTAGACTATTGCTGGAGCTGAAAGGTGCAGGCAAACCCAAACAGGCAACAGAGAACAGCTCAACAAAGAGTAAGTAATAGACACAAAAAGCTGGAGTAACTCAGTGGGACAGGCAGCATCTCTGGAGACAAGGAATGGGTGACGTTTCGGGTCGAGGCCTTTCTTCAGAAGTGTCTATCTTCGGTTTAAACCAGCATCTGCAGTTCCTTCCTACACAAAGAGTTAAGGGCCTATCCCACTTGGCGATTTTTTTCGGCGACTGCCGGCATCAGATCACCGAACAATTAGCGGCGGTGGCGCGACGTGATGACATTTGACGTGTGGTGTTTTTTCAAGTTTCGCAACATTGTTTGTCGCCGCTAGATTTTGAAATGGTCAAAATCCTTTGGCGACCATTGGCGACCAAAATCCTTTGGCTACCATGATGCTGGCAGTCGCCGAAAAAATCGCCAAGTGGGACAGGCTCTTAAGTGATGCTCAACTAGATAGTCGGTCCCTTCTTCCATCTCTGGTAATGATTTGAGAGTAAAGAGGCATCAGGCATCTGATGCAGGATCTCAACCTGAAATGTCAACCTTCCCTTCCCTTCCATAGATGCTGCTTGACCCGTTGAGATCTTCCAGCAGTTTTATTTTTGCTCCAAATTCCACCCTCTGCAGTCTCTTGCATTTCCAATAATAGATTTAATTAGTTGGATGTCAGTGCTGTAGTTTTAGTTTGGTTTATTATTATTGTATCGTGTACCGAGGTGCAGTGAAAAGCTTTTTGTTCCCTGCTATCCAGTCAAAGAAAAAATATATACATGATTACAATCAAGCCGTCCACAGTGTATAGATACAGGATAAAGGGTACACCATTTAGTGCATGTCCAATTAAAGATAGTTCTAAAGCCTCCAATGAAGTAGATGAAACGTCAGGACCACACTCTAATTGGTATTGGAATGGTTTAGTTGCCTGACAACAGCTGGGAAGAAACTGTCACTGAATCTGGAGGTATGTGTTTTCAAACTTCTGTCCCTCTTGCCTGATGGAAGAGGGGAGAAGAGTGAATGAGACTGGTCCTTGATTGTGCTGGTGGCCTTGCCAAGGCAGCATGAAGTGTAGATGGAGTCAATGGAAAGGAGGCATGATAGTCTAGGTTATATCCACAGGCTGTGGAGGCCATGTCTATGGATATTTGAAGGCAGAGATAGATAGATTCTTGATTTGTACATGTGTCGGGGGTTATGAGGAGAAGGCAGGAGAAGTTAGGAGCGACGATAGGTTAGCCATGATTGAATGGCGGAGTAGAGTTTATGGGCCAAATGGCCTAATTCTGCTCCTATCACTTACGAACTCTGCAATTTCTTGCGGTCTTGGATCGAACTGTTCCCAAACCTGGCTGTGATGCGTCCCAATAAAATGCTTTCTGTGGCACATCTGTAGAAATTGGGGAGGGTTGTTGGTGACATGCCAAACTTCCCAAGCCTTCTCAGGAAGTAGAGATGTTAGTGTGCTTTCTTGGACATAGTTTAGATGTGGCTGGTCCAGTACTGATGATATTTACTCCTAAGAACTTGAAGCTTTTAACCATCTCTACTTAGGCAATGGAGCAACTTGGCTTTGCATGAACTTACACCAGCTTCTATAAGGCTAAGGCCACCAGAGGAGGTCGAGGTGGATCATCCACTCACATCTCTGGCTATTTGCAAATGCTTCAGCCTTGATTTTGTGTTTGTCTACAAGGTTCTGTTATCATCACGATTAGAGATTCATGGAACTGTCACCTCCCATTTAGTGAAATTAAAGCACTCACAAGATGTGACAGGACTTGGAGAGCTTTGATCTAATCTGTTGGTTGCTCAGCGTGGTCGACAGATTAAGGCTTCCACTGTTTACATGTATGACGTCCTATACGCAGCCTGTCCAGGTTTTGGGTCAGGCTTACACCAGGTTTGCTCATTGCTCTTCTCACTGAGCCAATATTGGACGTATGGTTGAGACTGACAGTAAGGTTCGGGATTGTACCAGGCCGTGTGGCTGCAGCTTGTGTCTGACTGAGCTTACGTAGAACCTTTGGGATGCCCATTTTTTAAGCTAATTGTTTTGTTCTGTGCAATTCCCTTTCTGCATTAATATAGAGGGTGTCCTAACACAAAATCTCCACTGATCACTGGATTGATCAGTTATGGACTGGTGCAACCATGACAGATATGTGAGGTTATGTAGGGTTTACCTTCATATTGGTGCACTTCTGCCACAGGCCCACTCTTGCACTGTGCCCTGGGTAATGCCATTGCAGTCCCCATCCAGACTGCACCTTATGTCCTTGCTGCCCGTGTTACCTTTCCAAGTGAGGAAGGAGAGTTGGTATCAATGATCAGGGTCATTCTTGAACCGATGCTGTGAAAAGCCATGGGCTCCAGAATCTAATGTTAAGGTCTCCCAGCAATTGCCTCCCTGGTGGGTCTGTACTGTTGTTGGATGGAACCATATATTGTGTCCAGTTTGATTATCGTGAAGCTATGGTTTAGCACCTTCGATTCTAATACATGCCCATAGATGCTAGTGAAGAGGGTGAGGGTAGTCTGGGTTTGTCTTTGTCAAATCTAGTGCTAAGGTTAAAGAGGCGTTGTCTGTCAATTTTTATTTTAGTTAGATATAGATACAAGTGAATAACGTGAGAGGCACTTCAGAGCAATTAAAAATCGCGTGGACTTGGTGGGTGATAAGCCTTCTTTCCTTTGATAATTGTAGTGATTTGGATAGGAGTTTGTGTCAATCCTGTTGTTTGGGCGGTGAAATTTGAAAGTGCCCCGGGATAATTACTCATGCACAATCATTCCTATACCGCTTCACTATCGTGAGTTATTTGCAATAAACACAAGTAAAATGCATTGTGGCTACACAAGTAATGGTGAAACTTGCTTTGTCTTTAAACAGAGAAGTTAGTGCAGAAGACCTGGGCTCCCTGGGATCACCTTGTGATCCGAATTTGTCCCTTGTTTGCTGGAGCATTAGCGGAAAATACATTGCAGCGGCATTGGAGAAGGTGGTCAACATCTGGCAAATCACTGGTATGACTCGTCACCTATTTTATTCCCATTAAAGCTACATTCATGAAGCTTTGAATTGTACCACATGTTATTAGCAACTATGCGACGAAAGTGGAGCACCATGAACCCCCATCTGTTTTCTTTGGAAACTATGTAGTTAGCCATCAATTCTTCTTCTGCAGGAGGCAAGGGGCTTTTGGACGTCCAGCCACACTGGGTTTCTGCTCTTGCTTGGCCTGAAGAAGGTCCCATAGCAAGCTGGGCAGGTGACACTTTAGAAGTTCTACTCGTGGGGCGAATGGATGGAAGTCTGGGGCTGATTGAGGTGGTAGACTCCTGTACCATGCACCGGGTCGAGCTCGAACATTGCTACAGGAAGGATGGTAAGTGCCCTTACTGGGATTTGTCTTTCTTTGCCAGTTTGTAATTGTTACCCAAACTCTGCTTCCGACCCTGCTCTTTCTGGGCCTTTCATTATATGGTAAGATTCAATGAGAACACCCCTCAACCTTCTAAACTCCAGCAACTACAGGCCCAGAGCCATCAAACGCTCATCATATGTTAACCCAATCATCCCCAGGAACATTCTCGTAAACCTCTGGATCTTGTTTGAGGCAGCACCTCCTATAGATCCCTCTAATGATGTGGAGGTCAGTGATGGGACAGGGTAGTGAATGCCATTTTCTGTTGTCTCTTTCGTTCCTGCGTGTACAAGCTACTGAATACAGGCCATAATGTGCTAAGTTGAACTTTAAGTAAATGCTCGTAAAAATGCATTGGTCTCATTTATGATTAATTGTACCTGTTTTTTCCTTGCACATAGTTCTAGATTTGGTGCTTTGCATTTCAGAAATGATTATAATGAAGATAGGTGTTGGTATTGGTCGACGATTACCTGTTTAGGTTTCGGGGTGTTTTTACAATTGCTGTTTGTTGTGTGCAGTTGCTGTCATGGCCATCGCGTGGTATAGTGAGGACAAGCCATTTGCGGTGGGATACGCAGATGGGAAACTGCTGATTGGTACCAAGGAACCTCTGGAGAAGGGAACAGTGGTTATGATTGATGCACACAAGGTAGGTTAAAAATCTACACTTCTGACTGAGCTGTTCTCATACATTGCAGAAGCCTGCTTCTGCCCTCACTGTTTTCTCATGGGTCTCATTTTGAAAATCTCTCAAATTCACTCCACAAATTTGTCCTTCACTTCTGTTGCTGACTTGATTTGTCTACTTCATATGTCAAGTAAGTTCCCAATGGTTGCGTTATCCCTATTACTGTGCTCTACTTTACCAACATTTGAGGAACTATCAATGTTTTCCGCCCCTTGCTATTTGTTCATCCCACCCAAACTGATTTAGAGATGCAGCATAGGAAACAGGCCCTTTGGCCCACCGGTTCCGTGCCAACCAGTGATCACCCCGTACATTAACACTATCCTACACACTAGGGAAAATTTACAATTTTGCTGACACCAATGACCCTACAAACCTGTACGTCTTTGGAGTGTATTCTATCTTTAATACCAGGGCTATCCCATCTCTTTACCACAATCTCTTTTATGTGAAGGAGCCAGATAGGTTGTTGCTGGTTTCTTAATATCTGTGCATATTTATTATCATAACAGGTTATTGTGCAAAAATCTGTAGTATCAACAGCAAAATAGTTACAATGTTGGCATAGATTTGCAGACTATTTCATTTGAAAATTTAAGTAAATTTGTAAATTCTCTGAAAATAATCGAATGTAATCAGCTGTATCCTCTCCACACAAGGAAAGTATCGCTTGTATAAAGTGGGACCCATTAGGACAGTTGCTTATGAGCTGTGCCAAAGAAACCACCGTCAAACTATGGAGCTTTGCGGGTGACAGCTGGAATTGTCTATACAAGCTGTCTCATCCAGCGTTGGTGAATAACGTCACTTGGTGCAGTCATCTGGGCAAGGGATTCAAGTTGCGCCTCATGTTGGCCAGGTGGGTTTAAAGGTTTCCACTTACTGTTCCTGAACACAGTTCCTTCACTGATTAAATGTCAGTCAGAAATTGATGCTGAGAAAGTTATTTTGGATATTAGTAACAGTATCACGGTGGAATTCATTCTTTACCTGATTACTTCATGCTTCGTTGTTTTTATTATTACATAATATTAATGACAGGGCTTCCTTTAAATAATCTTTCAAGCCAACTTGAGCTTGCATACATGACCTGATGCTTACAATGTAATACTAAACATTGGAACTGCAAGTGGAGGATTCAGTTCATTTAGAGGGTTAAATGAAATGGCCAAGCAGCAAGAGAGCAGTAGGTAAATATGTTTCATGAAACATCATGCAAATTACAACAGATACTGAAAATCAGAAACATAAATACTCTGATTGTTCCCAGCCTTTTAGAGAGAGGATCTGAATCGATGATAGACACAAACAGCTGGAGTAGAACAGGCAGCATCTCTGGAGAGAAGGAATGGGTGGTGTTTTGGGTCGAGACTCTTCTTCAGACGTCACAATCCGAAACGTCACCCATTCCTTCGCTCCAGAGATGCTACCTGTCCCACTGAGTTACTCCAGCTTTTTGTGTCTATCTTCGGATTGAACCAGCATCTGCAGTTCCTTCCTACACGAGTGATCTGACTCCTTTGATTTTTACAACAATGGCCCCTGCAGTCGTTTGATTTTAACTGGAAAAAAGGTTAGAATTTAATAGATGATGCGCAAATGACCTCAGTAAATCAAAGTAATTTCTTGGATATTGGTAATCTCTTAGGTCATCAATGACATGAGTTAACCAGGGAGTGTTTAAGATACAGATACAAAGCCAAGTAGGGTCAAACAACTAGCCCAAGACATGGAGAATAGAAGTATGGTGTCTAATGTTAATGGATCACAAGTGCCCGGGGCTTTGTGTAGTTATTCTGTCGTATCTGTTCAAACATCATTAGTATTTATTGGTGATAAAAGTTGAACTAGGCATTACGCAGACATACTGATCACCTGTTTATATGTCCATAACAATCAAAATGATTAATACATTCCGACACGTCATTAGGTGCCTTGTCTGTGTTTAAGTTTAAGAAAGAACTGCAGATGCTGGAAAAATCAAAGATAGACAAAAATCCTGGAGGAACTCAGCGGGTGAGGCAGCATCTATGGAGCAAAGGAATAGGTGACGTTTCGGGTCGAGACCCATCTTCAGATTGAAGAGAAGGGCCTCGACCCGAAACGTTACCTATTCCTTCTCTCCATAGTTGGTGCCTCACCCGCTGAGTTCCTCCAGCGTGTTTAAGGTTATTTTTGCTTCCCTTATTAATAGACCTTTTAATGGAACTCCTTGCTGAGGGAGAGCTGTGGCATTTCCAGCAGCAACGTGGGTGGGACCTTCATAATATGGGTGCTATCATCACACGCCTTGTACTGACGAGGAATAGGAATGATAATTGGGTGGCCCATGTCTCATTATCATTAAAGTGTGATTGTTTTTTTTGCAGCTGGCGTTAATAATATCAATAAATATTAATTTGCTGCCCTAACTCTGTGTGCTTCATAATTTTTGATCAAGGATCTTTTACATTTTTGCCTGAAGGAGATGAATCATCTCAATGGTTCAATGATGCTTTTATTGTCACGGTGCTAACACAGTGAAATTAATTTTCCAGTCCAGCAGAGTATTACCTTATCCCCGATTCCCAAATCACAAGTGTACAGAAATAGTCTACTGAGCCCGCAAGCAAGAGGCGCCATGTTCAAAGTCCTCGTTCTAGATCTTATGAGCGGTGCCTATTCCAGGCAAATCCCAGGCTGTCGCAGATCTTCAGCCATCTCCTTCCGTGGATGCCACGTCTGTCTCCTCGCTGTCCACCTTTGTTCCCCGGGTATGCCGACCGCGAGGGCGTGGTAGGCCAGACCCCGGTTCCCTCTCCTCTCCTACCGGCCTTGGTCCTCACCCGTCGCGTCCATCATCACTGGCACCATCCTTCTGGTCTTTGGGGGACGAGTAGGGGAGGGCATGGTGGCTTCCCCCTCCCAGGCCGGTGGGTCCACCTGGTGCAACAAGTTGGAGACTGGCTCGGCAGCTTCCTCCTGCAGGCTGCAGTTTGCCCGTCTTAGTTTGGATGAGAGACAATAGACAATAGGTGCAGGAGTAGGCCATTCGGCCCTTCGAGCCAGCACCGCCATTCAATGTAATCATGGCTGATCATCCCCAATCAGTACCCCGTTCCTGCCTTCTCCCCATATCCCCTGACTCCACTATTTTTAAGAGCCCTATCCAGCTCTCTCTTGAAAGCATCCAGAGAACCTGCCTCCACCGCCCTCTGAGGCAGAGAATTCCAAAGCCTCACAACTCTGTGAGGAATAAGTATTTCCTCGTCTCCGTTCTAAATGGCTTACTCCTTATTCTTAAACTGTGGCCCCTGGTTCTGGACTCCCCCAACATCGGGAACATGTTTCCTGCCTCTAGCGTGTCCAAGCCCTTAATAAGGCAGAGAGAGAGGCCTGGCAGGATCATCAAGAAGAGGCAACTCTTACGCCGCATTTCACAATCTGGATTTTTCTTAAATCCTTGAGTAACCCAGACTTCCACCCCTTCAGGCTGCCTGACGGGGCGGGTCACATGGACGTACCAGCCAAATCCAATAGGAATGATCTGGAAGGTCATAGCGTTGCGCAACAAAGCCCTGAGAAGTGGCTTGGTCTTGAATGAATGTGATAGAGCAACATGGATGGGGCAGCTGTATGAACAACCTTTTTCTCTCTCTCCCCTAGTGGTTGTCAGAATGGTTTGGTGTGTGTCTGGACTGTTCCCCAGGATGTTTCCAAAATATCACTGTCCGCTTCCAGCAGCTCTGAAGAATGGTGGGAGCAAGGAACAAAGAGCCAAATAAAGGTGAATTCTTACTGACATTTCATTCATCAGATTTGCCCTGCCAGTAAAGGGTTAATGTTGTTGGGAGTCAAAGGATATTTAGAAGTTTATACCTTTCAGTTTAATCATATTCCAATTCTTGCAAGTCCTAAAAGGAAAGCTTTGCCCTCTCGTGACCTTAAACCTTTCACCATCCACTCACTAACCACCCACCCCCCTCCTTCCTCACCGCGCTCTTACTATATAATCTCCGTAAAATTGAAAGCATATTGATGAGCCCTTCAAATTAAAGTATTATGGGCTTCATTTCCACTGTATGAAATGAGTTTCCAGCCGATCTCGGGTGCTGTCTGCATGTGTGGAGTTTGCATGTTGTCCCTGTAACCACATGAGTTTTCTCTAATTGCTCTGATCTCACATCCTAAAGATTTACAAGTTTGTAGGTTAATTGGCCTCTGTAATTTGCCCCTCATGTGTCAGGAGTGCATGATAAAGTGAGATAACAGAACAAGCGTGAACGGGTGATCGATGGTCAGCCTGGACTCGGTGAGCCGAAAAGCCGGTTTCTATGCTGTATTCCTAGAAACTAGAAAAAAAAAGTCTGAAGAAGGGTCTCGACCTGGAACGTCAACTATCCATGTTTTCCACAGATGTTGCCTGACCTGCTGAGTTACTCCAGCACTTTGTGTCCTTTTGTGTAAACTGCCATCTGCAGTTTCTTTTTTCTACATTCCAAAAACAACTTCCCCCGCCATCCATCCACTCAAACATTTATTTGAGGTTAAAAAAAACGGTTCTTTATCTCAGAAATGTATAAATATTTTATTATTGTGTAGGAAGGAGTGCAGATGCGGGTTTAAATCAAATATTGACACAATAAGGTGGAGTAACAGCGGTTCAGACAGCATCTCTGGAGAAAAGGAATAGGTGATGTTTTGGGTCGAGACCCTTCTTCTGACTGAAAGGGAAACGAGAAATATGTGATGTGGAGAGAAAAAGAACAAATGAATGAAAGATATGCAAACAAGTAATGATGATAAAGGAAACAGGTCTTTGTTAGCTGTGGCATTGGTGAAAACGGATATAGACAATGAGACTCAACAAGACAACTTTGAAGCTGGTATGACTTGGATGGGGGTGGGATGTAGAGAGGGTAGGGATGCAAGGGTTACTTGAAGTTGGAGAAATCAATGCCATACTGCTGGGTTGTAAGCTGCCCTAGCACAATACGAGATGCTGTTGCTCCAATATACGTTTGGCCTCACTCTGACAATGGAGGCCTAGGACAGTGACCTTTCTGTCCTACTGACATGTTTATTATTGTTTGATGTACTATGACCAAATTGTTTCTTGGTATATCGCTGAGGCTCAATAATTACATGGTGACTATATCTCTTTCGAGTAGAACACTGTCATTTTTCAGTGTAGTAATGTTTTGTTTAACTTTATTTAATATTGACTATTTCTCTTTAATACTTTGTTGCAATGGAATTTGAAGAGTGGATATAGGAAAGCTGAGGAGGCAACGTGCATCTACCAACTGAAAGGGCACCTCACTCCAGTGAGAAGTGTTTGCTTCAACTCTGATGGGCTGGTCTTGGTGTCGGGAGGACTTGGTGGGCTGATGAACATTTGGTCACTAAGGGTAAGGGATTAGACTCTTATGTGTTAATGCATCAAGTATATATTTTATATATCTATATATATCTATATCGCCTTCTTGTGCAAAGAAAAACTTGATTTAGAAATAATGATGCTCTGAAATGACTCATTACTGTCTTTTATGAACATGTTCTTCTCTTAAAATGTACTTATTTTGGTAATTAGCCATGACTCAGTTGGTTTCACTCTTGGCTTTGGATCAGATGTTTGGTCCAGAGATATTAGAATAGGTCTTGGCTGCTTGTCCAGCGTTGTACTGCAGTGTTGGAGGCGCCAACGTTTCAGATGAGACTTTAAACAATCAATGGAAAAGTTCCACTGGCATTATTTTGAAGAAGAGTAGAGTAATGCTGGCCCGCATTTACGTCTTAATCAACCTCACTGACAATGGGACATTGTCACTTTCCTGCCTTGTAAGCAACCTGTGCACATTGCACAATGGCACGCTTCTAATCTACCTCATCAGCTGTAACTGCCTGATTTCAAGAAGGATAGTTTATAAATACAAGTCTTTCAGTCTAGACCTTTCAGAGTGAATGTGTCTTTCCATTGATTTTCTCTCCCCTTGTCTCCAACCGCCATCTCTCCTCAGACACAAGGAACTGCAGTTGCTGGAATCTTGCGTAGAGGTCAAAGTGCTGACATAACTCAGCAAGTCAGGCAGGAAATGGATAAACGACGGTTTGTGTCAGGGACACTTCAGTCTGAAGAAGGATCCAGACCAAAATGTTGCCTATTCATGACCTCCATAGATGCTGCCTGACTTGCCGTGTTATACCAGCACTTTGTTTTCTACAATCCCTTCCTGTCTCCTCTCCTCCACCTTTAATTCCTTTCCCCTCAATGTGTCAATGCCGGAGTAGTGTCAGAGAAAAGAATTGTGTAGCTTTTTATTTAAAAAAATTAAAAACTGTGAACCTGAACCAATACTTTACATTTGCACATTTTGCGAGCTTTTTCGGGTCGGCTTTTCAAATGAATTTTTATTTTATTCTCCCTGTGTTTGGCTTCCACAAGCATTCTAACCCCTGCTTTTTCCGTAACTGATTATCTGTGGAAATTCACTTGAGGATACTTGGTGTGACGCAGTTCTCCCCATTCTTTGACTAATTTTGGAGCTTATAATTAAACCTATTCACAAATTGTTGCCTCCCTACAGATTTGCAGTTATGCACATTTTAAAATGAAGGCAGAACTTGCTCAAGCTACTGAGCATCAGTTAAAATTTCATGTTTAAGAAGGAACTGCAGATGCTGGAAAATCGAAGGTAGACAAAAGTGCTGGAGAAACTCAGCGGGTGCAGCAGCATCTATGGAGCGAAGGAAGTAGGCAACGTTTCGGGCCGAAACCCTTAAAGGATTTTGGCCCGAAACGTTGCCTATTTACTTCGCTCCATAGATGCTGCACCCGCTGAGTTTCTCCAGCACTTTTGTCTACCAGTTAAAATTTCATGTTGAGCTCTTTTTTTTCCTCTGTCCCTGACAGGATGGCAGTGTGCTGCAGAGTGTGGTAACAGGATCTGGTGCTATTCAGAACATTGCCTGCATCCCTGACGTTGGTGTTGTGGCTTGCTCCAGTAGATCAAAGGTAAGATCTAAAATGTGGTGGGCATTAGATTATCTATCTTTGAATGTTCTATGAAAGTTGTTTATATATCATGTTGCGGCAGAGGAGATTAGTTTAACTTGGCATTATGTTCGGCATCGACATTGTGGGCCAAAGGGCCTGTTCCTGTGCTGTACTGTTCCACGTATAAAGGGCCTGTCCCACTAGGTGATTTTTTTTTTTTAGGCGAATGTCATAGTCGTAGCAGGTTGCCGAAAAACCAGCTACTGGGCCTGTCCCACTTAGGCGATTTTTTTTTAGGGGACTGCTGGCGACTACGACAATGGAATTCACCGAAGTCAGCACCGGCGACAACCTACGCCATCCTGGCGGCAACCTACGACAGCAATTACGTCAGGAGAAGACAAGCTACGACAAGCCCACGGTCGCCGATTGTCGCCGAAAGGTTTAAAACATTTCAAAATCCAGCGGCAACCAGAAAAATGCTACGACTCTTTGGGCGACTGAGGAGACTACTCACGACCATACAGTAGACACCCCGGCGACCATGTGGCAGAAGGCTAGTCACCGGCAGTCGCCTAAAAAAACGCCTAAGTGGGACAGGCCCTTGATATTCTGCATCAGACATCATAAAAAAGGCTTGTTAAAGTGATGGTGGTGATTGCACTAAAAAATACTCAAATATTCTTCATTATCATGAGATGACAAGATCACGATGTGGTCAAAGGCATTGTAACGTTAGGGTTTGCAGCTTTACACTTGTGTTTGTTAAAACTAATGGAAATGCTTTAAAAGCCATACTCAGCAAGGGGCTGATCCCACTTGATTCTTATGGGTCGTGCCTTCTGACATGTTAAAGCAATGATATCGCCAGCCATGGGCTCATTGGAAAGTGATTTGGGGCATGGCAAGGGTTGTGGATTTGATGTATGTTTGAAGCGAATGAGAACATTGAGGGTGAGAATGATGACTGAAAGAATGGGTGGTGATGACAGAAAGTAAGCCAACATTTTGCTTTAAGTTATTTATTTGGATTCTTGAAGTTATTTCAAGAAAAGTGGAATGCATTGTGTAGGAAGGAACTGCAGGTGCTGGTTGACACCAAAGATAGACACAAAATGCTGGAGTAACTCAGTGGGACAAGCAGCATCTCTGCAGAGAAGAAATGGGTGACGTTTCTGGTTGAGACGAGTTTGAAAAAGGGTCTCCACCCGAAACATCACCCATTCCTTCTCTCCAGAGATGCTGCCTGTCCTGCTGAGTTACTCTGGCATTGTATGTCTATCTTGAGTGGAAGGCAATGGTGGATATGTAAACTATGAATAAACTTTATACTCGACTCCAGTTGATTTTACTAGTGTGATGATTTAACTAATTTTTAGTGCTAACCAGTCAGCAGAAAGACAATACAAGCAATCCATTTACAGTGTGTAGTTACATGATAAAGGAATAATGTTTAATAGTAAGATTAAACGAGAACTTACCTAAGTTTGAAGTTTGATCTTTATTTTATGAGGAGTTACGTTGGTGATTACGTGAAGAACCCCGCCAGTGCGCCTGCACGTCAATCTTCAAAGCAGCGGTGTGAAATCACAAAAAACAACAAGCGAAGTAATATAGTATCATAATAAAACGATTAATACAAGAACTTCCATCTGACCTTTATGATAGAGGGTTGGGCCGTGGTGGGCACGTAATCACCAACGTAACTCCTCATAAAATAAAGATCAAACTTCAAACTTAGGTAAGTTCTCGTTTAATCTTACTATTTTACTTCGGAGTCACGTGAGTGACTACGTGAAGATTTTAAAGCTTTGTGATTTCATGCCGCAGACAAATCCCGGCTTCTCACTGCATTGATTGACTCGGAACGAGAAATAATCAATAATGCATTAATAATAACATTTGCCTGACAAATGCAGTAATTCATTTATTTGAATAAAAGAATTAACAGTATCCCCTTTAACCCAGGGAAATTTAAGCAGAACTTAATATAGTATCTGCAAACAGCCCCGTATTGGCAATAGGCCGATGGTAAAAGTGTTGAAACACCAACTTATTGGATCACCCGGCGGCTGTGAAAATAAGGTCGACGGGACGTCCTTCGCCCTGGTCGTCAATATTGCTGCTAAACTGAATGGAATGTAAAACCATCAATGTTCACACCTACAGCAACCAAAACTTGTTTTTAACCATCTTAAAATAGTCTGAACTGACACTATCTTGTATGTTTTTTCGCGAATGATAAACAATCTTGTTTTCATATTTCATAAGACCTTTGTAGCCTCAATGTATTGCAACAAATATGTCATAACATATAGATATGGATCCATAGAATATGCTAATAAACACTCTTGAATCTTATCACACCTGATCCTACTTAATTTGAGTAGGTCATCAAATGTAAAACATAACATAATCCTGAGGTACTTCTGTGAATCTGTAACTTTGTAATGTTACAAGTGCCATAAACATGAGTACCTTCATGCTGAACTTGGCCAAATCAGAATCGTACCAAGACTCCTTTGCTGAAGTAGCTTAAAACAATTCTATATTCCAGATTCCTTCCTAGTTTTAGGTGGTCTGGAATTAAAATTCCTTTCATTAATCTGGAAATAAAAGAACGAGACTCAACAGGATGTCTTTCCAACCTCATCAAATAAAACCGAGGAATAATATACTTCTGTGTGAATAAATCGCACTATACCTCAACCCATTAAATAGAGGTCAATCCAAGATATTTGAGACATGTGCCGTACAACATTCCATATTCTTTTATACACAGAAATTTTTTCCCCTCATTCTTTACCTAATGGGAAAGCAGTATTTACAGAGTCACAACTCAGATTCCCAAATGTACTGCTTTTGAGTACTCTTCCGCCAGACTGCTGTAAGCATGTCCACAGCATGCCCAGACAATCCTCTTTTTTAAATCCTGCATCCATACAGGCATATGACGGATGTTACTCTCCAATTATCGAATACACCAGTAACTTCCTTCTTTTGGGAACATTTATCAGAAACTGTGTCATAAATTTCAATATCAAAGGGAACCATGGCTGCGTAGACTCGTCTGGTACCACAAATACCCCAGAGGCAGCATACTGCTTCGTTTTAAGCAGACCGATTTATGAGACAGGATGAAGTAAAATGCATATAACAACGTATCATCCTAATATAGCGAGAAACATCCATTGCTACTGTCTCCCGATGTAGTCCCATAACACATATCTCTGTAACTGGTGATTGAGTCTGGATGGAAACAAGTCATATCTGGCTTCCCAAATCTGACTATTATATCATTAAAAAATCTTAAGGTTAAACATCCATTCTTTGTTATCATGGAAATTCCACCAATACAATTAATACATGCCATTGCTGTAGTGTTGTTAATTTGAAACTGAACATGCAGATTAGTTGTATTTAACAACAAGCTTGTAGCTCATAAGCCTTCCAATAGACTTTAAAACGTCGATTCTCCATGTCTGTAAAATAATACTTCTTCCATATTCCATCTGTCCACAGATGGATACCTTTTCAGTGGCACCAATCCTAGTACACTGATATCAGTCTGTTAAGACCATGGAAGGCTGTTCAATCCGTATCTTGCTTGAACTACTGACGACATGTTAAATCCACTATTGCAATCAGAAGCAGCATTTGTTGTTTAATTGCATGGCCTATCAAAAAATGGCCATCATGCATCTTAGTGTTTTTTCTTTTTGCAGTCTGCAGCTGCTGGTAGTCCAATGGCCCATATTGTATTGCTGGAAATAACACTAATTCTCCTAACAAGCTGGCCACCTGTCTTAATTGAAGATTGTTGCTTTTCCAACTGCTTAATACAACCATCAATTAGCTTTACCCTTTACCCTGGGTAAATTACTACCTTTTCAATTGAATCAAATAATCAATTGTTGTAAGTATCGTTAACTTAATTTCTCTCTGGATGAATTAAACCCAACTTTTAAAAGTGGTTTGAATAATTTGAGAGAGATAACTCACGAATTCTCTTGTTCGTCCTAATTAGGACATCATCCAGTTAAATCCAGTTAAGCCATCCACATCTGTCCTTGGCCTCTAATTAGCCGCAAAATTGGTTTTACCAATTTAGTGAATTTCTAGGGACTGAAGTCAACCATTAGACAGAACTTTGAATTGCCATAATTGTTCCTTTAGATAATTTTATCTTATAAATGAACAAACATTAAGTAATATACATCTTTCAGATCTATGTGCCATAAAACATCTTTTTTGAAATAATTTGTTTGGCAGTCTCAAAATCTCTATTTTGAAGTGTCTATACTTCACAAAATTTTTAAAGACTTGTCAGATCTGAAATACTCCTCACCTTTTTAGGTTGAGAAATTTTAAACACAATTTGGTGGTTTTGATAAACCGACCTTTCAATTACTTGTTTATAAACAAGTTTTCAATTCAGCTTGAACCTCCATCAATTATTTTTATGTGAAATTGGAGTGTTCTGCTTGGAACATGCTGGATGGCAAATCAGTATTTGAATCAAATCAATTAGAAACCTTTCTATAATACTCAGAATAATAACTGAAGTAATTTGCTTCCAATATTTGGCTGTTTTTGCCTTAATATGTTCCCATAAGAACCAGGTCCACCTACCTCCTTTGTCATCTGAGTGACCTGTGGTCCCTGGCTCCTGGCAGGCAAAACCCATGCTTTTTCGTTTTCCTGCTGCAGGACATCAACTGAGTACCTGCTTCAATGGTCGATTTGCTCCTGATGTCGGTCCAGGATTTTGTATGATGTCTGAAAGGATACGTCCTCTTTGCAGACTTGACGACCATTGATGTTGTGATCAACTTTGCTGTTTTTGCCTCATTATCCAACTCTTTCCCACGATTCATGAGGTTTTTTCTCTGAAGAATAAGTTGAATGACTGCACATTGCTGGGCTTTACAGAGTTGCTGCAACTTTGGGTTGATGTTGGACCGAATGGCATACTTCCTGAAACAATTCATCTCGAAGTGGGCGCTACATAGCAACCTTAGTGCCACTTGATGCATCTCCATCCATGGCCTCCATCCATTGTTTTGCAAATTGCAGTTGTTCATCAACCGAGCAGTTTCAATATTCTCTGCAGTTTACTTTCCTTAGGCTTACATGCCTTCGCCCATCTGACCCCTTTATCTTGGTTCACTGCTAGTACTTTCAGCAATACGCAGTTCCTTGGGATCTCGTGCTTTTTTGGCATTTTCATCCATCGTAAACTACTAGAGCTGATGGTAGACACAATAGTTGATCACAGAGACCACGTCCTTTCCAGTGGCTCTCTTGACTCTGATGGGGCAGCGAATCGTACTACCAGGAATAAAACATCTGGCAGCTGCCGTCTTCGCTTGTATCGGCCTCACCGTCAGACTCAGGGTCAGAACTCTCACAGAGCAGCAAATCGTACTGCCAGGAATAGCCCATCTGGCAGCTGCCGTCTTCGCTTATTTTGGAAACTCTGCTGACCCTGTGCACGCGGCTCATCAATGAGGGTGCTATCAAGCAGCCCTATACTAGGTGCTGCTGACCTGGCTTCTGGAGCCTGGTTCTGACATCACTCCTCCTGGAGTATGTTTCGTTGGAGCAACCTGTGTACAGGTTCTCCATTTGGAATATCCACTTCAGAAAGTGGTATCCAACCTTGGAGGTGAATCCTAACTGACTCTTGCTCCATGACCCTGACTTGTATGGTGCCTAGCACCCAACTGACGCTGGCTCCGTTCTTTAATGCACAAGTCCACAGTTCTCCCCGCTCCCAGCTGGCGACTGTTGTAGGGTATGAGGCAGTCCTTTACCGACCGCATTCCTGCAGCTTTTTATCGGCTTTGCCTTGCCCCACTGGTGCTGACTAAATTCCCTTCAGCCCCAATATCCACAGTCGCTATGCTGTCGACTGTACCGTGGTCAGAGGCGGCTGGTCGCCGACCGCAATATTGCGACTTTATACCGGCTGTGCCGCTCGCCTCCTCCACTTGCCCGTTTTTTCCATGATGCCTGTGGAAAAATCCCCACAGACCCACAGCAAACGGACACAAAAATACTTGGAAAAAGTTTATACTTACCTTGTAGTTGAAAACTACAATTCCACTAGAGGAGCTCTGCTCCTCGCGTCCGTTTGCGCCAATGCGTCTGACGTAAAGACGCGCAGGCGCACTTCACGTAGTCACTCACGTGACTCCGAAGTAAAATGCAAGGTAAAGCCAGCAAAGTCTGGTCAAGGATAGTCTGAGGGACATCAAAAAGGTAGATGGTTGTTTCGCACTGCTCTTTGGTTGTGGCAGGATGATTCTGTTGCCTGGGAAGAAACTCCCTGAATCTGGTGGTGTGTGTGTGTTTTCACACTTCTATACCTTTTGCCCGATGGGACATGATCCTGACATGACACGTGTACACAATTTAATGGTGATAAAACTAGTGCCTATTGAAATTAAATGCATGTGCGATTCAGAACTGTCTTTTAACTTCCTTTATACCAAACATTCAATAGGTAAAATAGTACACCATAAATATTTCAAATATAAATTAAGTTCTGAAAATTGTAAGCTTGTTTACTCAATGGTTCATGGTCCTTTATTGTCACGTGTACCATTTAAGGTACAATGAAATTTGATTTACCAACAGTCATACCAGAAAAAAGCAACAAGACACACAACTACATAAAAGTTAACATAAACATCCACCACAACGGCTCCCCCAAATTCCTCACTGTGATGGAAGGCAATAAAGTCCAATCTTCTTTCCTCCTTATTCCCCCACGGACGGGGCAGTCAAACCATCCGCAGTCGGGGCGATCGAAGCTCCCATGTCGGGGTGGCCGAAGCTCCTGAAGCTAGGAGCACCCGAAGTCGGTCCCCAACCAAGGGACTGTGAGGTCGATCCCTGCCAAAGGACCGCCAGCTCTACAATGTTAAGTCTGCAGGCTTCCAAGGTTGGAGCTCCGAAAGTCGATCCCCAGCAAGAGGCCGCCAGCTCCTCGATGTTATGCCGCAGTGCGGACGGAGAAACGATACGGAAATAATTGCATCTCTGTCGAGGAAAGAGATTTTAAAAGGTTTCCCCCAACCCCCACCCCTCCATATAATACAAAGCTAAACATACACTAAAACATATATTTAGCAACATACTAAAAACAACAAAGAAAGAAAAGGACAAGACAGACTCTTGGCTAAAGAGAGGAGAAAAAAATAACTGATGTTCGTGCAGCAACTTCCACATCCTCAGGAAACTCAAATCACTTTTCAAGTGTTATGTGGTAATCGGGAAAGTAAACTTGCACAAGAGTAACATTAGGGAGGAATGATCAGTAAATATTGGTTGATAAATATGGGCAAGACAGCATCTAGCATCACTTCAGTCTCATCTAAAAGATGGCACCTCCAGCAATACGGCTCTCCGCTAAATTATGCACCCAGCGTGTTCAAATCTCCAGATGTGTGAGAGTAAGACCTTGGGAGGTGTTGGACTGTCCATAAGAAAGAAACCCATTTAAAGGAGATTGTTAGATTCTAACAGTTAAACAATAAGAGCATAAGCGTAGCGGTGGTGTTGCTGCCTCACAGCGCCAGAGACCCAGCTTCAATCCTGACGAGGGGTCCTGTCTGTATGGAGTTTGTACGTTCTCCCCATGACCACATGGATTTTCTCCCACACTCCAAAGAAGTACAGGTTTGTAGGTTAATTGTATTCGGTAAAATGGTAAATTGTCCCTTGTGTGTGTAGGATAGTGCTAGTGTGCGGGGATTGCTGGTCGGCGCGGACTCAGTGGGCTGAAGGGTCTGTTTCTGCGCCGTATCTCTAAACTAAATTAAAAACTATATAAAATATGCCCCAGAGCCAGGATCTACACACTGTTTTATAGATTTTGTGGCATTGT
The DNA here is from genome assembly GCA_038087875.1 of Malacoraja senta. Taxonomy (NCBI): domain Eukaryota; kingdom Metazoa; phylum Chordata; class Chondrichthyes; order Rajiformes; family Rajidae; genus Malacoraja; species Malacoraja senta. The sequence continues at coordinate 10,525,491 of CM075993.1, forward strand.
TCCTGAGAGTTCTGAATTATTAACTAAATGAGATTAAATGTGGTGATTTTAGCTAATTCTGTATGAAAAACACATCATAATGACCACCTATTTGCTCTGATTGACCAAGGATGTGTTGGTGGTAAACTGCACCAATGAATGGATAGCTGGCAACCATGTTTTAGCAACGTGTAGAACTTCACTGAAGAAACAAGGAGTTATTGGACTAAACATGGCGCCGTGCATGAGGACCTTTCTTGAAAGGTTACCAATCATGTTGCAGGAGCAATATGCCTATGAAAAGGTAATTAAACCAACAAGATTGGAACAGGACAAGCTACCATTACTTCTATCAAAATTAATTTTACAATATTGAAAATTGCATTCTTTATTCTAACAACTGGTTTGATTTTGTTTTTAGCCTCATGTTATCTGTGGAGACCAACTTATCCATAGTCCATACATGCAATGTTTAGCATCGCTGGCTGTAGGCCTTCAACTCGATCAACTCTTATGTAACCCACCAATACCACCTCATCATGCCGGTTGTCTACCTGACCCTTCCACCTGGAACTCCTCCGAGTGGTCCTGGTTGGAATGTTTCTCCACCACTGTTAAGGCTGCAGAGGCATTAGCAAAAGGAGCAGCGTTGCCAGAATGCTTCACTGTCCCAGACCTAGAACCAGTACCAGAAGACGAGCTGGCACATGTGATGGTAAGATGGTCAGTTTGCTTCTGGGTGGAGAGAGAAAATGTCATCCACATGTTTGTATTGTAATGTGTTTATTATTATTGGTTGTTATTATCAAAGATCCTAAGAGCAAGATCAAAGAGCAAGATTGACCACTCCTGCTAAATGCAATGGGCTAACGTGTAGTACGCAACGGAGCGGAACGTGGGCCTTTTTTTCCCATCCATTTCCGTAACCCGACCCGACTCGCAGTGTAATCAACGTTGCGGGGGAACAGTTTGTGTTAATAAATTATAATTCTGAAAATGAGGAGAAGATTTTTACCAAATAACTTTTATTTTTACGAGGATGTTTCTGTAACCGGCTTCCGTCTCCGCACTAGTTATCTTTGCTCCGCTATGACGGGATCTTTGGTGCGGAGACAGAAGCCGGTTACGGAAATGGGGCCGAAAATTACCCATGAATCTGCCCATGACCGTACTACGTCTTTTTTGTCGAGTGGACTATCTTGCTTGTGTAGGATCTTTGGTTATTGTCACATGTGCTGAGGTACAGTGAAAAACAGTTTTTGCCTGCAACCCAGGCAAATCATACTAAACTTGAGAACATCAGTGCAAAAGAGAAAATAAACAGAGTGTAGAATATAGTGTTATATCTAAATTTAAAGTGCAGATTTTTTTAGTGCGAAGGCTGCAACGAGGTTTGAGTTTAGTTTATTGTCACGTGCGCCAAGGTACAGTGAAAAGCTTTGATTACGTGCTAAACAGTCAGTGGAAAGACAATACATAATTACAATTGAGCCATTCAGTGTACAGATACATGATAAAGGAATAACCTGAATGACATTTAGTGCATGATAAAGCCAGTAAAGTCCTTTCAAAGATAGTCTGAAGGTCTCCAATGAAGTAGATAGTAGTTAGATGGGAGGTAATTGGAGGATGAAAAATATCTCCTCAACAGATAGAAGGTCCATTGATAACAGCAAGGAAGAAGCTCTTCTTGAATATTGTGATATGTCCTTTCAAGCTTTTGTATTTTCTGCCTGGCGGGAGAAGGAGTGAACAGGCTGGAAGCGATCCTTGAGTATGTTGGCTGCTTTCCCCTATTCACTGAAGTATAGATGAAGTCGATGAGGGAGAGACTGGTTTGAGTGACTGTGCGGTGTCCACAACTCTCTCAATTTCTAGGCGTCATGAGCAATACATTTGCAATGTCAATGTGCGATGCATCCTAACAGGATGCGTTCTACATTGCATCTGCAGAAATCGGTAAGAGTCATTGAAGACATGTCGAAGTTCCTTTTCCTTGTGAGGAAGTAGAATCATTGGAATCAAAGTGATTGGACCAGGACGAATTGTTGGTGATATTTACACCTAGGAACTTGAATTGTGTTGTAGTGGGCAGAGTTGTGGATGAAGCAATTGTCACATAACATTAACTATAGTTGGAGCGAGGGTTATCTTTCTACTCCCCCCATCTTCAGTTTAATGCTTGTTTTACAGTCTGTGTCTATGTTTGGTGTCTGTTATGTGCATCATCTACAGAATGCGCTCCGCTATTGCCCTGTAATGCTGAGAACTATATTTTGCACTCTGTATCTTATCCTACCGTTTACATTTGGATTGATTATATTTACGTGTAGTATTGTGTAGGAAGGAACTGTAGATGCTGGTTTAAATCAAAGATAGACACTAAATAGCCAAAGAATACAATCTGAAGTTCAAGATCATCTTTAATCAGTATTCATATTATAGCTGTACAGCAGGTTGTTAGTACATCATGACCGCTTCCAAGACTGACCAGTGGGTGTTAGTATAAATCGTGCAGTAGGGTGGGGTTAGTGATGCTATTCTACTATGATTGGTTCTCATGCATAAACCAATCTACAGACACAAAATGCTGGAGTAACTCAGCGGGATAGACAGCATCTCTAGAGAGAAGGAATGGGTGACGTTTCGGATCGAGACCCTTCTTCAGACAGCTGCCTGTCCCACTGAGTTACTCCAGCATTTTATGCCTACGTATATTATTATCTGCTTTGTTTGCAAAACATCGATTTTCACAGTGCTTCAGGACACGTGATAATAATAAACTGAAACTAAAAGCTATGTTTGGTCAGCTAGGCTGGTGCAGCAGCATCTCCCAAGCCCACAACCTCTACCGCCTCAGGCAGCAGACTAACTTGACATGAAAATGTCACTTTTCCCTCTTAATTGCTGCTGTAATTTCTGGAATTCCTAATTCAACAGAATTGTGGGAGTGCCTTTGTGAGAAGGTCTTCAATACTTCCTGAAGGTCGCTCAGCACCGGAAGGGTCTCGACCCGAAACGTCACTTGTTCCTTCGCCCCCATAGATGCTGCCTCACCCGCTGAGTTTCTCCAGCATTTTTGTCTACCTTCGATTTTTCCAGCATCTACATTAAGAAATTTAATCAATTTCTTAAACACATCTTCCCAAGGGCAGTTAGATTAGATTGGAAAACTGCAGATTCTGGAAATCTGAAAGAAAACCAGTAAATATTTGAAACACTCAACAGGTCAGGCATCATCTGTGGAAAGAGAAACGGTTAACGTTTTAGTTCAAGGACCTGGGAAAGAGAGAAACGGATTAGTCGCAGCAGGAGAGAGGTTGGGGCGACGATAATGGGTGGAACAAAGGGAGTTTGCATCAATTGAGTTTGGATTACCGAATGTAGCCTTCAAGGGACAGATAAAATCAGGTTGCTGCTTTGTCTGTGTAATGTGTAGCTCATTGGATGCTGTGGAATATACCCAGCAGGCCAAAGTGTACAAAAAAGAAAAGAAGGATTGGAATTAGTTATTAGTGTTCTGGTTGATTTCTGTTCTGGTTGGTTGATTAATTGCAAGTAGCCTGAAGTCTATATTCAATGATTATCTTTTAAACATTTCAAACAATCATTTATAATACAACAATGTTTGAAAATGGAATTCATTTCAGCGAGAACTTTAGAGAGCGGCACAGTGGCACAGCTGGTAGAGCTGCTGTGTCATGGTGCCAAACACCCAGGTTTGATCCTGAGCTTGGGTGCTTTCTTTGTGGAGTTTGCACGTTCTCTCTGTGACCTCCGGCTGCTCCAGTTCCCTCCCACTTTTCAAAGACATGCGGGTTTGTAGGTCAGTTGGCCTCTGTAAATTGCCCCTTGCGTGTAGGGAATGGATGCAAAAGCAGGGTAACATAGGAGCAGTGTGAACGGGTGATTGATGGTCGACTTGGTCAGTGGGCCGAAGGTCCATGCCGTTTCTTTTAATCAATTAATCAGGCCATGTGTAGGTTTCACATCCTGACAATGTTTTCTCAATTGCAGGACAACAGTAAATGGTTCACTGGAATGGATGAACAAATTATGTCCTGGGCAACATCCCGGCCAGAGGTAACCCCTTGTTTTGCAACATGCATCCTGTGCTTAGTGTACATGCGAAGAATATTAAAACTCATCTCCTATCCTTGTAGGACTGGCACCTTGGTGGAAAATGTGACGTCTATCTTTGGGGAGCAGGACGCCATGGGCAGTTAGCGGAAGCTGGAAGAAACGTTATGATACCAACTGGAGCACCTTCGTTTTCACAAGCTCAGCAGGTTTGACTTTTGAATTTGTATTGTAAAAAATTTCAAAGGAAAGTTGGAATGAACACTTATTAAACGTGCATAAATGTTCGATTAATGTAAGACACACTTTAATACAATTTAAAATTTTACATAGATTATATTATTCCAAAACTAAAATTCATAAAATTTTCCCAAATGTATCATCTAATTGTGATAAATGTCAGTCCCAAGAAGCTACTATAGCGCACTCATTCGTTTTCTGTACAAAAATTCAAAAATTTTGGAATTAAATTTTCGAAATCTTTACAAAATTATTTAAAATAAGACTGATACCCAAAGCAGAATGGATTATCTTCGGAATAACGGAAGATGGTCCAGAACTAAATGTGTTTCAAATAACTGGAAAAAAGCTAATTCTAAAATTTTGGAAGAAGGCTCCAATACCAACTATAAACATGTGGATTTCAAATATGTTTACCTATTTCAAATATGTTTACCTATTTCAAATAGGTAAAAGACAGATATGGCATGTTGTCCCCTTGATTGGAGGGCAGCACGAGGAGGGGAATGGTTGGTGAAAATAGAGAAGTCAAATCTAGTTCACCTCGTTTTCAAATTCCAAGCATTCCATGTAATTGTATTTGCATTTTTGCATCTGCAGGTTATTTGTGGGCAGAATTGCACTTTTGTCATCCAGGCTAACGGGACTGTGATGGCGTGTGGGGAAGGAAGCTATGGTCGCCTTGGACAGGGAAATTCAGATGATCTTCACGTCTTAACCGTCATTTCGGCACTCCAAGGTACTCAGACTTGGCACGGTGGTGTACGATTATTAAAAATGGATATTATTGTTGATCATTAAATCGTTCTTGCCTGTGTTTGCACTGATATGTTCCTACTCGTGTACATGTGACAGGTTTTGTGGTGACGCAGTTGGTGACTTCCTGTGGATCTGATGGCCACTCGATGGCACTGACGGAAAGTGGAGAGGTCTTCAGTTGGGGTGATGGGGATTACGGCAAGCTGGGCCACGGAAACAGCGACCGGCAGCGCAGACCGCGACAGATCGAGGCACTGCAGGGCGAAGAGGTTGTCCAGGTGAGACTACGTACAGGAAAATAAGTAAATGATTCGTGGGCTAAAACTTGACTTAAAACGTGATGTAAAAGCACTCTCTGCCAGGTAGAAACAAGGAACTGCAGATGCTGGTTTATAAAAAAAAGACACCTTGCTAGAGTAACTCAGCGGGTCAGGCAGCATCTGTGGAGAACATGGATAGGTGACGTCCCAGGTCATGGCCTTTCTTCAGACTGAGTGCATTGAGGGGAAGAAAATCCGAAGAGAGGAGGGACAGAACAAAGCGTGGCAGATAATAGTTGAACACAGGTGAGGGGGTTTGATAGGCAGATGGTTGTACAAAGGCCAGCGATAAAAAATAAAGTGTGAAACGAAAGGATGAAGAGTTGTGAATTGTGTAGCCGGAGGAAGGAATGGAGGCAGAAGGGAGAAATAGGTGTGACTAGGTGGGGCACAGGGGAAGGGAGTGGGGCGATTGTGGGAGGGAGGTGGGGGGGGAGAGGAATGTTAGAGGCTACCTAAACTTGGGTCTGGCAGGCACCTATCTCTGATCTGACAGCATCCCACCCCAACTCATTAATCATTGATATTAAAATCCTTCATGACAAGTCTAAAGATGTGATTCAAGAAGTGTCACTCCTATGGTTTTAAGATTGAGAGTGGGGCTCTATGCCTAAGATTATCTTTGTTCAGGCGAGGTCCCAGGAGACTTGTTTAAGAAGGATAGTGGAGAGAATCCAACAAGCTATAGGCCGGTGACGTCAGAGGTAGGGAAGCTATTGTAGAGGATTCTTCGGGATAGGATTTACTCCCACTTGGAAGAGAATGGGTTCATTAGGGACACTCAGCATGGCTTTGTACGTGACAGGTCATGTCTTACTAACATGATAGATTTTTTTAAGGAGGTGCCGAAGGTGATCGATGACGGTTGGTCGGTAGATGTTATCCACATGGATTTTAGTAAGGCGATTTTAGTAATACAATTCCCCAATGGGAGGCTGATCTAGAAGATTAAGATGCGTGGGATTAACAGTAATTGTTCGTATGGATTCACAACTGACTTATTGGTAGAAGCGCTGTGGTGAAAGGACAAATTCAGGCTGGAGGTCTGTGGTCATTGGAGTTACGCAGAGATCTCTACTTCAGGCGAGGCAATGCTGCCATCATTCCTTGACCTCCTATGGTTTTCCAGGGTCGAAACCTACTCCTCGGCCCCTGACCTTCAGCCATTTTCAATCAATCATCCAATGGCTCCACCTTCAGTGTAAAAGTTCAGCTGGCGGGGCACTGCGTTCGAGTGTATATTCCGCACAATGCCCACAAACAAATTGTGATCCACCAAGCCTCTTTCCCCAACCCACAAACGCACAGTCTCTCCTAGACCACTCTCCCTCTTTTTGGCCATGTCTAGAAATGCTAGTATTTTTGTTAATGATCTGATCATCTTATCTTTACAGCTAAAAGATTTTTGAATATTGCTTAGTTTCAACAGCATTTGCTTCTGTGTCACACAGATGTCGTGCGGCTTTAAGCATTCAGCAGTGGTTACGGCAGATGGCAAGTTGTTCACCTTTGGAAATGGAGACTATGGACGTTTAGGACTCGGTAACACATCCAACAAAAAGCTGCCGGAGAGAGTGGCAGCATTGGAGGGTTATCAAGTTGGACAGGTATCCTATTATATTGCTCATTTAATGTACAAACACTTTTCTCCCCATTTTCAAATCTCCTCTTAACTCTTCAGCCCAGTCCCCATCAGTCCACTTAATGAAAGGCCTTTTTCTCCATTGACTTTCTAATAAATCCCATGCACAGCCTGCTCCTGGCTGAGACATCCTGAAGTGTGATATCTAGAACTGACCTCTACACTCCTACTGAGGGTGAATCAGTGTTTTATCAAATGTTCTCGCAGTTCTGCTATTAATAAAAACAAGGATCTCTTGTGCTGCTTTCTAGCACAACCAGCTTTACTGCCTACAAAGATTTGTGTACCAGTGCCTCAGATTGCTTTGTTCACCATTTAATTTGTATTGTCTCATTGTTCTTCCTAATGAATATATTGTTGCTCCAGTATATTGTTGCCCCAGTTATATTGTTGCTCCAGTATATTGTTGCTCCAGTATATTGTTGCCCCAGTTATATTGTTGCTCCAGTATATTGTTGCTCCAGTATATTGTTGCTCCAGTATATTGTTGCTCCAGTATATTGTTGCTCCAGTATATTGTTGCTCCAGTATATTGTTGCTCCAGTATATTGTTGCTCCAGTATATTGTTGCTCCAGTATATTGTTGCTCCAGTATATTGTTGCTCCAGTATATTGTTGCTCCAGTTATATTTTGGGTGCCATTTCACTAGTTCTATATTATCCTCAATTTTTTTCCCATCCCCAGTTTTTTGAGTTTTGAGTACAAGTCCATAAATTCCTGAAGTGGCAGACAGGTAGAAGGGATGTGAAGTGCTTACCTTAACATACGCTGGCATAGGATACAAGAGCTGGGAAGTCATGTTAAAACTCTGGTTAGGCCACATTTGGAGTATTGTTTGCTTTGCTAAAGGGAGCATGTGATGGTGCTGGAGAAGGTGAGGAGGAAATTCACCATAATGTTGTCTGGATTGGACCATTTCAGTTCTAAAGAGAGATTGGATAGGCTAGGTTTGTTTTCTCAGGAACAGCTGGCTGAGGGATGAGCTGACAGAGGTATGCAAAATTATGAAGGGGTAGAGAGTAAGAATCAATTTCCCATGGTGAGGGTATCTTAAGACAAGATAGCATGGGGCTAAGGTGAGAGGAGGGAGGTATAGAGGAATCAGAGGGGAATCCTCTTCACACAGATTGCTTGTAATTTGGAATACGCTGCCTCTGGAGGTAGATGTCCTCACCACTATATATAAGTGTTTGAATCGCCGCGGTACAGAAGGCTAGGGACCTACTGTGGGTAAACAAGATTGGTATCGATGGTACATGGATATGATGCAACATGGATATGATGGGCCAAAGGGCCTCATTGTGCACTGGATTACTTTATTGCTCTGTAAACCCTTCATAACCTGCAGAGTATTTCCCGCATTTTCTGTTTTCAATTTTCCACCATCTACAATATCTGATGAATATAAATGATCTATATTTTCGAGCTGCACCAAGTAAGAATTTCATTGTTCGGGGTTGACATATGACAATTAAACACTTTTGCCTTTTGACACTATTTTACTTTCAACTGGTAAACATTAATGACCTGTGCCCATGGGCGGAAATCCCGGGGGGGGGGACACGTCTCCCCCCCGTTTTGAGAGGTGGGGGACGATCCCCCCCCCCCCCATTTTAATCCGGATTTTAAAACCCGGTGACATCTCCGCTTTCCGCGAGACAGTGGGGGTGGGACTGCTGCTCGAGGGCGCCGATTGGACGAGAGAGACATCGGTCAGCAGGCAATGGGGGCGGGACATGATGATTCAGCGCGATGATTGGAGGAGGGAGGTGTCGGTCAGAGGCGGAAGTAGGGGGGGGTGGGACTGAGGAGAGGGCGCGGTGATTGGAGGAGGGAGACGTGCCAAAACACTCTCGGCACAGACCTGCGCCTCATCCGTAACCAGGATCGATCCTGGCCGGGTCTCCAATCGCTGCCGAACCGCCACTGGACCATCCCCGTCCCCACACGTGCCCCCCCCCCCTCCCCACGCCCGGGGGTGGCCAGAGACCGGGAGTCAGACGGGAGCTGTGCCCCCAGGCCCACAGCCAGCGCAGAGAAGCAGCGTCAAACCCGGCTCAACTCTGCCTGTGCCGCCAGGTTAACCTACAGCCCTGCCTGGACTTGCGGGAAATATGGCCCAGATTTACAGCCAGCGCGGAGAAGCAGCGCTGGTGTCCCATCAGGGCTGTAGGTTAACCCGGCGAGACAGGCAGAGTTGAGCTGTATTTAGCGCTGGATTGAGCCTCCAAAGCCTCGCGTGCGTGTGTGTACGCGCGCGCGGCCGCCAAGAAATTGTGTCCCCCCTGGTCCCCTCCATATTTTGATAGCGATTTCCGTGCCTGCCTATGCCAAATGATTATTTGCCTCTTGTGTTTCCCACTGCTTGTGACGTGCTGGGTCCATTCTTTTTCCTAGGTTGCATGTGGTTTAAATCACACATTAGCCATCTCCGCTGATGGTATGATGGTTTGGGCCTTTGGTGACGGAGATTATGGAAAGCTGGGCCTTGGCAACTCAACGGCCAAGTCTTCTCCTCAGGTACGGCTTACCAAAGTTTGCCATTGTAACAGCATGAATTCATATATTTCTCTCTCTGATGCGTTATAACTTCAAATAAAGAAAAGTATTTAAAGGGCTACTGTCAACTTGTGTGGTTAAATGTATGGGAAATACCGTGTCTAAATAATTAATTACATCATTGGGCTTTCTTGTTGCCTTTGTCTGGTGTAAGGATTTTCAATTTTTCTTTTTGCAGAAAGTAGATGTTTTGTGCGGAATAGCAATCAAGAAGGCTGCGTGTGGCACACAGTTTTCTGTGGCCTTGACGAAAGATGGCCATGTGTACACCTTTGGCCAAGGTAGGATGATCACCGAGGTTTTAGAATATACCAAGGAGGCCGGTTCTCTGGATACTTTCAAGAGAGAGCTAGATAGGGCTCTTAAAGATAGCGGAGTCAGGGGATATGGCGAGAAGGCAGGAACGGGGTATTGATTGTGGATGATCAGCCATGATCACATTGAATTGCGGTGCTGGCTCAAAGGGCCGAATGGCCTACTCCTGCACCTATTGTCTATTGCCTAAGTCTTGGGATTTATTGCAATTAACTGCAGAAACTGTTCTATGACTAATGGGTTGGCACGGATTAGCACCCGTAGTCAGGATCGAACCTGGGTCTGGCGCTCGAAGGCAGCAACTCTACCGCTGCACCACTGAGGTTGGTGGGTATAAGGAACAGACCCACCAGAGGAGGTAGTTGAAGCAGGTACTACAACGTTTTAAAGATATTTAGGCAGGTACATGGATAGAAAAACTTTAGAGGGTTATGGGCCAAACTTGGACAAATGGGGCTAGCATCATGGTCGTCATGGACATGTTGGCCTACTGGCCCTGTTGCCATGCTGTATGACTGACTTTCAAAATGGAAATCCTCGGCAGATTAAGGAACATCTGTGGAGAGAGGAACTTGTTGCTTCAAGCCCTTAGGTTCTTGAGAAAATCTGAAACGTGTATGAATAATCTGGAGACTTATACTAACAACCCAGAGACGCGAGTTCAAGCCCCACATCAACAACTGTGATAAATGTAATTAACTAAATAATGGGAAATTTAGAAATGGCTAGTTTTACTAATATTGATCATGAAACTACCAGCTTGCTGATTTAGTAATGTACCTGGCTGACCAATTTCCCATGGGATGGAAATCTGGTGAGTTTATCTGGTGGGGTCTACATGTGACTCCAGACTCAAGGCCACCCTCTGAAATTGACCGTAGACAAAAGTGCTGGAGAAACTCAGCGGGTGCAGCAGCATCTATGGAGCCAAGGAGATAGGCAACGTTTCGGGCCGAAACCCTTCTTCAGACCAGCAAGTCGGGTAGTTTTAGGGATGGGCAATAAATGTTGACCTTGCCAGGGATGTCCATATCTAGGAAGCTAAACAAAAACTGTCTCTCTTCACAGACTCTGCCTGATCTGTTGAGTATTTCCTGCAATTTCTATTTTATGTCTAATTGAAGCAGATGTGGTAATCAAAGTTTAGGTCAAGACCTCCCATGATCCCATTGAATGGTTGAGCAGGTTCAAGATAAGCTGGCCATCACCTTTCCTGTGGTAGTTTAATCCCTCACATGAAAGTGTGAATGAAGGAACTGTAGATGCTGGTTTAAAACCAAACAACCCAGACAAGGATATGAATGGATTAACAAACAACTTAAAAGTGCTCAGGCCAGCCACGCGATGGACCGTCGAACCTGAGGCTCTAAACCTGCCTAAAAGAAAGCTATCCTTGAAACAAAATACCGATAACTTCTAAGGACAGCCCAATTCAATATTTGATACTACGTAAAGTTGAAATTACACAAAGTTCTATGCCATGTGGCCAGGCCTTTCCACAGCTCACACCAGCAATCAGCTCACGAGGCAGGGTCGTCAGAGAGAGAACGAGAATTCTGGGAACTCTGCTATTTATGCTTCAGATGAGTCACCCGTCACCTGACGCAGCTTGGCCAATCGGGTACAGGAGCCTTTTAGCCTGCACTCGGGAAAGAAACAGAGAATAATAATAATAATAGCTTTTATTGTCATTGCACGTCATAACATAACATTGACCAGGAGGGGGAGCGCATAACACAAGTGAAATATGAGGTGGTGACAATGCCCAATATTCTTTATCGGAAGTGACAACAGTGGATGTCTAGCCGGTAAACCAGAGAGATTATATCCACCCATTCACCTTTTTAAATCATATTTGCATAGAAGATGGGGATGACCAGTTTATATTGAGCACCTGAATGTTGTATTGTTCACAGAATCCAGAGAGGCCCTTTTACTGTAATTCCTATAGTGAGAGAAACCTTGTATGTACAGAGATTTGTAAATTAGTAAGGACAGGATGACCCAAGAATGTGGTCTTTCTTCGCCAAATTACAATAAAATAGTTAATTTATGCCTTGGGAAGGACATATTGAATGTAATGAATGCTCCTGTGTACAACCAGACCGCTTGATAGGTTTGCCGGAAGGTCGTGCCCGCAACCACAACAGACCTCAGCTGGTACCTGCTCTGAATGGGGTGTTCATCGAGGACATCGTGGTGGGCGCTGAGCACACACTGGGTCTCTCCTCATCCGGAGATGTTTATGGATGGGGCAGCAACTCGGAAGGGCAGGTAAGAAATCTGACCCATCCCTCTTGTAAGCAGGTTATTTGATTTGGACTGTGGATGTGGAATTGGACAGCACAGGTTCAAAAGCTTGCCTCGAGCAAGACTGGAGATGTTCCCCAAGCGATGGAGAATTGCAAAATATTATTGCCATTTTTCATGTTCGGCTTTTCCAAAAAAAAAAGTGGTAATAAATTCTGATTGTGAATAATAAAATGTTACCAGTGGCCTGTAAACCAGTGGCCAAATGAACAAAGCAGGGCCCTGTTTCGGAGCTACTGCCTTTTGGCTTGCAACGTTGGACTATTTTCCAGGATTGGGTAGGTTTTGTCAAATGTTTCTCCTCTGATCTAGATGGGAAACACCGTGAATCTATGGGAGTTGTGTATTTTCCATCCCTAATAGGGGTGCTGGAGTCGGGTAGGTGGCTGGGAGATTTTGTTTAGTTTGAGATATGGTGTGGAAACAGACCCTTCGGCCCACCAAGTCTGGACCGACCAACGATCACCCTTTTCACATTAGTTCCATCCTACACGGGGCAATTTATAGAAGCTAATTAACCTACAAACCCACACGTCTTTGCAATGTGGGAGGAAACCAGAGCACCTGGAGAAACCCACACGGTCACAGGGAGAACATAGAAATGCTGTGCAGACAGCACCCGTAGTCAGCATCGAACCCGGGTCTCTGGCGCTGTAAGGCGGCAACTCTACTGCCCACCACTGTGCTACCCATGGGGCTCTTCTAAGGATTCTGAGCAGAGTCACCCATGAAGCATTGACTTTTCTCACACACTAGCACTTACCACCCCAGAATGCACATCTAATACTCAGTCCTTTGCGGACTTCACACATTTAATTTATAAGGAAGATAAGTAAAAGTAGGGACAGCTGATGCTGATTTTGAAACACAACAGACTTTAGCGAGTGAGAGAACTAGATCACTTAAAGGCAGAAATAGTTTTCCAATTTCTTGTCGATGTAATTGATTTCAACCTAAATATTTTCTAGAATTCTTTTTTCTGGAATATAAGCTCAGAAGTGGGGGGGGGGGGGGGGGGGTCAAAGTTCAGCGGCTTCTATTTCTGGAGAAGATAGTGGAGAAACATGTTTTGAGTTGAGTGAATGTGCCTTGTCTCTGGTTTACCAACTCTGTTCCTCTGCTCTCCAATGTAGCTGGGTCTGGGCCACTCCAATCATGTGAGAGAGCCCACTTTAATCACAGCCCTCCAGGGGAAGGGCATTCGGCAGATCTCAGCGGGCCGGTGCCACAGTGTGGCGTGGACAGCCCCTCCTGTACCCCCCAGAGCACCAGGTGAGTGGGCCACACCTTACCTTCCCCTTCACTGGAACCCATATCCCCCACACCTACCTAATTTATGTCAGTGACTGTAATAGATAGATAGTTACTGTCTACCGATCTATCTACTATCTATCCAAGTGTTACCTTACTATATATTCAAACATTTAAAATCACTTTGAAAGCATTTTTAGCAAATATTGGCAAAGCAGATTTTTACCATTTTAGCTTTTCCAAAAATTAGTAAATGTAAACAGCTTTAAGTATGTTGAGCACGAATTTCCCTTCAATCAAGCATGTCAAGTCAAGTCACTTTTATTTCTATAGCACATTTAAAAAACAACTCTCGTTGGCCAAAGTGCTTTACATTGGTGGAGGTACTAACGTTATACGTGTGTAGGAAGGAACTGCAGATGCTGGTTTCTACTGAAGACACAAAATGCTGGAATAACTCAGTGTGTCAGGCAGCATCTCTGGAGAAGAGACATTTCGGGTAGGAACCCGAAGGCTCTCCAACCCGAAAAGTCATCTATTCCTTCTCTCCAGAGATGCTGCCTGACCCGCGGAGTTACTCCAGCATTTTGTGTCTATCTTCGCTTTGATCAAGGTTCGTTTAAATAAACCACTGTCATAATGTTCCAGCTAAAGCATTTGTCATGTAGGAGGGTGAATTATGCTTCTTGTGAATCTGCAATTGTTGACCAGAAGTTGTGGTGGCTGTGAAATGAGGCACAACTTTGTTTACTGTAGTTGTGGGAAAAACTCATTGCATGTTATCGCGGCCCATTGACTGGTTAATCTGTGTGGGGGAAATCCAGGAATAGCCTTCTGGGCTGTGCCAGAACGTCCTGATGTTGAGAGGAAGTGTCTGCCTCTGTCAGTGGGTGTGTTGGTGCAGTAGTCATAATGGACTATTAGCCCAAACATTGAGTTGAAATGTCAATCTGGTAGAATCAGGTACCTTGTGCCAGCTTGGAATGTTCACCAATGGTGATAGCTGCTGCCCACTGCCACTTCTGACAGAGAAGATTTATGAGGATATTGCCAGGACATGAAGGCCTGAGCTATAGGGAGAGCTTGGGCAGACTGGGACTTTATTCCTCGGATTCCTATTAATCCCCTGCACCTTGAACCTATGTCCTTTGGTCCTCGATTCCCCTACTCTGGGCAAAAGACTGTGCATCTACACGATCCATTCCTCTCTTGATTTTGTACACCTCTATAAGATCTCCCCGCATCCTGCGCTCCATGGAATAGAGACCCAGCCTACTCAACCTCTCCCTATAGCTCACACCCTCTAGTCCTGGCAGCATCCTCGTAAATCTTTTATGAACCCTTTCAAGCTTGACAATATCTTTCCTATAACATGGTGCCCAGACTGAACACAATATTCCAAATGTGGTCTCACCAACGTCTTATACAACTGCAACATGACCTCCCAACTTCTATATTCAATACTCTGACTGATGAAGGCCAGAGTGTGCGAGGAAACTGGAGCACTCGGAGAAAACCCACGCGGTCATAGGGAGAACGTACAAACTGTGTAGATGAGACACAAAATGTTGGAGTAACTCTGCAGAACAGGCAGCATCTCTGGAGAGAAGGAATGGGTGACGTTTCGGGTCTCGACCCTAAACGTCACCCATTTCTTCTCTCCAGAGATGCTACCTGTCCCGCTGAGTTACTCCAACTTTTTGTGTCTATCTTCGGTTTAAACCAGCATCTGCAGTTCCTCTCTATACACGTACAAACCCCATACAGACAGGACCCATAGTCAGGATTGAACCCGGGTCTCTGGCGCTGTAAGGCAGCAAGTCTACCACTGTGTCACTTGTATGAGTTGGACTGGTATAATGCTAAAATGTAACTGATGTGAAAATCTGCTCCATCTTTCCGTAGGTGTATCGGTTCCTCTGCAATTAGGTTTGCCAGACTCAATTCCGCCACAATTCAGTTCACTGAAGGAAGTATCTATTGAAACCATCAGGGCCAGGCTACGATTGCTGTACCACTTCTCTGACCTTATGTACTCTTCATGGAGGTTACTTAATCTCAGTCCCAACAATCAGGTAAGCAGTGCTGGAAACAGGAAAGTATGCACTTAACAAACAACCTTCAACAACCACATTGCGTGGTTTTTAATTGATCTAATATTTACAATTGTGATTACAGAACAGTACATCTCACTATAATGCTGGAACATGGGGAATAGTCCAAGGACAACTGAGACCTTTACTTGCACCGAGGGTTTATACTCTTCCCATGGTGCGCTCCATAGGAAAGACAATGGTCCAAGGCAAAAACTATGGTCCCCAGATCACTGTGAAAAGGATATCTACCAGGTGTGTTGCAGCCAAACCATCTTTGTTGTGCATTGCTTCATTTCTGCATCAAATACGAGAGGGCAGATACCAGATACAAATGCCAGGGCTCGAGTGCCAGGAGTACGGGTCTGGAGGGCAAGGCTATGGCAAATACTGGAGGCATAATGTGAGAGGGGTATCATTTAAAGGAGGTGTGCGGGGTAGTTTTCTACGCAGAGGCTGATGCCTGGAACGCGGTGGTTGAAGCTGGTACTTAAAAGACTTTGGGATGGGCTCATTGATACGCCGGGAACAGTGGGATATGGATTATGTGCAGGTAGATATGTGATGGTCTTGGCATCATGTTCGGCACACACTTTGTGGGCCGAAGGGCCTGTTCTTGTGTTTTACTGTCCTATGTCCTACATTGTGAATAGTTCCATATGAAGAAAAGTATTCCCTCATGTTTAATTGCAAGTCTACTTCTCTTCCTAGAGGCCGGAAGTGTAAACCTATCTTCGTTCAGATCGCGAGACAAGTGGTCAAGCTGAATGCGTCGGATCTGCGATTACCTTCTCGTGCTTGGAAGGTGAAGCTAGTAGGGGAGGGTGCTGATGATGCTGGTGGAGTATTTGACGATACCATCACAGAGATATGTCAGGTATTGGTTGTTTTGTCTATGCCCTTTAATGACCACTCGGTGTGTCTCAAAACAAGCAAGGGCGACGATTTCTATTCTCGTATTTTTAATTTAGTTTTCTAAGTATTAGTATTTAAAATTTATTATTTTAATAAATTTTAGTATTTTAAAACAAGTACCAAGCATCATGAGAGGAATAAATCGGGTAGATGCCCAGAGTAGGGGAATTGAGGACATGGGTTCAAGGTGAAGGGGAAAAGATTTAATAAGAATCTGAGGGGTAACTTTTTCACACAAAGGAGCAAGCTGCCAGCGGAGGTAGTTGAGGCTGGGACTATCCCAATGTTTAAGAAGCAGTTAGACAGGTACATGGATAGACAGTCTGGTGGACTTCATCAACTTCACCACCAACTTCCATCCTGCATTCATATTTACTTGGACCATCTCCGACACCTCCTTCCCCTTTCTTGATCTCACAGTCTCCATCACAAAATAAACTATTGACTGACGTCTATTACAAACCCACTGACTCCCACAACTATCTCAACTACACTTCTTCCCACCCTGCTTCCTGCAAAGACTCTATCCCCTACTCCCAATTCCTCCTTCCACGCCGCATCTGTGCCCAAGATGAGGGGTTCCATACCAGAACATCCAAGATGTCCTCATTCTTTAGGGAACGGGGGTTCCCCTTTCCTATCATAAATGAGGCCCTCACTCGTGTCTCCTCGGTACCCTGCAGCTCCGCCCTTGCTCCCCCTGCCCCTAGCTGCAACAGTCTCCCTAGTCCTTACCTTCCACCCCATCAGCCATCACATACAACAAATAATCCTCTGAAATTTCCACCACCTCCAACAGGATCCCACCACTTGTCACATTTTCCCATCTCCACCCCTTTCTGCCTTCCGCAAAGACCGTTCCCTCCGCAACTCCCTGGTTAACTCATCCCTTCCCACCCAAACCACCCCCTCCCCTGGTACCTTCCCCTACAACTGCAGGAGATGCAACACCTGTCGCTATAGCTCATCCCTCGACTGACCAGGGACTCCGACAGTCCTTTCAGGTTGGGCAGAGATTCACTTGCACCACCTCCATCTACTGTATCCATTGTTCAAGATGTGGACTCTTATACATCGGCGAGGCCAAACGCAGACTGGGCGATCGTTTCGCGGAACACCTTCGCACAGCCCGCCTGAACCAACCTGATCTCCCGGTTGCTGGACACTTTAATTCTCCTTCCCATTCCTACACAGACCTTTCTGTCCTAGGTCTCCTCCATGTTCATTCCTTCTCTCCAGAGATGCTGCCTGTCCCGCTGAGTTACTCCAGCTTTTTGGGTCTATCTTTAGTTTAGTGAGGCTAAACGCAAATTGGAGGAACAGCATCTCATATATTGCTTGGGCAGCTTACAGCCCAGTGGTATGAATATTGATTTCTCTCTTTTCAGGTAGCCCCGGCATTCCCTCTCTCTCTATCCCTCCCCCACCCAAGTCACAATAGCTTCTCATTTTCACCCTACAAACAGTTTACAATGGCCTGTTTCCTTTATCATCATTACTTTTTTGCATATCTTTTATTCATTGTTCTTTATCTCTCCACATCACCGTCTATATCTCTCGTTTACCTTATCCCTAACCAGTCTTAAGAAGCGTCTTGACCCGAAACGTGACCCATTCCTTCTCTCCAGAGATGCTGCCTGTCCTGCTGAGTTATCCCAGCTTTTTGTGTCTACATGTATAGACAGTTTTGGAAGGATATGGGCTAAACGACGGGAAGGTGGGACTAGTGTTGCTGGGATGTTGGCCGATGTGGGCAGGTTGAGCCGATGGGCCTGTTTCCACACTGTATCACTCTGTGACTCTATGCCTCTTAAGTTTCTAGTGTAATAAATAACATTTGAAATTACAGTTGGACTATAAAATCAATTAATTTTAATTAATTAATTAGGTGCCCCCTACTCCATCATCTTTAGTGTCCACCGCCTCCAACCTTATCGTTCCCCAGTCCCGCATGGTATTTTACTTTCTACCCAAAATCCATAACCAGAACAGCCTTGGCAGACCCATTATTTCTGCCTGCTCCTGTCCCACTGAACTCATTTCCCAGTACCTCGGCTCCATCCTATCTCCCCCCCCCCCCAATCCTATCCCTCTCGACCCTGGTCCAAGATGCCTCACACTTCCTTTGTCTCTTCAATTACTTCCGTTTTCCAGGCCCCCACTCCCTCATCTTTACTATTCCTTCCTACACACTTAATTTTAATGTTGCCTGAAGATTCATTATTTTAGTTTAGTAATTGAGTTCTGGGTTACCATTAGTTGCAGTTTGATATTGATGTAGATTGATGTCTATAAACTTTTGATTTCTTAAATGACACTTTCCACTTTAAACAGGAGCTTGAAATGGGGATTGTTGACCTGCTGATTCCAACTCCAAATGTCACGGCTGAAGTAGGCTATAATAGAGACAGGTAAGAATATTTTGTTGCTAATTACTGATATGCAAGAAAATATTTTATTCTTTACGCTTCCCTTTTAATGAATGAGCAAATAGTATGTTACCCATTACTCAGTGTAAACTAGAGAGAGGAAGGGGAGGGGGGGGCAAGATCCTCCAAACTCTTCAACAGAACGCGTAATTGTTCAGTCCTGAAGCACTTAACAGGTAGTGAGCAATAGTTCAGTCCTCGCGTTCAAATATAATGCTGGAGTCAAAACCTAAGCTAACGCTTGAACAAAACAAACTAAAACACTAGAAGAAGCGTGATTCACTGTTCTGCTGCACGGTGACTGGAGTGTCAACTGTGACAGAAGGAAGAGGTCTTGGAGCCTGCAGCTAAATGTCCTTACTCAGCAGTATCGCCACTTGACCACTTCACGTACAACAGTTGAAATGGAGGAAATGGCTACATCATTTCACAACCCTCCGCCAATGTGACCATAACTCTTTGAAATTTGGCTACACATTGGTCTTCATAAACCTTTGTTCAGAATGTATATGATCAGGAGTCTTGCTGATGCAGTAGCTTTATATTGGCAGGAGAGGCTTATTGTCCTTTTCATTAGGCTAGCCAGCTCAGTACCACACGAGACGCCTTTACATCATCTTTTGGCAGATCACAGAAGCATTTCTTGCAGCTTGTGTTGGGTGTTCTTCTGCTGCTTCAGGTCACAGAGGAGCTCAACATGGAACTTTCAGTACTTGAGTTGCAATGGCTGTCGCCTGTCGTGGATGGGATTTTCAATTTGTATTCTCAAATATGGGAAATCTGATCTCTCATCTTGCCACCAGAGCAACCTGTGGAAGAGATGGCTTAGTCCCACCAGATGTGCAACGTTATGTTATACTAGAGCACGGTGCCACAGCGGTAGAGTTGCTGCATTACAGCGCCAGAGACCCGGGTTCCATCCCAACTACGGGTGCTGTCTATCCAGAGTTTGTACGTTCTCCCCGTAACTGTGGGTTTTCTCCAAGATCTTCGGTTTCCTCCCACTCCCAAGACGTACAGGGTTTTAGATTAATTGGCTTGGTATAAATGTAAATTGTCCCTCGTGTGTGTAGGATAGTGTTAATATGTAGGGTTTGATGGTCGGCGCGGACTCGGTGGGCCAAAGGGCCACTTTCTGCTCTGTATCTCTAAAGTAAACTAAAGAGCAAAAGGAGATTTTGAAGGTTGTGATGGCTAAAAATGCTCATTAGTACCACTGGGAAAACTATCTAGCAGAGGCTGCCGCCGTTATCTGACAGGGTTTAGATGATAGACATGTTCTACTCGCTACATCAGTGCCAAGAATAACATAGGCTTACACTGATAGCTGATCAAAAGGACAAATAAATCCCCATCAAAGAATTCCTCCATGCTGCTGAAGCTGCACCAGTTCCTCAGACAGAAGGCCTGGATAGAGTGGATGTGGATAGAATGTTACCACTAGTGGGAGAGTCTCGGACCAGACGCCATAGCATCAGGATAAAAGGATGTAACTTTACAAAGGAGATGTGAAGGAATTTCTTTAGTCACAGGATGGTGAATCTGTGGAATTCCTTGCCACAGACGGCTGTGGTGGCCAAGTCAATGGACATTTTTAAGGCGGAGATTGACAGATTCTTGATTAGTAAATGTGTCAGGGGTTATGGGAAGAATGCATGAGAATGGAGTTGAGAGGGAAAGGTAAATCAGCCAGAGTAGACTTGATGGACTGAATGGCCTAATTCTGCTCCTAGAACCTATGAACTTTGAAAAGCAAAAACCTGCGGATATTATGAATTTGAAAATTGTGGAAATATAAACAGATTTGGCAGCGCTGTGGCTTATATGTAGAGCCACTGCTTCACAGCACCAGGAAATCAAATTCAATTCTGCTGTCTGTGTGGAGTTTGCATGTTTTCCCTGTGGCCATGTACGTGAGTTTCCTCCACATCCAGTTTGCTCCCACATCCCAGAGTGTGCAGGCTGGTCATTAAATTGCCTGTAGTGTGTAGGTGAATGATAGTATCTGCGGGGAGCTGAGAAGAATGTAGGGAGAATAAATGAAGGGATCATTGGATTAGTGTATACAGGTACCTGATGGTCAACACCTTATGGGAGGCATGGTGGCGCAGCAGTAGAGTTGCTGCCTTACAGGGTTTGATTCTGACTACGGCTGCTGTCTGTATGGAGTTTGTACGTTCTTCCCCTGACCGTGTGGGTTTTCTCCGAGATCAGTTTCCTCCCACATTCCAAAGATGTTCTGATTTGTAGGTTAATTGCCTTAGTAAATGTAAAAATTGTCCCTTGTGTGTGTAGGATAGTGTTGATATGTGGGGATCGCTGGTCGGCGCTGACTCGATGGGCCTTAGGGCCTGTATCTCTAAACTAAACTAAACCTGGTCAGAGCCCCAAAGGACCTGTTTCTGTGCTCTACATCTCTGCAGCTATGTCAGGCAGCATCTGGATTAATGTATCAGATTAATAACCTTTCATTAGAGAGATGCTATTTACAGTTGCTAAGAAAGATGAACTTGTGAATAATCTTTCCCTCCTGTACGCCAAGTTCTCCTGTATTACTATCGTCATGAAAAGTCTGGGTTTCTTCAGTGGGCAGACTCAACAACATTCCACTAGCAACAGTGACACAGCGTTCTACCTTGGGGCAATTGTAATGTCAGCATCTCTCCCAATGAAGAATATAAACATGCATTGGTTAGACAGGCTTAACTTTGGTTGATTTAATAATGCTACTGTAAATCAGGCTTGCAAGAAACTTGCCCTTGCAACTTAAGATGCTGATCTGTAAGTTCTCCATTTTTCGAATACCAATGTGTGGCAATGAAACACAGATTACATACAGCTGCCAAGGGAGCAGCCTCAACAACCTTCCCCTTCAACCTACTCCTACATCGTATTCTTAGTCTCTTGTGGAACAGAGGTACCTCCTTCATATTCTCTCAGGAGCAATGATGCCAAACATCCCAGCATTCGCCATGCAAAGAGGACTTTACTGCCTCTGCATGGGTGCAAACTGTATAGTCACATCCACATGGGTCTATTGTATAGTGGGTGGCCTAAGCCAAGAAGGGAACCCTAGTTCTGCTTAAAGGGTGTTCACAAAGTGGGTACAAAACCTTCGATGTTAACTGATGTTAAAAAGGGTGATGAGGGGTGATGTTAAAAAGGTCTATAAAACCCCAAGGGGAATAGACAGGATAAATGTGCGTTGCCTTTTACCCAGGGTAGAGGATTCACGAACTAGAAGGATAGGCCTAGTATGGACCTGAGGGATAACTTTTTCCATACAATGAGTGGTGCGTATATTGAATGAGCTACCAGAGAAAGTAGTTGAGGGAAAACAGTGACATTTAAAAAGAAAACGTGGACAGATACATGAATCGGAAAGGTTTAGAGAGTAATGGGCTAGACGCAGGTGTATGGGACTAACTTAGATGGACCATCTTGGTCGGCATAGACGAGTTTGGCCGAAGGGCTTGTTCCTGTGTTCTATGAGTCCATGACTTTAATTATAATGTGGAAAGCTGATGAGTTGGCAACGTGGGCTATGGGTAAGAATGCGCTGCCCTGGTATCAGTAGTTGCTCCATAAGGAATGGCGCTGAACTACAAAGCTGTCTGGCATCATTAATGAGTGGCATTGTCTGTTGTGGGACAGGCTCTGTCTTTCCAGAATGTGATTTCTTTTGTCATCAATAGAATTGCGGGACTAGCCATGGCTCGCTAGAGTTTCACATTTGCATAACGCATCTTGCATCAATGAAAGGACACCAGCTATCTGATCAGGAACTTTCCTGAATAGGTTTTTAGAATCAACCTTAGGATTTGTCCAAATGACGTTGGTCAAATGACTTAACTTGCCGTTACATAGATGCAAGCTCGACCAGCAAGCCCACCCTCTTAATTGTCAATTAATGGAGACAAGCTTTATTGTTCACCCATTTTAAAAATCTATGTCTTCCTTCAGGTTCCTTCTTAACCCTTCGACTTGTTCAGAAGAGCACCTGCTGCAGTTCAAGTTTCTGGGCATTCTTATGGGTGTTGCCATCCGCACAAAGAAACCACTGGATCTCCACTTGGCCCCGCTGGTATGGAAGCAGCTTTGCTGTATTCCACTCTCGTTAGAAGATCTTGAAGAGGTGGATTTGCTCTATGTACAAACTCTGAACAGCATTCTTCACATTGAAGATAGCGGAATTACTGAGGAGAATTTCCATGAGGTTAGTATAAATGCCACATAAAGTTCCCACAGCCTTGTTCCTGATGGAATTATGATTGTCAGAACCTTTTTCATTATTTGCCTCGTATCAAATACAAATCACCTTTCCAAGTTTAGAATGGGAAAATGGTCTAATGCAAACAGGCATTGTACATATTGAGGTAAGGAGAAATGCGGAGATTGTTCAGGTAATGACGTAAAATCTACAAGCGCAGACAATTGGTTTGGATATGCTACTGTTTTACTAGACAATGCTGCCAGAAATGACAATGACCAGGAACATCAATTGTGTTCTTGCCCTGTTAGCAGAAAACTGGCTTAAGTTGCCACATGCAAAGGAATAGCCCTTTCATATGTTAACTAGACCAAGTGGGACCCGTTGGGTCCCTGTCACACGGGAGGCCTGGTCCCCCAACACAACTTGTTCCCCAGCGCAACAGTCCGCCACTCACCCATAGCCCCCACGGGAGGCCTGGTCCCCCAATGCAACCTGTTCCCCAAAGCAATATTCCACAACTCATCCATTTCCCCAATGCAACCCGTTCCCGTAACGCAATATTCCACCACTCACCCATAGCCCCCAACTGCGCAGGGACTGCTCATATCGCCTTATTCACCCTCCCTCATTTTTTAACTTTAAAAAAATGTAATTGTACTTGCTGGGGCCAGTAGGGCTACTTGGATAGCAACAATGTTGCGAGTAGGGCCACAATCCCATTGTGACGTCATAGCTGTAAGGACGGGGAAGACATTTTTCTCAAATTGAGGTTTTGTAAATCTAAACATGTCAATAACTTGTGAAATATAACAATCTGAACGAAACTTGACACAAACCACCACAGGACAATAGTGAGTAAGGTGGTGCAAATCTTTCAGCACTGTCGTGTACCGTTTTGGCGTAGTTCCGTGATCACAATTATAGACGGACACGCAGGTTTAGAAACAAGCAAGATGAGAGTTTTAGTAATATATAGATGCTGTCTTTTGTCTCTCCTCGTACACAGCTTTCTTGTTATCTCCCAACCAACACAGATGTCATTTTAAATTTGTCTCAGTTGACTCCCAAACAAATGTTAATTCCGCTGATCAGTTGGTTCAGGACTCTGTTGGATTTTCCCCACATGTAAAATGGCTGCGGTGAGCAAGGTTGGAAGTAGAAAGGGTGTTTCCAGTTGTGGGAGAATCTAGGATCAGAGGGCACAGCCTAAGGATAAAAGGAAGTACCTTTTAGAATGGAGATGAGGAGAAATTTATTTAGCCCAGTGTGGTGAATCTGTGGAATTTACTGGTGTGGAGGCCAAGACATTCGGTGTTTTTAAAGCGAAAATTGATAGGTTCTTGATTATTAAGGCTGCTAAATATTATGGGGGGAAGGCAGGAGAATGGAGAGGTGGAAAAGAGCCATGATTGAATGGCAGCGCAGACTCAATGGGTCGAATGGCCCAACTCTTCTCCTATGTCTTATGATCTAAGGCTGGTGTCTACTCACGATGTTCTGTGAATGATAGATGGAGTGCACAATGTCGTTTAGTTTTCGTCTGATCAGTCTGAAGAAGGGTTTCCGCCCGAAACGTTGCCTATTTCCTTCGCTCCATAGATGCTGCCGCACCCGCTGAGTTTCTCCAGCACTTTTGTCTTCCGTTGTTTAGTTTTCAATCTTCTCACTCGAGTACAAGTTCTTTGCTCTCAATTTCCATCCAAGCTCTGCCTCCTTCCAGTTTACTGTTCTCAAATCCCTCTGGCGTGGTTGCAGGTGTAATTGGGCAAGTTTTTCCGTGCTTTAATAATGTAAGCTGATGACTCCTGAGTCACATCAACCCTTTCTCATTGCTGATTTCAGGTAAGTGTCACATCAGAGATCCCTTCTTCATAGCAAATTGACCATGCATTTCTGCCCGTCATTTGCCTCGCACATGCTAGTGCCCCAGAGTCTGCTGCGTGCCACCTGTTTCATGCCATCCTGGCATCTGAGTGATCCTCCGTACACACCAGGGAGATCTTTGCAAATCCCTTCTCCTTGTATCCATTTCTCAGGGATGGACAGGTTAGAAAGCCACATTTCCCTGTGAACTCTGTTTCTCTCACTACAGGAGACAGAGTTACCAGAGAAACATCTACTGAGTATTTCCAATGGTTTCTTTATTCAACTGTTTCTTTATTACCACATGTACAGTGAAATACTTTTTTTGCATGCAGGTCAGCAAGACGGTGACAATACACAAGTACAATCCCCCCGTTCGTACAGAATATACAGAACTGCCCAGTGATTCTATTTGCGAGTGGCCATTTTGGGGCCATTTTACAGTCTCAGCTGCAACTGGCCACAAAGGCCGGTTGCAGCCGTCGCCTCCATTTCGGCCGTCCCGCGAACCATCGTCCCTCTCCTTGCACGACCCTCTTCAGCCCTTGTTCCCGATGGGGTGCCTCCCGCAGCCGACCTTGAAAGCAAGGTCCAGGTTATTAAATAGATCAGTTAATTGTGCGGAAAAAAACTGCAGATGCTGGTTTAAATCGAAGATGGACATAACATGCTGGAGTAATTCAGCGGGACAGGCAGCATCTCTGGAGAGAAAGAATGGGTGACGTTTCAGGTCGAGACCTTCACACAAATTAGTTTATTGTCATGTACACCATGGTACAACAAAATCTCTTGTTCTCATGAAGCTTACAGAATAAACAGTATTGATAGATACAATAAATGCTAAACGGTGCCAAGACTGGTGAAATATAGTTTCTCTTAAACATGTCCATTGGCAAAGACACAGCATTCAGTATAGAATCAAAAAGTTGATCATTACCCATTCTTGATCAATTTTGCGGACGTTATTTAGATTATTTTTGTGCATGCTGCCACACATCTTGCAGTTAGCCAGGTAATGATCATGGATTCTATATGTATTATAATGTCCCAGCTGTTATAATTCAATTATCCTCAGTCACACAGTAAATGATAAATTTTGTTCTTCCAAGGAGCAATCTAAGAACCTGGTTGCCCTCTCGAGCATTTGAAATTAAAATATAAATAGAAAATGTTGGAAACATGGGGTAGCATCTGTGGAAAGAGAAAGAGTTAACATTTCAGGTTTAAGTCCCTTCAACAAACTGGAAAAGAGAAAACAAGTTAGGTTTAAATTGCAGGGAGGATGGAGAAGGGTTGACCATGTCAATAGGAATATCTGGCTGAAGAGAGATGAGCACTGTCCTGGGGCTAAGTCACAGAGCACATCCGATTGATGGGTTAAAGGAGCAGTTGGAGAAAAACAATGAATAAAATCTGTAATAAAGTCAGTCAGAGGAAGGTAAAGGTTGCAAAATGCAGGGTTGTCATCCATGCCTGGAGGGTCAGTCTGGGGTAATGGAGAGATTAAAATTGTGCCCATAAACCAGCTGCAGATGTGGCCACTTGTGGTACCGTGTGGAGAAACTAGGTTACATGAAATTGTAGCTTTCAATATTGACGGCCTACGAACAGAAGATGAGGTGCAGTCCCTCAAGGTTGTGATGAGCCTTGTTATAGCAGTTCAGGAGGCCATAAGCTGACAGGATAGAGTGGGATGGAGAATTAAATTAAGTGTCAGACAATCTGAGCCACAACTCCAGACTGAGTGGAGGTACTCTGCAGAATGAACCCCAATCTGTGTTTGACTTCCGTGTAGAGGAGACTTGCAGGCAGAGGAGATGTTTAATTTGCCACCTTGGTCAGCATGGGCATTGTGGGACAAAGGACCTTTTGCTTTGCTGTGCGGTATTGCAGTTTACTTTATTGTCACGTGTCCCGAGGTACCGTGAAAAGCTTGTTGTGTGCTATCCAGTCAGTGGAAAGACAATTGTTCTATGTTCAGTGAGACCACATTTTGAACACCAAATGCAGTAGTAAACAAATTGGAGGAGGTGCAAGTGAAACACGTTTGGACTTTCTGTGTCCCGGGACCTGCGAAGGAGGAGAATACGAGCCTGGTGATAGAAAACTTGTTGATGCTAATGGAAACTGTAAAGATGATCCATTGAAGGCAGTGGCTGGTGGAGTGGGAGATAAGGACCAGGGGACACTATCTTTTGTTCAGGAGATCAAGGGAAGCACAGTGGTGCAACTGGAAGAGCCTCTGCCTCATGGCGCCAGAGACCCGGGTTTGATCCTGACGTCGGATGCTGTCTTTGTGGAGTTTGCACCTTCTCTGTGTGACCGTATGGGTTTCCTATGGATGTTCCAATTTCCTCCCACATCCCAAAGACATCCATGTAGGTTAATTGGCCTTTGTACATTGCCCCCTAGTGTGCAGGGAGTGGAATAACATTGAACTAGTGTGAATGGCTGATCGATGGTTAGCGTGGACTTGTGCCATGATGTATATTGGGGGAAAAAAGAAAGAGATGAGAGCAGAGGGGCAGGAAATGAAGGAGAGATAATCAAGGTCTGTGTCACCTACAGTAGACTGCATTCCACTGTTCAGGAAGAAAGAACACATTTCAAAGGCACCTGTGTAGAAAATTCTATCAGCACATTTTGGTCAAGTTTTGTCACAAACATCTCTGAATAAACACCATGTGGAGTGAAGGAGCAAAATGATTGAGGTTGAAGTTATGTATTTTTGCCCTTGACATTCAATAAAATTGTCCTTGAAAACGTGACGATTCTCCCTTAAGAATGCAAGGGTATTCGAAAATATTCAAAGAACATAAACAACATTTTTAAGCAATATTAACCCCTTGAACACAGTCTTTTCATTCCATGTAATGTTATAGCAGACTGAGCTTGGCTTTCTTTATATTTTTCCAAAATATTAAGAGCCGCGTTTGAATAACTTGAAATCAGAACTCCGCTTGTTGCCTGCGTCGTGCCATATGTTCAGTCTGATTTGAGTATTGCTGCTCCCTTTTATGTTTCAGATGATACCTCTTGATTCATTTGTGGGGCAAAGTGCTGACGGCAAAATGGTTCCCATAATCCCAGGTGGAAACAGCATCCCGCTCACCTTTTCCAATCGGAAGGAGTATGTGGACAGGGCCGTCGAGTATCGGTTGCACGAAATTGATCGTCAAGTAAGTGGGCCAACAAAATTAACCCAACGGATCAGTTCAGTCATATTTGTTTTTTCTATTACACAGAATCAATAAGGCTGAATAATTAGTACACACTCACACTGGTGTAAACAATTCACAATAGGTGACCCTGTTTCCTGAATGACCTGTTATTACAACTGGGGATGTCCAGGCCTTTCCATGCGCTTCATGGATATAAAGCGTCACCTGGGATCGCTGCTCTTCCAGTTTTGGCCACCGATACTGGGAAGGCGAGTGAGTAAGAGGGAGGTGGCGGAGAGCAACTCCCAGCCAAGTTGCCGACACCAGCGAGGCCTTCTTCACCAGCTGCTGCACCGTATAGTTGACGCGGCTCACGGTGTAGCCCCTGCCGACAGCGCCTCCTTCAGGCTGCCGCCAGCGACACGTTACCGCTTCCCTGTTTTATATCATTAAATAATAATAATAATTCTTCCTGCACCTCCTCATGTTCTTGGGCAAACATCATTTGAACAGGTTACTTACAACTTGGCCAGTGTTTTTTAAAGCTTACAGACGTTCTCACAGCTTGGGGAGGCTGATGGGTGAACAGTTCTGGATCCATCTGTCATGGCAGTTCTCCATGGGTAAAGCAACTAAGGCACAAGAAGGTCACAGATGTTTGATGTTGGCCCTTTAAACGGCAGTTTCAGAAGAAACAGAGTTAGTGAAAGCTTGTTACTCTGTTAGTAACCTAACCGTGACCTCCTTGTGCCTCAGCTGCTTAACCCATGGTCACATTCAGCTTCTTAGCCTCAGGACCATTACAAGTTGCTGCTGCTCATCTCCACTGCATTTTGTCAGTCAATGCTGCATGAAGGATGTTTCTAAACTTCACGTTGAAGGTGAGAAAGCTTCATCCACTGAGACTCGAGGCTACAGAATCTGGAATCGTAAGCAAATAACAAAGTGCTGGAGGAACTCAGCGGGTCAGCCAGCATCTGTGGGAATGGATAGACGAAGTTTTGGGTCGAGACCCTTCTTCGGATTCCATGTTGCCTTGAACCCACAAGAGTGTTCGGAGGCACAGGCGCCTGTCACCTTGGCAACGGACATCCCCCGGTAACTTCCTGCCAGGAGTGCCTGTCTCTATTTCTGTGGGTCCTACAAGCCTGTT
The DNA here is from genome assembly GCA_038087875.1 of Malacoraja senta. Classification (NCBI taxonomy): domain Eukaryota; kingdom Metazoa; phylum Chordata; class Chondrichthyes; order Rajiformes; family Rajidae; genus Malacoraja; species Malacoraja senta. Next base: position 10,554,774 of record CM075993.1, read on the forward strand.
CTTCAGCAATCTATCTGTCCCTCCAACATTACTCCTCCCCCTCGCATCACTGCAGCATCCATTCATTCAGTAGCATTACTCCCCTGTGAATGGAAGAATTTGCATCCCATCAATAAAGCACGCTGCACCTACATCAGTATCAACGCGGTACTTTGCAGGCTAGCTGGACACCATTCTGTGAATGTTGCAATTGGCACAACAGCTGGAGCTGCTGCCTCGTATCTCTAGTGAGCCGGGTTTGATCCTGACCTTGGGTACTGCCTGTACTCCCCGTCACACCATGGGTTTCCCTCAGGTGATCCAACTTCCTCCCACATCCCAAACATGTGCTGGTTAGTAGGTGAGTGGCTCCTGTAAATTGCCGTGGTAAGAGGATAAAAGTGGAGTTAATGGGTATAGAACGCAGAACATAGCCAGTACAGCACAGGCCCTTCGGCCCACAAAGTTTGCCAAGTTAAACTGATCTCATTTGCCTGTACATGATCCATATCCCTCTATTCCCTGCACTTCCACATCCCTATACAAAATCCTTTTAAACACTTCTATCGTATCTGCCTCCAACACCACCCCTGGCAGTGCGTTCCAGGCACCCACTGCTCTATGCAGTGCCCCACACATCCCCATTAAACTTTCCCCCTCTCAACTTATAGCTATGCCCTCTAGAGTTGGGCATTTGCACCCTTTGAAAAATATTCTGACTGTCCCCATTATCAATGTCTCACATAATCATCGGCGACACGGTGGCGCACTGCTCTGGATTAGATTCCATTTGACATTTTACTGCTCTACTGACCAGACCATCTCCATCTTCCTACTGTTGAAGCTTTTCCTCCTCCCTGTCATTTTAACAACTCACTTTGACTACAGAAGAAGGGTCTCGACCCGAAACGTCACCCATTCCTTCTCTCCAGAGATGCTGCCTGTTACTCCAGCATTTTGTGTCTGCCTTTGACTTCGTCACTGCTGGTCTTGACTTGGCCCTCTCTTTATCTGCAGTTCCATATTGCAGATTATTCTGATCCAGCGAGTCTGATTATAAATATTAGAAAATGTTCCTGATCGATAGGATGTTAGGATAACAAGATACACGTGACAATGTAATGTGGTGCAGTGAAAAGCTTGTGCATGCTATCCAAATAGTTCAGATAATGGTATACTTAAATACAATAAAGCCAAACTCAAGTGCTATAGGTAGAGAAAAGGGAAAAATACAGAATATAGTTCTCAGCATTGTAGCGCATCGGTTCCATAGACAAAGCCTAATGTCCACAATGGGGTAGAGGTGAATCGGACAGTACCCTAGTTTATGGAAGCCTGATAAGAGAGGGATAGAACTTGTTCCTGAGTGTGGCTGTGGGTGCTTTCAAGCTTCTGTATGTGTATTCAGGTGGCTGCCGTTCGAGAGGGGATGTCTTGGATCATTCCTGTCCCGCTGCTGTCTCTCCTCACTGCTAAACAGTTAGAACAGATGGTTTGTGGGCTGCCGGAAATCTCTGTCGAAGTCCTGAAGAAAGTAGTGCGTTACCGGGAGGTGGATGAGCAGCATCAGCTGGCGCAGTGGTTCTGGAAGACGTTAGAGGAATTCTCCAACGAAGAGAGAGTCCTCTTCATGCGCTTTGTGTCGGGCAGATCCCGCTTGCCAGCCAACACGGCGGACATCTCGCAGCGGTTTCAGATTATGAAGGTTGACAGGGTAAGAGCTTTTCATTCTCTCAGCAGAGAGGCTGCTTTATTTCAGCTATGCTGTACTGATGATCTGCCTGATGACGGGTGGAAGCACATTGGTTCTTTCCAGTGGCCCCATAGGGAAGGACTGCTGGCGACGTTGTCATCGGGAGTTAGCTCGTTGCTGGCCTCTGCACTACGCATTGAAATGCGGAAATCAGAGCTAAGTTGGAGCTCGGCCACTGGTGACTCGAGCGGCCGAGTCCAGCAATGAAACGCAAACATCCTGAGCCGAGGGGCCGAATGGAGCTCAACACATCTGGTCCCTCAGCGCCAGGGCAGCCACAGCTGCTGTAAGTAGCATGAATGCATTCATTTGTTTGGGGTTCTAGCCTTAATTAAAAAGGTAAGTGCAGGCAAATAAATTGTTAGTTTATTTGCCTAATTTCTCATTAAAGATAAAGTCATTAAAACCACAAAGTATTTTAAGTAATTCTTTCAAAAATTGTCATTGACATGTGAAGAGGCATCGGCTCATTCAGGTAACGAACCTGAGGGCCTGTCGCTGTTCACAGTGTGTTCCACTTCAAGCAGAAGTGGTCCCACACCCATCAACCATGCAGAGCCACAAAGCACGGCCGTTGGGTGGCTGGCAGATGGAGTACAACCCAGTCCAATGCAGGGATAGGATGGTCAACACGTCTACCTCATACTACATGGAGTCACACTGACCAGTGTCCCATCATCATGCGTGTAATGCGCACTCCTGACAGTGGTGCTTTAGTTGATATTCGTCGTTGTTCTAAGTGACTGGAGCTGTGCAGGGGCAAGCATGGGAGGCCCATTAACTATCAACATGCCATCGGTAATTTGGAAGCTTGATTTAAAGAGTAGGATAAAAGTCTTGCTCAGCCATTGAGTATGGCTTATCCTGTGTTTTGCTAGCTTTCCCGTCCAATTTCCTTAGAATCCAAAGATCTATCAGTCGTAGCATTCGATATTCTCAGCCATTAAGGCAGGATTCCAAAAAGCAACATCCCTCAAGGTTAAGAAGTATTGTCTTATCTCGGTTCTGAATTGCAGTGTGACCCTGGTCCACGGACTCTCCAGCCTAAGGAAGAAGCCTCCCACAATCTCATGTCACTGTGAATCGCCTTTCACTCTTCTAAATTCTAGCAAATGTAAGACACAAAGATCACTCATTCGCATCTCCTCTGTGCCCCATAGTTCTGCTCTCGCTGCCCCGCTGCCAGTCAGGAAAAGGATAGAGTTCCCTGTTTTTTTTATCCACATACAACACATCTTTCTCCCACATTTCTGTCATCTCCAACACGATCTCGCCACAGGTCGCATCTTCTCTTCCTCACTCCTTTCTGTCTTCTGCAGAGATCGCTGTCTCCACAACTCACTCACCCAAACCACCCCGTCCCCAGGTAATTTCCACTGCAACCACAGATGTAACCCCCCTGCCAGACCACCTCCCACACATGCATCCAGGAACCCCAGCAGACCTTCCATGTGAGACAGAGGTTCACGTGCACCTCCTCTAACCTTATCTACTGCATTCGGTGTTGCCAATGTGGCGTCCTGTACATTGGCGAGACCAAGCGTAGACTCGAAGACTGTTTCACCGAACACTTGCACTCGATTCATCAAGGATGTTGGATCTCCCAGTTTCTAACCATTTTAATTCCCCTTCCCATTCTCATACTGACCTTTGTTTCCTGGGCCTCCTCCATTGCCAGAGTGAGGCCACACGCAAACTGGAGGAACAGCACCTCATTTTCCATTTGGGTACCTCATGTCCGGCCATTGTACAATCATCTGACTATCAAAATAAGCCCACACACGTATCCACCTATTACTCAACAGGCTTTGTCGTGCCTCTCCTCTCTTCCAGCTTTCTTGTCCCCCACCCCCATGATAACACAATGCAGAAGGGTCCCGGCCCAAAACGTCGCCTATCCATGTTCTCCAGAGATGCTGCCTGACCAGCTGAGTTATTATTCCAACACTGCATCTTTTCCAGAAAATGTCAGCCAGCCTCTCTCAACTTCTCATAAATTAACCCGCGCAGGCTAATGGAACACTTTTGTGCCGGTGTCCATATACCAGATTCTACCAAAGTATCAATGTTACTTTTCTCATTCTAGCTGGTATCTGATAAACTTTACCCATGTGCATGAGGGAGGGCGTACTCTAGTTTAGAATCCTCTGCCCAGGGGATAAGTCTGTGTTTGTTCATTTGTTCCGGTGAAGGCGCTGTGCACACGGCAGCCAGACAACAGTCATTTGTCTTTTTCTTTTAATTTCAAGTTTTTGTGTACCTTGTGTGTTGTGACTGTCGGCAGATGAATCTCCCTCCGGAGATGAATGAAATTTATCGTATTATCGGTAAACTGGCGTTATTGTATTATTGATCAAAGTCGAACGCACTCCAGAAATGTTCAATTGACCGTCACAATAAATGTTGTCTCTTTAAGAGAAAGAAACAAGGACTGGAACAGCTTTACGTTCTGATGTAGCAATTTTCAGTGACAATCAACATATCTTTGTCCCTAGAATTAATAGAAAGATACAGCATGGCTACAGGTCCTTCAGCATACCGAGTCCACGCCAACCATCCAATGTTATCCCACTTTCACATCCACTCCCTGCACACTAGGGACAATTCACACAGGCCAATTAACCTACAAACCCGCACATCATTGCGATGTAAGAGGAAACAGAAGCACCCAGACGAAACACACAGGGAGAACGTGCAGGCACCACACAGACAGCTCCCAAGGTCAGGATCGAACCCGGGTCTCTGGCGCTGTGCAGTGGGAAACTCATTTCTTACAGTGGAAATGAACCCCATGAGCTCCACCGTGCCACTCCGATGAACTAACAGTATTGTGGTTTGATCGAGTAGTTTATTTTGATGATGTTTGTTTTACTCGGTTTCTGAACCCTCACCATCCTCTGTCTCTTCCCTACACAGCCTTATGACAGTTTGCCTACCTCACAAACCTGCTTCTTCCAGCTGCGGCTGCCGCCGTACTCCAGCCAGTCCGTCATGGCTGAACGACTGCGCTACGCTATCAACAACTGCAGGTCCATCGACATGGACAACTACATGTTGTCCCGCAATGTGGACAACACAGAAGGCTCCGACACAGATTACTGATACTCCAAACAAAAACGACTGCACTGGGAGCTACAGTGAGTGAGCCTTCTGCTATTGTATGTGAACGTGACTACTGCAGTTTAGTGAGAAGCCCAGAAAATTTTAATTGTATATGTACTTGAAGAAAAATGAATGTGATTGACAAATGTTATTGTTTGAATTTTAATTTCAACTATAAACAGGTTTAAGAAAAAAAAATGCAATTCTCCTCCTGGTTTTGTTCCTTTTTTGTTCAGTTTTGGATAAGTTTGCATGGAGATAATTTGGTGCATTTCTGAGAATGGTATAAATGATCCCTCCCAGCGTTAGAGGGCTACAAAATTACAGTTTAAAAGAAAATGTACATTGTGTATAATTGTTCATGAGGGAGAGCAATTTTACATAAATATTCTTATATTTATTTTTGTTTTCTTTTGAATTGCCTGTGCTGAGTTTCCCATCAGACGTACATCAGAAGAATAAAACATTAATTTAAAGCCACTTGTTTGTACTAATTGTCATCGTTCCAATTAATAACATAGAATCTCAATGTTATTTTCCCGCCAGAAGAAATATTTTGATTTTGTACTGATTTTATTTTTTGTTTGCAACATGACGTAGAGGAGATGCTAAAATAGAGAATGATCTCATGATATTTGGAGGGCGTGTTATGAGGTGCCCGTTAAATTTAGAGCAAAATGCGAAGTGCTGGAGAAACTCAACGCGTCCGGCAGCATCTGCGGGAAGGAATTGACAGGCAATGTTTCAGGTGGGGACTTAAATTTAGTTCCACGTCTAGATTTCAATACATCCTGTTTGAATTTGCTCATCACACTCTCAATTAAAAATCTCATCCACAATAGTCACTTTATTTTCCGGCTCTGTTTTATAATTTAATTTGAGTTCACAAGTTTATCTGTAAACAGTTCAATTTTCAATAAAATGACACATGCCACTTCCACTTCCAACTCCCACCTAGAGTGGATGTGTCCTTATCTGGCATTCTGCACTTCAATGATGTGTCTTGCTGGGAGCTTGTGGTGGCACAGTGGGTGTCTGTGTTGCAAGGATTCTGTATCTTACCTCCCGGTTCTGATGGCTCTCTTTACATCCAATAATATGCAGACATCATGGTGAGCCAGAGAATGGTAAATGTGAATCTATTTGGTATCAATTATATTCACAGTCAAATGCCACACCACTAGCAGCAGGAAATTGTTTCCCAATCTTCTGCCGTTTAGTTTACAATGGATGTAAATGTTCCCCGGTTCTCATTCTGAAACTGGATCCGGCATTACTGCCCAAAGGCTCCTCTAATATCTTTGTTACTGCCTGTCCTAACCATCCTCAAGGAGGTGATGGTGAGCCAAAGTCTTGAATTCTCACCTGATTGTCAAATGTAAGGCCTGTAACAGGGTGGTCTTGGGAGCTGCAAGTCGGCAATAAAAATAGAAGAGAAAAAATAGTGAATGTTGGAAATATGAGAGGCAAACCTGAAATGGTTGAATTCCCCGTGATAATCAGCCTTGTATTTAGTTTAATGCTGGCGTAACTCAGCGAGACGGGCATCTCTGGAGAGAGGGAATGGGTGACGTTTCGGATCAAGATCCTTTTCAGACTGAGGAAGGGTCTTGACCCAAAACATCACCCATTCTTCTCTCCAGAGATGCTACCACTCCAGCATTTTGTGTCTATTTTCGGTAGAGCAGCATCTGCAGTTCCTTCCGACACATTGTATTTAGTTTAGTTTATGTGCTGATGTACAGTGACAGGCTTTTTGTTGTATGCTATTCAGTCAGCAAAAAGACTATATGTGATTAGTCAAGTCGGCCACAGTGCAGATCCAGGATAAAGAGAATAACGCTTAGAGCAAGATAAAATGTAATTGTAAAACAGAATCCAGTCTCAAGTTCCAACACATTTTCTGAAAATATTCTGCATCAAGAATAAAACAAGTTTATTTTTCACATCATAGCGTACCAAGTAACTCAGTGGGTCAAGCAACATTGCTAGAGGAGTATGCACCTATCACTTGCCAGGCTTTGTCCCACAGTCAGTCAGAAAAATCCCAACCCCAAACATCGCCAATCCATATTCTCCAGCGATGCTGCCTGACCCGCTGAGTTACCCCAGCAATTTGTTTTACTCAGGATTCCAGCATCTGCAGTTCCTTGTGTCGCGCCTTTATGTTCAAATTTACAGGAAAGGCATTTAATCATTTACTTGATCAGGATTTCAGGGTTCAGCCTGAAATAGATGAGGATGGGCCTCGATGTGGAGGCTGTTTCCACGAGTGGAAGAGTCCAGGACTAGAGGTCTAGCCTCAGAATTAAAGGACGTTCCTTTAGGAAGGAGATGAGAAAGAATTTATTTAGTCAGAGGGTGGTGAATCTGTAGAATTTTTTGCCACAGAAGGATGTGGAGACCAAGTCAATGGATATTATTAAGGCAGAGATAAATAGATTCTTGATTAATATGGGTATCAGAGGTTATGGGGAGAAGGCAGGAGACAGAGATAGATCAGTCATGATTGAATGGCAGAGTAGACTTGATGGGCTGAATGGCCTAAATCTGCTCCTATCATTTATGACCTTATGAAATAAATGGCTTGTCCTTGTGATTTTTCCCCCCTCAATGGCAGGGCACCATGTCACATCACCTCAATGAATCCAGACATTAGTGGCTGAAAACTAAGGCACTTTTCCGGTGTCAGTCAGGTTCCCATAGCAGCAGATGAAGTACTTCAGAAGTGTTGTTAATGTCTGAAAGTAAGGTAAGTAGAGGCCAAATTGTCACAAGAGTCAAGAGTGTTTTATTGTCATATGTCCCAGATAGAACAAGGAAATTCTTCATTGCAGCAGCACAACAGAATGTGTAAACATAGTACAGTGTAAACAATATAATAAACAAGTACAAAGTTCAGTTCAGTGTGTGTACACATACTTACATTGTCCTCCAGAATGTTTGGGACAAAGACCCAGCATTTATTTATTTGCCTCTGTACTCCACAATTTGAGATTTGTAATAGAAAAAAAATCACATGTGGTTAAAAGTTCACATTGTCAGATTTTATTAAAGGGTATTTTAATACATTTTGGTTTCACCATGTAGAAATTACAGCAGTGTTTATACATAGTCCTCCATTTCAAGGTACCACAATGTTTGGGACACAGCAATGTCATGTTTAGTATTTTGTTTCATATCCTTTGCATGCAATGACTGCTTGAAGTCTGCGATTCATGGACATCACCAGTTGCTGGGTGTCTTCTCTGGTGATGCTCTGCCAGGCCTGTATTGCAGCCATCTTTAGCTTATGCTTGTTTTGGGGGCTAGTCCCCTTCAGTTTTCTCTTCAGCATATAAAAGGCATGCTCAATTGGGTTCAGATTAGGTGATTGACTTGGCCACTCAAGAATTGACCCTTTTTTAGCTTTGAAAAACTCCTTTGTTGCTTTAGCAGTATGTTTGGGATCATTGTCTTGCTGTAGAATGAACCGCCGGCCAATGAGTTTTGAGGCATTTGTTTGAACGAGCAGGATGTGTCTATACACTTCAGAATTCATTATGCTACTACCGTCAGCAGTTGTATCAATAATGAAGATAAGTGAGCCAGTACCTTCAGCAGCCATACATGCCCTGGCCATAACACCCCCACCACCGTGTTTCACAGATGAGGCGGCATTTTTGGATCTTGGGCAGTTCCTTCTCTCCTCCATACTTTGTTCTTGCCATCACTCTGATATAAGTTAATCTTCGTCTCATCTGTCCACAAGACCTTTTCCAGAATTGTGGTTGTTTTTTTATGTACTTCTTGGCAAACTAACCTGGCCATCCTATTTTTGCAGCTAACCAGTGGTTTACATCTTGCAGTGTAGCCTCTGTATTTGTGTTCATGAAGTCTTCTGCGGACAATGGTCATTGACAAATCCACACCTGACTCCTGAAGAGTGTTTCTGATCTGTCGGACAGGTGTTTGGGGATTTTTCTATATTATTGAGAGAATTCTTCTGTCATCAGCTGTGGAGGTCTTCCTTGGCCTGCCAGTCCCTTTGCGATTAGTAAGCTCACCAGTGCTACTACAGTCAGCAGTTGTATACTTACATTGTCCTCCATAATGTTTGGGACAAAGACCCATCATTTATTTATTTGCCTCTGTACTCCACAATTTGAGATTTGTAATAGAAATTGTGTTCTTAATGATGTTCCAAACAGTTGATTTTGGTAAGCCTAAGGTTTGGCTGATGTCTCTAACAGTTTTATTTTTGTTTCCCAGTCTCATAATGGCTTCTTTGACTTTCATTAGCACAACTTTGGAAAATTTAAAAAGCGGGCCTTGCAATGACTGCATCTCCCAGCGGGCCTCCAGTAGGATGACGCATGTTCCCTCTCCAGGACGTAAGCCTGGAAAAGGGGCAGGCAGCCTACCCCGGTGTGGCCGTCGACTACCTGTTGCTTGGACCCGCGAATGGCCCTCTTGGCCAGGTCCAGGAGCAGACCGACAGGGAGACTCCCCTTTCCCTCCAGACCCTCTCCTCTCTGTGCCCAATATCAGGTGCCTGGGGCAAAAATGTAGCCAATGCTTGAGGAGCAGTACCTTCAGATAGTCGAACAGGGGCTGCAACCTCTCACACTGCACGTACAAATGAAACACGGTCTCTTCCTCGCCGCAGAAGTGACAGGCGGCTGGCGATTCCGTGAACCGGCTCAAGTACCTGTTACAGGCCACAGCCATGTGCAACACTCTCCACCCCAGGTCCCCGATGTAAAAGGGGAAGACTCCCTTATAGAGAGACCTCCATTGGGGACCGCTCCTGCGGTCAGGTGGTAGCAAGGGCGTGTCAGGACGGAGGGCGAGGAAGTGTAGAGTGTGCAGGAGCAGCCTGCACAGTACGTGCCTCTCAGCGTCACAGAACGGCACGCTGGGCATCTCGGAAAGGCGGTTAATGCTGCCTGGGGCCGGCTCTCGGGAAGGGACCCGGGCCGTGGGTCCTATGAGCAATTCCGAAGGAGCTGGGATAAGCTCGGCCGGAATTGCTCCACGCACACGCCTCTCCTCGATACCCACCTTGACAGGGTGAGGACCGGCCACCCTCGTAGCCACAACACCCTCCCCCCCTGAGGAGCAGCGCCCTGGCTGAAGGTGACCAGATTCCTGGCTTTAAGTAGATCACGATAAAAGCCCTGCATGTCGACTGATGCCCGCTGCCGGGAGTTCTGTGCCCTCCTGGTGACAGTGCCCTGGCAGAAAAAATACATCGCCAGCGCATGCCATCTAAGAGGACACTCGGAATACATATACCTCCGCAGGGTCCTGAGACAGAGAACTGCCACCTGGGTACGGACGCAAACCAGCGCCTGACTGCCCGCCTTCAACGGGAGACTCAGAACCCCAGTAGAGACCCAATGATTCCTCTGCATGGCCCACTGGGAGTTGTAGTGTGCCGCAAGGCCCGCTGGGAGCTGTAGTGTGCCGCAAGGCCCGCTGGGAGCTGTAGTCATTGCAAGGCCCGCAGGGAATTGTAGTCCTGCATGGAGGCACGCTGAGAGGCACGCTAAAAATTATTTACAGTATATACACAATTATTTACAATATATACAGTCTAGCCCAACATAATCACTTACTTTCAAATTGTTTTTTAACTTTGTGTGAGTAGATATTTTGCAATAGCAAAATAAATTAATAAATTTAGGGCCTCCTGGAGAAAGAAATTAAGAAGCGACCACTTGAGGAAAAGTATTTCCAGCTTCAACAGCAATTTTGTTCATCTATTTATAGCATGCGTTTCTGAAGCACGCAGCACCAAGTGGGCCAACAATCTCTGAGGATTTGCCACTTTTCATTTCACTGCACATCTCATATGTGTATGTGACGAATAAACTTGACTTGACTTGACTTGACAAAATCGGCATGTGTTTGGTCCAATTGCAAAAACAAATAGTGCACAACAATTTGGAACGCTTGCACATTCGGTCCGTCAAACACATCCGCGCCAGAGACGGAGCGCTTCACCGTTTGCTCGTCTCCTGGCGGCGTGAAGCCCAGATCCAACAGCATCTTCCACAGGATATTCTGGGCTGTAATCCTCCAGCACGATCCAGGAGCCGGCGTTGCATTGTAATGGGCCTGTCCCACTTACAAGATTTTTTTCGGCGACTGCCGGCACCCGTCATAGTTGCAGCAGGTCGCCGAGAATTTTCAACATGTTGAAAATCCAGCGGTGACTCTTTGGGTGACCACTCACCATCATACAGGAGTCACCCCGCGACTTGCCTGTATGGTCGTGAGTAGTCGCCCAAAGAGTCGTACCTTTTTCTGGTCGCCGCTGCATTTTCAACATGTTGAAAATTTTCGGCAACCTGCTGCGACTATGACGGGTGCCGGCAGTTGCTGAAAAAAAATCGTGTAAGTGGGACAGGCCCATAAATGGTCTGTCCCACTTGGGCGACCTAATCTGCGAGTTTAGAAGAGTGTCTTTGACCTTTAAGCTCGCAGCATGGCCGACACGAGGTCCTATGAGGTCGCTGGAACTCTCCTTCATGCTCGAGGGAAGTTCCCGAATACTCGCGGCCTCAGCTAGGTCGCGGAAAATTCCGCGAGTAAAATTTGGTCATCATGTGTCTTTTTAACTCGTAGTGCAGTGGAGTGGGGTCGCTATTTGGTTACAGGCAGTCGAGGGCAGCCGTAGGCAATCTCCTTCGCTGATCGGGCATTTTGATTGGCTCATTGGAGTTTTCAGGACCAGGGAAAACCAACTGGTAGGTTAAATACCCGCTAAACTTTATTATACTTCTTAAAAGTGTCTCCACTCCTTCTCTCCCCTTCTCTCTCCTTCTTCCCCCTTCTCTTCCGCTTCTCCCCCTCCTCCCCTCGCGCTCTCTAAAGGACTTACCGTTACTGTGCAGCCGTTTTAGCTTCATCTTCATTGCGCAGACGGCGCTCCCCCGCTTTCCCTGGCCCTGGCCTTCGCGATGACTCTGTGTGTGTGTGTGTGTGTCGGTCGATGCAGCTCGCGGTTTCAACGAGGGCGGTCGATCCAGCTCGAGGCTTTCCAGGCGAGTGTCCTCGAGCTAGAAGGTCGAAGACACTCTTTTTAACTGGCCGATTAGGTCGCCCAAGTGGGACAGGCCCTTTACTCTGTGGATGCCAGCTGCTGACTAATCATTCACTCCTTTCCCCAAGGAGGAGCATTTTATTTGACAGCGATAAAAGCCGTTCAGTTGCTATGGTTGAATTCTGAAAGAAGATCCAAAAGAAGGGATATAACATTTCTAGGACTCTGGAGAGAACTCGCTCACTCCCTATCTGCTGCGGACAAAATATATATTTGAAATAAACTGCAGAACTTTTAAATGTAAAAAATAATCTGTGTTTATGTTCCTACAAGACTGGGAAGAAGTTTCCTACAAACCTGCATGTCTTTGGGATGTGGGAGGGAACTGAAGCACGCAGATGAAACCCACACGGTCACAGGGTCAATGTACAAACTTCACACAGAGAGCACCCGAGATCAGGATCGAACCCGGGTCTCAGGCGCTGTGAAGCAGCAGCTCTACCCGCTGCACCACTGTGCCGACCCTGCAGAGATGAGCTTTACTGCCAGGAGTCAGGTTGGCAATTTAAACATTACAATAGTGCTGTGTGAAACAGTGTTTCAGACCGTTACAGAGTTAACCCTGACTGCTGTGTTCCTGAGGGCAAAGGAAAACCCAATAGTTCGAGGGAAGGGTAAGCACCTTTATAGAAGCAAGATGGTTTCTTCCATCCCACCCAGCATCATAGAGCACCCACCACCAATCCCAAACACAGTGAAGGGGTAGGGAAAAGTGGACTGAGATCGGACTCTGCCGGGTCTTAGCATCACTAGATCAAACCTGTCATTGAGGTTGCGTTTTGGGTGGGGATTGCTTCAGGACCCTGACTGATATCCACACTACATGGGGGGCAAATATGCCTGGGATGTTTCCCCATCTGAGACTGATTCCCCACCCCACACTGCCCAGCCGACCAGTTCCTGTAGCTATCATAAGGTTATAAGTGATGGGAGCAGAATTTGCCCAATCAAGTCTACTCCGCCATTCAATCATGGCTGATCTATCTCTCCCTCCCAACCCCATAAACCCTTGACACCCTTGTATCGTGGGCAGAATTTCTGGGCCAGGGAATGAACTAGAGGTCATCAGTGTGAGGCTTTCACCAATGGTCCAATGTACTTTATTGTCACGTGTACCAATGTGCAGTGACAGTTTGTTTTGCATGCAGTTCAGTAAAACTCTTACGATACAAAAGCACAATCATATTGAAGTACAGAGTATAAGATGACCGATTACACTGAGGCAGTAAAAAATAAATCAGGTGGGACATTTGGAAGAAACTTTCTTCAGAGAACATGCAGCTCATCTCCACAGATGAGAGAAATTGACAAGAGAGGTTCAGGAGACTGCAGGTGGAAACATAGAAACATAGAAAATAGGTGCAGGAGTAGGCCATTCGGCCCTTCGAGCCTGCACCACCATTCAATATGATCATGGCTGATCATCCAACTCAGTATCCTGTACCTGCTTTCTCTCCATACCCCCTGATCCCTTTAGCCACAAGGGCCACATCTAACTCCCTCTTAAATATAGCCAATGAACTGGCCTCAACTACATTCTGTGGCAGAGAATTCCACAGATTCACCACTCTCTGTGTAAAAAATGTTTTTCTCATCTCAGTCCTAAAAGATTTCCCCTTTATCCTTAAACTGTGACCCCTTGTTCTGTACTTCCCCAACATCGGGAACAATCTTTCTGCATCTAGCCTGTCCAACCCCTTAAGAATTTTGTAAGTTTCTATAAGATCCCCCCTCAATCTTCTAAATTCTAACGAGTACAAGCCAAGTCTATCCAGGTTCAGGAGACTGCAGGTGGAGGTTGAAGGAGATTTGGAACATGGATTTAGGTGAAGATAGACACAAAATGCTAGAGTAACTCAGCAGGGACAGGCTGGAGAGAGGGAATATGTGACGTTTCAGGTCGAGACTCTTCAGATTTAGGTGAACAAGCGAAGTTGGGAAGATTCAAGTGAAGCATAAGAGCCGCACGTTGTGAACAGTTTGTTCTGTGCTGGGGTCTCCTGGAAAAATAGGAAGTTGGGGTCCGGGCACCATTGCCCCCTGGTGGTGGTGAAGGCAGCAGCGCCCCCTGGTGGTGGTAAAAGGGGGCATCGCCCCCTGGTGGTGGTGAAAGGGGGCATCGCCCCCTGGTGGTGGTGAAAGGGAGCAGCGCCCCCTGGTGGTGGTGAAGGGAGCAGCGCCCCCTGGTCGTGGTAAAAGGGGGCATCGCCCCCCTGGTGGTGGTGTAAGGGGGCATCGCCCCCTGGTGGTGGTGAAAGGGAGCAGCGCCCCCTGGTGGTGGTGAAAGGGGGCATCGCCCTCTGGTGGTGGTGAAAGGGGGCATCGCCCCCTGGTGGTGGTGAAGGGAGCAGCGCCCCCTGGTCGTGGTAAAAGGGGGCATCGCCCCCCTGGTGGTGGTGTAAGGGGGCATCGCCCCCTGGTGGTGGTGAAAGGGAGCAGCGCCCCCTGGTGGTGGTGAAAGGGAGCAGTGCCCCCTGGTGGTGGTGAAGGGGGCAAGCGCCCCCTAGTGGTGGTGAAAGGGGGCATCGCCCTCTGGTGGTGGTGAAAGGGAGCAGCGCCCCCTGGTGGTGGTGAAAGGGAGAAGCGCCCCCTGGTGGTGGTGAAAGGGGGAAGCGCCCCCTGGTGGTGGTGAAAGGGAGCATCGCCCCCTGGCGGTGGTGAAAGGGAGCAGCGCCCCTTTCACCACTACAGCTGTCAGACCACTTGAATCAGCTCTGAGCCACATGCATGCGGATGGTGTCAGGGACAGAGTGCCATTGGGTTTTCACGGAGCAATTCTGAGATTCTTCTGTACAAAATCATGAGGGGAATAGATCAGGTAGATGCACAGTGTCTTGCCCAGAGTAGGTGAATCGATGACAGGAGGACATAAGTTTAAGGTGAAGGGGAAAAGATTTAATATGAATCCGAGGGGTAACGTCTTCATATAAAGGGTGGTGGGTGTATGGAACGAGCTGCCAGAGGAGGTAGTTGAGGCAGGAAATATCCCCACGTTTAAGAAACAGTTAGACAGGTACATGGACAGGACAGGTTTGGAGGGATATGGACCAAACGCAGGCAGCTGGGACTAGTGTAACGGACATGTTGGCCAGTGTGGGCATGTTGGGCCTGTTTCCACGCTGTATGACTATCAGAGTGGTGAGTGTATGGAACAAGCTGCCAGACGGGGAGGTTGAAGTTATACAGGATTATAACAACGTTTAAAAGACGTGGGCAAGTTCATGGATAGGAAATGTAGAGGGATATGAACCAAAAATAGGCAGATGGGACTTCTTGATCGGCGTGGGCAAGTTGGGCCAAATGGCCAGTTTCCTTGCTGTATGACTGACCAGAGAGACATAAAATATAACCACTGCAACACTTGTCTTCCCCCGTCCCTCACTGAGACACCCACTGTCCTTGTGAAGATTTGCTGCAGTCAGAGCCTCATAACTCACACATCTCCTTCCCGTCCCTGTAGTCCATGGAGTTGCAGTGTTACCAGGGCAGTCGCTTCTTCCTCCCGTTCCCGAGGCTGTCGCTTGTGTCGGGCTGGTCAGGAATCATTGCAGCGCTGTGATCTGCACGGAGGCACAGTGAAGGGCAGGTCCGACCGATCCGGTCCAGCCCCTCCTGTGTGATATTCCGGCAGAAGTCCACGTGCAACGTCCTCACGTTGCCCCCGTAGATGGCAACGGCCTCCAGACTTTTGTCAGTCAGACGTGCACAGTTCTCCAGTTTCAACGTGTTTAGTTTGCTGCATCGCCCCAGGATTTGTGAGATGTAGTCATCTGTAAGGTGTCCACACCCAGCAAGGGTTAATGACAGCAAGTTTGGACACCTGAAAAAAGATCACAATGATTATAGAGATTGCAATTGACTTAAAGTCTGGGCTTTAGTCTGTATTACTGCATGTAATGCAGACTAAAGCATACACACTTGCCCAGACAACAGATCAAGGAGCACGGCCAGTGACCAGACTGAGACCACTTCTCTCTGGGACCATCTCTCCCTGGTATAATGGACAATGGTTACACCCACCAAAACGAACAGATTATTGGTTTATCTGGGGAACTACTTACTACACAGTAGTTACCTGCTTTGTTTCAGACATAATTCAAAAACACCCACTGACAGTAACGCACTGGAACTGAAATAGAGAACACATAGAAAATAGATGCAGGAGTAGGCCATTCAATATGATCATGGCTGATCCAGAATCAGTACCCCCATATCCCTTGATTCAGTCGTGAAGTTGGGGGGAAAAGCTGACTTTCTTTGGGGTGGCACCAGTGCCAATGGTGGCCCACGCACCTCCAGCTCTTCCCTCTCCACTGTAGAGCTGGTGGCTCTGTGAGAAGTTGTCAGAGACAGTCGCTGTGTTACTGCAGTGAATCCAGGAACAGTGACTGGTGCACCAGTGGTAGTGAGGAGATTCCATCTGTTTAATATGTTGTGCAAACTATCCTTTATAAAAGTATAACGTTGTCCACCTAACCTACCCGGTCATTGCTCAAACAAATTGCATTAGTTCTGTATTATTAGCAGAGCAAACATTTCGTAGAAAAGTTCAAACAAAATTGACACATGGCCAGAGGGCAAGCTTGAGAGTGAAGTTGAACTGGTCTGAGACGATTCATACGATCGATCCCCTCTCGTGTGCCCGTATATAGATCAGCCATGATTGAATGGAGGAGTAGACTTGATGGGCCCAATGGCCTATTTCTGCTCCTCTCACTTCTTGGACATGTGGAGTTGAGTGCACCTGATCGCACGTGTTTAGTGCTGGCAGCCAAAAGTAATTGCCTCCCTCTGCCCCCTGTGACTCAAGAATGGTCAGTGAAGTGGGCTTTGGGGATTTTCCCAAAGGAAAAGTGGATTTAAGGAGGAATTCCAGAACTCAGGATACAGAGGGACTAGAAATGGCAAATCCTGAAGGTTGGGGCCAGAATGTGATGATCACAAATTGCTGAATTTGGTTGTCGTGACCCAAGGCCTGAATGCAGTACAGGATGTGGTACCCCGGGCTTCATTAGACCAGTGGACAAGGTCAGCGTGCAAGTTGAGTGCAGAATTAAACTGTGCCAGCCTAAGCGGAGAGTCACATCGGAGCACTGAGTTCTGGTGTTGTGTCGGCCTGTAACTGCTCTGCTTCTCCAAATGTGGGTACCAGGTTGGCAACCATGAACGTAGCAACAATTGGAAGAAGTGGTCACTTCCCTGGAAGGATCGGTTGGGTCCCTGGATAACAAGAAGGGAGAAGTAACGGCAGAACCTGCAGCACCAGCAACTGACTGCATTAATCAATCCCCTTCAGCATCCCCGTCTCCTGCTAAAGATGGGTCTCGATCCAAAACGTCACCTATTCCTTTTCTCCAGAGATGTTGGCTGACCCGCTGAGTTACTCCAGCATTTTGTGTCTCTCTTCGGTGTAAACCAGCATCTGCAGTTCCTTCCTACACATTCTCCAAACACAGGCGGCCCCCGGGTTCTGCAAGGAATTTGTTCTGGGAATTGTGAGCTGGTTTCTCCATGTCCATTTTCTTCTGTAGCCCATATGGTATCCTGTAACTCATCTAACTTCATTTCATTCAGTAATCACCCTAACACTACCTGTAATTAAACTAATGGAATGTACACGGTATATAGACATTAATATCATGAAACATCATTAGCTTGAAGATACGTAAAAACATCTGCGTAAACCCGTTTATTCAAAGTTATTCATAAGCCCAGGAGCCCCTGAACTTGTTACTCTTTTCCCCTGGTCTTGTGTAAATCTTGCTCTCAAAAGGAGTTTGAAGTTGGAGTTTACTTTAGAGATATAGCACGGAAACAGGCCTTTCGGCCCACTGGGTCCATACTGACACTAGTTTGATGTTATCCCACTACCTAAACACTAGGGGTAATTTACAGAGAGTCAATTAACCTACAAACCTGCACATCTTTGGGAAGTGGGAAGTGGGAAGAATCCGGAGCACCCGGAGGAAACCCACGCGGTCACAGGGAGGAAGTGCAAACTCCACACAGACAGCACCCGAGGTCAGGATTGAACCTGGGTCTCTGGCGCTCCAAGGCAGCAACTCTACCTGCTGTGCCACCCTTGAAGGTGAGGAAGGAAGGGAATACCACTCGGGCAAGGGTGATGTCTGTGGTAGTGCAGGACACGGAAGGGGCATGGATGAGGCCGCTGGGGACATGATCTCAAGGGGGGTGTATAGTGTCTGACTCAAATGGCTTCACGGACCCCTTTGTTGATGAGGCTGGAGAAGGCAACAGAAGGATGATTGGAAGGAGGGATCAGCAGTGTGCGGTGGAGAGGCCTGGAGTTATCAGGGCATTGCAGGATGGCCCTGCATCTACTGAGCAGTGGTGGCACTTTACACCTAGCTACACATGACAATAAAGTATCGAACATCCAGCTGTCATCCCATTCTCATGTAACAGCTTCAGTCTCATCATAAAATCCTGCTCCATGTTCCCCTCTAGCTTACAACTACAGAGCACACAATACTTTGATGAATGACAAAAATAATGCGTAGAGGGTGCATGAGAGAGCCCGGAATGAAGGCGTGGAGCCAGGCAAATTCTGTAGAGGCTTTAATGAGCACAGCAAACTACTCTCCGCTTCAGTGAGAGACTGAAGACTGGTCTCGTGCCAAAAATCCCTGCTCTTATCTCGTGGCTGGGAGCCGCCCCCGGACCGGTCCATCAAGTGCAGAGGGGGATGAACCAGGGAGTGGCCTACTCGCCAGGAACCACCACAAATGTTTAGTTCCATGAAAGTGGCCGCATGGGTCGGTAGGATGGTGAAGAAGCGTTTGGCACACTTGTCTTCATCCGTCAGTGTTTAGTTTACAGAAACAGGTACGGGTGTGGGGTTATGGGGAGAAGGCAGGAGAATGGGTTGAGGAGGGAGAGATAGATCAGCCTTGCTTGAATGACGGTCAACTTGATGGGCCGAATGGCCTAATTTTGCTCCTATTACTTATGATCTCATGAACAGGCTCTTCAGCCCACACCGACCTACGATCTCCGCACAGCAACACTATCCTACACACTAGGGACAATTTACAATTTTACCAAGCTAATTAACCTACAAACCTGTACGTCTTTGGAGTGTGGGAGGAAACCTGAGCACCCTGAGAAAACCCACGCGGTCACTGGGAGAACGTACAAACTCCGTACAGACAGGACCCGTAGTCAGGATCAAACCCGGGTCTCTGGCGCTGTAAGGCAGCAACTCTACCACTGCGCCACTGTGCCTATAGGCAAATTGATTGCATGGACATGTTGGGCCGAACTTCTTGTTTCTGTGGTCTATGATAATGTTAATAATATCATTCTAGTGAAGAAAATAACAGTTGGCCAGGGCAGTTCAGAGTCACCTACCCCACACTGCCCCGCCAATCCATGTCTTCGTGGTCCAATATCCTTCAACTTAAAGAGTCCCGACCCAAAATGCCACGAGCATTCCCTCCACAGATGTTGCCTGAACCGCGGAGTTACTCCATCACTTTGTGTTTTGCTCCAGATTCCAGCATCTGCTGTTCCTTGTGTTGCCTTCAGTATTCGATATACAGTCTCAGCCAGCAGGCAAAGAGCTAATCGCATGGGTGAAGGCATGGGAAGCTATCAAAGCAAGCTGGGAGCGAGCAATCACATATCACAGCACTGGGGCACATTTGCTCTGCTCCTCGTCCCCTGACGCACCCATTCAGCACCTCCCTGATCATCTCCTCCTCCCGGCAATGCGTTCCTCACCCCAACCTCTCCCTGCACCCACACAACATCCTTGTGTTCACTTTGACAACTCTGGCAATGAGAACGAACTCCATCTGTCTACATGGTTGTAACTACCTCTATCAGAGTTCCTCACAACTCGCATCTGTTTCAAGAACAGCTTCTATTTCTTCACATAAATAAAGTGCCTCATGCTTGGAGTAATTTTGCTAAATCTTCTTCAATAATTTCCCAGTCTTCCCTAACAGAGCTGTTGTGACGGAACCAATGTGTGATAGGAGTGTGTGGTGACATCCTTGCTCTAGTAGTCTGCCTTCATGTATAAACCCCTGGATTCTGTACACTTTGAATTCACATTCTTAATCTGCCCTGTCATAAGTTCATAAGTTATAGAAGCAGAATTAGGCCATTTTGACCATCAAGTCTACTCCGCCATTCAATTATGTCTGATCTATGGTTCCCTCTCAACCCCATTCTCCTGCCTTCTCCCCATAACCCCTGACACCCGCACTAATCAAGAATCTGTCAATCTCTGCCTTAAAAACATCCATTGACTTGACCTCCACAGTCTTCTGTGGAAATTAATTCCACAGATTCACCACCCTCTAAAGAAATTCCTCTTCATCTCCTTCCTAAAGGTGTGTCCTTTCCAACAAACCATGCACAAACCCCAGACATCCTGTTCCTGTGCCCCTTGTAGAATTGTTCCCTCTAGTTTACACAGTCTTTCATTCTTCCTGCCATAAATGTAGTACTTCTCGGCATTAAATCTCATCGTCTACCCATTCCACTGGCTGGTCTGTATGTGCTTGACGACTATTAGTGTGCAATGTCTCCAAGTTAGCCACAGAGTCGTACATCACGGAAACAGGATCTTTGGCCCAACTTGCCTATGCCAACCAAGATGCCCCATCTTCACTATTCCTACCTGCCCGTGTTTGGGCCTTATCGCTCTGAAACGTTCCTATCCATCAGACGGTGGTCGAGGACTGGCCACGGAGAACAAAGTGAGACCCCCGCATGAGTGGACCACCGAGAACTAAGGTGTAACGGTCCTGCACACCTGGGTCCAAGTTACACGTGGGCTGCCTCCAGCCCCAGGAGATTCCCCCAAACTGGGGAAAAATCCTTACCTGCTGCCACTCTGCCCATTCTCTGTCCCTGCTATTCCACAGGCTTCAAACTAAAGGGCTTGCATGTTACACGCACTTTAGGAATTATAATAACACTTCCATCATTCCTTCAACAAATGGTGCTTTTCAAGTTATTTAGAAACGATTTACTTGCAACGTCTACCCTACCTTTAACTGATCAATCCAAACTTGTCACAATTAATTTAGTTTTAGTGATACAGCAGATACATCAAGTCCACACCGACCATCGATCACCTGTTCACACCAGTTCTATGTTATTCCGCTTTTTCCATCAATATAATAATAATAATAATAATAATGGATTGGATTTATATAGCGCCTTTCTAATACTCAAGGCGCTTGAGTATTAGAAATATACTATTTCTATGAATATTATGAATATACACTGAGGCAATATACAGAGGGCCAATTAACCTACAAATCTGCACGTCTTTGGAATGTGGGAGAAAACGGGCACCTGGAGGAAACCCACGTAGTAATGAGGAGAACATGCAAACTCCTCACAGACAGCACCCAAGGTCAGGATGGAACACGGGTAAATTCTGTCCCTGATTATTGATTCTAGAACCTTCCTCACCACTGTAGTTAGGGGTTGTCCCAATATCTTATTCTGAGTAATGGTGTAACATTTGCAGTTTTCCATTCTCAGGCACCACCCGTGGATCTACAGGCGTTTGGAAGAACAAGGCCAGGGTGTTTGAGTTCCCCGAGCACCAGAGGACTGCAACATTGAACATGTTAGTTTTTAACAATGTCTTCAGTTCCTCTTGTAAAAAGCATTCAGTGTTCAAAAGTTCATACGTTCTAGGAACAGAATTAGGCCATTTGTCCCATCAAGTCCCTTTTACCACAAAGTGTTGGTGGATGTATGGAACAAGCTGCCAGAGGAGGCTGGGACTATTCAAACATTTTTAAGAAACAGTTAGACAGGTACATGGATAGGGCAGGATGGGAGGGATATGGACCAAACGCAGGCAGGTGGGACTAGTGTAGCTGGGACATGTTGACCAATGTGGCCAGGTTGGGCCGAAGGGCCTGTTTCCACATTGTATTCCTCTACTCCGCCATTCAATCTATCTTTCCCTCTCAACTCCATTCTCCTGCTCTCTCCCCATAACCCTGGCAGTGAGGAGATGTTCTGCCTTCTACTGACCTGTAGCTGACTTCAGCCAGGAAGCCATTGACCAGAGTGTGGTGACGGCTGCAGATGTCCCTCTGGAAGCTGCTCTTGGCCCAGTCTTCAATGTTACACACCTTGACTCGGCTGGAGTGCCAGCAGATAGCCAACGATCGCAGCGCGGGGCTGAGCACAAAGTTGTCCTTCTTTAGCTCTGACGGTGAGGAGAAGCACAGCAGGGACCACAGAGCAGGGTCATGGAACACTCCCCGCAGCGTTCTGCAGGTCGCTGACATACTCTTCCTGTTCTCCTTATCCAAAAAGGAGAAAATATGCAGCAGGCACTCTCGGTTTAAATCTGTCAGCAGCATTGGAAGCTAGTCTTTGCACCCTGGCTCCACGGAGCAAATTACAAAGCAACTTCTGGGAAATCTGCCTCATCCAGGCTGCTCGAACAGCAACGTGGACTTATATGGGTTAGGAATGCGGCCTCTTGTCAAGATGGCAACTGTTGTTTAAATTTAGAAGCCTGCACCTCTCGGACTTCACCATCGTCTCCTGATTCACTGGACGGTTGATATTAGTTCCTGCAATGACCATTAACTACTGAGAATGTTAACAACACTTTTGAAATCTTTGATTTATACTGCTCATCACGCACCCAAAGCATTCTTTTATACCAGACTGTTTGAAATAGGCATTCCTGACCCAAACCGAAACTCATTTGCAACTGGAAGTTAACTCCTGATGACAAGAATATCAGATGAACTCACAAATGGCCAGTGTAACCATTGACACATTTCCGTGCTGTATCTCTAAACTGAACCATTCTCATCAGCTAGAGTGCAGTCCCAGAAGCCCAGCTACCTCCTTGAAGACCTTTATCTTGCCCATTATCCTTTATCTGTGCAGTGGACGACTTCCTTGTAATCATGTATAGGCTTTTCATTGACTGGGCAGCAGGCAAACAAAAGCTTTTCACTGTACCTCGCTACATGTGACACTACTAAACTAAACTAAAACAAGAGGATCGCACGGGTCAAAATCTACAGGAACACAGGCCTATCTATGTACATGGGTAAAATGTGTGTGTGTGCGCGTAAAAACAAGGTGTTTCCTGCTCAGAGCCAGCGATTGGCGAGGCGGCATTGTACGGGCATAGCATCTGACAGTAGAACATGCATTATCAATGTTTATCAAGAGGGTGGCAAGGCAGTGCTCAGCCAGCCCTGAGATGAGAGGCTTTATGGGCAGTGTGTCAGGGAGTGGAGAGGGTCCCATGTAGGTGGGCAGCCTGTGTGAGAAGCACTGTGGAGCCGCAGAGCGGGTGTTAACAAGATAGGCAAAATTCTGGAGAAACTGAGCGGGACAGGCAACATCTCTGGATAACCCGGAGAAAACCCAGACGGTCAAAGGGAAAACGTACAAAATCCATACAGGCAGCACCCATAGTCAGGATCGAACCTGGTGTCTGGCGCTGTAAAGGGCCTGTCCCACTTTCACGACCTAATTCACGACCTCTGCCGAGTTTGCCCTCGACTCATACTCGCAGCATGGTCGTCACGAGGTCTTAGGTAGGTCGTTGGAGGTCGCAGGCAGGTCGTAGTAGGTCGTGATGCTAGTCGTAGGTACTCGTGGCATCAAGTAGGTCGGGGCGTTTTTTCAACATGATGAAAAATGTCCACGAGTAAAAAATGTCGTGAATCAGGTTATGAAAGTGGGACTGGCCCTTAAGGCAGCAGCCACCATGCCACCTTGGGACTGAGGCGAATGGCCTCTAGCACCACAGCCAACTTCTCAAGAGCACCATTGGACCGTTTTTTCTTTGACTTCACTTTTGCTTGGTCAAGGTCACCTCTATTCCCTTCCCCAGGAATATGATGCTGGAAGTAATGAACACAGCACACCGCCTATAACCGTGTATATGTTGTAATGTTCCTTGGTGGAGCAGCCACTCAATACTTCAACCAGAGCCCGAGCAAATTTATCATCTTTAAATATATAATCAATCCCTCTCTGAAAGTCACACGAATCAATATCAACCAGACATGCAGACAGTGCATTCCACTCCATCACCACCTCCTATATTGGTTTACTCACATCAATCCAGCGTCTTTAGTCAATTGACTTAAATCTGCTCCTTGGTCCTGGATCTCGTTATTGGGACCAGATTGCCTGTTGATCCCCTTATTGCGTACCTCAATCAGTTTGCTCTGATCCAAGGAGAACAGTACCAACTTTTTTCATTTTACCTCAACCCCGGAACCCTCTAGTTAATCTCCAGCAGTGTATCTCACTTTCGGAAGTGCGTGAATCAAAATGGTTTGCAATGGTTCAACGTGCTTTATATGTGAAGGACTGTCCTTAATCACAGTATGGACTTTGAAAGATTTATACAGACTTCTAAGTCACCCTGCTCCTGCACCCTTTTCACACCTCTGCTGTTTAGCCTACGTAGTCTTTGTTTTGCCAAAATACATCACATTTCATCCAACAGAAACAAGAAACTGCTGATGCTGATTTACATGAAAAGATGCAAACTGCTGGAGTAACTCAGCGGGTCAGGCAGCATCTCTGGAGGCCGTACAGCACAAGAATGGGCCCTTTGGCCCACAGTGAATAAGGGGCCTGACCCGAAACATCACCTATCCACATTCTCCAGAGATGCCATCTGATTTGCTAAGTTACTCCAGCACTTGTCCATTATATATTAACTAGCATCTGCAGTTCCTTCTTTCTAGGTTTTATGTTCACTTGGAAAAGCAGGTCAATTAGGAGTCTACATCAACAATGGTCCTCAGGTTTACCCTTGTGTTAATGTCCATCTATGCTGCCATTTTATTGCAGGTCCTTTATTTTTGTTACCAGCCTTTAAAGTGAGAGTCAGATATCTTCTGAAACTTCAAGTAGACCGAGGCATTTAGTTTTGGGAAAGGCAGCAAAGAAGATGAAGTCTTTCACAAAGGAAAAAGGAGACTGTTTCTTTTGCTCCAACTTGCCATCAGCTATCTAACTTTTAACATTCAAATGGGGGCACATTCTCTGCTTCCACCTACCTGCATGGGTCAAGATTGCATATAGGGCAGCGAAGTGGATGCCTCACAGCACCAGAGACCAGGGTTCAATTCTGACCTCGGATGCTGTAATGTGTGCAGTTTGCACGTTGTTCCCTCCCACATCCTAAAGACGTAAGGGTTGTAGGTTAATTGGCCTCTGAAAATGGGTGGATGCGCAGGTGGGATAACATAGAACTAGTGTGAATGAGTGATGATGATCAGTATGGACTGGGTGGGCCAAGGGGCCTGTTTCCATGCTGTACCTGCAAACCAAACTAGAACTATAGAAACAAGGAACTGTAGATGCTGGTTTACTAAAACACACACAAAGTGTCACAGACCCAGTCTGAAGAAGGGTCCAGACGCAGAACATCACCTGTGTTTTCCAGAGATGCTGCCTGACCAGCTGTTACTCCAGCACTTTGTGCCTTTTGTAAGCTACACATCTACTAAATTTGTGAAGTTATTGGTGTTTAATAATCACCAATACTATAATCAGATATAATCACCAATAATCACTTAATACTATTTTTGTTTACCATTCCTCCAAGTTTCCTGCCATCTACAATTATTTTGATTCACACACTTCCAGAAGCGAGATTTTGGTCGACCCGAAACGTCACCTATTCCTTTTTTCCAGAGATGCTGTCTGACCCCGCTGAGTTACTCCAGCCTTTGTGCCTATCCACGGAGAAGAGATTTCTTCACCCACGAACATAGGAATTCTCAACACAAAGCTCAGTCATTGAATATTTTCAAAACAAGGACAGATAACGTTTTAAATACAAGAGAATCAACTGATACAAGGTTAGTTAGTGCAGGGAGGATGCATAGTTCAAGGATCACAAGAACAAACAAAGTCAGGCACCTAACATCTCCAGTCTGCCCTGCCATTCATTATCATGAATGTTCTGCCTAAGGTCTCATCTCCTTCCCAGTTTCCCCATTGCCTTTGATGACACCATGTTTGTAAACATGATCTACTATTTAACCCAACCCACCCCAAATGATCTAGCCTTCACAGCCCCCTGGGGACGAGAATTCTACAGATTCACCACCCTACACTTTAGTCCGGGCCCTCACCTTGTAACTAGGTTTCGTCATTCAAGCCTTTTCGACTTGTGGAACAATAAAATCATACTCTGCATCGTCCCCTCCAGATTTCCTGTCTCAATTCTTCTGAGCGCCAAAGAAAACACACCCAACTTATTTAGCCCCTCTTAAAAACATAGAAAAATAGGTGCAAGTGTAGGCCTCTAACCCCTGATCAACCTGCATCAGACTGCCTCCATTGCTACTCAATGACCACGACGAGGCGAGTCCCTGGAGCCATCTTATTGAGAAGCACAAGAGCTGGCCTATTCATTGTCCTTTAGTACTCATTAAACACCAGCGGGGAAACATTAATCGCTGAATAAAACACAAGTGCTAAAGGAGCTCTGAGTTAGGCAGTATCTGTGGAGGGAATGGACAGGCAACATTTTAGATTGAATCTTTCTTCAGGTTGTTCAAATGGATCAGTCTTAAAGGCGCTGAACTGAAACTGCTCGATTCCAGCATCTCCAGTCTTTTGTCTCCACATTGAATTGGTGAACATGTATTTGCTCAAAGAGAGCCCCAACTACCCCTCCACTGAACTCTCTTCACTTCAGCGGTTAGCAAAGGTAGACAAAAGTGCTTGAGAAACTCAGCGGGTGCAGCAACATCTATGGAGCGAAGGAAATAGGCAACGTTTCGTCCCGAAACGTTGCCTATTTCCTTCGCTCCATAGATGCTGCTGCACCCGCTGAGTTTCTCCAGCATTTTGTCTACCTTCGATTTTCCAGCATCTGCAGTACCTTCTTAAACATCAGTGGTTAGCAAATCTGGGAATGGAAATAAAATGAGATCCTCTGATAAACCAGGGAGATATTTGGCATTGGAAAGTGGCTGTAATATCACACAGGTTTGTGGGGAAACAAAAGCCATTCCAGATTTCTCTTCCAAATCAGCTTTTCAGACAGGGACACGACTCAAAAGAGCCAAGGAGACCGGTTATTCATGTTGACACTAAGAACTGTAGATGCTGGAATCTTGAACAAATCACAAAATGCTGCAGGAACTCAGTGGGTGGGTCAGGCAGTGTCTGAGACGGCAATTGACAAACGATGTTTCGGCTCAGAAGGTAAACACAAAAAGCTGGAGTAACTCAGCGGGACAGGCAGCATCTCTGGAGAGAAGGAATGGGTGACGTTTCAGGTCGAGACTCTTCAGACTGATGTCAGGGGAGTAGGCGAGACGGAGATAGAATGTAGTCGGAGACAGTAAAGGGCCTGTCCCACGGGCATGCGGCAAGCGCGACCTAACCGCAAGCGGGGGCCGTGCGGAGGTCGCGGGTCCGGTCCCACTTCGATCGCCGGAGCCGTGTGGAGTTGTGCGGAGCTGGTCCCGACATCGCGCGGGGCTCTAAAAAACCGACACTGTTCAAAAATTCCGTGCGGCAACGGCCTGCCGCCCCGCAGCCGCATCGAAGCCGCGCGCATCGCCTCAACGGCCGTACGCACCGTCTTGATGTCACTCGACCTCTGCGCGGCCCCCACTTCCGATTTGGTCGCGCTTGCCGCATGCAGCCGCATGCTCGTGGGACAGGCCCTGTACGGGGATCACTCGACCTCCGCGCGGCCCCCGCTTGCGGTTAGGTCGCACTTGCCGCATGGAGTCGCATGCCCGTGGGACAGGCCCTTTAGACTGGTGGGAGAACTGGGAAGGGGGAGATTTTGGCTCAGAATTCTTCTCCAGGTTATTTATGTTGCATGGGGAAGAGTTACAGAAAGAAATAATGTACATTTATTCAAGAGGTCTCTGTGCCCATTGGATGTCTGAAATCCAACGGAGGAACCAATTTTGATTGTAGTTACATTTTTAAAAAAAAAGAAAAAGGGGCAGGTGTACACAGATGGACTTACATTTCTGGGGGATATAGGGCAATGAAACATTTTATGAGATGGTTTTTAAAAAATGGATTCATCTTTGTAAAGAATTTCCAAATGGCAAATGAATTGTCGATTAAAATTATTTCCCAGAATCACAGCTAATTATTAAACAAATATTATACCTTAATCAATTTTAAACATACAAGAGCTGCAATGCTGAGTTTATGAACAGGTTTATAATTGAAGACAAAATGCAAAGTTTTGCATCATTAACATTGCACTTTACTATCAGTGAAACAATACATGAACATTTACTAATATACATACCATTATAAGCAGCCATAGTAGTACATATACAATCAGGTTTGTTGTGGGGTTGAAACTGAATAAATCTCATGTTATTACTATGTCAGTTCATATTTTGCAACCAAAAACATTAACATTTAAATAAGTTTGTACAGTTTTAAAAGTCAGATTCAAGTTTAGTGCGTGTTTTCACATTTAAAAGACCGGTCGGTGTTGAAACCCACCCAACTGTTTCTGTTGGCTGCTGCTTCCACTGCTGCCGCCCTGTTACACAACATCCACATGCAAATACACCACTTCATCTCATTACGCAATTTAAACATTCAGTTCCAAAAACACTACTTAGGCCACCATAACAGGATTAATGATAACGTGCCTTTGACAAATAAGGCCTTCATTCTGGCATGAAAAGATACCCATTTTGCGTGTGTGAAGCTGTCGCCCACTGTTTCAAGTTGAGAACACAAGCGTGTTACGGATGCGCCATGCTGCCAGTCTCCTCAAGTAGCCTGGCATCTTTTTTCACTTCTCTTCATCGCGTAAAAACTGCAGATTCCCAGCCTGTTTCTAATTAACCCTTAGCAACCCATCGCCACCGAGTGATACGGACAGCTGAACATAAACTCTACTCTGCCCAGCAAAGTATTGGGATAAACCAGAGTCCAAATTGGTTTTCAGTTCCGTTTATTTTTTGCTCCATCATTTTTTTTTTTTTTAAACAAAACTTGTTTGTTTTTCTGAAAGATTCAATAGTGTCTAGCGATGCATCAGGAAAATGACGCCTTTAAAAAAATCAAAGTTGAATACCCAAACTAAAATGTAAAAACATAAATTGAATTGTGCAACATAAGCAAGTGTGGAGCAGTTTGCCTTTGCTCTGGGTTCCCAGTGTTTACAATGGTTGCATGAAAAATGGCAACAAAAATTAGACAGTGATCGATTTTCAATTTAAAAAAAATTCTTGGGCAGATACAAGTGCACAAGGCACTGCAAAGTCAAGGTGCATTTACACTTTACGTATCTGATAATACTGAAGCCCATGTCTACACAGTACTTGTTTGAAGGAGCAAAGAAAATAATAGCAGCCTGCTAAAAACGAAACCCTCAAGTAACCGACCCACACAGTTGTTTATTAGTCTTGTGTAGTTACTTAAATCATTCTCCCAGAGATTTTGACTGCTGAAACTCGAGCTGAATGCTGATTAAATCTGGAAGTCACGAATCATGATGTTTTGAGAGAGGTTTGCTTGAACCCAGATGTAAATGCACCTTGAAGGCAACCAATGCTATCCTACAGTTTACACTAAGGAGGCCATTTTAAAATATCAAATTTCAATGTCAGAGCTACCAAGTTCTTGATTAACAGCAACCACTACAGATTTCAAAATATTCTGTGATAGGCTAAAACTGGACCAGGTGTCCACGATTGCTGCGTCAGCACTAGTAATGGTGCAATGAACACAATTCTCATCAGCGATTTAAAAGTGCAAGATGAAAAGAAGTCTTGAACTATCAAGTACTTGTGGAAATGTAGAACTGTTTGTGCGCATTTCAATTCAGTATTTGCAGGGAAACGCTGGCATATAAAAAAAATGTTAGGTTGCATTAAAGTTTGGTGCCCGGTCCCGATTTGGTCTGGCGTTCCACATAGAACAAGATGTAGGCCTTGGCCTTCACTACAGTTTCTTCTTCAGTCAATGTAACAGTACTGTCATTGAAGTGGAACCAGCGGCCTTCGTGGGTTGCATATGCAGTGTAATGACCAGAGCCAACTCTAAGAGGGAAAAAGAAAACATCATTATTGCTCCACTTACAATACATTGATGGCTAGTCCAATTTACTCAGTAAAATTATAAAATTTAAGGCTTTTGTACAAAATAAATACAAGGCTTACAATGTACTACTTGAAATAAATGGTTGAGAAGAAACTGCAGATGCTGGAAAATCGAAGGTAGACAAAATTGCTGGAGACTCAGCGGGTGCAGCAGCATCTATGGAGCGAAGGAATAGGCAACGTTTCGGGACGCTGAGTTTCTGCAGCAATTTTGTCTACCTTTGAAATAAATGGGTTGGCTATGAACTAATTATAATCAGAGTAAATGTACTTGAAATGTTCTTTCACTACAGCCCATGTAACACTAAATAACGAGGCACAACAAAAACTATGGAAAGACAAGTTTGCAGAGACTAAAGGTGTCATATAATGATGCCATGAGAACACTGCTAAGGAAACCTAGATGGTGTAGTGTTAGTAACATGTTTGTGGCTGCAGGAGTCTGTACTTTAGAAGCTATCCTAAGAAATCATATGTATAAATTCATTTGCAGGATAAATGACTCTAAAAATGTAATTATTGTGGCCTTGTCACACATACGGTTCAACACTACACGCTACCAATCCCAGTTGTGGAGACACTGGTATCGCTGTCTCGTTATAGGACATTGATCATTCTTTTATTCTGGATTTTAATTCATGTATTGTGTTTTTGTTTTTTTAATATATATATAATTTATGATGCTTTTATAAGTGATATACTAAGATTTTATATGTACTTTATTTTTTTTTAATATGCAATGCATTTTTTATGTAATGTTGCCCCTTGTCTGGACCTTGAGTCTGAAATAAAGTTTATTATTATTTATTATTATTATTATTATTAAAGTGCTGGACACATTCAGCAGGTTGTACATGGGGAAAGAGAAAGTTGACATATCAGGATACAAGCCCTTCATCAGAACTGGGAATGTGAGTAAAGGTTACAGCTAGTGTGCTTCCCCAATGGCCCACCCGCTCCTCACCTCCAATCTAGCCTTTACTCATGTTCCAAGCTCCGATGAAGGGTTTTCAACCTAAAAGGTGAGTTCTGTTCCTCTTCCCCCCAGTGCTGCCCAACCTGTCGAGTGTCTCCAACAATCTCTGCCTTTATTTCAGACTTCTGCCACTTGCAGATGTATGATTTTAAACAAGATGATATTTTTAATATACTGAAGCATCCAAAGAAATTTTTATAGAGCAAGCAAATTTAACGGGACCACACAAGGAGAGCCGCTGGCAGATGGTCAAAATCTTAATCAAAATAGGTTTCCTTCATATTCTATTGAGGAAAGGAGGGTTGGAGATAGAATTAGAGTGCTGAGAATCTTGGGTAGTAGCAGGCACAGTCAATGGTGGAATAAGTGAAATCAGAGATGTTGGACAGGGCTTAACTGGAGTACTACACTGAAATCAATTATAGATCATGGGGTGGCAAGGTTGGAAAGGGAAAAAAAATTAAATCGACTTCCTAACGAAGAGCCAGTCTAAGAGTCAAGGATGACGTGTGAATGTTCACAACCCGCAGAAGATAGAACAATGGAAATACAACAAAGGATGAGAGGACTTTAGTTTTGAGAAAAGAGTGGGTAAAGGAGCCCTATTTAAAGATCATAACTAACCACTGCTAGACAGCCAGAATCTCTTTTCCCCAGTTTAGGATTATCAAAAACTAGAGGGCAATGGTATAAGGTGAGAGGAAGGAGCTTAAAGGGGATCAGAGGGGTTGTTTTCTTTATGCACAAAATAATTGACATCTGGAATGCAGTGCCAGAGGTGAAAGATACAATCATTGCATTTAAGAAGCATTTAGACAGATACTCTCACAGACAAGAGAGAGTTAGATTTAGCTCTTAGGGCTAAAGGAATTATGGGAGACAAAGCAGGAACGGGGTACTAATTTTAGATGATCAGCCATGATCATATTGAATGTTGGTGCTGGCTCGAAGGGCCGAATGGCCTACTCCTGCACCTATTTTTCCATGTTTCTAAGGCAAAGAATATGGTCATATAGAGGGCAAATGGATGGGCAAAAAGGCATACGGTGGACCAAAGGAGCGACTCCACTGCTGCACAACAAAATGACAATTGTTTGCCGCTTTGACTTCAGTTGCCAACTTCATTTCACAGCAACCCTGACACAAAATGCTCTGCAATTCCTCCGGTCACATGTCAAATCCAACCACTCGTCTGGAGCCTGGGGAATAGAGGAGGGAGCTGCTGAATAGAGGCTGACAACTCCCAGTCTCAGGAGGGTGAACTCGAACACTCAATACAGTCCCCGCTGGCTTCCAGAAGATAAATACATCCCCATAAAACTCACCTTGCACTTCTCCATTCCTTAGAGGAAAACCCTAGCTGTCCACACTTTATTTGGGATATAGACCTGTGGCCTAATACCAGCGTCCTGGTATCTGCCTTCATCCATAGTCCATGGACACACATTTTCTATTCCACTCCCCAAAATAATCTGCAGCATATTACACTTATTATTTGGTATTTTCTGCACTTTGTTTAGATCATTATATCTGGATGCTTTCCACATGTCAGTGGACAATCAATGAGCCAAGGAACTGCATCACAAGCAGGTAAGTGGTGGAATGTTTACTTTAGTCTGCAAGTTTAAGCTAAGCTATTAAGTGGAAAATATTTAACACCATCCTGTAGGTACCGTATTTCCCAGCAATGAAGACGCTATTTTTTTACCCTAATATAAGGCCCGAAAATTTACCTGCATCTTAGAGATCGAAGGTTAGGTTGTTAGCTAAGAAAGATAGACTTGACTATCCCTCAGTACAGCAACATCAAGAACGATGTTGCTGTACTGAGGGGGATAGCCGTCTATCCCCCATTGCTGGCAGCCGATTGACATTCTCTGGCTGGGTGGCCAGGTCCAGTGGCACCCTTGCAGACACGTTGCTGGTGGCGACATTCTATCAGGACTCGGGTCTGGTCCCAAAGGCGGGAAGACGGAGCAGCTTTCCGCCGGGGCAGTGGCCATCCTCTGGAGTGGAGTTGGCCGAGCAATGCCACTCTCGTAGCGACTGCTGCACGGAACCTGCCACGCCTTCGACCCTGGAATTGTGTGAAGTGGGAAGCAGCTGGAAAAGGACAGCGCCGCTGTAGGGGGGGGGGGGGGGGAAGAGTCCTTTCCACAGCGTGTGGAGAGTCTGGCCTCGGTCAGCATGGCCTGGCTGCACAAAGTAGCAAACTTGTCTGGGCTGCCAGGGGTAAAGTTGTGGGGAGGGCAGGAGCGTTGAGAAGGAGGGGGCCGGGGATCATGCCAGCAACTCACTCACTCAGTAGCTCGGGTGGCTGTGAGCAGCCGCCGGGACTGGACAGCAGTACCAGCCACCACCTCGGCACCTTCTGCCAGCCCGTCGCCAGCCAGCCACGGTGTCCTTCGGCACAGGCGCAACCGGTGGAGGTGGTGGTCGGCGGGTAGCTACTGGGTGGAAGGCTGGCTGCTCAGGCCCGGGCTCTCTCACACTCCCCGTTATGTGATCCCCCAGAGCCAGGGTCCCCGTCCCTCAGACCTGAACCGCACAGTGCATTGTGGGACAGGCGAAGATGGAGGCTCCACGGTCCCCATTGCCTCCTTGAACCAAATCCTTGATCCTGCCCGACAGCCCTTTTTCAAAATTTAGCAACTCAAAATGGGGGGGGTGGGGAGTCTTCGATGCAGGTGCGTCTTCTTCGCCTGGAAATACAGTAGGTCTTTACACTATGCATTATTTTTTGTGTGAACATGCACTGTTTGAAGCTCAAGGAGTTAACGTCATTAAACATATTAACCGCCTGAGGTGATGACAGGT
Source organism: Malacoraja senta (assembly GCA_038087875.1). Taxonomy (NCBI): domain Eukaryota; kingdom Metazoa; phylum Chordata; class Chondrichthyes; order Rajiformes; family Rajidae; genus Malacoraja; species Malacoraja senta. The sequence goes on from CM075993.1 coordinate 10,588,592, forward strand.
TGTATCTGGCCCTGCTCCATATGCTCTATAAATGACTCCAAATTATTACCTGTCAGGGGCTCTATTTAAGGGCTATCATTATAGTCAAGCACATTGGTTCTCAACTTGCCTCAAGTCTATCCTACCATACCTCAGTGTCAAGGGCTACCTGAACCATTCCCATGGACATAACATTTCAAACCCATTTTACATGTATCTCTAGTCCTCAAAGTCACATTATTTCAAATCTAAACAGTTGAACGTTGTCCAATTTTTCATAAGGTTCTTGATTCATCTGCATTGGCTACGCCCGAGCTTTGAACATCTCTCTGGTCTCGGTGACCAGAACTACACACAGTAGCCAAGAGGCCACTGATCAAAGGTCTACAGCTTAAGCAGCATAAAACCTATCTTGTACTCCACTGATCTAGAAATAAAACACAACACTGCATTTGTTTTGCCAATCTATACTCCACAGAGGATACGGTGTCAGGAAACATTGAAAGCTCTTTCCAGATTGTCTTTAAACTTGTCAGATATCATAGAACATTATATCCAATGAGCAGCATCTTTCTCCAACTTCAAACATTAATTTCTAATTTTCTTTAACGATAAAGCTCTTTTAAAGTTATTTGCTGATTTATTGCACTCCAGTACAACCAAGCCAATCAAAGAACCTTCTCTTTTGATTGTCCGAATCTAAGCATTAATATATCAATCTCAACTAGTGGTAGCAACAAGCGCTTCTTTAAATTAAACATCACTCAACTGAGTGACAATTTCAACTGAAAGCAACCAATTTAGTCTGGTCACAAATCAGGGTCTAAAGATGCTGCCCATTGGGTTTCCAAGGTGATCTCAGGTAAGCAGTAAGCGACTAATTCATTACCCAGTTTTGAGCAGTTTTAAGGGTCTGAATTTCCCCATTCTTTTTGGTCTCACCACCTTCATGAGTCATTTGCAGTTTACCTCCTGATGTAAAGAGCGGGTCACCATGCTCCTCCACAACTCTGACACCTGCTGTGAACTGGCCAGCATGTCAACACATTAGTCCTGGGGCAGATAGAGGAAGCCAAGTGGTCACCAGTTTTGCAGCAACAACAGGGAATTTGGTTTCACTCTTATAAATCCATTTCTGACAGACTTGTAACTGCGGAGGTGCAAAATGAACATTGCTACCTCAATCCCAGAGCCAGTGTCTTGCAGGATTGCCAGCTAGTACAAGACTACTAGTCAGTGTGGGACATTTAATGAAAGCAAAATAAAACAATCTAGTGTACGTCACATCACAAGAGGAAATGACTAAGGTCACTCATTTTGTCATGTACGTACTTGTTTATGCTGGCATACATCCATAAACACAATCTAGTTTTTATATATAAAAACATCTGGTCCGAATACAAAATACATAGCAATTTTGAGTACTTCTAATTTTACAATAATCATAAACGGCATTTTATTTGAAAGGTTTTCGAATAAGCTGTTTGAAATGACTAACAATCACGTGCAGGATCAGAATGTAGAAACAAAGAACTTGCAGGTGCTGGTTTAATGAAGGAGGACACAAAGTGCTGGAGTAATTTAGCGGGTCAGGCAGCATCCATGTTCTCCAGGGATGCTGCCTAACCCACCGAGTTGCTCAAGCACTTTGTGTCTTTTTATGTGCAGGATCAGGACATTGCTGATGTTAGCCCAGTTCCGATGCATATGCTCAGAGGGATTCATAGAACGGAGAATAGTACAGCACTGGAATAGGCCCATTGGCCGCAGTGTCCATGCTAAGCATGATGCTGTTAAACTGATCTCCTCTACCTGAATGTCATCCATATCCCTCCATTCCCTGCATATCCGTGTGTCTATCTAGGCCTTTTAAATGTCATTATTGTATCGGATTCTACAAAAAACCCAGGCAAACACGTTTTAAGCACCCACCTTTTTGAACCTGTCCCACACACTTTTTAAACTTTACCCCTTTCCCCATAAAATGTCCTTTAATCTTTGACATTTCCATGCTTGGAAAAAGCTTCTGACTGTCTACTCTATCTCTGCCTCTCATAGATACCAGAGGCCATTCCAGTTATTAGTTTAATCAAGCGGAGCCTGACTGCCGGAAGGGTGACAGTATATTTATAAATCGGTGCAAATATGCTTTCATTTGGTTAGTGCTCATTATGTAAACCAAATTTAAAAATCTGGTAACAAGTTTAGATCCGAGGTGAGACCTCAGTACTGTACAGTCATATTATTTAGTCCCCCAATCATTTACAGCACTGCCCCCCAAAACACTGCGTGTCAGTTTAGTGACACACTGGTCTACAATGCAACTGCTCTGTGACAGAGAATCAAAAGTGCTCACCCTGAACCATGATGCACCACCACTGCTGCCAGGTCGTACAGACAGCACTCAGGACCACTGTTCTCAGGCTGCAAAACGGGGAAAAAAGGATCAGATATTCAATAAACACATCAAACTCACACTTTAAATGGAGACTCAAGAAATAGCAGATGCTGGAAAAACTCAGCAGGACAGGCAGTATTTGTGGAGGGAATTGACAGATGACATTGCAAGTCAGGACCTTTCTTCATACTCAATTCAGTCTGAAGAAGGATACGGACCCAAAATGTCACCCATCCATTGGCACCACAGATCCACTATGTCCCCCCCAGCAGCTTGTCTTGCCAAAGCATCCACCCAGCAGTTTTTAAACCAACTACTAGGTTGGTTGCTGTTATCAAGAGAAGTCATCAGTGGAAGCAATGAAATACTCAGGTACAGATCAATGACTATATTCAAGCTTCACAACAGAACTCAGCAAGATAGATTGGGACTTCAGTAAGTTTGCTGCATTATTGAGTTATACTGCTTAAAGGATTAAGTAGTTCCATATATCTCCTGGCCAATATTATTCCGGTTTTAGTTTGTCTTAGTTTTAGTGATACAACATGGAAACAGGCTCTTCAACCCACAGAGTCCACGCTGACCATCGATCACCTGTTCACACTAGTTCTATGTTATCCCACTTTCACATGCATTCCCTACAGACTAGGGACAATTTTTGCAGAGACTGATTAACGGACAAACCTGCACGTCTTTGGGACGCGGGAGGAAACCGGAGCACCCAGAGGAAACCCGCGTGGTCACAAGGCGAACATGCAAACTCCACACAGACAGCACCCGAGGTCAGGATTGAACTCGGGTCTCTGGCACTGCAAAACAGCAGCTCTACCCGCTGCACCGCCCTACTATCTGTGCTGTCAGTTACCAACATAATTGCCTTCATCATAAACATCATCCATTTCTTTGCGATTTGAATATCCTTGGTGTATGAAAAATTGCTGCTGCACTACACTGAAAAGTCTTGGTCAGTCACAGGACCACACGGCATAATTGGAGAAGAGGTACAGCAGTTTGGGTGCTGCACTTTAATTAGCCCAGGGAAACAGCATTACATGGATTAATGCATCTGGCGATTCATTGCAAGGTGGAACCTTACAGTACTGCACCATAGTGAATGCTGTGGAGTTGGGGATCACACCAAGTACCAGTTTCCCATCCCATCCTGGACAAATCAGATCCATTAGTTTTTTCCAGACTGGAAACTAACCAATTAGTTTGTTGTGCTCACCACACAGCATTTATGGATACATTCATAAATCTGTCGATTATGAAAATTTAACCGATGCAATGCAGCGATATCAATTAACGATTAAATAGATTCCAAGAGCTTTGGACCAATGTTGAATGAGTACGAGATTAAAATCCATAAACACATAATTACGTAACATATTTCCACAGTACCTACAACTCATTATTCAAGTTTTGGTTAAGAAGGAACCAGAAAATCGAAGGTAGACAAAAATGCTGGAGAAACTCAGTGGGTGAGGCAGCATCTTAAGGGTCTCGACCCGAAACGTCGCCTTTTTCCTTCGCTCCATAGATGCTGCCTTATACACTGAGTTTCTCCAGCATTTTTGTCTACCACTTATTATTCAAGCATCATTTGAATTGTGCAAACAAAGCAACTGAGAGAGTGATCCACGATGGTCAGTGCACGCAGTTGCCGGGTAACTTGGCAAGTGGAATGTGTGGCAGCCTGGCAACGTCACAAGGCAGCCTTCAGTCTCCTCGTAAGTACAAAGACGTACTTTTGATAAGCCAACGAATGAAACAAAAATTGATTGGTACACGTCAAACTTTTCTTCTCATTTATGATACAAGAAATTACACATTCTAGGCTGATGAACAAATATGAAGCAACATATATAAGTAGTCAATTAAAGAAATCAAAACACCTCAAAACTAAGGTTGCTGTACTTTAAAAACTCTTCCATTAGATTCAGCGAGTTACTGTAGGTAAAAAGAATGGTAGATTTCAACTTTCCACACATTACAGTTAATGCTCACTAGCCAATGGCAAAACAATATGTCAACTGAGGTAAACGTTCTCATCTTCCATCACTTGAGAAGGGATTATACAGAGACGTTTCAAAACACACAGATCAGACAGCTTGACCGTCAGAACTTGCTTTCTTTATAAAGTACACAGGGAACCACAGATGGTGGAATCCTTGAGCAAAACACAAAGTGCTGGAGGAGCTCAGCTGGTCAGGCAGAGTCTTAGGAGGGAATGGAGAGGCAACGGTTCTTCAGAAGGGTCCTGACCTGAAACATCATCTGCCCATTCCCAGCACACATGCTGCATTACTCCAGCATTTCTGTTTTGCTTTCCTTTAAGATCAGTAAACAAACCCACTAAAACATGAGTGAGTGAATTATTGACTGAAGTTTCAGAGATGCTATTTGGGGATTATTCTGAATAACCTCTGGGAAACATGGTCAGTAACTGATTTCCCAAGGCGCATTCCTCACCCTGCCTTTCTAATCTATTCCACTTTTGCCTGCATGTGAAGACCGGCTGATCACATGCACACACTCACGACATTTGCCACTTCTCACCCAACTAAACATTGCCAATCACTGCATCCTATGTTTGGTTTTTCTGCAGTGAGGAAGTGGTTAGGATGTACAACGGCCACCGCTGTTCATTCTCAAGACAATTGGTGAGAATCCTTTGGGGTTACTCCAGCATTTCATTTTCAATTCTTAGTGTTGAAGTTTTAATGAAGATTGGTTCAAAGTTGCCAGCTCATTGCTTTGAAGGGGAATGGTACAGATCGGGTTTGACACTGAGAAGCATACAGCATGTAAAAAGTATGTATTTTCTCTAAAATACAGACTCCAAATAAGACAGCAAAAAGCCCTGTGTAAAGAATTCCGCAAAAAAGGGGAATATTTTAGATGGTATAGTATCAAAATCTCAGGGAAAGCACATAAACAAGCAAGTATGGAATTTATCCCTGTGCCATTTGTATATTATTAATGCTTGCAGATTAGTTTATTATGCTGATATATGACACTAATCTGAAATATACCCATGATGATATATTTCGAAAGAGGTTCTCGTATTCAACTGCCAAACCAGCACCAATGCCATTTCTAGTGTTTTTTCAAGATTTCCTGCCACTCTCCCCCACTACATTGAGAGCCCAGCAAATAAAAAATTAAACTATGTAGAAAGGGTAATGAAACAGCACAAACTGTCAAGCTGCTAACACTTGCACAGGGGTCTTATTCAATGACAAGATGTATTCTCGGGAAGCTGAGCACCGAGATGGGCCTTCATACACAGGTCAAGTTTCCCAGAGGCTGCTGGGTAGGGCACCTGGCATAAACCCCCTGCCCTCCGTACTGCTCCAGCAATGAAACTTCCCAAGGTTCGGTGTGGAGAGGCTGCCTAATGAGCCTGCTGATGAGAAATTCTACAGAGTTTTTACACTGTGCAGCCAAACAGAAATGAGGAGACAGCAGTTTCAAGCACATCCAAACAAAGTAGTGATGAGGAGCACAGTGGGATCAGGCTGGTCTGTCATCACAGGGCAGTTTCAGGTGCCCCAATGATGCTAACACCCCCGAACCTCATACTTCAGCAGCACAGTGGTACTGCTGGTAGAGCTGCTGCCTCAGTGCCAGAGACCCAGGTACGACCCTGATCCTGGGCGCTTGCTTGTGTGGAGTTTGCACGTCCTCCTTGTGTCATAGAAAATAGGTGCAGGAGGCTGCCATTTGGCCCTTCGAGCCAGCATCGCCATTCATTGTGATCATGGCTGATCATCCACAATCAGTAACCCGTGCCTGCCTTCTCCCCATATCCCTTGATTCCGCTAACCCCTAGAGCTCTATCTAACACCACATGGGTTTCCTCCGGGTGTTCCGGTTTCGGCTGAGTGTTGGGAATGGATGCAAAAGTGGGATAACATAGAACTAGTGTGAACGGGTGATTGATGGCTGGCGTGGACTCATTGGGCTGAAGGGCCTGTTTCCATGCTGTATCTTTCTATTCATTCAATCAATCAATGTTAAGTAGTTGCATCACCAGCCCTACCCCACCCAATATCGCCACACCAAGCCGAGGGAGATTCATTACTCGGAGAATATCAGGGTTCACACGGGTTCCCAGTACAGCAGTGGGAAACTAGGGGTGTCTTTTTAAACCACACACTAGCATTTACTCGTGCTCCATCTGTAGGACCAGGAACTCCACCTAGAACCACTGCTCAAAATAGTGGATCGAGCTAAACAGGGTACCAGCACAATGAAAATAACCAGAGATAAGGAAACAGTGTGAGCCATCCACAAAATACAGTGCAGTAACATGCCTGATCTACACCAATAACATATCATAAACACATTGCTTATACTATCAAAATCTTACTTTTAGCCAAGTATGCTTTGCAACATTCAAGGAATTTGATTTGCCAAACAGTTATACCAATAAAAAGCAACAAGACACACAAAATACATTTTAACATAAACATCCACCACTGTGAATCATCCACATTCCTCACTGTGATGGAAGGCGAAAAATAAGTTCAATCTCTTCCCTTCTTTGTTCTCCTGCGGTCGGGGGCCTGGAGCCTTCCGTTGACGGGACGCTCTTGGCTCCTGTAGCCGGAGGTCGGGCCCTACACGTCAAAGCGATCAAGCTCCTGCATTGGGGGGATGTCAGCTCCCCGCGACCCACTTGAGCTTCCCGACATCGGTCTCTAGCCGAGATTGCGAGCTCCTCGAAATCCGTTGGATCGTCGATCCCAGGCAAGGGATCGGCTCCGATGGCAAGTCCCCGTCCCCGCGGTGGGGCTCAGTTAGTCCCAAGCAAGACCGCCAGCTCCATGATGTTAGGCTGCAGAGCTACCGGAGATACGATCCGGAAAACAATCGCATCTCTGGCAAGGTAAGAGATTGAAAAAAAGTTTCCCCTGACCCCCTCTCCCACATAAAACATACCAGAGAACATTAACACTAACTTTTAATAAAAGTCATTAAAATAACAAAAAGGACAAAAAGGCAGACAGACCGTTGGGGTGGCTGCCATCGCTGACGGCGCCACCCGGTGGTGGGGAAACAAGACAGGCAAAGGCAGCAGGGGTATAGAACAAAAGATAGAAACAAAAAGCTGGAGTAACTCAGCGGGACAGGCTGGAGAGAAGGACTGGCTGATGTTTCGGGTCGAGACCCTTCTTCAAAGGTCTTTTATTGTCACAGTACCAATTAAGGTACAGTGATATGCAAATTACCATACAGCCATATGAAAAAAAGCAACAAGACACACAACTATATAAAAGTTAACTAACATCCACCACAGCGGATTCCCCACATTCCTCACTGTGATAGAAGGCAAAAAAAGTTGAAACTTCTTCCTCTTTATTCTCCCACGGTCGGGGCAGTCGAACCATCTGTCGGGGTGGTCGAAGCTCCCGCGTTGGGGCGATCGAAGTTCCAGCGGCTTGGCGTTCCCGAAGTCGGTCTCTGACCAGAGACCACGAGCTCCACGATGTTAAAGCCAGCAAGCACATGGTTGGAACTCCAAGGTTGATCGCGGGCTCCACGGTTAAAGTCCCATAGGCCCCACGGCGGAGCTCAAAAGTCGGTCTCCAGCAAAGGCCGCCAACTGCTCGATGTTAGGCTGCAGTGCGGACGGATATACGATACGGAAAAAAATCACATCTCCGTCGAGGTAAGTGATTAGGAAAAGTTTCCCCCTACCCCCCCCCCCACATAAAACAAGCTAAAGAACACTAAAAACATACAATTAACAGATACGATTAAAACACAAAGGAGGAAGGGACAGACTGTTGGCGAGGCAGCCATTGGTGGTGCTACCCGGTGGAGGTACTTCAGAGTTCAGACTTCAGAGTATAGAACATCCTTAACCACATGCTCCCCAAGCCAATACCAAGCTGACTTTACAGCATTAAGTCTTTGTCAATGCAGTTATTCTGTAACAATTTAAATCCTTCTGAAAAACTGGCGAACAATTTGAGCGCATTTACCTCCAATAAGAAGCACTTCATATCTAGAGCCTGCAGAGGGAACTCTACATATGTATCTATCTTGTTCCGCAGATAAGCTGTCCAATGAAATCTTTTCAGATGCAAGCATAGCACCTAATGACAAACAAAAACAAAACAGGTTTAAAAGATTAAAAACTAATTCAGTTACACAGTGTGCAAAGTTTCCTTGAAAACCTCAGGCTGCAACAAGAAAAACCATAGATCATGTCATATATATATTACAAATCTAATGCAATAAATAAATTAGAATTTCAATAAATCCACTCACTGCCGTTACCATTCAAGATTGTATATAATCTTAAATGATAAATCAATATTTAACTGTATATAAAACGGTGTGAATTATGGTTTCTCTTTAGTGCAGATTGTACATAAAGAGAACCCGAAGCATATCCAAACCAGTTACAGCAGTACAATGGAAATAGCCAGAGATAAGGAAACTGTGTGAGCCATCCACAAAATACAGTGCAGTAAAATGCCTAATCTACACCAACAGCATATTGCAACCATATTGCTTGCACTATACCAAGACAGGCAAAGGCAGCAGGAGCACAGAACATCCACACGCACATGCTCCCCAAGTCATATGGGCATATGACAATTAGGCCATTCGGCCCATCAAGTCTACTGCCATTCAATCATGGCTGATCTATCTCTCCCTCCTAATCCCCGACACCCATACTAATCAAGAATCTACCCATCTCTGCCGTACAGATATCTATTGACTGCCTCCGCAGCCTTCTCTGGCAAAGAATTCCACAGATTCACCACCCTCTGACTTAAGAAATTACTCCTCATCTCCTTCCTAAAGGATTGTCCTTTAATTCTGTGGTTATGGCCTCTAGTCCTAGACTCTGCCACTAGTGGAAGTCGATACCAAGCTGACTTTGAAGTACAGCACCATCCATTGCTGTTGGGTCTAACTACCGGAATAGCCTCCCCTGGAACTGACTTCCACTCTACTCGAAGGTAGACAAAATTGCTGGAGAAACTCAGCGGGTGCGGCAGCATCTATGGAGCGAAGGAAATAGGCAACGTTTCGGCCCGAAACGTTGCCTATTTCCTTCGCTCCATAGATGCTGCCGCACCCGCTGAGTTTCTCCAGCACTTTTGTCTACCTTCGATTCTCCAGCATCTGCAGTTCCTTCTTGAACCTTCCACTCTACTCGGCCAGGAGTACCTTCGCCAGTGAACTGAGCGATTCATGGAGGCGACTCAACACTCGTGGGCAGAACTAGGGATGGACAACAAAGACAGGCAGCAATATAGATTCAGATAAATGAAAAAAAATGGCCTTCATAACAAGTGGAATGGTGTTTGATGCAGCCCGGTTCTGTTACAGTTTGTCATCAACATTATTAAAACATGCAACAGTCACGCAGAATTAGAGTCTAAATTAAGAAACAAAGTTTCTGTAATCAGTTCATATTCTGGTTTGGGCGCCCCACAACCTAAAAATCCATTCCAAATTATTAATAAATACAGCTAACAATCTACAATCTAATAGGTAAAATACTAGAACAGGCAGACGGATGAAAGGCAATGTTCTCATGCCTTTAATGAGCTACAGACTCTACATCATTTAAAAAGTAGAATTTTTTGATTTGAAAGAACAAAATTGAATCAGAAAACACGCTCCACCCGTCCTTAACAGGAAAATCTGAAGAAGAAGCTTAAAAAGTTGCCAAGAAAGCAGCAAACCAAAGGATTTTGGAACATTTTAGAACTCAAAAGACAACAAATTTGATAAAGACAGACAAGACAGAATATGTAATTTGGCTTCGTCAATGAATACAGCAACGTAGTCACTTCACATACCAAAACCAGAAAATGGTGGAAATACCAAATGGAACAGCATTTGTGCAGGCAGAGACAGTGCATCTTTCAGGTTTTCCTATCATCCACTTTCATTATGGTATCGGATAGGCTTTTGGATCGGCACGTGAATATGCAGGGAATGGAAGGATACGGATTATGTGCAGGCTGATAAGAGTTAGTCTTGGCATCGTGTGTCGGAAAGAACTGCAGATGCTGGTTTAAACCGAAGATAAACATAAAAAGCTGGAGTAACTCAGCAGGACAGGCAGCATCACTGGAGAGAAGGAATGGGTGACGTATCAGGTCGAGACCCTTCTTCAGACCTTCTGTACGTCTTAAGAAGGGTCTCGACCCGAAACTTCACCCATTCCTTCTCTCCAGAGATGCTGCCTGTCCCGCTGAGTTACTCCAGCTTTTTGTGTCAGTCTTGGCATCATGTTCAGCACATTGTGGGCCGTAGGGCATGGCCTGTGCTTTATTGTTCTACGTTATATAATTGACATGAAGTGTTAACCATTTCTCTCCATGAATGCTGGCTCTACTCAGTATTTCCAGCAGTTAATGGTTTATTTCAGTTTTACAGTATCTAGAGTTTTATTCCTTTTAAAAAGTACTAACCTTTGGCAACTTTTGAATCCAAAATTTTTTGGTGGACTTCTGTCGTTTTTTACACTTATGGCACATGTACAGCTCGGTTTCATCCAGCTCCTCCAAGTCTGTGAAACTTCGTAGGCAATCTGCAACAAAAAGTCCAGCAGATTGATATCAGCAACTTCACAAACCCCATTTGTACCTGCTTGTTTAGTTTAGAGATACAACACGGAAACATAGAAAATAGGCGCAGGAGTAGGCCATTCGAGCCAGCACCGCCATTCAATATGATCATGGCTGATCATCCAAAATCAGTACCCCGTTCCGGCTTTTTCCCCATATCCCTTGATTCCCTTAGCCCCAAGTGTTAAATCTAACTCTCACTTGGAAACGGGCTCTTCAGCCCACCCAGTCCGCACTGACCAGCAAACTATTCAAACACGCCAAAGTATGTCCAAAATATTCCTCTCAATGGAATCATTAAAGTTAAACTTGAACGTGATATAGACCAAATGTTGATACATGGGTGTTCTCTGTTGCAAGAATCCAATTTAGTTGAACAAAATGGGGGATAAAATTCTGCAATTGAACCAAACAAAAATCAAGCCTTACATAATTCAATGCAAAGGTATAACGTGGCGTGTTCAAAGTAAAAATATTAATGAGTTAAATGTACATGTGGGTAGATATTATTTTCATCCTTCTATTAAAACTATACATTGTATTGTTGCTAAGATGCAGAACTTCCCTTTCCAAATCCATGTTCCTCATTTCTGTTGCTTACACCAGTAATAAAGAACATTTAAACCATCATCCATTGCAACAAACAGTATTCTATGTTTTGCCCCAAATGACCAAATGGAGTGTCATTTCATATTTGGGGCACAGGAGCCAGGTGTCGGAGGAAGAAATTCCTGCGGACTTTTCTAACAATGTGACCCAAGGGTTGGATATATTAAATCACTCCATAATATGCTTCACGGTACTATAGTTGACTTGCTGGGAGAAATGATATGTCCTGGAAAAAATACCCAACTTTTCTGGTTGAGATTGGGAAATGGAAACAAAGTATTTGTTTGGGCTGATTTGTGATGGCATTCAGTTTAGTTATATAGCACAGAAACAGGCCTTTAGGCCCACTAAGTCCACGGTGACTAGCTATCCCCGTACACTCGCACTATCCTACACACTAGGGGACAATTTTTTACAATTTCACCAAGCCAATTAGCCTACAAACCTGTACGTTTTTGGAGTGTGGGAAGAAACCGGAGCATCTGGGGAAACTCACGCAGATCACAGGGAGAACGTACAAACTCCGTACAGACAGCACTAGAAGTCAGGATCAAACCCGGGTCAATGGTGCTGTAAGGCAGCAACTCTACCGTTGCGCCATCGTGCCGCTCAAAAATAGTCTCCCACTACTATAAATGTTGCAGTCGAGTATTCCGCATTGGGAGACATCGCAGGCATCAGCACACCTGGAGTGCAATGAGAAAGCCTTGTCCTGGGAGAACAGCCATCCTGACCACCGATTGTCCCCGCCAGGTAAGCTGGCACACAACCTTCCACACATTGGAAAATGGGGTAAGTGGTTAATTTGCAAAAAAACTGCTTTCTTCTTCGCTTATTATTGAAAATATATTCTGTTCTTTGGATTGTCAGCATCATGAGAAACTAGAAATCAAAACAGACCAGTCAGCATTCCTGGAGGATCTGTGATTGTTATTACATCAAAATCCAGCCGTGGATTGCCCAGAATTTGCATCCCTTTTCAATGGAGGGTGGAAAACCTGTCAGCAATCTGTCACGCATGCGCAGTGCTACACCAAAACCGGACGTGGTTGACAAGGATTCATTGAATCTGCAAAGGACACACTGTTTTCCTGCACAATCAGTGGCCTTCAATAATGCAATGAGTGGGAGTCAATGACTTAAATGAACACCCCAATATTTTTTGGCAAACTATTCTCAAAACTGAGCTAAGTCGTGCCCAATGATGTATAGTTGGATTTTCAAATGCTTTACAGAATGGTCTTGTTTATGTTCAGTGGAGCTGAACAATGCCTCTGGTTCTCAAACACTGACTTTACTCTGCGGAATGCCGACAGACCTCAATTTCTGAAGCCCATGGAATTTCATTAAAGCTAATTAAACCAAAACTGATACTCAGTTCCTGTTTAATTGTTGGTTTTGCTTTCATCTTATTTTCCAGTGCTGTAAAATATTTAAGTTAAAGCTTATATTTCAATCAGCCTGTCAGTCAGAATTCTTCACTCCAAGCCAGTTAGTGACATCAGAAATACTGGATGCCAAACATCACAAGCTGCGACTTACTGCAACCAATGTGGAGAAAAGGAAATCAGTACCACAGGAGACCTCTGCGGGCTGCTTTCTTCAAAGTCAATAGCACACATCAATTCACTGCTGGCCATGGAATACAGATCAACATTCTCCCACATGAACCCAGCCAAGGCTGACTATTTGTAGCAATGTAATTTTTTAATGCCAAATAAAGAATGCACCCCCACATGGCTCTTCCTGACATCACCCTGTGGAGGTACAGTTTTATTCTAATGGAGGGTTGGTAGTCCCAGAGTGATGCCCAAGCTCCACCAGAAGTGACAGCTAGATTTCTGCAAGCCAGGGTCCATTTTGTAGCCCGCGACTGCATTTTTGATTAATGCAGTTATGAGATGCAGTACAACTGCTTTTTGCTTCAAAATATTTGCAAAGGCTTTCCAATACACATCAAAGTGACTTCCTTACCACCAATAGGTGTTCTCAGTCCAGATAGGAAAGGCCAGAAGCCCAATAGCAGGAAACTACACAATGAGTTTCAATGATCACCTTTGTTTAATGCAGCAGAAGCCTGATACTTTGGATGCTGAGAATCATAGTGAGTTACTGACCTTGTCACTCGACTCAGGTCACCCCATTATAGGCAGGATGTGGAGAGTTTGCAGAGGGTGCAGAAGAGGTCTACCAGGATATAGCCTGAATTAGAGGGTACTAGCCACAAGGAGAGGTGGGACAGTCTGCAATAGCTAACTGGAGCACCAGACAGAATGATGAGCGACCTGACAAAACTATATTAAACTAATCAGAAGCAAAGATAGGGTTAGACAATCAGAACCTTTTTTCCCTAGGGTGAAATGTCAAAGGTTTAAGGTGAGAGGGGCAAAATTTAAAGGGGATGTGTGGGCAGGTTTTTATTACACAGGGAGCGGTGAAACTCAGGAATGCAGTGCCGAGAGAGGTGGAGGAGGCAGGTAGGAGATGGGCATTTAAGAGGCTTTTGGACAGGCACATGGATAAGCAGGGAATGGATGGATATGGATCACATGCAGAGGAAATTAGTTTAACTAGTTCAGCACGGAGTTTGTGGGCTGAAGGGCCTGTTTCTGAGCTGCACTGTTCCATATTCTATATCTCTTCCTGGGGTTGCTCATTTATTAATTTTGTGTTGAACGGCCAGCTGCCTTTAGAGCTAACCTTCCCTTTAATGGTGCGTATTCTTCAAGCTGCAAGAGTAGCTCCTGAGAACAGTGCTTACTCAGCCAGACTTACTAGCTCTCAGAATGTGACAAGTCTGAGGTGTGCAGGGTTATCACTGCTCACATCCAGAGTCCTGCCATCATCAAGGATAAGGATATTCATAGTGCTACCTCCGCTCATCAGCTGTTTAACGACCTGAAGATGAAACAGCAACATAATTCCAAATTGGGAACTTGGAGAGGAACATGCAGATGGTGGTGTCGTCATGAACTGAAAGTCCTTGTACTTGTTGATGTAGAGATTGCAGCTTTGAGAGTGATGGACTAGCCTAAGTGAGCACATCTCTCACTGTGTCCTGCAAATGACACATGGGCTTTGCAGACACAGAATATCCAATCTGTCCTGTTCACAAATGTGTAGTATTTGTGGGTGGTTCAAATGAGTTTCTGGTCAATAGTGCCCCATCACATTCATAGTGGGGCATGTAGTGAAGACAACTCCTTTGAATATCAAAAGGTAGATAGAGATTCATTTATTCAAGATCTTCACTGCCTGCCATTCAAGGTGTCCATATTCAGCTTGTGTTCTGTAGCTGTAGTGAATGATCTGCAACATCCAAACCAGTTTCCTTTATGCAAGGTGTGACCCTGGTCCTTGGGAGTCTTTTCCCTTTAATTCCCATCAACATCAGTTTTACAGAATTCCTTGTTGCTGCCGTCAGACTTGGCCTTGATCCCCAGCTCTGATGCTAATGCATTTTGCACAATTGGAGCACCACATAACATGGCTGAACAAGCCTAGCCCATTGCCCACAAGTTATGACTCTGTGGGACAATCCTCAAATTTGGCACCAATCTCCCGATGTTTCTGAGAATGACACTACAAGGTCAACTGAGCTGGGAGCAACAGTGTAAAATCAGAATAAGATACACAAGCTGAAGTCGGGTGTTTAATTTAGAGATACAGCTCAGAAACTGGCCCTTCGGTACATCGAGTCCGCGCCGACCAGCAATCGCTGCACATTAACACTACCCTACACACACCAGGGACAATTTTACAATTATACCAAGCCTATTAACCTACAAACCTGTGCGTCTTTGGAGTGTGGGAGGAAACCGGAACCCCATGCCGGTCACGGGGAGAGCGTGCAAACTCCGTACAGACAGCACCCATAATCTGGATCATACCGGGGTCTCTGGAGCTGTAAGGCAGCAACTCTACCACTGCACCACTGTTCGAGCAAGTTCCACTGTTGTTTTTGTTTTGTTTTAACAGACGTTCATTGTGTTGGAACTGAGCAGCTTTCTGGGCCATTTCAGAATGCATTTAAGAATCAGCTATACACCAGGGGAGGATTGTGTGTCTGCAATTGCGCAGAATCATCTGGAGAACATTAATGAATCAATGGATTTTTATGCCAATCTGGTTGCTCACCCAAAAGTCTCATCAACTCCCTTAATATAATTACTTATACTGCATCACTGCATCTTTATGTAATTAAAACACAAAAGAACCTTACCGCGTAGAGTACATACTGGTCCATTATCCTGGTTTTTGGATCTTTTGTTTCTGAACTGACTTGGGATATCTAATGAAAGATCTTGAAAGAGAAAAAAAAAGTCAGAAATATAATAACCTCCCTATGTAGAAAACAGCTAAAACACAAACCTGCAAAATCACTCACCAAGGAATGGATCAAATTTCCGAGATTCAGTTCCACATATTAGACAGTTTACTTCATTTTGAAGTATTCCTCCAAATATGTTAGTGACAACTGTAGAAACACCATTTCTGAAAATAATCAAAACCTTATTAGCAATAGGAAAATATAATAGCCATGTTATTGCTATTAACGGCTCCATTTATAAACAGCAACAAAGACGTCGGAATTTGTTAATTGGCTTGGTAAAAGTGTAAATTGTGCCTAGTATGCGTAGGATTGTGTTAATGTGCGGGGATCACTGGTCGGTGCAGACTCGGTGGGACGAAGGGCCTGTTTCTGCACTGTATCTCTAAACTAAACTAAAGTAATGGGTAACAGACTAAATGCAGCATTTGCCATTTAAAAAAAATTCCATTCTTATCTAACATAAAAGACAAGACTGAACCAGGGACTTACATGCAGCATTTACTGGAAGACGAGATGCTCGAGCTGTCTGGCAAAATAAATGAAGTTGTCATCCCATTGTAGCTTCGCTGAAGCTCCAAGTGAAGATGGTCTAACAAGTATCGCATAAACTCATGCGCATCTTGCTGTTGATATCCTCTGCACAGAAAGATTAACAGTGTGTTATTTGGCAAGGTAAATATATTCAGTTCATACAAAATAATTCTTTCCATTAGAAACCGCACAGACTGCTCCACTTCTTTTGCTCCATTATCCTTATGGATGTTGTGATGCATAAGTTAAATGGATTAGTTGTGAAAAAGGTGATCATTTCATTACAGTTTCAGTTTAGGTTATTGTCACGTGAAAAGTTTTTGTTGTCTGCTATCCAGTCAGCAGAAAGACAAAACATGATTACAATTGAGCCATTTACAACGTATAGATGCATGATAAGGGAATAACGTTTAGTGCAAGGTAAAACCAGTAACGTCCGATCAAGGGTAGGAGTTTAAGATCATAGTTGAAGTAAGAATATTTGCTGGAGGAATAGAGATTTAAGAGTGCGGAGCAATTGCATGATGTGTTTGTAGATCTGCTTATCTGGCTAGCACACAAATAGTTGCCTGCGTTGGGCGCCATCTTGGAAGCTAGCTGCAGTATTTCATATATTCTGCATCACCTTCTGTGGTTGGGTAAGAACATATACTGGGGAAGCAGCAATTGAGCTCTCTTGGGCTGAAACATGACATACAATAAATGTCAACTGCAGATGCTGGTTTACACTGAAGATAAACACAAAATGGTGGTGCAACTCAGCAGGTCAGGCAGTATCTCTGAAGAAAATGGAATAGGTGAAGATTCAGATCAAAACCTTTGTTCGGACTGGGACTCAGGGGAGAGGGAAACTAGAGGTATGAAATGGTTCAGAACCGGCAGAGCTGGCACCGATGACCAAGGAAAGGTGGAGCCCACAATGCAAGGGGCTTATTCTACTGGATAAAACAGAACATTTTCCTCCATCCATATTATGTCCTAATTTGAAGAAGGACATTCTTGCTATTGAGGGAGTGCAGCGTAGGTTTACAAGGTTAATTCCCGGGATGGCGGGACTGTTATATGCTGAGAGAATGGAGCAGCTGGGCTTGTACACTCTGGAGTTTAGAAGGATGAGAGGATATCTCATTGAAACATATAAGATTGTTAAGGGCTTGGACACACTAGAGGCAGGAAACATGTTCCCGATGTTGGGGGAGTCCAGAACCAGGGGCCACAGTTTAAGAATAAGGAGTAAGCCATTTAGAACGGAGACGAGGAAACCCTTTTTCTCACGGAGAGTGGTGAGTCTGTGGAATTCTCTGCCTCAGGTTCTCTGGATGCTTTCAAGAGAGAGCTAGATAGGGCTCTTAAAAATAGCGGAGTCAGGGGATATGGGGAGAAGGCAGGAACGGGGTACTGATTGGGGATGATCAGCCATGATCACATTGAATGGCAGTGCCGGCTCGAAGGGCCAAATGGCCTACTCCTGCACCTATTGTCTATTGTCTAAAAGTAAATTACATGCAAATGGTAGTTGTTATAGACCCCAAAAGGGAACTAGTCCCTTTCCCTTCTCGTTGTAATCAACACCAGGTCATTAACAACTCTAGATTGATGATAAAGCAAATGGCAGCACTTTCAACTCACTTGCCTGAAAACATAATTAGTTTGTGGACATTCAGCAAGGCAACTCCCTGGTGTTTCACGCTGTCTTTGCAAGTGCAATGCAAAGAGCTTTTTTGAAACACACAATGCCCCAATTAAAGTTACTATTTACAGTTCAAAGCAAAGCCACTGGAACAGACGTAAACACTGAGAATACCGTACACTGTTCAGGAAGCTTGGTACAGCATGGCATACTTTTAATTCTTGAAGCAGCAAAAAATAAAGACACATTTCTTTGTTTTTTTAGCTTGGTCAGAGATAAATCTTAATAAGCTGCATTGACACTATGGGCATTTTATCAGCATATTTTATGTGCGGCACAGTGGTGAAGCAGTAGAGTTACTGCCTTACAGCATCAGAAACCCGGATTAAATCCTGACTATGTGTGTTGTCTGTATGGAGGTTGTACGTTGTCTCTGTGACCGCCTGGGTTTTCTCGGAGTGATCTGGTGTCCTCCCACACTCCAAAGACGTACCAGGTTTATAGGTTATTTGGCTTCCATAAAGATTGTAAATGGTCCCTAATATGTAGGATAATGCTCGAATACGAAGATCGCTGGTTGACGCAGACTCGATGGGCTGTATCTCTAAACTAAACTGTCCATAACTTGAAATTTCTTTCACTTTCTCTTTTTTCTTAATTTCAACCTTTTTTTCTTTTAATAGCTTTAAAAAATGAAGGAGTACATTAAATGTAATAAGATATACGTGGTGTGCACTAATGTAATTGTTTGTAATTTAATGTACTACTAATAAATAAAATGTATTAAAAAAATAAAAAAAATAAACAAAAAAAATTAAAAATTAAAATAAAATAAAAAAATTAAAAAAATCTCCCAGCTAAAATGCCTTTGAAGCAGTGTTGTATATTTATTATACCTTTTTTTTAACTGAAATTCCTTAAACAAAATACATGCAGGAAACTTCTGCAACAGCAAATAACATCTCCATTGAGAGAGCAAAAAAACAATTTGCTGGAGGGCATTGCTGCCTGGCCAGCTGAGTTCTTCCAGCAGCTCAGATTACAGCATCTGCAGCCACCCGTGTCTCTGCAATGGGAAGGGCTGTTTAACCAAGTTTGGACGACACCAAAATAACCTGCTGCCTACCTGAAATTTGGCATGATCTTCCAAATGACATAGAAGAGAGATTCAGGACAGAATGCGGTCTGGCTTCCTTGCCATAAGGCGCAGAGTGTTTTCCGGAATTCTTCTACTAATGAACTGCTTATTTAGCAATGAAAAAGAAAAGGGTGGAATATTAATAGCACAACCCAAGTACACTGATGAGAAGTGTATGAAGGAACGGCAGATGCTGGTCTACATAGTAGACACAACATGCTGGATTAACCTAGCGGGACAGGCAGCATCTCTGGAGAGAAGGAATGGGTGACGTTTCAGGTCCAGACCCTTCTTCAGACCGATGTCAGGGGAGGGGGTGGGACAAAGATAGAATGTAGTCGGAGACAGTAAGACTAGTGGGAGAACTGGGGAGGGGATGGCGAGAGAAAGCAAGGGCTATCTGAAGTTAGAGAAGTCAACGTTCATACCGCTGGGGTGTAAACTACCCAAGCGAAATATGAGGTGCTGTTCCTCCAATTTGCGCCGGGCCTCACTCTGACAATGGAGGAGGCCCAGGACAGAAAGGTCAGATTGGGAATGGGAGGGGAGTTGAAGTGCTGAACCACCAGGAGATCAGGTAGGTTAAGACGGACTGAGCGGAGGTGTTCAGCAAAACGATCGCCGAGCCTGCGCTTGTTCTCGAAGATGTGGAGAAGTTGACACCCGGAACAGCAGATCGGCACAGACATTGTAGGCCAAAGGGCCTGTTCTTGTGCTGTACTGTTCGATTGTCTAAAATGTCTACTTAGCTGCCCTCTGACAGGAATTCAATCCATCTGCTTTAAAGTCACAAACTATATATTAACTATGACAATATAATTTGGCAGATTCAATAAAAAGCAGCATTCTAATTTTTGGCATGGCCAATTTTTCAAGATTTGACATTGAAGTATTTCTTCCAATTACAACCGAGTGCTTATATTTGTATACTTCGATGTTATGGTGCATGTGAGTTATAAAAAAGTAGTTACATACACACTGTTGTCGCCCTGGCTTCTGGTGTGATAGGTCCTTCTCCCTGCTGTTTTACCACTACGCAGTTCCACTGCTGGCAGCTCCTTGAAATAGCAGCAGAATTGCTGGATGTTACTGCAAATGGGGAGAAAAAACACCAATTGGCACTTCCAAAAATAGAACATTAAAAATGTTCAAGTATCTTTGCTTAGTGTTTCATACCCAAAAAAACAAATAATCTGACCAATGAACTGTATAGATCAACAATAATTAAAAGTAGAAACAATACACTGGAAACACTCACATCCAGTAACTTGTGTGGAAAGAAAAATGGTTAATGTAGCAAGTCAGATACCCAGTAATGTTAACTGTTTCTCTCACTATAGACACTGACTGACCTGCTGAATGTTTCCAGATTTTGCTTTTATTCACACAAACAAATAATTTCCCTTTAAATTTTGATCCATATGCCCCATTTGATCTAAGGGCTTTTCAGCAAATATACTTTTGAAATGTGACAGCTAATTTGCACCATGTCCTCACAAATAGCAAATCAAATAATCTTTTATTGATGGTGGATAATGAGATAAATGTTGGCCGAGATGTAGCAAGGTACATCGTCATCACATTGTGTAATGGATCTTTTACACCCACATGGGTCAGCTACCAGGGGCTCATTTAACATCCTATTGGGAAGGTGGCATATCACCATAATGGACCACTTGCTCATCGATGTACTGGATTGCCTGCCTAGACTTTGGTGCTCAGATACTCTCGGCATAATGCAACGTATGGTTCAAGTTGTGGTTAGCCAAGATAAGCAAATTAATAAGAGTCAGGTGCAACCAGTGGTCAAATGCTGGAAGATTCAGCTCTCATCGGTGAGAAAGAGGAAAAGGTAAAAGGTAGGTTCTCACTTACAATTCATCTTTTTAGCACACACACGATTCACAAGACCAAGAACCTTGGTCGGCATGGCAATGGAGTTGCTGCCTTACAGGGCCAGAGACCCGGGTTCGATCCCAATTACAGGTGATATCTATACAAAGTTTGTACGTTCTCCCTGTGACCTGTGTGGGTTTTCCCCGGGTGCTCTGGTTTCCTCCACTCCAGACATACGTTTGTAGGCTGATTGGTTTGGTTAAATTGTACATTTTTCTAGTGTGTAAAACAGTGCTAGTGTATGGGGTGATCACTGGTCGGCATGGACTCAGTAGGCAGAAGGGCCTGTTTCCACACTGTAACTCAACTAAACCATGTTAGTCAGAGCCAGGATTTACCCAATCAGTAAAAAAACTAGTCTCTTAAATCAAAATACCCAATTTGCAAGGAAAATAATTGCAGATTCCGTAAATCAGACAGAACTTGTAGACAGAAATAGAATTAATATTTCAGGTCGACCACTTTTTATTAGATCTGGCTTTTCATGAACACTGTTGAGTTTTGATGAAAGGTCATCAAATGTTTCATCCACAAGTATTGGCCAACGTTGAGCATTTCCAGTATTATCTGTGTTTAGATCAGATTTCAGCCATCTGCACCATTTGGCTCACAATTAACCTCGATTTAATCCCACACATAAAAACCACAAGATCAAGTACGGAATACATCTGCATTAAATACAACACAACCACACAAACCTGACCAGATTACATAGATTATCACCCTAAATGTAATATTAAGTTCATTCAATTTTTCCTGCAGTACTTTAAATTCTAGCACCTTAAAAACATTTAGTATTGCAAAAAAAAACAATGCAAGGCATTGAATAAACATTTTGTACCTGCATCAACAATTACATTTAAAGTCAAAACACGTTCCTTTTGCTCAGACATGTTTGTAGTTTTAAAAAAAATTAAGTGCCATTTTTTAAATGAAATCTATAGAAACAGTAAAGTTAATCAAAAATAAGGACAGCAATAATTACTATTTTATGTACTAAATATTAAAACCAAAAAGGCCTTTAACAATGTTACATTTTCAGGGTGCCTATTGCTAGACAACTTGTTCCAACATACCCGAAAGCACATTTTTAATCCAAGACCAACAAATGCTCATCTATCTGGGTTTCACTTTACAATTAAGTGGACTTTAAATAATTAGGTAAAAGCATCCACTATATCAGTAATGATAAGTAGTTAAAATTATGCAAGTATATTTTAGGTGCCTCATTGCACTAATTTGAGAACATTTATCACCATCTCATTCCTATGTCAATGTTAATGTGGCCACTCTTGCTTGTTCAAAAAAAATCCAGATCTAATGTGCATGCAGCATCAATAAATTATACATACTTGCAAAGTGTTCCCTATCTGTGAAATGCAGTACAGAAAAAGCTTGCAAGTAGAAAGACCAAGAACTGCTTTCTGTAATATTGTCCAGGGCCAGCTGTTCAAATGGAGATTACACAAACACTTTACCAGGACCAAGGCTCATCTGTTCAGACCTACTGTCACCTCATCTTTAGTTACAAGAGGGAGGTATAATAGGAGACGGCAAAATGTTTAGGGAAGGACCCAAAAAAGCTTTTATTTTCTTATCGTTATCTAGAATTATCTAAAATTATGGGTCTTCCATACGAGGTGAGGGGGGAATCCTTCCTAGAGATGAGGAGGGAATGGAACCGTGGTCGCTTTCAGGAAGGAGGGCTCAGATAGGGTAGATAGCAAGAAACTTCTCCCCATGGAAGCGGTGTCTTGGAACGGGTTAGTTTAAGAGTTTAATGGGGATCTCAGAAAGAATCTTAGCACTCAATGAGTGGCTGGAATATGCCCAAGTTGGCAGAAGGAGGAGGCACTCATAATATTTAAAAAAACATCTGGACGACCATTTGCCTGGCCAAGGCAGAGTAGGCTGCAGATCAAGTGCTGGTAAATGGGATTCGTATAGACAGGCAGCGTCGTCACATAGACATGGTGGGTCAAAGTTCTGTGCAGTATGCCAACATTAAGAAGCCAATGCTAGAGATTAGTTAAAATTAAAATAAAAAATAAGGAGGAAATGTACAGACCCTAAACAGCCAGTACCCCAGAACTCCATTAGGTTGAAGATAGACACAAAATGCTGGAGTAACTGGCCTGAATGTGTAGAGCTAGACTGGATGAGCACTGCACCTGATAGCCAAGACCAAGTAGACCCAAACTCCATATCCAAGGCCCACTCTCTTGCACACCGACAGCTTTTGACAGCTTGCTGGGGCTGTGAAAGACTTTCCAAAATATTCCCCAATGGCTACATTTAAAAACTATTCAAATAAATAAAATTCAAACAATGCACTAATAGATATATTATATTCAAAATAATCAAAATATATTGTCTTTAAAAATCAAAATAATGTAAAATTACAGTAATCTCAAACACCAGCAGTACCTGTCATAAAGTAAAGAGCTAAAATCACAAAGGATGCAGCAGTAGGCGATTAAGCTCTTCTGTGTCCACTCCATCATTACATACCATCAGTGGCGGACTGGCCAGGGTGTCAGCTTGCCCGATGGCAAGTGGGCCCCTGATGAAGTGGGCCCCCTTCGTCTCCTGGCAACCAATATTTTTAGACCCAGTCCGCCACTGCATACCATCATAGTTGAGATTTTACCTCAGCGGCACTTTCGCGCTCCAACTCCATATTTTTTAATTCCCTTTAATGTCTGAAAGTTTATCAATCTTGAATATATTGATGGATTGAAGTTGCACATCTCCTTTGGGTAGAGAATTCGGAAGTTTCAGTTGATGCAATGCAAGACCACCCCTTGTCAAGTGCAACATTGGCACTCCAAAAAGGAAAATAAAATTCCCCACTGCAAATGCCAGCAACCTCTTCCAGCTCAAAAATAAACTGTGGCAAAGGAACTGTTCAATGTTGGCAAGACAATGTTCACTGAAGCAATCAGTTGTTCCAAGAAAAATAGTGGAACATTTGAAAAATGTTGGATAAAACCCATTATTTGTAATTATTTTGCATGTGTAATTACTTTTAAACTTTTCCTTGGTTTCCTTGTTTCTCATTCATCACAGTAGACCTCAGTAAAGCAGGATCTTAGATGTATATTTTGCACTGCTGCAACAAAAAGCATCATCCATCAATGTAGAAACAAAGAACTGCAATGCTGGTTTATACCAAAGATAGACACAAAGTGCTGGCGTATCCTCAGCAGGTCAGGCAGCGCTTCTGGAAGAAAGGATGGGTGATGTTTTGGGACGATCCCTACAGTTTCTGTCATTCATTCTGCAAAATTCCTGCAGTTTTTTTTGCACTCACCAATAAAACCAACAGCCAAGAAGAACTCAAGGGTCTACAGTTAACTTTCAAACCTTTTCAACTACTCATTTTAACATAAATTAAATTGTAGCAATTTATAAAACATCACCCATCCTTTTCCTCCAGAGATGCTGCCTGACCTGCTGAGTTACTCCGGCACTTTGTGAAACATCACATATCCATGTTCTCCAGAGATGCTGCCTGACCCGCTGAGTTACTCCAGCACTTAGTGTCTACCTTTGGTATTAACCTTCAATTGCAATCTGCAGTGACTCAGCCAATCGATAAAGTGCAATAATGTTTGCGCTGTCAGTTACCTGAGGGACTGGAGGATGGCATTCATAAAACATGTGTTCCCAAGATTGCGAAGCCCCGTAGCACAAATGGCAGAGGTTCCTCCCTGTTAAACAGTTGGATGATCAGTTAATTGGGTTATCCAGATAGCTAATGATGCATGAACAGTTAAAGTCAAAGTACAGTCCCTTAGTAAAATCCAGTTACCACATATTGAACAAGACCAAACCTTTTCCCAGATGTCAGAATATTGATTCTTTTAAAAATCCAGCATAATTATGCAAAAGAGGAACACAAAGAAAAAATTGTGCTTAGCAAAGTTTCACGAGACCATCTTTTTTGCTACAGGAGAAAGTCAGCTATTAAAAAAGATCCAATGGAGACTCCCTCCAATCCATTAAAAAATTATTTGTAAGTCATAAAGTCATGTGAAAGGAACATAATTAGGCCTTTCGGCCATCAAGTCTATCCCTACAGGGATGAGGTGGAGCAGCTGACAGGGTGGTGTGGAGAAAATAACCTGCTCCTCAACACCTCAAAGACCAAGGAGCTCATAATTGACTATAGGAAGAAGAAAACAGACATTACACCACTAATCATCGATGGGGACTGTGTGGAAAGGGTGGCGGATTTCCGCTTCCTGGGAATCCACATTGAGGAGGACCCGACTTGGAGCGTGAACACCACTGCGCTGCTGAAAAAGGTCCAGCAGAGACTGTACTTCCTGAGCACCCTCAGGAAGAACAACATCACCCAGAGACTGCTGCTATCCTTTTATCGATGCTCAATTGAGAGCATCTTAACATTCTGTGTATGCGTGTGGTACACCAGCTGCACAGCGGCTAAGAGGAAAGCGCTCCAGAGGGCAATTGACAAAGCCCAGAAGATCATCGGCTGCCCTCTCCTCACCTTGAAGGAACTACACAGTTCCCACTGTCTCAAAAAATCCAAGAAGATTATAAAGGACATTTTCCACCTGTTTGTACTGCTGCCTTCAGGCAGACGGTACAGATCAATGAGGACAAGGACAAACACTCAAAAACAGCTTTTATCCCACAGCAATAAATACACTTAATGTAGCCACCAAATGAGTACAGGTGCGCTACACACCAAAGGGACTGGGAAATCGACAGAAGAATGTGTTTTTTTCCATGTTATTTATTTTAGTTGTTTATCTTAGACTTTTGCGCTAAGAAAATGTGTGCACTGACTGGTTGGCATTTCTAATTTTGTTGTACGTGTTTACATGTTATAATGACAATAAAGTATTCATTCATTCATCCCGCCATTCAATCTTGGCCGATCTACCTCTCCCTCCTAAACCCATTCTCCTGCCTTCTCCCCATAACAGAGGTTAAGGGGAGAAGGCACCCGTACTAATCAAG
Source organism: Malacoraja senta (assembly GCA_038087875.1). Classification (NCBI taxonomy): domain Eukaryota; kingdom Metazoa; phylum Chordata; class Chondrichthyes; order Rajiformes; family Rajidae; genus Malacoraja; species Malacoraja senta. The sequence goes on from CM075993.1 coordinate 10,614,704, forward strand.
AATCTGTCCATCTCTGCCTTAAAATACACATTGACCGCCTCCACAGCCTTCTGTGGCGGGGAATTCTACAGATTCACCACCCTCTGACTAAAGAAATTCTTCCTCATCTCCTTCCTAATGGAACATCCTTTCATTCTGAGGATGACTAGTCCTAGACTCTCCCGCTAGTGGAAATATCCTCTATCCAAGCCTTTCACTATTCGGTACGTTTCAATGAGATTCCCCCCTCATTCTTCTAAACTCCAGCGAGTACAGGCCCAGTGCCGTCAAACGCTCTTGCTTTGCTTTTGCTGACAATACAGTTCCTCCTTAGGAGGTCAAATGGCAAACTATCTTCACTGCTACATTTCTGTAACGCATAAATCAAGTGAGAGCAAATAAACCCACCTAAAATTTGAATACTCGTAATTCCTTGTGGACACATGACAAGCTTCCCAGCACGAATGCAGGACTAATTCCTGCAGTTCTTTTGCACTTGCCAATAAACCCAACGCACTTGCCAATAAACCCAACAGCCAAGAACACGACTTCAGGGTCTGCAGTTAGCTTTCAAACCTTTTCAACTGCTCATTTTAACATAAATTACATTGTTGCAGATTTTAAAAAATGTAGATAGAATATTAACACCAAAGTCAGGATTATATACTTAGGCAAATAGATAGCATTAAATATCTATAAACAATCATGTGAAAACCGACACAAGCAAATTTGTACATGATAAATATAGTCTCTTGTCATGTATGCCTTAGAGTTTAGTTAAAAGGCACTGCGTACCCAATTATTTTTTACTGAGCAAACAAAATGTGGAGAATGATTGGCACAAGAACAAATTGTCAAATGAATGTTCCAATTAATAAGAATGCCAAGCAATTATGGTCTGTACTTACATTAAGCTTCAAATACTTGCTGTTTATGGATGAACTTTCCATCAGCTTTCTTTTGCAGTGTCTGTCTGCTGAAAATGCTGAACTGTGGTGGAGAGAACATGTTAGAAACTGGATTACTTTCACCAGACACTACAGTATTTTCAACTCTGCCATTTATCAAAGGATATTTTGTGCTCAATATCACAGCTAGGTTCAAGAAGTTAATTATGCAACGAGTCATGCTGCACAAATAGACAAATTCCCACTGAAACACAGCAAGAAACTGGATGTGATCCATTGATTATATCTAATCAGGTACCAGAATTATTCATGCAACTATAGCATAAAGTCAAATGGTGGCCCAGAAATCTTGGTTAGCAAAATCAGACTAAAACACATTGTTCAAGATTTAGTGCAATGGGCCAAGCTCTTAATTCCTCAGTCAGATTGTTACATATCAGAGCTTCACATCTAACAGATACATGATGCTAGAATATTTCCATCATCATTCTCAGCAAAGATACTAGAGGAGCAAGATAAACCACTCGACGAAAAAGACGTAGTACGGTCATGGGCATTTTTATTCGCGCCATTTTGAGAATCGAATATATGAGTTTTTTTATTTTTTAAATGGGCTTCTGTCATGGCGTCCACATCTACCAGCGTAGCGAGCCGTTCTGCTATAGTGCTCAAATCGCCAATGTAAGCGATTCGAGCACTTTATAGCAGTCTTTCTTCAGGTTCCCCACTAAAGATAAGAAAACAATTATAACTTTGTCTTGAGGCCGATCTCTTCCGATAGTTCAGATCGCGGAGCCGGGGGTCACCAGAAGAATTGCTCTGATCGCTGGCCCGCGGACTATAACATCTTGAATCCCTCCGGTGTGCGGAGCTTCTAGTCGCGGGGGCAGCGTGCACTTTCCCTCGCGGAGTCTGGGATTCCTCGCCAGAGAAAAGCTCCGACCGCCAGCCCGCGGAGATTGAGAGGGGATCTTATAGAAACATACAAAATTCTTATGGGGTTGGACAGGCTTGATGCAGAAAGATTGTTCCTGATGTTGGGGAAGTCCAGAACAAGGGGTCACAGTTTAAGGATAAAGGGGAATCTTTTAGGACTGAGATGAGAAAAACATTTTTTACACAGAGTGTGGTGAATCTGTGGAATTCTCTGCCACAGAATGTAGTTGAGGCCAGTTCATTGGCTATATTTAAGAGGGAGTTAGATGTGGCCCTTGTGGCTAAAGGGATCAGGGGGTATGGAGAGAAAGCAGGTACGGGATACCGAGTTGGATGATCAGCCATGATCATATTGAATGGCCGAAGAGCCGAATGGCCTACTCCTGCACCTATTTTCTATGTATCTATGTATAACATCATGAAGCCCCAGCAGTGGCGGTCCCGAATCGGCTTGTGTTTAAGCCGGTTCGAAATAGTGTTTAAAATACATGATAAATGGTGTTAAATATACACAATGTACACGGATCAGTGGTGTTTGAAATACATGATAAATGGAGTTATAGTGAACAACGACATGCCACGAGGAGCACACATTAAAGCCTTAATTTCCTTCCCAATGTATGATGACTAACATATATAATTCTATTCTTATGATCCTGATAATGTATTATATTATATGACATTTTTTGGTACATGAGCAAGTTATAGAAAGTCTTCTTTTATAAACCATTGAAAGTCTTCTTTTATAGATCTAGACTAAGCACAATAATAAAGGTAGACAAAAATACTGGAGAATTTCTCCAGCATTTTTGTCTACCTTCGATTTTCCAGCATCTGCAGTTCCTTCTTAAACAATAATAAAGGTATCAATTTTTACACTGCTGTACTTTTTTGGTTTTGTTCTTGTTGTAAGGCATGCATGGTATTGTAAGCTCTTCTACATTTAAGATAAATCAAGTCAAGTCAAGTCAAGTCAAGTCAAGTGAGTTTATTGTCATGTGTCCCAGATAGGACAATGAAATTCTTGCTTTGCTTCAGCACAACAGAATATAGTAGGCATGAATACAGAATTTATTCAATAGGCATAAATTGACCGATTAGAGGAAAAATGCATCTTCAATATACATGTCCCTCCCCACCCCTGAAAACAATTGCATTTAAGTGACATATCATCCATTCTGCAGTTATGTAGTTATAATCAGATTTGTTCTTATAAGTTAATTCTATATGATATTTTACTGTAATTTCAGATGTTGACAGTGGGTCCAGAATACTCGTTGATAAGATCTCCTATAGCAAACTACGGAGTACTTGTCAAAGAACTGCCGTCTTTGTTCTGAACACCCTGTATATCTCACACATAAAACAATAAATTATGTAATCTTACCATAAATGACAGAAATAAAAAGTGTTATCCTTGTTTATGAATTTTGTTGTAGAATGATTTAAAATTGAGTGGATTGATGCAATATACTGCTAACCCACAAATGTTTAGTAATGAGATATTCACATTTAAAAATTCACTCGGAGCTCGGGTGGCTGACAGCGGCCGCCCGAACCGCACAGCGGAGCCGCAGCTAGACCCGGGGCTCACAGGTGACTTGGGAACTGCAGCTAGTCCTGGAGGGTCCTGGCCCCTATGCAAAAAAGGCTGCGGACCTCTGGACTAAACCAAACCCTCGATCCTGTCCTGCCATCCTTTTAAATAAAAATTTGCAACTGAAATGGTGGTGCGTCTTCATTGCCGGGAAATACGGTGACTCATTTCCCTCAAATATATGTCAGATTGTCCTCAATTATATGTTAAATTAAAAACTAAACTATGGTAGCAATGCACAGTATTCATGTTTAAAGCTCGCACTTCTGCATCAATGTAGGTATGTATACACTACATTTCTTTACACTAATATAGAATGAAAGAATATCTTGGCTTGTGTTCATTATTTTATTCACTATATTAGGATTTTGGAAAGAGGTTGAATGAAAGAAAGAAAAAGGTTCAATAAAGAGGAGAGCACAAGAAAGAAACTAGAGAAATACATATATGTGTGTTATATAATTATATACATCAATATCACATATATATACATATACATATACAATACACAATACATATACATATATATGATCCATGAGGAACTTTGAAATCTATTATCTCTATCTTGCCTCTCACACACAGAAACACACACATACCGTTCCCCCACAACACTGATTAAACCAAAGATAATGCATATGGTCCAGAGACCTTTCATTGCGCATTGCTGCTCATTTTATACGCTTTCCCTTTAAATTTTTTTTTATTTTTTTTAAGAAGCACCTTATTTATTATAAACAAAGATCATAATGGTCTATCATAGAAGGCTAAAATAGACCAAGATAAACTGCAAAATTCAATGGACTGATGTGGATTAAACCAAAGATACTCATCTAGTATCTTTGGATTAAACTGCGAGAGGCATAACGGAGATCGGGGTCTTATTCCTAAAATGGCGGCAGTGACGTTCCGTAACATTCCGATCCATACTGCACGTCAGTCCATTGGATTTCGTAGGAGTGGTCTATCTTGCTCCTCTAGTATCTTTGATTCTCAGTAAAATACAATAAATTTATTTTTACTTTTTTTTTTTTTTAACTGGAGTGGGGGGGGGGGGGGGGGGGGTGGTCAAAAGAGATAAATACCACATCTATACAATCTTGGCAAGAGTAAAGAACTCAAAGTTCCACATTGAGACCATCACTAAGCTTTTCTTGTGGAGGAACCGCAGATGCTGGTTCACCCTGCAGATAGACACGAAGTGCTGGAGTAACCCAGCAGGTCAGGCAGCATCTCTGGAGAAAGGGAACAGGTGACGTTTCGGGTCGAGACCTTTCTTCAGACAGTAGTGAAGGGTCTCAACCCGAAACGTCACCTATTCCTTTTCTCTAGAGATGGTGCCTGACCCACTGAGTTACTCCAGCATTTTGTGTCTATCTAAGCTTATCATTGGCAAAGTTGAGAAAAAAGGCATTGAGAATGTTGCAGAACAAAATAACATGGCTTCAAATTCAAGAGAATATTTGTGAAATAGGTTATTCTTTTATTTTTGTTTTACAAGTTTCAATATGCCATAATTTAAAATAAAGTTGAAGAATTACAGGATAAATGGGTAGTGCAGTTAAGCACAAACACTTAATTAATATGTTAGCAGACACCATAGCCAGAAAGTATGTCACACTAATATCAGATTTCAATTGTGCTATTACCAAGTACGTTTCAAGCAATGTTTTCAAGTTAGATGGTGAGCTGGCAGTTCATATTTCTACCCATTCAAACTGTCTACTTTGCTGAGTATTTCCAGTATTCTCTTTTCAAGTTCAAGTCAAGTTCAAGTTACATTTATTGTCACATGCACCAACTGGTACAGTGAGATTTGAGTTACCACAGCCATACGAAAAAAACCACAATACACGATAGAGTTTAACATGAACATCCCCACACAGCGGAATCAACGTTCCCACTGTGAGGGAAGGCAATAAAGTTCAGTCACCTTCCTCATTTGTTTAGATAAAGTGACACAGTTAGAGTGAGGTAAAATACATAGCAGGAAACCGTCTGATTGTGATGAAAAGTATCCGATTAAATAAAAAGTGGCGATACATGCAATTTTTCAACAAGATGTAGGAATTCCTGGCTAAGAAATGATTTCTTGGCCACAACTACTCCTATTCAAGGGGGGGGGGGGGGGGGGATGATCTACCTTCCAAAAACTGCAATGTGATGAAGGCAGTGCCACATTGTCGTCAGTCGGGAATTGGCAGGATTTGAGTCAAAGACAATGAAAGAATGGTAATATACTTCCAAGACAGGATGACAATTTTGTTCAGAATTTGGCCCTTTTGGTCAGGATTCAAGATGGTGGCGACAGACACAGGTGAGGTAAGGACAGCTGGTTAGATCCCATATAACAATTACAGCACAGAAACAGGCCATCTCGGCCCTTCTAGTCCGTGCCGAACACTTACTCTCACCTAGTCCCATCTACCTGCACTCAGACCATAACCCTCCATTCCTTTCCCGTCCATATACCTATCCAATTTATTTTTAAATGATAAAATTGAACCTGCCTCCACCACTTCCACTGGAAGCTCATTCCACACAGCTACCACTCTGAGTAAAGAAGTTCCCCCTCATGTTACTCCTAAACTTTTGTCCCTTAATTCTCAAATCATGTCCTCTTGTTTGAATCTTCCCTACTCTCAATGGAAAAAGCTTATCCACGTCAACTCTGTCTATCCCTCTCATAATTTTAAAGACCTCTATCAAGTCCCCCCCTTAACCTTCTGCGCTCCAAAGAATAAAAACCTATCTTGTTCAGCCTTTCTCTGTAACTTAGGTGCTGAAACCCAGGCAACATTCTAGTAAATCTCCTCTGTATCTCTCTATTTGGTTGACATCTTTCCTATAATTTGGCGACCAAAATGGTACACCATACTCCAGAATTGGCCTCACCAATGCCGTGTACAATTTTAACATTACATCCCTTGGGGGTGCTCTGGGTGTTCTGAGGTCGGCTGTGGGAGGTCCCCTGGGCACAGAGTCAGAGTGGTGGCTGCGAGAGTCAAGGGACGATGCGTTCATGGGTCAATGTGCCTTGATTGAGGCGTTGGTGGAGCAGGCCGGGCCGCTGGAGGATCTGCAGCAACCTCGGACTCGATTAGTTTGGGTGCTGCTAAGTGGTCGGGAGCGCAGATCGGATGTAGCATGCAGCGGCACGGAGTAGCACCAACCGACCGACCTTGCGACTCTGACCCAGTGCTGCTGCAGAACATCGAGCATTTACGGTAAACTTAAGACTCCACGTTGTTAACAACTTTGGACTTGAATCTCACAAAATGACGCCAGAAACCTGCCAATTCTGCCAAAACGCACTGTCTGTACAATCTACTATTCTTACACTTTTGTACTTAAACTATGATTGTGCCTATGTATAGTAAGATTTGTACTGAACTATAAACATTGAACTTTACATAATGCATTTTCCTGGAAGGTACAAGAGGTATTCGGGTAAATAAACACCCTTCTATCATTTTACAAGGCATATGGCAGGCTCAGACTCATTTGTTTCCAAATACCTTGGCTCTGACCTGTTCTTGATGGAACAGTGTGTGCAGTTGGTCCAGTTCATTCTGGTCAATGGTGACTTACAATGAGAGGAATTGCACAATTCCGAATATAACCATGCCAATCCCAACTCTTTCTCCCCTAATCACAGAACATAGAACAATGCAGCACACAAACGGGCCCTTCTCGGCCTACAATGCCTATGGCGAACATGATGCCAACTCATCTGCCTGCACCTAATCGATATCCATCCATTTGTCCATCCAAAAGTCTCTTTAATACCACTATCATACCTGCCTCAATTGTCACTCTCACCTTAAAACAATGTCCTCCAGTATTTGATTTTTCCATCCTGGGGAAAAAGGATCTGACTTTCTACCCTATCTACACCTGTCATTATTTTATATATTTCTATCATAACCTCCACTGTTCCAGAAATAACAATCCAAGTCTGTCCAACCAGTTCCCCTTGCTAATCCACACCTCATTCAGGTAAACCTCCTCCACACCCTTTCCAAAGCCTCCACATCCTTGCTGTAATGGGGTGACCTGAAGTGCACGCAGTATTCCAAATGCACCTAACCAAAGTTCTAGAAAGCTGCATCATGACATCCCGACTTATACTCGATGCCCCAACCTCTGAAGGCAAGCATGCCTTCTTCACCACACAATCTACTTGTTCTGGCACTTACAGGGGTTATGCCCTGGGATCCCAAGATCCCTCTTGTACATCAATGCTGTTAAGGGTCGCATTTAATTGTATGTTTTCCCCTTGCATTCAACCTCAAAGTACAACAGTTCACACTTGCTATAATTAATCTCCATCCGCTGTTTCTCTGTCCATTTCTGCTGCTGATATATGCCACTGTATACTTTGACAGCCTTCCTCGCAATCCACGATCCCAGCAATCTTGGTGTTATCTGTAAACTTACTAACTAACACATCTATGTTGACATCCAAGTAACTTATGTATATCACTAACACCAGCGGTCCCAGCACAGATCCCTGCAGTACTCCACTGATCCTCTGCCTTCTATCAGTAAGCCTGTTTGGTGTCCACGTGATCGTCACTGTTAATCCCATGCATTTAATCTTCTGGATTAACCTACCAGGGAGGTCTTTATCAAATGCCTTATTAAAATTCATGTAGACTTCATCACCGCAAGAAACTCGATCTAGTAATACATGACCTGCATGTACAAAAACATGATGACTGTCCCTGATTATTAACCCATTCTCTTCCAAATGGGAGTAAAATCAATCCCGAAGAATCTTCTCCAATGGTGTCTCTCCCACTGACGCGAGGCTAACCAACCTATAATTCCCCAGATTCTCTCTATTTTCCTTCTCAAATAAGAGGATAATTTTGGCTCCTTTCCAATCCTCTGGGACCTCACCGGTGGCTAGAGAAGTTTAGTTTGGTGATATGGCATGGAAACATGCCTTTCGGCCCACCGAATCCGCGTTGACCAACAACCCACATACACTAGTTTTATGTTATCCCAGTATCACATTCTAGGATGTGAAACCTACACCTTCCTCGAAGGTGGAGTCGCAGGTAGATGGGGTGGTCAAAAGGGCTTTTGCCACATTGGCTTTCATCAGTCAGAGTGGTCTCGACCCGAAACATCACCCATTCCTTCTCTCCAGAGATGCTGCCTGTCCTGCTGAGTTACTCCAGCTTTTAGTGTCTGTGAGTATAGAAGTTGGGAGGTCATGTTGCAGTTGAGTATTGTGTTCAGTTCTGGGCACCATGTTACAGGAGAGGGTACAGAGAAGATTTACAATGATGTTGCCAGGACTAGAGGGTCTGATTTATACGCAGAGGCTGGGTAGGCTGGGACTCGAATCCTTGGAGCGCAGGAGGTTGAGGGGTGATCTTATAGAGGTGTATAAAATTATGGGAGGAATAGATCTGGTGGATACACAGAGTCTCTTTGGGTAAGTAGGTGAATCAAGGATCAGAGGACATAGGTTTAGGATGAAGGGGGGAAGATTTAATAGGAATCTGAGGGGTAGCTTTTTCACACAAAGTGTGGTGGGTGTATGGAACAAGCTGCCAGAGGAGGTAGTTGAGGCAAGGGATATCCCAACTTTTAAGAAACAGTTGGACAGGTACATAGACAAGGACCGGTTGAGGGATATGGGCCAAAGTCAGGCAGGTGGGACCTTCTGAATTTTGTAGTCAGTGGGCCAGTACTCTGCATATCGCCAACTTGGACAATTTTACATTTTTTTCATCAAGCCAATTAATCTACAAACCTGCACGTCTTTGGAGTGTGGGAGGAAACCGAAGATCTCGAAAAAAAACCACGCAGATCACGGGGAGAACGTCCAAACTACATACAGACAGCACCTGTAGTCGGGATCGAACCCGGATCTCTGGTGCTGCATTTTGCTGTAAGGCAGCAACTCTACCGCTGTGCCACCGTGCCTATGGGGACTAGTGTAGCTGAGACATGTATGGGTAAGGTCTGTTTCTACACTGTATCACTATGATTCGATGACGCACAATGTACAGAAGCCAATTAACCTGCACATCTTTGGAATGTGGGAGGAAAGCGGAGTACCCGAAAAGCCTCTCCGTCACAGGGAGAACATACACACTCTGTACAGACAGCACCTATAAACAGGATCAAACCCAGATCTCTGGCAGTGCAAGGTAGCCACTGTGCTGCCCCGAAATATTTCCAAAGCATTTTCTCTACCCAGCAACTTATTCCATGTGCTACCAGTAACCTCAAAATGAAATCTTAGTGACAAGATGCAAAGATCTTCATCAAGGCTCCTTCAATCTCGTCTCTTGACCTTCTCAATAACCTGTGATAATTCCATCAGGTCCCTGGGATTTATCCGCTTTAATGCTCTTCAAGCATGTCCTGCTTCTTAATCTGAAGCCATCCTTGCATTCTCCACACTGATCTCACTGTCTGCCATGTCAATTACCTTGGTGAAAACAGATGCAAAGTACTTGTTCAGTAACTCACCTAAACCTCCAGACTCCAAGCACAAGTTCCCTCCTTTATCCTTCAACAGTCCTACCTTCTCCCTGGGGGAGAAGGGATGAGGTTACCCTCATGTTTTTAAATGCAGGTATGAAAAGTTTGGGGATTTTCATTAATCCAACTCAAAGGTATAATCCCTTTTGGTTCTTCTAATTGTCCACTCGAGTTCTTTCCTCCCCTCTTTATATTCCTGAAAGGCCCTGTCGGATTCCATCCTCTTAAACCTTACATGAGCTTCCTTCTTGCCAAACGTACTATGTCTTTCATCATCAAAGGTTCCCTTACTTTGCGCCATCCTTATCCCTCCTCCTTACTGCAACATGCCAGTTCTGAATATCAATCAACTGTCCTTTAAACCTCTCCTATATCAGATGTGGACTGACCCAATAACAACCCTGTGTACCCTCCCGAGCTCCAGCCTAATAACATTGTAGTTTGTCCAACTCCAATTTAGTACCTTCCTGCAGGCCCAGCCTTCTCCTTATTCAAAACAATCTTAAAACTTATGTTGTGATCACTCCCCCCCAAAATGTTCTTCCACTGTAACACCAGTCACCTAGCCAAGCTCATTTCCCAACAGAAGGTCCTGTATGTTCCCTTCTCAGGTTGGACTATCCACATAATGTTTCATGAAAACCCGTTGGATACACCTCAAATTCTACCCCGTCTAAGCCCATGGCAATGAGCAAGTCCCAGTCAATATTAGGGAAATAAAGTCACCAAGAGATTTGCGTTACAACTAGTTTCAGTTGTAGTTTAAAAATAAAAAAAACTGCAGATCGGCTGAAAAGCTAAAATAAAAACAGAAAATGAGGAAAGTAGATTAGGCAGCTTCTGTGGGAAGAGAAACAGGAAACATTTCAGGTCAAAGACCCTCCGTCAAGTAATTTCACGGAAGAATGAAGATATGTTGCAATTGTAAAAACATTGATTATATGCCACTTGGAGTATTGCATATAGTTTTGGTTGCCACATTACAGGACGAATGAGGTAGTAATAGTGAAAGTGCAGAAGAGACTCACCAGGATGCCGCCATAAAAATCAAAGCTGCAGTTACAAGGAAAGATTGGAAAGGCTGAGTTTCTTCTCAAGAAGAGAGACTGTCACAGAGGATAGTCAGAATCTTTTTCTCATGGCAGGGATGTCGAAAAATAGAGGGCACAAGTTTCCAAGTGAGAGGAGAGAAATTTCAAAGATATCAGAGAGGTACATTTTTTCACAAGAGGGTGGTGAATGTTTGGTACGAGCTGCCAGAGGTGGTAGTGGAGGCAGATACTACCACAACACTTAAAAGGTATTTAGATAGGTACCGGGATAGTAAAGAAGTAAAGGGATGCAGCCTAATGCAAGCAAATGGGACTAGTGTAGATGGGCATTGTGGTCAGCGTGGACGTGATGGGCCATAGGCCCATTTCCCTGCTGCACACCTATGATCTTCTATCGCACCGAGTTCAATTCTATCAAACAGATTATGTATACCATATGTCTACCAGGAGATTTGTAATCATTGTTATGTCTTGTAGGGTCAGTAGATGGCATCCACAATTTAATGAGGTTGAAGGATTAAGGATTTGAAAATGAAATTTTAGATAAAGTACCATTGCAGTGAAGGCAATTTTTTTTGCCTAAAGCCTGTAACTCAGAATTAAAATTACCTTTATCCACCAAGGCTTATAAATAGAAATGATCCAATGAAGGGTATGACATTTTATTCGCATTTTTCCTAGATATTTCTTACTTGGCCAACTCCCATAAAAGGCAAAATATAAATCAGGTCCACAAGTTTCCTTCCACATTTAAATAAACTAAAAACAATCACCCTTTAAAAAGAAATTAACACTTTCATCAGACTCTATATAAATACAGTTCTGTCACACAGATTATTTTTAAATCTAATCTTAGACATATGGGATAACTATGTTGACAAAGCGAAGAGTGTTAAACTAAAACTCAGAAAGACAGTTAGCATTGCTGCAACTAAATGTCCACAAAAAGCAGTAAACACCCAATAAATGAAGGCAAAGGATAGAGCTGAATCCAAACAATGCATATATATTGAGAAACCTCTTCCTAAACAATAGACGATTGAAAATCCATGGTAGGATTTGTAAGCTGACTGCATCCTATAGGTAGGAGTGGAATCAGATCAAGGATATTCAGCAGGAACCTAACTTAACATTTGTCAAAGAGAAAATGTTTAGATATTATTGAAGATGTTGTTGCAGGGTATTTAGATTTTTTAAAAAACCAAAGTAATGGCACGGTCGACATGGTTTTGTGAAAGGGAAATCATGTTTGAACAATCTATCAAAGCTTTTTGAAAGTAACGCGAGCTGAGGATAAAGTGAACATTGGTGGATGCACAATATTTAGATTTCCAGAAGGCATCCAAGATGCCATAACAAAGATTAGTGGAAAATGAAAATGAGTGATGCAGGAAATAACAATGCATTGGAAAGAATATTGGTTGTCTCAGAAAAAAGACAACCAACAGTGGGCCATTTGCCAGTTGGCAAAATGTAATGAATGGTGTGCCACAAGTAACAACTGGGGCTCAACTGTTCACAATTTAGATGAAGGCACCAAAGCCACGATTTATAAATTACCACATAAAGTGAAGACACAAAGGAATGTAAATTGTAAAAATAACACAAAAAGGGGGATAAAGACAGTTGCAATAAATAGGCACGGGTCTATCAAATGGTAGAGGTGAAAAAGTGAAAGTCTATTCTGGCAGGAAAAATAAAAATATGAGCATATTATATCACTCAACTGAGAAGCGGAGATCTGTATTCATAGTTTGCTCCGATGTACATAGATACATAGACAATAGGTGCAGGATTAGGCCATTTGGCCCTTCGATGTCATCATGGCTGATCATCCAAAATCTGTACCCCATTCCTGCCTTCTTCCCATACCCCTTGATTTAGGTGCAGAAATTAGGAAAGCTAATAGAATGTTACCAATTATTGCTTGAGTAATTAAATATAAAAGTAGGGAGATTTTGCTTCAGATATATAGTTTACATGTGTGACTACACCTGGAGTACCGTGTATAGCGCAGGTCTAATTTAAGGATGTTAAAGCAATGAAGGTTTACTGGACTGATGCCCCAAATATGTGCAAGTTGTTTCAGGAGGAAAAGATGGACAGGCTAGTTTTGTATCCACTGGTGTTTAGAAGGGAGTTAAGAAACTAGGTTGAAACAAGATCGTGAGGAGTCTTGACTGGGTGGATATTACGGAAAGAGGGGAAATAAATTTGTCACCCACTGTGACTTAACATCAGACAATCTGATGCCTTTTCATAACTATATTTTAGGCAGAGGGGTTGAGAAGTCGGACTGATAGGTAACGAATGGGTTGAAAGGGACATTAACATAAAAGGAATTAAACGTCCAAATGTCCAAGTAGACAAGTGCGAGGTCCAAAGGCAAGTAGCCAAAACACACAAAGGGTGGCAAGATGTAATGCTGTAATTAAATACCCATGCATTTTGTTTTAATGAATAGGGTTAGGGTGGGGTTTCTAATGGGAATAGATGCCCATTTAATATATTTAAAGAAAAAAACCTAACAAGAAAATATTGATAAAAACAGGGAGCAAAGGTGGTGAGGTTTATCATTTTGAAACAAGTTCTTAACATTCAGCATTCAAGGCAAGTGAGAGTATGAATTATGCTCAGCAGGAATTTATTGTCATCTTCAAGCTTCAGAATCAATTTGGAATATAATGCTTTTAGAGAAAGAGGTACTGTAAAACCAAATTCAACAACCAAATAGGCCATTACACACACTTGTTTTTGGTTTAAGGCACTGTAACCAGAAAGTTATGTCACACGACCACTATCATGAGCCAGGCGGTGCTCCAGCAGTGTTACAGATCCATAGATGCTGCCAACTTGCTGAGCATTTCCAGCATTTGTAGTTTTTATTATAGGTAGCGAGACAGGGTCGTCAAAGACAGGTAAAGCACATGGATGGACACTGGTAATTTGGAGAGGCATGTACAAAGATTGAAGGGATTGTTGGGATGCAGAGTTGCACAAAATGAGGAAGAAAACTTTTTTTTAACAGCCAAATGTATATGAAATTATGTATAGTTAGGCGATGGGTGATTGAAACTTCAGATTCAGTGGGACAATCTCAACAGGGTGGGCATTAAGTGTTGGGGAGTTACCGATTTCTGGTAAAAAAAAAAAAAGAGGCATGGGTAAAATTGAAGTATTCCTAAAACAAATTAAATTATACAATTTTGTCAGAAATCATCATCAGCAAAATGTGAATGAGGACATATTTGGTTCTATGTTGTTCTAATGGGATTGTAATGCATCAAACTAAAATACAAACATAGTAAGGCAACAGTTATCAGCTTCCATCCTCCAGTGACAAAAACATATTTGATCTCATATGTACAAAAAGGCCTTAAATTGGGGATTCTCTACATTTCAAAGGATAATTCAAAGGATAATTCTCTGAAAAATTATAGATTTAAAAATCTTGCATCCACTCTAGCAGACACGTTACATTGCAAAAAGTTTACTCAATACTAGGAAAGTCTCATTTGTAACTCCTTTCCATCTTGGAAAATATGCAATTTACATTTTAACTATATTTTCCACCAAAAAAAATAATCTAACTGTTGATTGGGATGGAGCATTTGAGTTAAGAGGACAGACTGAATACACAGGGCTTCTTTTTCTTGGATTCCACACTGCTGAGCAAGGAAGGGCAGCTATAGGAGGGGCACAGAGGTTGAGTAAACAAATTTATTTGGGGAATAGATAAGTGTGGATAGCAAGAAACTTGTCCCCGTGTCAGAAACATAGGAGGTTAAAGGAATGAGGAAGAATATTTTCACCCGGAGGGTGGTTGGAATCTGTAACCTACTGCTTGAGATGATGAAAGTTGAGATTCTCACGATATTTGACTATCCAGATGAGCAGTTAAATTATCAAAGCATAGAAGGGTACAGGCTGGAAAATAGAATTTTTCTTCACTTCCACGTTCCGACTCTTTAAAAACCTTTTGGACCAGACCCCATATCAGATCTGTCAAGGTTTTGCCAAAGTCCATGTAAAATGTATCAGTTGCACTGACTACATCAATACATTTTGCCACCTCTTCAAGAAAATTAAACTCTATTAATGTAAGCAGAAGACAATATAAAGCCAAAGATAGCAAAAAACTGCCAAAGGTAATTTGGGTCAATTTTCTTCGATAAGAATTCTGATATATTACGTGCAAAAAAATGTAACATGCGATTCCCCATGTGATTTCCTAATATGAAACACAACACACATTTTAAGTATGACTAGCCGACAAGGGATGATGAATGTGAGGAACTGGCTGGAAATGTATCCGGACAAAAACGTTTCATATTGTGCATGATAATTGGATTGGCACAAAGTTGAGAGTAACTGAGCATAGGTCAGGCCAAATCATCCTAACACATGTAAAGCATCAACAGTCTTGTTCTGCTAGTTTCAAATGGATTATTCAAACAAAACAACAACAAAAACACTACGTGGAAGAGCTTGGCAACAAAGCAATAAAAGGGAGTGCAACTAATAAAACTCATCATGCTTTAGAGCAGCTACTTCCCCCTGTGACGTGTCCAGAAAAGAGAGCGTTCATTGCCGGGTAATGTCAGGAAATAATTCTGCAAACAAAGGGACAGTGCAAATCTGAAATGTCCCCTCAAGTCAAAATACTTGCTGTTGAGTAGGGAAGCCATAGGATATGAAGCAGCAAATGATTAACAGGGTGAAGCACATATTAGCAATTATCCAATTCATTAGCACCAAATGATTGACAAAAGTGAATGAACTATGGTCTACCCTTCCTTAAACACTCAATAATTTTTACAAATTAATATCTGGTGTTCCACTATGTTTAAGCGACATATTAAATGCAAACTATCAAGTCAAATGGATTGCAAATTTGCACCTTACAAAGATGCAAATATTAGCCCAACTGTAATATATTCACCACAACCTAAAGCAGCCACCATTAACTCTACTTACTGTAATCAGCAAATAGGAATCTACAGAAGCCAAATTCATCACACCTGGCTACAATAGCAGCAGGAGACATGAGATGTCTATGGGTGCTATGATCAGATACAAGCTCATCAAGATATTATCAACTTTCTGTTGTGAATCAACTTGTGAATCAGCCCCAACTTTTTGTTGAAGATGAATTTTCACACATTTCTGCAGATGTTAAAAATCTGGAGGGGAAAAAAATGCTGGAAATTGTCCGTTTAAGCAGCATTCTGAGCAACAGTTATAAAGCAGTTATTGTCTCTGATGAATTACTTTGAAAGAACCATTGAGTATTTCCAGCATTTTGTTTTTATTATTTCAATTACTTCAAGGTGAGATGACAAAAAGGGGAAAGGCTCCATCACTGGGCTGGGAAGATTAAAGCATTTGCTATATTTATGCTGTAATTGTCAGTGCCCAGTTAGTATAATTATAACACAGCCACGACATATGCTTCAGGTAAACGTATCCTGCTCAGTGCTTGGATTTGTCGTCCAACACAAAGAGCACAAATTCATTCTGAGTTGCTTGGCTGGAAGCTGTTCAACCATTGATCTTGCTTTCACACAGATAATAAAGGCCACCAACCTGAAGAGACAAATGACACTGCGGGCACAGGGTAAAGATCATTAAAGGCATTTGGTTAATTCTCCAGCCTGAAACAAGTATCTCTGTATAGAATGAAAATGGAAAACAGATGCTGGAAATCTAAAATTTAAAAAAAAACTGCAGGAAATACTCAGGTCAGGCTGAATGTGAAGGTGACGTGGGGAGAGAAATGTAATTAATGATTCGGGTTGAAGACCCTTTGCAGAACTGGGAAGGAGAAATACAAAAAACTTAAGTACCAGGGTGCAGGGGTGGGGGGCAAGGGGTGGCTTTGATAGGGTAAATTAAGCTGGCCAAGGGGACATGCAATAAACAAGGTTACCTCATCGATGAGTGAATGGGAGCAGTTAGAGAGTGAAAACATAGACAGAAGGAAACACGAGTTGTGAGATACAGAGCAGGAAAACATCCCAGCAAAGGCAATATGTCCAGAGAGTAAAAAAAGGTAGTATCCCAAGTTGTGGTTTTCTGTTCAACTAATATGCAGCTTAGAGTTGAGATTCAATAAATCACAACATCAGAATTATTATGACACTAGAGTGTCCATATCAACTTTAAAAACAGTCCTCCATTAGCAGCAAACAGGAGTCCTACCCCTTTGCCTTTCCTTCCAATACCTATCTAACTCCCTTTCAAAAGGAAACACAAAGTGATGGTGCAACTCAGTTCGTCAGGCAGCATCTTTGGAGAACATTGATAGTTGACTTTTCAGGGCGGGACTCTTCAGACTGATTCACCAGTAACCTTTCCATTGATGCTCGGTTTGGACTTTGCCAGGACCACTCAGCTCAAGGGAGTCTACATACTGTCTTGGTCTACACGTGGATAAAGAAGCTGATTTCTCGAGATAAGACAAGAATGCCAAGTCCAGCAACCAAGAATCCTATGATCCAAGTATCAAGTCAAAGGAAATCACCTGAAACATCTAAATAGGCACAAAAAAAAGCTGGAGTAACACAGCGAGTCAGACAGCATCTCTGGAGAAAAATAATCGGTGACGTTTTGGTTAAAGAGTCTTCTTCAGACTGCGAGTCAGGGGAAAGGGAGACGCATTTCCCTTTCACCTGACTCTCAACCTGAAGAAGGGTCTTGACCGAAACATCACCTATTCCTTTTCTGCAGAGATGCTGTCTGACCCGCTGAGTTACTCCAGCTTTTTGCGTCTGTCTTCGGTTTAAACCAGCATCTGCAGTTCCTTCCTACGCAACTGAAAAATCTACTCTGGCTGAACCATTCCTGGTTAAGAAAATGGTTGAGATTCTTGGGGATCGTTTATCTCAGACCCTGAACATTGCTGTTGACAGCTTTCAGGACCATAACTGAGACACAAGCCATCCTCAACTGCTTTATCAATAATCTTTCATCATTTTATAAACAGGGACACTGCTGGTGACAAGACATCGTTCAATTCCATTCACAACAGCAAAGATGACAAAGCAGCTCACATCCAATATTACAATCACACACATTATTCAGTGAAGGCACATTTGCATCAAACCATTTTGACAGGCAAATAATATCACCAAGATTCTTGTCAACTACCTATAACTTTCAAATACATTAACACTGCCACATCCTACACCAACTTCCTGGAGGTCTCCGCCCAGCAGAAACTTAATTGGTCACATACAAATGCGACTAGAAAAAAGGTCAATTTGGAAATCTGCAACAAATGACTCACCCAAACTCTCCAAAGCCTTTCCACCATCTACGAAGGCATGTCAAGAGAATTATTGTGCAGTCTTCATTAACACAACTCTAGGCCAGAACAAAGCAGCAGACTTGACTGCACTTCACACATTACGCTACACATCCACCAACAATACATTATAGGCACAAGGAACTGCAGATGCTGCATAAATCTTGGCTGCAGTGGTTATTGGTAAAACACAATACAATTATTCGACCAGCCTACTTTACAGCATAAATCTATTATTATAAATCTATACATCTATCCGGGTTTGATCCTGATTAGGGGTGCCGTTTTCCCTGTGACGGCGTGGGGTTTCTCCGGGTGCTCCAGTTTCCACCCACATCTCAAAGATGTGAAGGTTTGTAAAAATAGAAACATAGAAAATAGGTGCAGGAGGCCGCCATTTGGCCCTTCGAGCCTGCATCGCCATTCATTGTGATCATGGCTGATCATCCACAATCAGTAACCCTTCTCCCCATATCCATAGAGCTCTATCTAACACTCTTTTAAATTCATCCAGTGAATTAGCCTCTACTGCCTTCTGGGGCAGAGAATTCCAAATTCACAACTACAAATGTCCAACATATAGACACCCCAACAACGAACAAGCTCCCATAATATTATTACATTCTTAAGTCTAACGTACATACATTAGTTAATTCCTACTAATGACAGAACTAGTTTCCCCATCTCTCACTTTTAGTGATTGTTCTTTCTTATCAGTCTTCTATGCGTTTGATGCCATTTATTACAATACTGTGGAGGTGTAGTTTACAATAGTGTTTTTGTAGATCAGATTTATGGACAAAATAGTCTTAAAATTGAACCTATTCTTTATCCAGGGCAGCCTGTACTTGAGAGAAATACAAAAAAAGAGCTTCTTCTACTCCAGGCTCTGTATCAGGAAAAGGAAAATCCCAGGCTTTATTTCAATTGCGAGGTACATCGGTATTAATCGATAATATTTTGCAACAGCCAATAAAATTTTAAAATATTCCTTTTCATCCCAGCAAACAATGACTCAAGGTCAAATACTGAGGATTTCTAACAAATACAAGCCACTGAGCTGGAGGCACGAACACAATTCACGCACGATAACAATCCACTTTGTAGGCAGGGAATGCACGAGATGTCATACTAGGCACAATGTCTAATTAGTATTATTCAGCCACAGTTCATCGTGGCTACACGTTCTTGCACCAGGAGAATGATTAAACGACAGTAGTGAATATAAATTTAATTATGATCCTTAATCTTTCTCTAAAAAATACCTGCACCCAATGCAACTTAATAGACTGCAACGGTTTCACACTAAATATCAATGTAAATACACAACTACCCGTTGATCCACAAGATTTTCTGGCCTGGTATCACTATATCATTCAGTTTCAGAAATTAGTCCACTAAAAATGTCTTTAACTAATGCTGAACTCGGCTGTAAATATCATCTATTCCAACTTGCTTGCATGTATAGAGATAAAGATCTAAAGCGTAGTTCACCTTAAATAGTTTTTTTTTTAAACTGGCAAACTATAACACAAAAAATGAAAATTAGTTGACATTTGAAACAAGTTGAAAATTAAGCAATGATCGGCAAAGCATATTTGCTGGTTCTAAATTCTTTTTTTTTTTTTTTTTAAACTGAAAGCAAATCACAGAAACTAAGAGGAAACGCACATTTACAAAATCAAATGAAACCAGTTATCAGGACCAACAATGTATCCTGGTTTTCTTTATCTATGGACACACGCGTCCTCCAAGATGAGCAAACTCCTTCTAGCGTGATTCTTAACTTGATAAGATACCTCAATCACAAAATAAATAAAACACAGTGGCACTTCTAGTAACATAGGATCATTAAAAAATATTATCAACAGTATTGATATGGGAAAGATATCACTTATTATTTTTAATCATTTAAATGATAGATTATTAGACAACACAGCAGAGGCCAATTGTCCCTTCAGGCCTGTTCCACCATTCAACACGTTTGTATGGCTGATCATTCACTTTAATAACATGCCCACCTCTTTCCCCGTATCCCTTTACTTCTATAGCATTCATATAGCTATTCACCTCCTTCATAAACATGTAGTGATCTTGGAATAGGCTGGATTGAATTGAGTGGTGCGGAGCAGATGTTAGAGTCTAGGACCACAGGGCACAGCCTCAGAATAAAAGGATGTACCTTTAGAATGAAGACGAGGAGGAATTTCTTTAGCCAGAGGCCGGTGAATCGGTGGGATTTATAGCCACAGAAGCCGGTGGAGGCCAAGTCATTGGTTACTTTTAAAACGTAGATTGATTGGTTCTTGATTGGTAAGGTCATCAAAGGCTACTGGGAGAAGGCAGGAGAGTCTGGTTGAGAAGGCAAAATAGATCAGCCATCAGCACATGGTGAAACAGACTCAGTGGGTCAAATGGCCTAATTCTGCACCTGTCTTTTGGTCTTATAAATGTTTAATAGCAGCAACTACCTTCCATGATGGAGAATTCCACAGGTGCACCATTCTATGGGTGCAGAGATTTCTCTTCATACTAGTTCTAAAATGCACCCACCTCATCCTAAAGCCGTGATCCTCCGTTCTGGATTTTCCCGCCTCCCTGTATTTAGTTTGTCCAGTCTCACTGGAATTTTATGTTTTTAATAAGATCGCCTCTCATTCATATACATTCCACTGATTATAGGCCTAGCTAATTGAATATCTCTTGTTATTTCTGCCTTTTTTTTTGTGTGTTCCTCCAAGGCAAGAAAATCCAAGGACAAGGAGGTCAAAACTGTAAATACACACCAGATAGAGCCATGTCAAGGCCCTGTAAGGCTGCAGTAAGACCTTACTTCCATACTTAAATTTGCTTGCCTTTCAAACTGCTTTCTTTCAAGATCTGGGATAGGAGGAACCGCAGGTCACAATTCTAAAGCACCACAAACAAAATAGCTCCCGCTCCAAGACACCAAACATACCAACTTAATGAATATCCTAATAATGCTCTTTTACATTAAAGTTTAGTGTTAACTGTTTTTATTTTAACAAAATCATGCAAAAGGAGAATTAGTTGGACATAGAGCAAATAATATTACAAACTAATGCAAATAACCCGTCCTTGAAGTATTTCACTAATTTATTCTTTTAACGTTATCAGCCATACCCCAGCTGAAACATTCAACTCAGAGTGCGTAAATACACTTGTAGGAAAGATGCCCTGCTACTTTGTTTAGATATTGTGAAGTTAGATCCTTTCATTCAGTGATGCAAATATATGCTGCAAAATCATCCCATTATGTGGAAATTTTCTTTCGGATACAAGGCCTAAACATTCATGATTTATTATCGCTCTTTTGATCATAGAAGATCACACAAAAATCTTTCTGAACTGAATAAGAGACAGATGAGATAGTCCAGGAAACAAACCTCAATATTCTAGGGATTACAGAAGAACCATTAATTTATTCGCACATACTTCTCCAAGTTCTGTAGATGCTCTCGGACTCTCTGCACCAGACCCATCTTCGTATCGTTTACCACAAAATCATCGCACCTATAACTAGAAGCAACAAAATGCAAATTAGGAACATTCTATAATAATATTTTTAAATATATTTAATATAAATAATGTTAGATATGCATTTGCATTTCAAGGAATACATATAAGGCACAGGACCTGCAGATGATGGAATCTTGAGCTGCAGTAAACCAATGGGTCAGGCAGCATCTGTGGAGGGAATGGATAGGCGACATTTTGGATCAAGATCCTGCTTCGGATCGTCTTCTGTTGCCCTCAACAGCAGATCTACACAACAACGTCTGTGCTCCAGTGCAATAAAGATTGATCTCTATACATTTTAGGAGTCCGAAGAAGGGTCCCGACCCAGAAAGTCGTCTGTCCATTCCAGGGCTCTCGCTTAACTTTTTTTCCCTGTTGCCAGCCAGGCAACCTAGGCAGCTTTTTAGGTTGCCAAATGACAGTTTAGGTGGTCATTTAAGATGGCTTGCATGACGCGTGCGATAATGTGCTCGGACGAAGTGCGTAGTTACCAGTCGGAATTATACTCAATGAAGCATTCACATATTATTTCTGCTTCAAATAAAGTTACAAACTAAACATATTCACCAATCAAGACATGATATATCCCACAATGACATGCAGCAAAATTATAAGACAGTATCTCAACTCTTTTTACACATTGCAATTAATGCAATTTCTATTAGTTCTTTCCACTTCCAAACAAAAATGTGGTTGGATTATTCAGCATATGATCAACCTGTGTCAATAAATCCTGGACCATGGTAACATATATGCGTACATATAGTTGTGAATGTTACTCATTAAATAACTACAGTACTGATACTCCATATTAAGAGCATTGATTTGCTGTTAAAATGAATTCTGTAATAACGTGTCAACGGCAGCAGTGACAATCGAACACTGCGGTTTTAATGTTTCACGTGTTCACAATTTAATTAATCCATCTTTATGGATTAAAACAAATAATAACATTGGGAATTAAAACAATTTGATTGCATTCCGTTATCATAGTCAATGTTCGCTCTGAAGACATTTCCAGCACAATAGGGTCAGGGGTGGGGGGGGGGGGGAGTGTGAATCAGTGCGGGGTGGATAGATGGCGGGGGTGGGGGATTAGAAGGCAGTCGGTGCAGAATGGATGGATTGAGGCAGGTGAATTAGTATGTGTTGGTTGGAGTAGGTAAAATTGTGAGGGGAGAGCACAGGGGATGTCAGTGGTGTTGAATGGGGGGGTTCAGTACAGGATGGATGGGGGTAGACAAAAGTGCTGGAGAAACTCAGCGGGTGAGGCAGCATCTATGGAGCGAAGGAAATAGGCAACGTTTCGGGTCGAGACCCTTCTTCAGACTGTTCCCCCCATTCTTCTTGAATGGGAGGATCAGTACAGGATGGATGGGGGGGGGGGTATCAGCGCAGGATGAATGGGGGGAGGTTAGTACAGTGTTGATCGGAGGGTGTGCAGGATGAATGGAGAATCACTACAGGATGAATGAGGGGAAGGGGGGAAGGTGCAGGGTAAATGGAGGGTGGGTCAGTACGGGATGAATGCGTGGATTAGTACAGGATGGATGGAGGAGAAGTGCAGGATGGATGGGAAAGGGGTAAGTACAGGGTGTATTGGGGAACCAGTGTAGGATGAATTGGGGGGGGGGGTGGCAGGAGAATCAATGCGAGGTGGATAGGGTGATCAGCGCAGGATGAATAGATGGGGGGGGGGGTAGATGTGGAGGGGAGCACAGGGGATGTCAGTGAGGACTGAATAGACGCGGGAATGGGGATCAGTGCGGGATGGAGTGGAGGGGTCCCAGGATAAGGGGGTGGAGGGGGCGTACAAGAGAGAGGGAGAGAGAGAGGGAGATGGGGTGCAAGGTGGAGAGGAAGGAAGGTCAGCACTCCTCGGACAACATCGCCCCGCTGTCTTGGCCGTTGGGAACTCCTCGCCACCGCCTCCCTCCTCCGCCAGCCAACAGCAAGGTGCGGGGCCGAGCGGTGCAGCTCAGAGATCCTATAGCTATAAGATCTTTGGTGCAGCTGCTTCAGACGAGTCGAAGCGAATGACGGGCTTCGCAGAGCGGCAGCAGCACCAGCGGCCGCGGCTCCATCTGCTCCTCCTCCCGCCCCCCCGCCCGCCCTGATTAGGGCATCTGCTTGTAAACCCGCTAACGGGCTTTCAAAACAAACCCTCCTGCACGCCGAGGCCGGGAGTAGGGAGGGAGGGGGAGGCCTCGGCGTGCGGGAGGGTTTGTTTCGAAAGCGGTTATCGCCGTTAGCAGATTTACAAGCAGAGGCCCTTATCAGGGCGGGCGGAGGAGCAGATGGAGCCGCCGCTGCCGCTGTGCAGGGCCTGTCGTTCGCTCCGACCCTTCGTCACCCTGCACCTAGTATCTTTCCCACGCAATACAGCCCTCACCGCCGACACAAAACGTCGCGTTCCTTTTCTCCAGAGATGCTGCCTGACCCGCGGAGTTACTCCATTTTTTTGTGTCTATCTTCGGTACAAACCAGTATCTGGTTGCCAAGCCGGGCAAAATGACTCGGTGTTTAGGTTGCCCGGCGGCGCTTTGAGTGGTCAGTGGCACCTGGGCAACCTCTAATTTCAAGCCCTGCATTCCCTCCACAAATGCTGTCGGATGCATAATGTTACTTCAGCACTTTACATTTTTATACATATTGGTTTAGTATGTAGCAAGGAAATATGCCTTTCAGCCTGTTGATTCTATGCTGACCATCAATCATTCATGTACATTAATCCTACATTAACACTTTTTAAATTCTCCCTACTCTCAACAACTTCAGCCAGATTCCAAAACCCACCCAAACTAGGGGCAATTTAACAAATCCAATTAACCTACCAACTTACATGACTGGACTGGAAACTGGAGCACCCAGAGGAAACTTACAATCACAGATAATGTCCACACATTAGGCACCCATGGTTAGTGGTTTCCAGCAATGTGAGGCAGCAGCTCGACTAGCTTTAAGCCATGCATCTTTTTCTTCAGTAATAGATCGACCTTTCCTATCAAAAATAGATCCACCAGCGGGACCACAAAAGAGCAGCATAGTTTACAAGAACAATTTGCATCGAAGTGAAATGAAATAATGATTCAAATGAAATAATTATTTACAATGGAAATAGGCAGGCTCAGATTTTCTTGGAAATTCCAAAGTAACCAGACACAAATCTCTTTACACTTCAGTCAATTGATTTACATTAGTTTTTACACTAAAACATTTCCAACATGCTATCAACATGTGTGGCTTCTGAAACAAAATTGAGGGCGGCACAGTGGTAGAGACCCGGATTCAATCCCGACTACAGGTGTGTGTGTGTGTGTGTGTGTGTGTGTGTGTGTGTGTGTGTGTGTGTGTGTGTGTGTGTGTGTGTGTGTGTGTGTGTGAGTGTGAGTGTGTGATTTCTATTAAAAAAAATTAATACATGGTTTAGGTTTTTTTTATTGTCACGTTTAACTGAGGTAAAGTGAAAAGCTTTGTTTTGCATTCTATCTTATCAGATAATATTATACATAAATACAATCACATCAAACTCAAGTACAAGAGGTAGAGCAAAGGGGAAGACAGAGTACAGAATATAGTTCTCAGCATTGTCCCATGGACAAAGTCCAATCTCCTCAATGGGATAGGGGTGAATTGTCAGTACCATAGCTTATGGAAGGACGGTTCAGAAGCTTAATAACACAGAGGGGAAGAAGCTCTTCCTGAGTTTGGTGACAATGAGGATGCACCAGAAAATCTATGGCCTCAAGAAAATAATAAGCAGTAATATATGACCAAGGTTTTCCTAACGTTCTACTATATATTTTTTAAACAATATAACAGGCACTATTTAGGAGAAATCTGATTTCTAAATGCACAATGACAGGAGCAAATTAGTAAAATTATAAATTCAGGAATTTAATTGATCATTGTTAACCAAATTCTTCAACATTTGTTGATTTCTTTTGATCTTCCAGTAGGTCGGTTTTAAGTTTGGTCATTCCACAAAAAACTCAATAAATCATCTTCTTCAATGAATAATGACACCACTGGCCACTAGAATATTCATCAGTGTAAGAAGGAACTGCAGATGCTGGTTTACACTGAAGATAGACACAAAATGCTGGAATAGCTCAGCGGGACAGGCGACAACTTTGGATAGAAGGAATGGGTCATTCCTTCTATCCAGATATGTTGCCTGATCTGCTGAGGTACTCCAGCATTTTGTGTCTATCTTCAGAATATTCATCAGACAGACTGAATTCTGCCTATTGCCAGAAGTAATAGCTCCCATTCCCAGTGATTTATATAAATGCGGAATATATTTATGAAAATATTGCTGCTCCTTATACATCTACATAAAAGTAACCCATTTCACTTCAATGTTCCACATGTCATGCTCCACATTTTACATAGTAAAATGCACTCCGTCTAATATACCAAAGCATATGAATTTCCAATTTCTGAATATTTTTTAATGTGATCAAGTTTTAAGGGTACAGCAACAATTTAAATAAATGACTGGATCAGTTGATCATAAACACCTTCAAGCACAACAGTTGCAGTCACTCAGCCTCAACACCTTTCCAGATTATCCTTGCATCCCTCATTTCCCTTGGTGTTTCTAAAAAAAAATTACACCCTTGAATGCTTCCCTACAGAAGAATTGCAAAGATTCACAATCTTCCATCTTACCCCAAAGAATGTGTGACTCCTAGTTATAAAGTCGCAAACATAAAATCTTGAATTTTTCATCCATCAAGGTGCTTGAAATAGGAGGGGGGAAAAGGAGGGGGGGAATAAATAAATAAAAAAAATAAAAAAAATAGGGTCACCTCTATTCTTTCAGCTTTTGGAAGAAAAGCGGATCTACTCAAAATTACCTTAAAAGCAAACCTTTCATTGTAGGTCAATGGTTCATTATAGAAAGTCAAGAAAGGATTTGCTAATAGGCTTATTAATTCTGGGATCGCAGGTACATTTGTTCAGACCCTTCAGTTTCATGGAGTAAGCTCAGGGCATTGTTCAAGAACATCAATCAAGATGGGGCAGCACAGAGGTGCAGCTAGCTGGTAAAGCTGCTGCCTCACAGGACTAGAAACCCAGGTTCAATCGAGACCTTATCTGTGAGGAGTTTGTACATTCCCCCTAAGGCTACATGGCTTTCCTCCAGGAGCTCCAGTTGCCCCCCACATCCTAAAAAAAAGTGTGGGGGAGTCTCTGTAAATTGCTCTTTGTGTGTAGGGAGAGGCAATATCTAGGTATGTTACAATACTTGCCTTCAGCGGCGCTGTAATTCTGTCACTGGCCGTGTGCGCGATTTTGGCGCCTTTAAGGGGGGGGCGGGGTTAAAGCGCGGGTTGCTCCTCCCTTGTCCTGAATTATACTTTGTTGGAGTACCAGCTTCTCTGGAAGAAGCGTTCCGAGTGCCGTTTTGCGTAGTTTGTTTTAAAAATCTCCCAACAAGTTCAGCGTTGGAATCATTTTAAAATCATCTTCTGAAGCGTCAACGCCAACAACGGGGACGGATTTCACACAAGGGAAAGGTAAACGAAAGTGCTTTATTTTAATGTATAAACGTTCTCCTTAAGAGGCCTTTAATTCACATTTTTACATGCGACACGGTGATTTTATTCCCCGAATTAACGGCAGTATTTTTCATGCCAATACGGGGTTAAATTCACCGCAAATGAACGTTCCAAAATATCGCGTTCCAGAAATCCTCACTCGTAAGATGAATTAAATCCCCATTAATTTACAGGTATTAAACATTCAATTCCTTCCATTTGGCCTGTAAATTCATGAAAATTAGATTTAAAAATTATGTTATATTGTGAATTATTGTGTGAATGTTATTTGGACACTTAGGCTATTTAAAAATGTTAATCTATTCTTAAGAAATTGATAGATGTTTAGATCTAGTAATTGAATTTTGTAATTAGCTACAATTAGGTAACTAACTAATTATATGCTTTACTTTCATGTCTTCGAAGTAAGATTGTTTCATATTTGTTTCAGAATGCTTCAATCTATAATAACTGAAAATTTCTTTCAGTTATCATAATTTTTAAGAAAGTTATGGGCTTTTAACTGTCCTCGATCACAGCTTTTGTGTTAAGTCAATGGAAAAGCAATAGGGAACTAGATGCTAATTTCTGAGTATGATAATGGCCATAACTTTTTTAATACTGAAGATATGAAAGTGAATTAAGTGTCAAATTAAACTTCTTTTTATGCTTTATCTGATGGGATAAATTGCAGACTTTATTTTTAAAATCTCAAAATTATGTAACATTGCTACAATATCGAGGGAATAAAATTGGATTAGATTAGTTTTGTTTAGAATTTCACCATGGAAACAAGCCACTTGGCCCACTGAGCCTACACCAATCATCGATCACCCATTCACACTAGTCGTTTGTTATCCCACATTCTCATCCATTCTCTACACATTGGGAACATTTACAAAGGGCAATTAACCTGCAAACTCGCACATCTCTGGCATATGGGAGGAAACCAGAGCCCTTAGAAGAAACCCACAGTCACAGGGAGAATGTGCAAACTCCACACAAACAACACCAGAGGTCAAAATCGACCACGGGTCTCTGGTGCTGTGCGGCAGCAGCTGGGCCGCCATTAGTGGTTGATGTCGGCGTGGATTCAGTGGGCTGAAGGGTCTTTGCATGCACCACCTCTTAACAGAGGAAGAAAGGAGTCACAAGTGAATGTATTTTTGATGAACTAAAGCAGTAGCACAAATATGATTTCAATCCATTTAAATTAGTTCAAGAAAATAAAAGCTACATTCCTTAAAAAGATTTTTTTTTTTTTAAACATATATATACATTTTTTTTTAATAAAGAATTCAAGAGAGTTTATTGTCATGTGTCCCTGATAGGACAATGAAATTCTTGCTTTGCTTCAGCACACCAGAACATAGTAGGCACGAATACTGAATAGATCAGTGTGTCCATATACCATTGCATAAATATATACACACATGAATAATTAAACTGATGAAGTGCAAATAAACAGATTATTGGCTATTAATGTTCAGAGTTTTGTCCGAGCCGAGTTTAATAGCCTGGTGGCCTGTGGGGAAAAAGCTGTTCCTGAACCTGGTCTTTGCCGTCTTCAGGCTGAAGGTAGTGGGGGGGATGTGTATGTGGCCAGGATGGTGTGGGTCCTTGATGATGCTGCCAGCCTTTTTAAGGCAGCGACTGCGATAGATCCCCTCGATGGAAGGGAGGTCAGAGCCGATGATGGACTGGGCAGTGTTTATCACTTTTTGTAGTCTTTTCCGCTCCAGGGCGCTCAAGTTTCCGAACCAAGCCACGATGCAACCGGTCAGCATGCTCTCCACTGTGCACCTGTAGAAGTTAGAGAGAGTCCTCCTTGACATACCGACTCTCCGCAATCTTCTCAGGTAGTAGAGGCGCTGATGAGCTTTCTTTATAATTGCATCAGTGTTCTCGGACCAAGAAAGATCTTCAGAGATATGCACGCGCAGGAATTTGAAGCTCTTGACCCTTTCCACCAACGACCCGTTGATATAAACGGGACTGTGGGTCCCCATCCTCCCCCTTTCAAAGTCCACAATCAGTTCCTTGGTTTTGTTGGAGTTGAGGGCCAGGTTATTGTGCTGGCACCATTTGGTCAGTCGATCAATCTCACTTCTGTACTCTGACTCGTCCCCATCAGTGATACGTCCAACAGTGGTATCGTCAGCGAACTTGATGATGGAGTTCACACTATGATTGGCTACGCAGTCATGAGTATAGAGTGAATATAGCAGGGGGCTAAACACGCAGCCTTGAGGTGCTCCCGTGCTGATTGTTATTGAGGCTGACACATTTCCATCAATACGAACTGACTGTGGTCTGTGAATGCTGAATTCGAGAA
This sequence comes from Malacoraja senta, assembly GCA_038087875.1. Lineage (NCBI taxonomy): Eukaryota > Metazoa > Chordata > Chondrichthyes > Rajiformes > Rajidae > Malacoraja > Malacoraja senta. Next base: position 10,644,407 of record CM075993.1, read on the forward strand.
TCCAATTGCAGAGGGATGAGCAGAGACCCAGTTCTGCGAGTTCGGTAACCAGTTTGGAGGGGATGATTGTATTAAATGTCGAGTTGTAATCAATGAATAACAGCCTGACATTTGAGTTTTTGTTGTCCAAGAGGTCCAGAGCGGAGTGGAGAGCTAGCGAGATCGCATCCACCGTTGGTTGATATGTTGTGGCGGTAAGCGAACTGCAGAGGGTCCAGGTTTTTGTCGAGGTAGGAGTTGATTTGCGCCATGAGCAACCTCTCAAAGCACCACCGGAAATTGGAGGAGCAGCACCTCATATTCCCCTAGCGGCATAAACATTGACTTCCCCAATTTCCGGTAGCCCTTGCTGTCTCCTCCCCTTCTCAGCTCTCCCTCAGCCTCCTCTTCCTTTCTCCTTTCTTCTCCCCCCACCATTCATCAGTCTGAAGAAGGGTTTCAGCCCAAAACGTTGCTTATTTCCTTTGCTCCATAGATGCTGCTGCACCCGCTGAGTTTCTCCAGCACTTTTGTCTACTCTCAAAGCACTTCATCACCACAGACGTTAGTGCCACTGGTCGATAGTCATTGAGGCACGTCACCTTGCTCTTCTTGGGCACCGGTATAATTGATGCCCTTTTAAAGCAGGTGGGAACCTCAGACCTTAGAATTGAGAGGTTGAAAATGTTCATAAAAACTCCAGCCAGTTGGTCCGCACAGGTTTTTAGAACATGACCGGGTATACCATCAGGTCCAGGCGCTTTTCGAGGGTTCACCCCTCCGAAGGATTTTCTGACGTTGGCCTCTGTGACTGAAATACTATCAAAAGAGAACATCTTTAATCTATGGTGTTCACAGAATTGATAAAACCCTTTGGAATTTTCTGTGTGTGCGCGCGCGCAATACTAGACATAATTTATGTAGCAAATACAGCAGCAGTGAAGCAAAGCTTCAATAGCACACTCAAATCACATCATTGCAGTACAAGTAACAGAATATTACAATATAATGATTGTATGATCATCTATCATCCCTAGCCAAGACTACTTTATTACTAGGACAAGTGAAAAAGGGAGGAGAATTTGAAGACACAATGAGAATGTGAACTTCGCTCCCCAAGGCAAAGTATAAAGTCATTTTAAGTAGAGTGACCCTCTCATTGCAATCTCCGGAATAAAAAGTCCCGTGGAAAAATAACCTAAGCTTAAAGCAGGCTTAATCTTTGTATCATACACATGGCTTTATAACAAGAAATGTCATTAATAACTGACTTTGTCTTCTATTTCAATTAAAATGCAGGCAAAGTACAAACTGCTGTCTGACTATTCCCATGGTAGCTTTGATGTCTGGGAACAATGCAAGTTCTGGAGTGAACAGTTGCTGCCCTTCAAGCCTTCAGATGTGCTGCATTATTCAGGCCAGGACCCGAGGGGTTGGATTCTATTATAATGGGCTGCTCAGTGTTATAGCTGGTAATGCTGTTGCCTCATACCTTCAGTGGCGCAGGTTTGATCCTGACTTTGGCTGCTGTATTAAGTTTGCATGTTCTCACTGCGACTTTCCACCAGGTTATATGGTTTCCTCCCATATCCCCAAAGATATAGTTAATTGGATACAGTAAATTGCTGCTAGTTAGATGACTGGCAGGAAAATTGGAAGTTGGGAATTAACAGGAATGCAAGAGAGAATATGTTGAAGGGGAAATAAAATTTTCTTATAACAAGCCCATTTAAGCCCATATCGTCTAGTCAATCCCAGTCATCTTTAATGTTCCCAGCAACGTATTCTTCCCTTGTTCCCATCCACTCTCCCCCCCGACCAACCCCAGAATCTATCACCCACTTATACTTGGGGCAATTTACAGCAGCCAATCAACCTACCATCGCTTTTGCATGTAGAAGGAAACCTAGCAACTGGGACATGTTCACTCATGCACAAGGTGAAGATGGAAATGCCACACATTTGATCACACCAAGATAAGTGTGAAAATGGGACAAATGGGTATGATCTGCGAGCCGGCATGATAGCAATCCTGCATCATAAGGGAATATGAAATAAAAATCCAACCCATATTAACACAACTACTTCTTTACCCAAGGACATAATTTACAATCTTTTCATCTTTTGCCTTCTTGCTACAACCTGCATTCATTGTACAAATGCCACGGCCAAGTCTTTATTTGTCCATCTAGCCCATGCTTTGTCTAAAAGGGATACGATTAACTTTGATTCAACACATTTGCTCAAGTTTGCCAAGAAACAGGAAAATAAAATTTCATAATTTTAAAACAGTCTGAAAATAATTTAACAACTTAAATATGCAAAAATCAAGATCCAACTTGGAATTGTTGAAATTCAGATCAGTGAGATGCAAGGCATAACTTCTGGATTACACCCAAGCTGAATGAACCGAGGACTGATAATGGATTAAACATTGCCTTGTAACTGCTCTGTCACAACATAATACGGCTGACACCTCCTTTTGGTTTGTTTCCAGAATTATCATCTTCAGCACCAACTTTTCCCAAATATAATTATTGTAGCAATAAATCACAACACATCACCATTAACCTTTTCCCCCACTGAAGAATGTTTTTAGGCAGCATTTTTCCTGAGCACTGGTCATACCAAATCTACCACACATAACAATGATATAGAGGAACTCTGTAACTAATCCAAACATTTTTGCTTCATAAAAAAAAAAAAAATTAAGGATAAATTGCACGCCTTCAAAACCATTTCAAATAATCGGATTAAAAAATTAAAAATACTAGCTAAGCTATATTTACAATTTGCATTTAAAATTATAAGAGCTTTGGAATTCTAGTATCCAATCAATGATCAGCTGAAGGAGATCTTCAGAGGAATAGTTAAATATTTGATCCAAATTTGGGTTGTAAATACAAGCAGAGAGGTTTTTTTTTTTTTAAATAATTTTTTTAATAGAAGTACGGTAGATTACAGTAATGTACAACACGTATATATTAATACATTTTTTGTACCGCTTCACTTTTTTAAACTTTAAGAAAGAAAAAGAAAGAAGTAAGAAAAGTGAAGAAAGTGCGCAAAGGTTGTGAAGTGCAAAAGAGTGTTGGGAAAAGAAAGCCCCTTAGAAAAGAAGTTAGAGAAGGAAGTAAAGTTAGAAAATAGACCCTAGAAAAGAAAGAGAAAGAAAGAAGGAACAATCGCTCTATTATAACTCTTATAACATACTTCATAGAGAAGGAACTACCAACCAAGTCTGTTTTTGTTTTACCTCCCATTACCAGGTCCAGATACCTTTTATTTATTTATTTGTTTTTCTAAATTACTATTGCACCTCATGCTTGTAATAGGTCCAAAAACGTAGACCACGTCTTTTGAAATTGGTCTACTTTGCCTACTAGGAGGAATCTCATCTCTTCCAGATGTAATGTTTCCAACATATTTGATGTCCACATTTTTATTGTTGGTGTGGGCGCATTTTTCCAGAATTTAAGTATAAGCTTTTTTCCCATTATTAGCCCATAATTGAGTAAATTCTTCTGATACACGTTTAATTCAGGAATACCTTCCGATATTCCAAAAATAATCCATTCTGGTTTTGGTACCAGTTTTATTTTGATTAATTTTGAAAAAATATCAAATATTTCAAACCAGAATTTTTGGATTTTTGTACAAAAAACAAAAGAATGTGCTATGGTAGCTTCTTGACATATACATTTATCACAGATTGGTGAGACCAAGCAGAGAGGTTTAAGGAGGAATATTTCATGATGTGAATCTCAAACAGCAGAAGGCATAAATTCTTGGTGTTCTAAAAAGAACCGTATGCACACAAGGGCAGAAAATGAATATGCCGAGGTGGAAAAGGTTTCTGAGGCAATGCTGCAATAGTGCTATTATTAAGAGGTGTTTTTTGTTTAATAACTAAAAACAAAGATCTAATTTTTAATGAAAAATTAAGGATTTTTTGGTCTATCATGTCCAACCTTCATTCAAAAAGAACCAATACTATTAGTTCTGGGCTTTTCAGAACCTCGTTGAAATACCTTAGAACGGTAATAATCAAACCTGCAGCGCAGCTCGAAATTTTTCATTTCCTGAACTATATTTTGACCAACAGTCAGAAAATAAATTACTGATATTCTATTAGCTGGAACATCCTCAGGACATGAAATGATAAATTGACCCAAGTCTATTCATTCCAGTGCAGAGAAATAGTCAACTTTATATACTTTGATATTCAGTCTGTTGAAAAGGCTATCAGTTTCAGTCAAAACACACAAACCAGTACCTGCTCGAGTTTCCTGAGGCAAATGTTATTTAGCTTCGAAGGTTAAACAAAGAAGTCCTTTAAATTCCAACAGAAGGTACATTAAAACTGCATACCAAGCCTTGTGGCTTGAACAAATTACTACCTGCATTAAAAGATTTTATATCCAAGCTTCACATACCAGTAGGTGCTGTAACTGCTGCAATCCATACATACTGCATGCTGCAGCTTCTCCTTTTCATGCTTTTCTGATTTTTTGACATTGTTGGAATGAATCTGGGAATCTTCATAGTGTTTCTTGGCATGCCCATTCACATATCTGCAAAATAAAATGCAACGTTCTTTGGTTTCAAAGTATTCACCATTTATTGAGAACAGAACTTTTTAAACGGTGATGCTTGGAATACCAAGTGCTGTACTGTCAGAGATATCATTCTCCAGTTCCATTTGACACTGCAGTCAAGTGCAAATAAAAATCTATGGCACTTTAGGGAGGTTCTCCTGGAGAACAGTTAGCCCTCAACTGATACCCACAAAAGCAGAATAACTGCTCATTTACGGTACTGCTGATTACAGGAGCTAACTGCAAGCCATTGATTACATTGCACATTCCAGCTGCTGTGAGAGTGCTTCGGGGTATAACAGAGCAGCAAAAATAGAAGTTTGTAGATCAACACTAATATTTAACCACGTTAATTTCAAACATTTTATGCAACTTGCCCCCTCTTACACCAATCCTGGTGGTTCAAGTGTTACTGGGTATATATTAGTGTGACCTGTGATATGTACTTGTTTGCAGCATCTCAGCCAAGTTAGCACAGTGGAAATTTGGCTCAGACACCTCAAAGTTAATGAAACACGAAAGCACAGAAGACAATATTATTCAACATTACTCACTGCATCACAGCCCCACAATTTAAAACCCTCCCCAAAAAAACAGACAAAACTGAGAGGCCTTGACCTGATGAACAAAACCTACTTCCCTAAACAGAGCAGACAATGGGTTGAATGAATGGTCCTCAGTAATAGAGTGGAAGGATTAGAGGGAGGTTGAGGAAAACCTTTCTATCTAAAGAAGAGTGGGAGGCCTAAAATTCATGACATGAAACAAGATGCCCAAGGCAAAATCTCTCATCACATTTGAAAAATTGGTTGGACAAGCACAATAGGACCATAACCCACAAAGCAAGCTGGGGAGTGGGGCTATTAAAACAGTACAACCTCCAAATAAGCGAGCTCGGTATTCTGAAAAACACAAGGAATCATGGGATATGTCAAAGGTCACTCGCTATAAAGAAAAAGTGAACAAAGCGCTGACTGTATAAACTGTGTATACATTTATATCTTTATTCATGATTTATGTGAAAAAATATTTAACCTGAGGATCGGGGGTGCCATGTAGCGGGAGAGCGAGGTGTAACAGCGAGATAGAGGGGGCAGATGCGAGTGGGAGACACGGGGGGGGGGGGGGGGGGGGGGAAAGAGACTGGACCGGCGGAGAGACATTCTCGGCAGCTGCATGCACACAGGCCCACGCCTCATCTGCAGCCAGGATCGAACCCGGGTCCCAGGCGCCAAAAGCGCTGACGAACGGCCACTGGACCCCCCCCCCCCCCCCCGAGTGTCCAATTCCCGCCCAGGGGGCGGCCAGAGATGTCCGGAGAAGCAGCCCCCAGGCCCACACACAGCGGGGAGAAGCGCCAACCTCAGCTCAACTCCGCCTGCCCCCGCCGAGCCAACCGACAGCTGAAGCCAGCTCCCCCCCCCCCCGCCCGTGCCGGCTGCCAGTCCGGGGCCGCCACCGCTTCAGGCCTGCGCCCGACTACACAGGCAGAGCCGGGAGGAGCCAGCATCCTGTGTCCCCTCCCCCCCCCCCCCCCCCCCCCCGGCTGCAAGTCCGGGGCCGGCATTGCTCCAGGCCCGAGCCCCAGCTGGACAGGCAGAACAGAGCTGGAGCCAGCACCCCCGCACCGGCTGCAAGTCCGGGACAGCCTGCCCAGGGCCACCCTGGACAGGGGCGGGACACCCAGGAGGGAACAGCCCAGCAGCACCTCAACCGCGCCTGCAGCACCAGAGACCCGGGCCCGACACCGACCATGGACGAAACGCAGCACCACAGCTGCAAGAATGGTTATAGCGAGGAACCTATGACCTGGGCATGCGCAGTCGGAATACCGAACTCGTTTATAAACTCTGAACTACATGGATTTGGGGGCATTGTTTTTGTCTTTGCACTATTACTGGGGGTTTTTAAAGACGCATATATACACACATTAATACATATGCATCAATACATATACTGAACAACTTTGTTCTTGTAATGGTGTTTACAAAGTACTACATTAAATATATGTTGTGCGGCTGCAGGCAAGAATTTCATTGTTCCGTTTCGAGGCATTCGACGATAAAACACTCTTAACTCTCGAATCAATTCATTCCATCTGGCATAATATAACAGTACAAATGGCCTCCTCCTGCACCATGAATTACGATGACTATACGTGTGAATCCAATTAAAGCAAGGAGATTTTGCATAAATATACCCGAAGGCTATAAAAATAAAGCAGTCCGGAATGCTTATGTTCGCACATTGAATACTGAAGCCCAAGAGTCAGAAACTTCATTAGCTTAAGGGGCTGAGTATATTTACCACCCAGTACCCCAAGTCAATGCCATTCCCAGCATTGGTCAGAGATGCCACTTTGAGCTGTGAAATTAAGCCTTGTCTGCTTACTCAGGTACTGCACAATTTAGAAGAGAATGGAAGTGTCATCCAACATGCCTTTGCCTACAGGTATGCCTCAAACAACCCTACAAAACAAACAAGCTGCTGAAGAAATTCAGGTCACACTGCATCTGTGGAGGGAATGGACAGTTGACATTTTAGGTTGAGACCTTTTCTCGGGACTGAAAGAGTGGAGGGGAGATGGCCAACATAAATAAGTGAGCGGTGGTGGCGGCGTGGGGTGGAACACGAGCTGGCATACAGGTGGATCCCGGCGAGGAGAAGCGGTTGGTTGATGGGGCAGGCAAGGGAGGGAGGGGTGGAGAAAACAACAGGTTGGGATGTGATAGGTGGAGTGTGTGTGCGTGTGTGTGTGTTTGTGTCTGTCTGCGCGTCTGTCTGCGCGTCTGTGTGTGTGTGTGCGTGTGTGTGTGTGTCTGCTTGCGTGCGTGTGTGTCTGAGTGGATATGGGTGATTGCTGGGGGGAGGGGGAAAGCAGAAAAGCAGAATTAGAGAATTCAACATTCATACCGTCAGAAGGCAGAATACCAAGGTGGAATACGAAATGCTGTCCCTCTAGTATGCGTTTGGCCTCACTCAGGCAGATTGCCAGCCTAATGCTGCTGTATCTCACTGTTCCACCCAACCGCCTCCAGACTGGGCCCCTGATGTTGAACTCATCTCCTCATATCTTGACTCGATCGTGTCCCCACTTGTCCAGCATCTTTTCACCTACATCTGAGACACCTTGCAACTCCACCATTTCAACAACTTCCAATTCCCCAGGCCCACTGCCTTATGTTCACTATGGATGTAGAGTCCCTATACCCCATCAAGAAGGCAACGGGGCTCTGTTTCTAAGAACAGAGACTCAACCCGTTCCCCTCCGCCTGGCAGAATTATGTTACCCTTACAGCTTATCTTTCAACTACTGCCACTTGCTACTAATGAAAGGCAGTTATGGGCACGCAAATGGACTCTAACTATGCGTGCCCCTTTGTTAGCCATGTAGAGCATTGTGTGCAGCTTGTAGAAATTGTATATTTTAAATCTACCATTTTCCCCATATCAATATCACCGCCCTGCCCTCAAATTCACTTGGACCAACCCCTAGCCACTGGCCATCTCCCCTCCACTCTTTCATCCAAAGGTCTCGATGCAAAATGACAACTGTACATTAGAGAGTTACTATCCATTATACAGATACTGTCCGACCTGAGGAGTTCCTGCAGCGATTTGCTTTTTGCTCCAGATTCCAGTATCCGTACTCGTGTTCACTAAACAAAAATCCTGGTAACTATCAATTTCCTGCTGTTGTGGCTAACATTTATCCCTCAACAAGAGCAGGTTCATTACCACAAATTAACAAATAAACTATCAAGAGAACATTCGAAGGTGGAGCAAGACATATGAAAACATCACCAAGAATGACTGCTAGCCTGCAGGATATGGTGCAAAAGGCATAGAACAAGATTACCTGCTGAAATAATCAAAGTTGGATGAGAGATGGAGGGATTTATAAACAATAAGGATTTTGCAATTTTGCAAAATTGCTATTTAATTTATTTTAACCAACAGCCTAATTTTTAAACCTGGCTGATTTAGCCTATCAGTTGAATCAGTGAAAGAGCAATACAAACTGCTCTCCTGTTCCTGCTGGGCAGCATCATGAAGGACAGGTGGCAGAAGAGAAACAATGTTATTTTTAAATAATCCCTGTCAAACTAAGATTTAACTAATCCTCTCACCAGCCAAAGTATGGGCTGTAAACAGAATGTTACTTCTACATGTGATAAACTGAAAAATTCCTATCTAAAAAGATAACAAGGCCTAAAAAAATGTTTTCAGAATTGAAAGATTTGCTTAACATAAATAAAAACTCCTTGGAAGATTTTGAACAGCATGGGCACCAGACTTTCCTTCCATATTTTCTGTAAAATAGTTGGAGCCAAATTAGGTTAAAAAAAAATCAGCTCAATAGAAAAAAGCAAAAGACGGGGTGATAGGGATCACCATCTCTCAGATGCTGCGGTTGGCTCCTTGTTTTGCACGATATCAAGATTCAATAATAGTTTTAAAGGAGGAACTGCAGATGCTGGAAAATCGAAGGTACACAAAAATGCTGGAGAAACTCAGCGGGTGCAGCAGCATCTATGGAGCGAAGGAAACAGATAACGTTTCGGGCCGAAACCCTTCTTTCGGCCCGAAACGTTATCTGTTTCCTTCGCTCCATAGATGCTGCTGCACCCACTGAGTTTCTCCAGCATTTTTGTGTACCTTCAATAATAGTTTATTGTACAGTGATATGCTTTGTTTTGCATACAACTCAGTAAAATCATACAGCAGACCTCACCCTAGGCAGTACACAAGAGCCGGCACATTTCTGGCGACAACAAAGTTACAAAAGTTCACCGAACTGAATTATATAGGCTGATCGCTCCTGCATCGGGGTGGATGTCAGCTCCCCGCGCTAGACGAACCTTCTGCGACTGGAGCTTCCCGACATCAGTCTCCATCTGAGACGGCGAGCTCCGCGATGTTGAAATCTGCAGGACGCGGTTGGAGCGTCGATCCCAAGCAAAGGATCGACTCCGATGGTAAGACCACGGGCCCCGTGGTGGGACACAAAGTCAGTCCCGAGCAAGGTCTCCAGCTCCATGATGTTAGGCTGCAGAGCAACCGGATATATGATCCGGAAAACAATCGCATTTCCGACAAGATAAGAGATGGAAAAAGTTTCCCCCGACCCCCTCCCCCACATGAAACAAACCAGTGAACATTAACACAAACTTTTAAAACACTAAAAATAACAATAAAAGACAAACAGACTGTTGGGCGAGGCTGCCATTGTGCGGCGCCTCCTGGTCATATTCACAAGTGGACATACAAATAAATTAAAACAATTTCTTTATGGCTATGAATCTAACAGTAGCTTAGTTTAGAGATACAGTGCAGAACTGGCCCTTCGGCCCACCGAGTTCATACCGAACAGCGATCCCCACACATAAACACTACCCTACATATACGAGGGACAATTTTACATTAATACAATTATACCAAGCCAATTAACCTGCAGGCCTGTACGTCTTTGGAGTGTGGGAGGCAACCAAAGATTTCGGAGCAAACCCATGCAGGTCACAGGGAGAACGTACAAACTCAGTACAGACAAGCACCCCCAGTCAAGATCGAACTCGGGTCTCTAGCGCTGTAAGGTGGTAGTTCTACCGCTGCGCCACCGTGCAGCGATATTCAACAGCAAATCAGAGACACACAGTGAAAGGTTCATCTGATACCGAGTTATGGATATCATGACAAATGTGGGAGGTGCCTCATATATTTGGAAATAAAATTGGGGTTGCTAGTCCTACGAAGTGTGACATTAAAATGGCTGGTGCATCATGAAACACATCAGCAACATCGGTAGACAGAGAACTAAATATACAAGTTCTCTGGCACAATGGCGCAGCTGCTGCCTCACAGCACCAGAGACCTTGGCTCACTCCTGACTCGGGTGCTGTCAGTGTGGAGCTTCCACACTTCCCTTGTGACAGTGTGGGTTTTCTCCGGGTGCTCCGGTTTAGATGCGCAGGTTTGTAGGTTAATTGTTCCCTGTAAATTGTCCCTAGTGTGTAGGGAGTGGAATGTAAAAGTAGGATAACATGGAACTAGTGTGAACAGCTGATCAATGGCAAGTGTGGACTTGGTGGGCCAAAGAGCTTGTTTAGATGCTGTATCTTTCAATCAAACAAAAACAGATAAACAAAAATAAAAATACCTGCCAGGCTGTCAGATCAGACCCATTGTGTAGTCAAAGCACTAATTTAAAAGTATTCAAAACATTTATAAAACCACTTTCTCAGAAACTACTTCCCTCTCTCAAAACGTGCATTGCCTGAAACAGACATTCAAATCTTGACAGTACCCGAAGTGGGAAAAAAAAAATTCCCTAATGTTGTTCGACTAACCTACATAAACTAAACAGGAAGCTTCAGTGTCACTATCTCTAGGCAACACAGCATTAAACTATGGACACGGCTTTGCAAGGCAAGCAATATTTCAAATGTAATGATAGAACTTTAACTGCATGTTAAAATCATACTGTGATTACAATCGGTCTCCAAATTCAACACACTGTAGTCCAACTGAGGATATGAGCAAGTCTACATACCCACCAGTATTTACAAAAAATATAACCAATGAAAAACATTGTGCAACAATTGACGAAACAAGGAACTGCAGATGCTGCTTTTCAAAAAAAGGACTCAAAGTGCTGGAGTAACTCAGCAGGTCATGCAGCATCACCGGAGAACATGTATACAGTTCCCTCCATAATGTTTGGGACAAAGACCCATAATTTATTTATTTGCCTCTGTACTCCACAATTTGAGATTTGTAATAGGAAAAAATCAAATGTGGTTAAAGTGCAGTCAGATTTTATTAAAAAGGTATATTTGATACATTTTGGTTTCACCACGTAGAAATTGCAGCTAAGTAAGTACGTTTATTGGCCAAGTATTCATATACAAGGAATTTGCCTTGGTGCTCCGCCCACAAGTAACAACATGACATAGTGACACTTACAAATGACTCAGAAAACACTAAACATTAATAATAATAAAACATTAATGATAAAACACCATTGATCAAGCATGTGAACCAACAAAATACCAGATCAAAGGGCAGCTACAGATTTTTGGCTGTTGAGTAGAGCAACTACTCGTGGATAAAAACTGTTTTTATGTCTGGCTCTAGCAGCTTTGACAGTCCGGAGTCGCCTTCCAGAGGGAAGCGATTCAAAGAGTTTGTGGCCAGGGTGAGAGGGGTCAGAGATGATCTTGCCCACTCGCTTCCTGGCCCTTGCAGTGTACAGTTCATCAATGGAGGGAAGGTTGCAGCCAATAACCTGCTCTGCTGATCGGACATAGTTCCCCCCCCCCTCCCCTGTCCCCCCTGTTAGAGACATCAGCCAAACCTTAGGCTTACCAAAATCAACTGTTTGGAACATTATTAAGAAGAAAGAGAGCACTGGTGAGCTTGCTAATCACAAAGGGACTGGTAGGCCAAAGAAGACATCCATAGCTGATGACAGAAGAACTCTCTCTATAATAAAGAAAAATCCCCAAAAACCTGTCCAACAGATCAGAAATACTCTTCAGGAGTCAGGTGTGGATTTGTCAATGACCACTGTCCGCAGAAGACTTCATGAACAGAAATACAGAGGCTGCACTGCAAGATGCAAACCACTGGTTAGCTGCAAAAATAGGATGGCCAGGTTACGGTTTGCCAAGAAGTACTTAAAAGAGCAACCACAGTTCTGGAAAAAGGTCTAGTGGACAGATAAGACAAATATTAACTTATATCAGAGTGATGGCAAGAGTAAAGTATGAAGGAGAGAAGGAACTGTCCAAGATCCAAAGCATACCACCTCATCTGTGAAACACAGTGATGGGGGTGTTATGGCCTGGGCATGTATGGCTGCTGAAGGTGCTGGCTCACTTATCTTCATTGATGATACAACTGCTGATGGTAATAGCATTCTGAAGTGTATAACGAATTCTGAAGTGTATAGACACATCTTATCTGCTCAAGTTCAAACAAATGCCACAAAACTTATTGGCCAACAGTTCATTCTACAACAAGACAATGATCGCCGTTTGGAGCCACTAGGGGCGCCGCATTGAAGGCAGCCTCTGCCTACAGTCTGTCTGTTTTTTTTCTATTTTTTTTTAAATTTTAGTTTGTCTAAACAGTTTGTTTTGGGGATTCTTTCGTTTTTCTATGTGGGGGAGTGGGGTAGAGTAAGGGGGGGAAACGTTTCCCAGTCGCTTCCTGGCGAGGATGCGACTATTTCTCCGAGTCGCGTCCTCGCCCCCCTCCTCGTGGCCTACCATCTGGATCGGAGCGGACTTTCCTACCAGAGACTGGGGACCGGACCAGAGCTACAACAGCGGCGGCGCGACGCTGGATTCACCGCGGAGCGGGCGATACCTACCTGGATCGCCGTTTGGAGCTCCGGAGCGTTGGGCCGCTGCTCTAACATCGCGGGGCTGCGGTTCGCGGAGCTCCCAGCGCGGGTGGCACTGACCGACATCGCAGACTCCTGGGACCCTTTGCCGAGGGCCGCCAGCGTTGAATCTCTGCCCGGCGTGGCCTGGGGACTTCGGGAGCCGCGGACTCCGGTGGGAAGCGGACGATTGGGAGGTCCATGCCGCTGAGGTTAGCCTCCCGTTCCGACGTCGGAGTTCCAACATCCCGGCGAGCGGGCCTGAGTGGCGGGCTGCCCGTAGCGGCGACTGCGGTGGGCTCCGGAGGCCCTGACCACGGGTGAACATCAGGAACATTAGAGGAAGATGACTGACTTTGGTGCCTTCCCTCACAGTGGGAAACTTTGATTCTGCTGTGTGGGGATGTTTTATGTTGAACTCTATCGTGTGTTGTGTTGTTTATTTTATTGTATGGCTGTATGGTGATCACACATTTCACTGTGCCAACTGGCACATGTGACAAATAAATGTATCTTGTATCTTGTATCCGATTCCAAACATACTGCTAAAGCAACAAAGGAGTTTTTCAAGTCTAAAAAATGGTCGATTCTTGAGTGGCCAAGTAAATCACCCAATCTGAACCCAATTGATCATGCCTTTTATACACTGAAGAGAAAACTGAAGGGGACTAGCCCCTAAAAGAAGCATAACCTAAAGATGGCTGCAATACTGGCCTGGCAGAGCGTCACCAGAGAAGACACCCAGCAAATGGTATGTCCATGAATTGCAGACTTCAAGCAGTCATTGCATGCAAAGGATATGCCACACAATATTAAACATGACTACTTTCATTTACATGACATTGCTGTGTCCCAAACATTATGGTGCCCTGAAATGGGGGAACCATGTATAAACACTGCTGTAATTTCTACATGGTGAAACCAAAAAGTATAAAAATGGCCTACGTTAAAATCTGACAATGTGCACTTTAACCACGTGATTTTTTCTATTACAAATCTCAAATTGTGGAGTACAGAGGCAAATAAATGATGGGTCTTTGTCCCAAACATTATGACGTTTTGAGACCTGGCGCTGGTCACCTATCCATGTTCTTCAGACATGCTGCCTGACCCGCTGAGTTACTCCGACACTTTGTGTCTTTTTTTGTGCAACAATTGTATTCTACCTTAAGGATAGTATGTAACTCAAAATTTTAGCCATACCTTCCACAGTGAACACTTGAACA
>CM075993.1:10658795-10688020 GCA_038087875.1 Malacoraja senta
TCTCTCTCTGTACAACTCTCCTCACCCCTTCCTTTTCCTGTTTTGCACGTGCTTAAAATCTACTACATTGCTAACTTGGAACAAAAACCAGAATGCTGAAAGACTTGGTTCGAGCAGCATCTGACGAGGCAAAAGATATATCATCATTTCATCAATTCTTGTCATAACTAAAAACGTCAAAGCGACGTTTTGCCTCCATAGTTGCAGCATGAAGCACTGAGTACATACTCTCATCCTGTTCTTTGGTCCAGATTCCAGCATATAAAGTCTCGTTGGCCTAAATTTCTAACACTGATTATAGGTTATCAACCTTGAATGTTAGCATTTCGCTTTCCACTGATCAGTAATTTTGATTAAAAATATAGCATGGTTTGCAAAGGATAATGTATACAAGTAATTAATGCTTCATGAGAATTCTACTGTATAATAGGTAAACTTTCAGCAGCAAGCCCTCAGGTGTTGATTAACTATTTAAGTGCAATGGGTATTAAATATTTACCAGCAATTTTTCACTCCCAAACAATCAGACCATTTGACTGACTCAAATTGTCTACTAACGTAGCTGATAACTGATTAATATGGATGACAGAAATATTTGTTCGTATTGTGTTCCAAGGAACCAACGACGAATGGAACACAATATGAACAAATATCATCAAGCAGCCTCCAAATTCTGTTCAAATTCAAATGCAACTTAAGAAAAACAATCTTATTTCAAACACAAGGATAAAGAATTTCTTCAAATGCTCATTTTTCATATTTGAAAAATTCAAGGCCCTAGTAAAATTCTTGCTTCAGATCCTTATAAAGAGTCAAATCAACAGCAGGAATTTTAATTTGGTTATTAGTTACATGAGGACACAGGAGACTGCGGATGCTGGAACCTGGAGCAAAAACCAAGCTGCCGGAGGAACTGCTGGACAACATCCGACCCAAGATAGACAAGATAATCAGATTGAACTGTCAACCATTCTGTTGCATCCGAGTTGCTTCAGTGGTTTGTTTGTTGTTGTTATATGAATAAAATGGTCTACCAGGATAACTGTTCTCATTTAACCTGCACATGTAATGGTGACTGTAGCATTCTTACTGTTTGTACCACATTACTTCAAATTTTGGTTAAATTAACTTTCACGACAAAATGTTTATCTATTTCCTCTGGTTTTCTCTTTTTATCTGCATGGCTTTCATTCATACATCGTTAATCAGAAGTAATGCAAACGTCGTGAAATCTATTTTAATTTGCCGGTTTAAAACTTCTAACAATTTCAAACATCCTAAAATTTGTGGTACAATATTTATCTCCATAAATTATGACTTTTGAATTAGAGATGCAGCATGGAAACAGACCCTTCAGCCCACACCGACCATTGATTACCCCTTCATATTTGTTCTGTTATCCCACTTTCCACACACATTAGGGGCTATTTACAGAGGCTAATCAACCTACAGACCTGCACGTCTTTGGGATAGGAGAGGAAACTGGAGCAGCCACAGGAAACGGAGAAGTGCAAACTATACACAGACACCAGCCAATGTTAGGTAGGATCAAACACAGGTCTCTGGCATTGAGGCAGCAGCTCTACCAGCTGTGCCACAATCCCTATTATGGTTGATAATTAACTCATGCATTACGTCAAAAGCCTCTGGTAACAATTATTTAAATAGAATCGACAGTTCTGGCTAATTTATCCCACAGGAAAAAAAGCGCCCTAAAATAGAAGTGACGCCAAACAAATCAAGATAATCAGTTACATTTGCTTAAATTAAATCATTTAAATAACCTGGCAAAATTAAAGGGGTAGTGGGAGAGGGTTGTATAGCTATAAATTAGGTATACTAGAATTTCTAAACCCCAATTTAATCCATATGGCCGATTATTGTTCCTTGGCAAATACAACAATCCAAGTTCCATGCTGAGCCTCGGAAATACGCAAAAGCTACTACAATGAATCAGGGTTGCAATAAGAACAGTTCTATTATTCTGACAAGCCCTGAAATAAACATCTGATTTTGCAGAAATCATTTCCTTCCCTTCCCATCCCATGTTGTTTTCATGTTACCTCCCAGCTTGACTTTTCACTGGGAATTTTTGCCACCTTTAAAGTTAACATCAGCTGGCCCTCCAATTTTTGCTGCCCATTTCATTTATCAGGTAGATAAACAGCATGATGATTAACCCTATGTTTCAACCCCCAAAAGAAAAACTACAATTTGTTATTGCAAGTTAATTCCCCATATTGTGTCACAGAGGCCCTGTAGTGAAATAGAAGAGGAACCCTCCTAAACCAGATGTGACACTGGCCTTTGCACTTCCTCTTGCAAACCCCACCACTAGCAGGAAACAGGCCTCTTCAAAATAGTTTCATGATTACTTAATCCTTCACAAAACTATTGTTTAAAAGTTGCATTTCCACTCTCAGGATCGATCCCCTGCTAATGCCATTGTGCAATGCATATGATGTGTAGTTTCCGTACATTTCAAAATTACTGGTTCAATATTTAAATGCTTCAATACATTCATGCTTTTAAATTAATTGTTCACCAGTTAGATCTCAGATACTGCAACACTTCAACTACAAAAGCATGTTAATGATTGAAAATATATAGATGTATTTCACAAGTAGATCCTTCTTTATAATAAGCCTTGATCTTTATTTCAAAACAGTTTAATTTCAGTTACAGGGAGTGAATATTTAGGACAATGGATCAGATACCAATCTAACTTTAATTGTATAAACACTGAGCTGAGGGTGGGGGGGGCAGCCTTGCCTTGCATAACAAAATCTATTCCAAGGAGTCTGAAGAAGAGTCTCCATACGAAACATCACCGTCCATGTTCTCCAGAGATGCTGTCTGACCTGCTGCGTTACACCAGCAATGTCTCTTTTTTCCTCCCCCAAGGAGTTAGAAACTAGAAACATAGAAAATAGGTGCAGGAATAGGCCATTCGGCCCTTCAAGCAAGCACCACCAATCAATATGATCATGGCTGATCATACAAAATTAGTATCCCGTTCCTGCTTTTTCCCCAAACACGTCTTAGAACATAGAAAAATACAGCACAAGAACAGGCCCTTCAGCCCACAATAACTGTGCCAATCAAGATGCCAAGACCAAATCTTATGAATGAATGAATGAATGGGTTTATTGGCCTAGTATTCACATACAAGGAATTTGCCTTGGCGCTCAGCCCGCAAGTAACATGACATCGTGACATTTAGGAATGACACATAAAACATTAACAATAAAACATTATTAATTAACCATGTGAATTAAATAAAATACCAGAGCAAAAGGAGGCTACAGATTTTTAGTTAAAGAGTAGAGCTACTACTCGTGGAAAAAAAGCTGTTTTTATGTCTGGCTGTGGCAGCTTTGACAGTCCGGAGTCACTTCCAGAGGGAAGTGATTCAAAGAGTTTGTGGCCAGGGGGAGAGGGGTCAGAGATGATCTTACCTGCTCGCTTCCTGGCCCTTGCAGTGTACAGTTCGTCAATGGAGGGAAGGTTGCCGCCAATAACCTTCTCAGCTGATCGGACGATTCGCTGCAGCCTCCGGGTGTCGTGCTTGGTGGCTGAGCCAAACCAGACCACGATGGAGAAGGTGAGGACAGACTCTACGATGGGTGTATAGAATCTGGACTTTGCTGCCTTCCCCCACAGTGGGAACCATTGTGGGGGGGTGTTTTTATGGTTATTGTTAAATTCTGTTAAATTCTTTAATGTTGTGTATTATCTTTATTCATGTGCTGCATTGGCAAGTCGAATTTCACTACACCAAGTGGTGTATGTGACAATAAATGTCCTTTGTCCTTTGTCCTTAGAATTGGACCATCATTGCCTGTGGCAGATTGTGCTTCCTCAGCTGCTACAGGAAGTACATCCTCTGTTGTGTCTTTTTGACGGTGGAGTTGATGGTAGCCCCCCCCCCCCCCCCATTTAAGGTCCTTGGAGATGATGGTTCCCAGGAACTTAAGACTCCACAGATGTGACTGTGGTGTTGTTGATGGTGAATGGGGTGAGGGGGAGGGGGAATCTACAATCAATTCCAATGTGTTAAGAGCATTGAGCTCCAGGTTGTTGCGATGGCACCAGGACGCCAGCTGTGTCACTTCCTGTCTATAGGCAGATTCCTCCCCATCCTGGATCAGTCCAATCAGGGTTGTGTCAGCCGCAAACTTGAGAAACTTGACAGAGGAGACCGTGAAGTTGCAGTCATTGGTGTAGAGAGAGTAGAGGAGAGGGGAGAGTACACAGCCTTGCGGTGCTCCTAAGCTGAGGGTCTGCGGGTCCAAGATGTGCTTTCCCAGCCTCACATGCTGCCTGCACTGCATCTCGGACACACGTACACACTCCGTACAGACAGCACCCGTAGTGCCTGCACTAAATCCTTATCCCCCCCCCTCCCATTCCTTGCATTTCCATACGTCTATCCAAAATTTCACTATTGTATCATTATAACGCTCAACAATATGCTTAATGATAGATGCAAGAAACTGCAGATCTTGGAATCTTGAGCAGAAAGTCACAAAGTGCTGGAGTAACTCAGTATATCAGGCAGCATCTCTGGAGAAAATGGACAGGCAATGTTTCAGGTTGGGACCTTTCTTCAGCCTGCTTAATAATAATGGATGCCAAGAGATTTACTGCAATGCATGGAGAAACAAGAAGGTGCAGATGCTGGAATCTTGACCAAAAAAACAAAATGCTGGACGAACTCAGCAGGTCAGACAGCATCTGTGGAGGGAATGGACATGTCATTTTGAGTTGGGTCTAAAGAAACGTCTCGTCCCAAAACGTCATCTGTCCATTCCTTCCACAGATGCTGCCTGGCCCGCTGAGCTCCTCCAACACTTTTTTTTTGTTGCAATAACACACGATTGTCTTTAGTTTAGTTTAGAGCTACAGGGCGGAAACAGGCCCTTCGGCCTACCGAGTCTGCACCGACCAGCGATTCCCGCACATCAACACCATCCCACACACACTAGGGACAATCAAAACTTATACCAAGCCAATTAACCAACAAACTTGAACATCTTTGGAGTGTGGGAGTAAACCGAAGATCTCAGAGAAAACCCACGCAGGTCACAGGGAGAACGTACACACTCCATACAGAGAGCACCCGTATTGGGGATCGAGCCCGGGCATCCGGCGCTGCAAGGCGGCAATTCTACTGCTGCGCCACCGTGTCGCACTGTTTTCTGATGCACTAACACAATGGAACAAATGCCAATGTTTTGTATACTATTGTTCTTCGGTCCTCACTGTGCAGCTGAAAGTTACTAATTCAACTGCTTTGTAAAGTAATGTTGTGAGAATGCCATCACTTTTACTACTTGCAACATTGCCAACAGTTTTCTGCAAGTCCTTTGAAAAATATTTTAAGAACATTTCCTGTTGGCCAGCCACTGGACCAAATAGATTGAAAAAATTACAAACTTATTAATGCAGAACTAAATTAATATAGCTAAGCATTCCTTGCACAATTGCCAAAATTCTAAGCATACCATTCCTCTGTTGATTATCCTAAGGCAGGTGTTGACTACTTTATTCTAAATCAGGTTAATCTCCTCGGCTAAAAATATAAGATGGAGAAATGTCAGCCAAATGTACTAATTGCCTGTATAACTAGGTGGAATTTCCACCCCTACGTGTAAGCTGACAGATAATGATAGATTCAACTACAAGACAATTCAACAGAGATATTGCTATTTTACTATATACAACTCATATAGTATAGGGCAGGCCACGGTGGCACAGTTGCTGCCTCACAGCGCTTGCAGCGCCGGAGACCCTGGATCGATCCCGACCACGGGTGCCGTCTGTAAGGAGCTGGCACGTTCTCCCCATGACCACGTGGGTCCTCTACCAAATCTTCTGTTTCCTTCTGTACTCCATAGTTCTGATAAAAGAGCACTGACCCGAAACATCAAATCTGCTTTTTTCACAAATCCTGCCCGACCCAAATACTTAGCAATTTCTGGTTTCAAGACAGTTATTTACAAGAGTAAGCAACATTCTAAATTGCAATTTTGCCCATTCTGCAATACCTAGCCTCGACAATAGCCTCCATCATCCAAATCCCATGTCTGTCTACCCAATTACAGATCTCATGAATCAAGCCAATCACATTCGAGGATTGCTCATCCCGAACGTTAGGTCGGGACTTATCAATGACAAATTTAGGAAGCGGCATCAGAATGTTAATCTTGACAAGAGGTATTAAAAATTAGAACATTTATCACATGGATAGAAACAGTTTCTGCAAGAAGGATATGCAACTAGAGGACTCTGATTGAAGATAACTGCCTAAAGAAACAAGAGATGATTTTTATGAGAGAAAAAATGCAGCCTGGAATGTTTTGCCTGTAAAACTGGTAGAAACAGATCCAATAATAACTGTTACTGGGGAATTGGATAAAAGACATGAAAAAAGCTCTTTCAATAAGACCAGAGTCACACTGGTCCAAATAGCTTCTCCCCTGTGTTATACGACTATGATTCTGACACTTGGAATGGATCTTCGCCAGGAGGTGAACACGCCGACATTAATTATTCGCATGAGGGCCTCAACTACAATTATCGTAAGATCTCAAAATTGTATTCTCCTGGCAGAAATGAGGACAGCATTGCCCAGTTTACAACTCCCATTCACAATGTCACACAACAGCTAGTTAATTATACATGCCTGTTCCTTGGCTGCTTTGATGATCACAGTGACAATACATCACCGGATAATACCCATTTATAACATTTGGGACTGCATGACAGACAAGGCTTTAATTTAAAAGGTCTATTATGCTACATCCAAGAAGGTTATGAGATCACAGGTATAGTCACAACTGATCTATATTTCAATACACTCCCATCAAAGTCCTTATTTGGGAGTCAGATGGTAAATATGTCAATGGAACACCACACTTGAAACCAAAACAACCTTGGGAGAAAATGCCAAGAAAAAACAAGACTGCTTTTAAACTCCGCAAACTGGAACGATTTATTTTCCGCATGGAAAATGCTCAAAAAACAAAATAATTAACATTTTGGACAGTTAATGTATAATATACATTCTTAAAACAGGATGTCTTAATAGGCTTCCCTTGATTACAACTAGCAGGAAAAAAATCTTCTGCAGAACCCAATTTAATTTTTAATTAAATATATTCCAGATTTTCCATGCAGTTAAAAGAAATGTTATGTTCCTATTCTGAAGTCAAGATTAGAAACCCTGGAGGTTACTCGCTGCAGAGTACACTACAAGTCCACTACAAGAAGGCAGCAGCAGTACAGGATTTCCAGGGCTTCAACTCCCTGTGTTAGAATACCACCATTCCCATCACACACATGGTTAAGAAGCTTACAGATGTGAACATTATCTGTGGGGAAATTGTTTTAAAAATCTTGGCTTGGTTATTTGCCATTAAAGCTGCTAATAATTATGCAGAAAACTTCACCTCACTAAACTGAAAGTCATATTGTATTCCTCGCCGCCTTAGGGTGCAGCCAGACAAAGCAGATTAGATGTCAATCCCATCCTGTCTCCATCATACGAGTTTTATCAGTGTATGATTCACGTACAGAAAATTCTGCAATAAATTGGCCTGTAAAACAGTTAAATTTACCAGGCGCAATTTCCCATTAAACCTAAAGCAGATTGGAACAAGTTTCCTCCAGACGTTACACTGGGCAGCCCAGACAATGGAAACAATGTAGGGCCTAATTACTCTACGAGAAGAAAGTCAGTCTGGTCTGACTCCGAACGCCTTTACACAAAGAAAGTCATCGAAGTCATCTGGGTACACACTAATCCACTTATTCTCCCTCACAAAATAAATACCGCATTCCTGCAACAAAAAAACCCGGCGGTTTATTGAAGTGAAATGCCTGCGTGCATCACAACTTTATGGATGGTACGTGGCAAAAATGTCAATCCAGTGTGGGGTTACCTTTCAAATAAACACAGGCAATCTACTCCGCACCAAAAACTTCTAAATCCAGCCTCCAGGCAGTCTAATTCAATTGGTCGGAGACTTTTTAGTGGAGCTGCAATCTTGCGTTTTGCCCAGGGGGATAAATCGGGTTAAAGGCAAGAGAAGTGGAGAAAGCATTGGATTTATGTGCAGGATTAAGAGGGAGAATGTGCCAACGTGACCTCGAGTCTGAGCCCCAGGCGCCAGCCACCCACTCCACACAAAGCTCAGAGGCTCTGTTGAGAAGAGACCTTGTTACACCTCCAATTTTTGTGGTTTTGAATCATATATAAAACAGCTTTTCTGGTGTTTTAGTTGTACACGGTGGGCCGGGATCAAGCCTGCCGAGGACCGGCCTTTCCTGGCGCTTTGGCGCCGGGAGAGATGCAGCTGTCGAGCGGAGGGAGCGCTGAAGCGCTGCCCTTTCTTTAAAAAAAAAAGCACAACACACAATGCAAAGATTACAAAGAGGGAAAGTGCGCCCAAGATATGGAGAGAGCGGAACCGTGCGGCACTCACCGGCACAGCACCAGGAGGACGGCGACCCGTTGGGGAACTTGGTGGAATCTGGCACGATGCAGACGCTGGTCGCCAAGTGGGGCACTCCATGTTCAGGGAGCTGGAAAGCGGCAGTCTCGGTGCAGAGGCTCGGTGTGGAGGAAGGAGGAGGCGGGGGAAGAGGGAGGGGAAGGGGGGCGGGCAGGAAGGGGAGGAGGAGGAGGAGGAGAGCACGGAACAGGCGGCCAGCGGGCTCCGCCTCACGACGCCGCCTCCGCCGCCGCCATCTTCTCGGGCCTAGTCCGTGCCTTGCAGCCTGGCCTCATCCCCCGCCCGCCGGCCTGCCTGCCTGCTGACCGGGGGAACGAGAGAGAGAGAGAGGAAAGGAGGGTGGCTGGATGCAGGCTTTATTGTTAATGGGGATGGAGAGCGAGAGACAGAAGGGTCTGACTGCGATTAAGCAGCGACTTTTGGTCGCTGGCCGTTGGTCCCTCGTTAACCGCCGCCCGGCCGGCTGGTCTCCGTGGCAACGATTGTTCCCCCCCCCCCTCGTCTCGCCCCCCTCCCCCAGGTCTCCGTGGCAACGGTTGCCTTCTCTCCCCCCCCCGGTTTCCATGACAACGATTGTTTCTAAGCCCGTGGCAACGATCCCCCCTCCCCGCCGACAATTTCCATGGCAACGATTGTCTTCCCCACCCCCCCGCCGACAATTTCCATGGCAACGATTGTCTTCCCCTTTCTCCCCCTCCCCCCCGACAATTTCCATGGCAACGATTGTCTTCCCCTTCCTCCCCCACCCCCCCCCCCCCCCCCGACAATTTCCATGGCAACATTTGCCCCCCCCCCCCTGCTTCCGGCCTCTGGAGATTTGCCCCGGCCATGTGACGTCACGCACCCCCAGACGCCGGTCGGCGTGACGTCACGTACCCCCAGACCCAGACGCCGGTCGGCGTGACGTCACAGCGCCGTGAGACTTCCCTAGCGACGGCGAGGCCTAGTCCCGGACCCGCCTCGGATGGTGCCACCACCATGTGAGTCGTCTCTGCTACTGCTCCCACCCACCCACCCCGGGGTGCTGGTGCTGGGTCTTTGGTGACCAGCCTTAGAGGATGCGACGCACATTCAGGAGGTTATGGCTGCGGAACAGCTGGGGATACCAGAGGTAGCACCAACTATGCAAGATCTGTACCTCTAGTACCTTGGCAACAGCATCTTGGAGACACAAAAAGCTGGAGTAACTCAGCAGGTCAGGCAGCATCTCTGGAGAATAGATGACGTTTCGGGTCGAGACCCTTCTTGACCCATAACGCCACCTATTTCTTTTCTCCAGAGATGCTGTCTGGCCCGCTGAGCTACTCCAGCTTTTTGTGTCTATCTTCGGTTTAAACCAGCATCTGTAGTTCCTTCCTACACTAGGAGCAGGAGAGGGTTTGACCCTCAAGCTTACTCCACAAGTCTGATTTCAACTTCACTGTTTTGCCTTATCCCCAATAACCTATTTTCCCCTTTAAGATCTAAAATCTATGTCAGTTGTATGGGGTAGGGTATTCCAAAGATTCACAGTCCCCGGGCCTGTTAACCTACAAACCTACTGTCTTTAGCATGTGAGAGGAAACCCAAGCAATCCCAGAGAGAACATGCAAACCCGTTCATTATCGGTGACTTCTATATCCTGACATTGTATTCCTAGTTCTAGTTTCCCTTACTCAGAGAAACCCTCTCAAGATCTCACTGATTTAAACATTCTTTTAAACTCTAAAGAGTAGAGCCGCAATCTAATCCTTTGTTCAAGACCCTTCTTCTCGTGTTATCTCTCTGCCTCTGTATGGGTCAAGTTCAAGTTCACATTTATTGTCACATGCACCAATTGGTACAGTGAGATTTGAGTTACCATACAGCCACACGAATAAAAAGAACACAATACACGATAGAATTTAACATGAACATCCCCACACAGCGGAATCAACGTTTCCCACTGTGAGGGAAGGCAATAAAGTTCAGTCATCTTGCTCTTTGTTCACCCGTGGTCGGGGCCTTTGAGCCCTCCGCAGTTGTCGCTATGGTGGACTGATGTTCAGGCCCTCTCGCTGGGATGATCGGAGCTCCGGCGGCTAGAAACTCCGCAAGCCACAGCGCCACGGTGTTAATCAGCAGGCCCAACACTCTGCAGCTCCAACACGGCGATCCCCGGTAAGGCAACGTCCTGCTCCACAATGTTAATTCAGTGCTGTGCCACTGCTGAAGCTCTGGCAGGTCTCCGGCAGGAAAGGCCGCGCCAATCCAGATGGTCGGGGGGGGGGGGGGGGGGTGGGAAGATGCGACTCGGAGAAAAGACGCATCTCGACCAGGAAGTGAATGGGAAACGGTTTCCCCCTATTCCCCCCCATCCCCCACATAAAAAAGACTTACATGGCAACGAAGACACTCAAAATCGAGCACATTCTATCTTTATTAATTTGCTGATCACTTAAATAGACACATTCAGTTAACTCCTATAACTCGCTTTTAATTCACTGTCCTAGGTTTCTACTCAACATGATGGGTGCCAAATTTAGTTTAGTTTAGAGATACAGCACGGAAACAGGCCCTTCGGCCCACCAAGTCCGCACCGGCCAACGGTCCCAACACACTCGGGACAATTTACATTTATACCAAGCCAATTAACCTACAAACCTGTACGTCTTTGGAATGTTGGAGGAAACCGAAGATCTAGGCGAAAACCCACCCGGTCACGGGGAGAACGTACAAACTCCGTACAGACAGCACCCGTAGTCGGGAGCAAACCCGGGGCTCTGGAGCTGCAAGCCCTGTAAGGCAGCAACTCCACTACTGCGCCACTGTGCCGCCCAATTGTGTGAGATGCACTGGCCGGGTTCACTGATAAGGTTGGAGTCTTCTCTAAGTTCCAAACTCAAGGTTCTTCTGCTGCAATAGTTGTTCCCAGGTTGTTGTTCTGATGTGCTTGATGTTTCCTTTATGCACCAATCTTTCAGAATGCTAGGACTACTCAAACCCCAACTAAACCAATCAGACACAAAGGAGAGTGGAATTGATTGCTCTCGGCAAATTGATAATCCTGACTAAATCTACCTAGGTATTGCACGATACGATAGAACTTTATCCCAGGAGGCAAAACACAAAATACATGAAATTAAAGTGACGAGTGGAAAGGCTTGGGGGATGTGCAAAGATTGGGGAAGGGAAGGGGAGTCAGTCTCAGTCTACCCCACGACAGAAGGGGGAGGAGTTGTAAAGTTTGATAGCCACAGGGAAGAAGGCTTGCATCTTGGTCGGACCAGTCTGTTGCTGAAGGTACTACTCAAGGTGACCAGTGTGTCATGGAGGGGGTGAGCTGTATTGTCTAAGATTCTCAGTAGTTTGGGGAGCATCCTCCCCACCAAGACCACCACCCATGAATCCAACTCTGCCCCCAGGACAGAGCCAGCCTTCCTGATGAGTTTGTTGATCCTATTGGCGTCCGCAGCCTTCGCCCTGCTGTCCCAGCACACAGCAGCGAAGAAGATGGCACTGGCTACCACTGATTGCTACAACTTTGGCAGCATCTTACTGCAGACATTGAAGGAGCGGAGCCTTCTCAAAAAGTACAGCCGGCTCTGTCCCTTCTTGCACAGGGCCTCAGTGTTCCTGGACCAGTCCAGTTTATTGTCCAGGTACACTCCAAGGTATATATACTCCCTGGTAAACCGCATCCACACCATTGATAGAGACAGGGGACAGGGGTGATCCTCTCCTCCTAAAGTCCACCATAACTCCTTAGTCTTGTTGGTGTTGAGCTGCAGGTGATCCAGCCCACACCACTCAACAAAGTCGTTGACTACACATCTGCATTCAGCTTCCCTCCCCTCACTGATGCAGTCCACAATTGCAGAGTCATCTGAAAACTTCTGCAGGAGGGGGAGTTTAATCTGAATTCCAAGGTGTAGATGGTAAACAGGAAGGGAAAGAGGACCGTCCCTTGTGGGGCCCCTGTGTTGCTCACTACCATGTCCGAGACACAGACATGCACTGTTTTAACCTCTTATTTACCTCTTATTACCGTAGTAACAGCAAGCCCTTCCATCTGTTGTCGAGGCCTTTGATACCACGGGGGATAGTTCAACATTTCTTATTTCTACAATCAAATGATCACTGTTTTGCTTTCAATTTATGAAGCCTGTGAGACTTTTAATCCCTAACAAAAGATAGGATCTGAGAATAATGAGACTGAGAGACTTATTTCTTTTCAATTCCATTTTGTTATCTCATGAAGATCTGGTTTTGGTCTGTATCTCACAGTTTAATGGCTGTAGATAGCTTCTCACAACAACTCCCAGTCACAATTCTGTGAAAACTTCCATTCAATTGGCATTCTAAAGAATATCACAGACAATTAACTACCCTGTGCAAAACACAAAGTGTGTTGGGCAGCACCTGTGGAGGAAATGGACAGATGATGTTTCGGGTCGGGACCCTTCTTGATCAGTCTGAAGAACGGACGACCCGAAATGTCGTCTGTCCATTCCTTCCACGGATGTTGTCTGACCTGCTGAGTTACTCCAGCACTTTGTGTTTTGCTTAAGATTTCAGCCTCAGCAGTCTCTTGTGTGTTAGTCTCAGCAATCCTTGAGTGTGGCCTGTTCAAATTGAAAACATCATCCAATGGTCTGGAGTGATTATTTTTAACACTTTTCTCACAATGACTTGTTGCTCATGTGAAATTAGCCATCATACTTTGTAGAGGTTCAGCTGGCAGCTAGAATCATTGCAGTGAAACATCTGAACTGCCACCAAAGCAAGTACGCCCTTTAAAATAAAAAGATCCAAAAATTATGCTCAGGACAAAAACTATCACCTTCAACCTCTATAACAAACAGATGCTGATTGACGTTACCCCTCTCCAATAACTGTAGAACATAGAGCAGAGCAGCACGGGAACAGTCCCCTTGGCCCACAATGTCCGTGTCGAACATGATATCACGTTAAACTAATCTCCTGCATCTAAAAGCCTCTTGAATGCCACTACCGCCTCCATTTCCTGCATATCCATAGCCTATATGAAATAAATGTAGTATTTTCTGTTTGAAAATTTAGTATTGTATTTGACTCGGGTGACGCTCAGACTATATATCTATGCCGACAGCAAGAATACCAATTTATGTAACATTACCTGACTGAAAAGATCATCGGAAATACCAGCACTCAGTCACTGCGCTCCTTGTCCAGTCATTCAGCAAGATTCAAGAGAGTTTATTGTCATGTGTCCCAGATAGGACAATGAAATTCTTGCTTTGCTTCAGCACAACAGAATATAGAAGGCATGAATACAGAACAAATCAGTGTGTCCATATACCATTATATAAATATATACACACATGAATAAATAAAAAAGATAAAGTGCAAATAAGCAGATAATGGGCTATTAATGTTCAGAGTTTTGTTTTTAGTTGAGTTTAATAGCCTGATGGCTGTGGGGAGCAAGATCACGGCAAATCTACCACTTCTGCACCATTTCCCCGTCCAATCCTAATATCCCTTGATCCCTTCAATATCCAGAAATCGATAGATCTTTGTTTTGAATTCAGTGATGGCATACGTCTCCACAGTCGTCCAGACTGAGAATTACCAGAATACTGCCTGCTCTAGGGGGTATTAGCTACAAGAAGAGGTTGGGTTGTTTTCTCTGGAATGCCAGTGGTTGAGGGGAGACCTGATATAAGTATATAACATTGTGAGAGGCATAGATAGGGTAGACAGTCAGAACCTATTTCCCAGGGTGCGAATGTCAAGGACTAGAGGGGATAACTTTAAGGTGAGAGGGCAAAGTTTAAAGGAGATGTTTGCGGGGCAAGTTTATTTTTACACAGAATGCCTGGAATATGCCGCTAGGGATGATAATGGAGACGGATGCAATAGTGGTGTTTGATAGGCACATGGATACGGAGGGGCTATGGGTCGTTTGCAGGCAGAGGAGATTAGTTTAAGTTGGTATCATGTTCGGCATAGACATGGGATGAAGTGCCTGTTCTTGTGCTATACTGTTCTATGCTCTTCTATTGTCTACTGTTCTTCCTGAGTGCAACAGTCATACCTGTACTTGTCTGTTTCAATGTCCTCCTTGCCCATCTACCTCATTCCATTCTGTAAACCTGGGATAATCTATTATCTGTGCCCTCATTTATACCATCTTGTTCACCTATCAACCTAGTGCTCAAGAATCCTATTTCTATTATGGTTAAGCATGATGGTTAAGAACATAAAGCATAGAACAGTGCAGCACAGAAACAGGCCCTTCGGCCCACAATGTCTGTGCCGAACATGATGCCAAGATAAACGTTTATCTGCCTGCACATGATCCATATCCCTCTAATCCCTGCGTATCCAATTCAAGACATTGATGTACGTAGGCCATTTGGCCCTTCATGAACCACTGATCTTTTATTTCAAAGCCACCTTTCTGCGCTAACCTAATACCCCTCGATTCATTTAATGTCTAAAAAATCAATTTGTCTTGAATATACTCGGCTACTGAGATTCCTCAGCTCAATTGAGATGTGAATTCCATAGATTCACCACCCTCTTGGTGAAGAAATCTCTTATATCTCAGTCAAATGGGCTGTCTATTTATTTTGAGACTGTTCCCTGACTTTAATCCCCAACCAGTGGAGATTTTCACCCTTGTATTCAAATCTATCATTGTTCTTGTCCCTCCCTCTCCATAAAATCATGCTTTTGGCCAGCTGCCTTGATATCATCGGATCTGGCTTACGCCAGAGGATGTTTTGTTTTGTTGAAGGTCTCCTAGAAATGGAAGCTATTGTTGCCTGCCCATAAATATGTGTGCTTTAGACAGGCAATATCGAGTTAGATTAATTAGGCTGCCTGGGGGAGGGAGTGTTTTGCCTGTGTGACTGCATTAGGGCCTTTGTCATAGCACAGGAGAAAGGTTGATAAGAATTAGCAGATGTCCTTTAGCTCCATAAATAAATATGTGGATGTAACGTGGGGGAAGCGGCTGAGAAGTGGCCTGGGACCGTAATCTTATGTCAATTAACAAGCCTTTTTTTATACAAGGGAGTCGAGATACTTCCATTCCTGGCCTGGATATTGGGAGCAGATAATTTACAAATTATGAAATTATTCCAAAGGAGATGAGCTTGATGAGGATATGGAGTAATTTTCTTTCCAGAATTTATCTCGACGAATACGTGTCTCAGCAGGTTGCTCTGAGTCAGAAAATTGTGAGTTCAAGTCCCCACTCCCCCGATATGTAGGCAGACAGTAATAGAGTGGCCCTTCAGCCCACCTTGCCTTCACCGGCCAACATCCCACCAGCCTGCGCTTGGCCACATATCCCTCCAAACCTATCTATCCATGTTCCTGTCCAACTGTTTCTTAAACATTGGGGTAGTCCCTGCCTTAACTACCTCCTCTGGCAGCTTGTTCCATAACCCACCACCCTTTGTGTGAAAACGTTACCGCTCAGATTCCTATTAAATCTTTTCCCCTTGAACCTATGTCCTCTGGTCCTCGATTCCCTTACTCTGGGCAAGAGACTCTGTGCATCTATATTAGACAAAAATGCTGGAGAAACTCAGCGGGTGAGGCAGCATCTATGGAACGAAGGAATAGGTGACGTTTCGGGTCGAGACCCTTCTTCAGACTGATGAAGGGTCTCGACCCGAAACGTCACCTATTCCTTCGCTCCATAGATGCTGCCTCACCCGCTGAGTTTCTCCTGCATTTTTGTCTACCTTCGCTTTTTCCAGCATCTGCAGTTCTTTCTTAAAGAGCTGTGCATCTATATACTTCTTCTTCTTGCGTATGGCGTGCACAGCCTAAAGTTGTCGGACAACATTCTATTTGATCTTATTTGATTGTGTACGTTGATTGCATTCGTTGAAACAGGGCGGACCACGTGAAGATAGCAATCTTCCACCCCATCTATATGCTGCTATAATACTAAAGGAGGGTTGTACTGTCAGAAGCACTGTTTTGAAAGTGACATAAAGTTTAGTTTAGTTTAGGGTTACAGCATAGAAACAGGCCCTTCAGCCCATCATGACCATACCGACCGTTGATCACCCATTCTATGTTAGTCCACCTACTCATCCACTCCACACACACCAGGGGCAATTTACAGAGGCCAATTAATCTACAAATCCGCAAGTCTTTGGAATGTGGGAGGAAACCAGGGCACCAGCAGGAAACACACGTATTCACAGGGAGAACGTGCATATTGCCTGAGGTCAGGATTGAACCCAGGTACCTGACGCGCCCAACATTTGTAGGTTAATTGGCCTCTGGTTCTAAATTTAGTTTACACTCCCTTGAGTGTAGGGAGGTGCTGTGACAGTGAATTAGCGCAGCATTAGTGTGAATGGTCGGTGTGGACTGAGTGGGCCGGGGGCCTGTTTCCGTACTGTATCTTTTAAAAAATCAGATCCCAATGAGTATTGACATCAAGTTACTCAAATAGTCGCAACCTCTGTCTTTTTGTGCCAAATCCTTTATAATTAAATGATAGGATCATCTCACCAGATCAAGCTTTGTAAAGAGATTTGCACATTTATGCACTATTAGTTGAAACTGCTTTATGATATTATATGATATTCTGTAATAACACGTTTTGATAATTAAATCACAATAAATCAATAGGCCTATAACACAAATTAGATAAGAAAAGAGCCATTGTTGAAAATTCTGTGTAAGATTCTCAACAGTTAAATATCACGACCCTTTCAAAGCAGAAGAAGATGACAAAAATAGGAGCAGGAGAAGACAATTCAGCCCATTACGTTTGTTCTACCATTAAACCCTATCGTAGCTATTCCTCTTTCTCGATATCACTTTCCTGCATTCCCTCCCTATCTCTGATATCCACCTGTAGAATGGATCATTCTCCTTCCTAAATAGATGAGGGCCTCAACAGCCCTCGATGACAGTAAATTCCAAGATCACAAGAATTACTCTTCATCACAATCTGACAATGTCACATTCATCAAACCACTTTGAGTGCTTATTTTGGTCATGTTTGCTTCACATATTTCTTTTCAAGTTCACTTGCCCTTTTCTATTTTGTTGACACCTCTGAATGTTTTCTCAAGACCCACTGGACTCTTACGCAACGCAACTCAGCTCAGAACCACTGATTGGTCTTTCAGTGGCTCTGGTGTTGGCCCCAGTTGTTCTCACCACAAATCCCAATGCAATGCAACCTCCACCTCACCCAGAGCCACCTCAGGAACAAACTTGACAAAAGGCTAAGCCTGTGATTCATTCCACACAACATGTCACATCACCCCGATCCTGGCCTCTCTCCACTGACTCCCTGTGCAGTTCCATATAAACTTCAAGATCCTCCTCCATGTCTACAAAGCCCTCAATGGGCTTGCCCCCACCTACATAAAAAGTCTTCTCACCCACCACTCCACCTCCAGGCCCCTCAGATCGGCCGACTTGGGGTTGCTGAATATCCCACGGTCTAGGCATAAGCTCAGGGGCGACCGCGCCTTTGCGGTTGCAGCCCCTAGACTGGAACAGCATCCCCTTTCCCATCAGAACCGCCCCCTCCATCGACTCTTTTAAGTCAAGACTAAAGACTTGTCTATACTCCCAAGCCTTTCCTGACGTCCTCTGAGTGAGGGCTACATGTATATATGTATGTAGTTTGTTTTGTTGTGCTATTCTTATAACAAATGTAAAGCACTTTGGCTAACGAGAGTTGTTTTTTTAATGTGCTATATAAATAAATGTGACTTGACTTGACTTGACTTGACATGTCTCAATGAGATCAGGAAATGGCTTGAAGTTCTTTCCTTGTGTAAAAATTCATCCAATATGAAACTCTTTCTGTGCAATGTGCAGAGCCTGGTTCGATGCTGTATGTATAAACTATGCTGAACTAAATTGCTGAAGAAATAAGGAACTTCAGATGCTGGTTTACAAAAAAAGAGACAAAGTGCTGGAGTAACTCAGCAGATCAGGCAGCATCTTTGGAGAATATGAATAGGTGACGTTTCATAAGGTCATAACGAATAGGAGTAGAGTTAGACCATTCGGCCCATCAAGTCTACTGCCATTCAATCATGGCTGATTTATCTCTCCCTCCTAACCCCATTCTCCTGCCTTCTCCCCATAACCGCTGACACCCGTACTAATCAAGAATCTATCTATCTCTGCCCTAAAAATATTCACTAACATGGCCTCTACAGGATTCTGGCGCAAAGAATTCCACAGATTCACCACTCCCTGACTAAAGGAATTCCTCCTCGCAACCTCACACAATCTGACAATGTCACATTCATCAAACCATGTGCCTATCTAAGCGCTATTAAATTTCACTATTGTATCTGCCTCCACCACCAGCACTGGCAATGTGTTCCAGGCCTCCACCACCCTCTGTGTTAAAACTATCTCTGCCTTAAAAATATCCACTGTGGATATTCTAAACTCCAGCGAGTACAGGCCCAGTGCCGACAAACGCTCATCATAGGTTAACCTACTCATTCCTGGGATCATTCTTGTAAACCTCCTCAGATAGGGTTCACAAAATTGCTCAAAATTTCCGAAATGCAGCCTTGCCAGCACCTTATAGAGACTCAACATTACAATGGTGTTTTTGTATGCAAGCCCTCTTGACAAGACAATGGGCAGAGATGAAAAATAGGTGTGGTACAAAAGGATTAACGAGTTGCGAATTGTGAAGCCAGAGGAAGAAACTGAACTGTTTATTGTATGCTGCTCCTTCCTGTCCTACCGTTGACACTGTTGTGCTTGGGACTGATATGTCTGGGTCATGCAGAGGTCTGTCTGGCCCTTTAATGGCTGTATAAGGAAAAACACTGGAATTCTGACCACAAAAGAACAAGATAAAAGATCATCTAAAAAATATTTGTAGGTACAAGATACTACTCGTGCTGGCTTACAATAAAGGACACAATGAGCTGGTGTGACTCAGCAGGTCAGGCAGCATCTCTGGAGAACATAGAAAGGCAACATGTCTGGTTGGAACCCTTCTTCAGGCTGATTGAAGGGGGGGGGGGTGCGTGAAAGCTGGAAGAGAAGTGGGGACAGGACAAAGTGACAGGACAACATAGTGGGGGGTGGTGGGGGGGGGGAGGGGGTGTTGTCCAGCAGATGGTTGGACAAAGGCCAGAGATGAAAAGGTAAAAAATGTCAGATAAGGATAGAATAAATGTGAAGCTAGAGTAAGGAATATAGGTGGAAGGGGAAAAGGAGAAATGTTGGCATCTAGGTGGGGCACGGGGAGGAGAGGGGGGATAAAGGTTGGTGGGGGGTGTCTGTAGGCAGGTTAGCTAGAATTGGAGTATTCAGTGTTCATACCATTAGGTTGTAAGCTAAATAAGCAGAATATGGGATGCTGTTCCTTAATTTTACACGTGGAATGCCTCACTCCAGCAATGCAAGAGGCCCAGGACAGAATGGGAATAGGAATCAAAATGCTTAGCAAATCTATCAGGCATTGGCGGACCGGGCGCAAGTGTTGGCGAAACAGTCACCGACTCCATGCTTGGGCTCGCCCGATGTAAAGGAGGACACATCGGGAACACCAAATGCAGTAGATGAGGTTAGAGGAGGTGCACGTGAACCTCTGTCTCACCTGGAAGGACTGCTGTGGTCCCTGGATGGAGGTGAGGGAGGAGGTATAGGGGCAGGTGTTACATCTCCTGCAGTTGCAGGGGAAAGTACCTGGGGAGGAGGTGGGTAAAATGTATAGAAAGGAACTGCAGATACCGATTTGCTGAGACACTACAGGTTGCAATAAACCATTGAAGGTTTATACCAAAGATAGACACATAGTGGTGGAGTAACTCAGCATGCCAGGCAGCAACCCTGGAGAAAAAGGATGACCTGACCAGAAACGCCACCCATCCTTTTTCTCCTTTGTATCTATCCAGGTGGTTATAAATGTTTGCCTGGGTTCATCAATCACCCACCTGGTGGCACTGTGGATCATGAGCTACCATTCACCCAAAGCGGAGGTCGAATGAGGTCATAAAAAGTAAGGTAGAATTTAAAGTTTTACGTTAAAGAAAGAAATACTTGCATATCTACATGCTTCTTTTGCAACTTGAAGATGCCCCACAGTGAAGGCCATAATACTTTTGTTTTAAGTGTAACACTGTTGGGATGTAAGCAATGCCATAATGAATTTGTACACATCAACATTGCACAGAGCACCATGATCATTGGTATTGGTTTATTACAGTCAAGTGTTCTGAGATACAGTGAAAAACGATTGCTTGTCCACAATATCCACATAGTTTGTACCATACATTAGCACATCAAGATGGTGCTGAAGAGAAAGAAACAGAGCAGGTTATACTGTTACAGCCACGTAAGGTCATAAGTGATAGGAGAAGAATTAGGCCATTCGTCCCATCAAGTCTATTCCCTCCTGACTCCTGCCTTCTCCCCATAACCTCTAACACCCGTACAAATCAAGAATCTAACTATGTCTTAAAAATATCCACTGACTTTGCCTCCACAGCCTTCTGTGGCAAAGAATTCCACAGATTCACCACCCTCTGGCTAAATGCTTTCCCGAGGCAGCATGAAGTATAGGAGAGGTTGATGGGAAGCAGTGTGTAGGACGGAACTGCAGATGCTGATTTACACCGCAGATAGACACAAAAAACTGGAGTAACAGCGGGACAGGCAGCATCTCTGGAGAGAGGGTGATGTTTTGGGTCGAGACCCTTCTTCTTCTGAAGAAGGTTCTGAAGAAGGGTCTCGACCCGAAACATCACCATTCCTTCTCTCCAGAGAAGCTGCCTGTCCCGCTGTGTTACTCCAGCTTTTTGTGTCTATCTATGATGGGATGGTGTTTTTGCGTGATTGACTAGGCTGCTGCTACAACTGTATGCAGTCTCTTGCGGTCCTGCGCAGGGCAGTTGACATACCAAGTTGTGATGAATCCCAATAGGATACTTTCTCTGGTGCATCTTTAGATATTGTATCCAATATCTTTGGGGCATGCAGGATTTCCTCTGTCTTCTGAGGAAGTAGAGGCTTTGATGGCAGTGTCATCAATATGGTTGGTTGGACAAAGTCAAATTGTTGGTGATATTTAGACGTAGGAACCATCCCACATCAGCACCAGACTGGGATAACCTGTTTCAGTGATGTTGGTTGAGGAGA
Source organism: Malacoraja senta (assembly GCA_038087875.1). Classification (NCBI taxonomy): domain Eukaryota; kingdom Metazoa; phylum Chordata; class Chondrichthyes; order Rajiformes; family Rajidae; genus Malacoraja; species Malacoraja senta. The sequence goes on from CM075993.1 coordinate 10,680,425, forward strand.
TTCTCTGAGGCACCAAGAAAAACTCTCCTGCCATACAATTGCATTTCAACTAACATGGCCTTGATTCATCATCGCATCTGAAAGATAGCAACTCCCATACCGTTTTGCTCCCTCAGCACGTCATCAAATGCATTAGTCTAGCCTTCTCTGTTCAAATTGTTGGAGGAGCCCCAGTATAAACCTATGACAGAGGTAAGAGTGCTGCCTCAGAATCACGGTGACAGCGGATGACCGACTGACTATTCCTCTGTATGTACTTATGTCAGTGTCGCAGGTGAGAACTCCACAAGATCATTATCATGAGGCAATGTGGTCGCTGGTGCCATCAATGCAGTGCCTACTCCTGGCCTTACAACAGTCCACCACTCACACTGCTGTAAACTCTACCTATCGCTGATCTACAGTGTGTGGGAAGGAACTGCAGATGCTGGTTTAAACCGAAGACAGACACAAAGGGCTGGAGTAACTCAGCGGGACAGGCAGCATCTCCGGAGAGAAGGAATGGGTGTTGTTTCGGGTTGAGACCCTGCTTCAGGTGATCTACAATGACTCCTGCAGCAGGAACCCTCGGGTTTAACCCTCCAATCCTCTTTGGATTGTAGATCAGCATTGAATTTAATCGTTCCGGCAGTGGTGCCTGCACCTTGAGTTGCCAAATTCATTGAACCCTGAAATTAACTCCTTTGAACCTATCTTTTGTGGCACAGAGGTGGAGCTGTGGACTCACAGATCCAGCGGTCCGGGTTCAATCCTGACCTCTGTTGCTGGAGGGATAATACAGGCCATCCCCCAACTCAAAAAGTGGGGGATATATCCCCCCTCCCCCCCCCCTCGCTCTCTCTCTTGGGGCTTAGTCTCTCTCTGGGCCCACCCTCCCTCCCACCCTCCCTTCCGCTCGGCAGCTAATCACAGCGCTTCGTTCACTGCCCCATATCTCGACTGCGATTGGCCGTTGAGCGGAGTGGAGGGAGGGTTTTCGGGGGGGCAGTCGGTATCCGCCGCGGCTGGTCGTGGTTTTGCCCAAAGATCTTTGGTTTTGCCGCGCTCACTGTGCGCTTGTCCTGAGATTCTGGATGTCGGAGGTCCTCAGAAGAAGAGAAAAATATGCCTGCGGGCCGGATAATTTTGTGTTATGAAGCATGTCTCTCCAAAAAAGTGGAGGGGCTGCAGCCCCCCCAGCCCCCCACGTTCCACAGCCCATGAAATACACGGTTTATAAAATGGAACCCACATGTAACTTTGACAAGAAGTTATCGGCAAGGAGTATGGTTAGGGTAGAATAGCTGGAAACATAACGTCCGGCATTTTTATTATGTCAAAGTGTTACACATAAATGTTTATCAGCAAACTTGGAACTTCCTTGAATCATTCCTTTCATTTTGATCCCTTTGGTTAGTGGCTCCTCAAAGTGTTTCCTTGCTGTCTTCTCATCGCTTCATTGTCAGGACAAAAGAAAATGAGATTATACACAGCAAAAGTAAATCTAGCAGCCGAGAATGTGACGGAGGGAGGGAGGGAGAGAGAAAACGGGGAATTACGGACCAGTTAGTCTAATATCGGTAGTGGGGAAACTGCTAAAGTCAGTTATTAAAGATGGGATAGCAGCACATTTGGAAAGTGGTGAAATCATTGGACAAAGTCAGCATGGATTTACGAAAGGTAAATCATGTCTGACGAATCTTATAGAATTTTTCGAGGATGTAACTAGTAGAGTGGATAAGGGAGAACCAGTGGATGTGTTATGTCTGGATTTTCAGAAGGCTTTCGACAAGGTCCCACATAAGAGATTAGTATACAAACTTAAAGCACACGGTATTGGGGGTTCAGTATTGATGTGGATAGAGAACTGGCTGGCAGACAGGAAGCAAAGAGTAGGAGTAAACGGGTCCTTTTCAGAATGGCAGGCAGTGACTAGTGGGGTACCACAAAGCTCAGTGCTGGGACCCCAGCTATTTACAATATATATTAATGATTTGGATGAGGGAATTGAATGCAACATCTCCACGTTTGCGGATGACATAAAGCTGGGGGGCAGTGTCAGCTGTGAGGAGGATGCTTGGAGGCTGCAAGATGACTTGGATAGGCTGGGTGAGTGGGCAAATGCATGGCAGATGCAGTATAATGTGGATAAATGTGAGGTTATCCACTTTGGTGGCAAAAACAGGAAAGTAGACTATTACCTGAATGGTGGCCGATTAGGAAAAGGGGAGATGCAACGAGACCTGGGTGTCATGGTACACCAGTCATTGAAAGTGGGCATGCAGGTGCAGCAGGCAGTGAAGAAATCGAATGGTATGTTAGCATTCATAACAAAAGGATTTGAGTATAGGAGCAGGGAGGTTCTAATGCAGTTATACAGGGTCTTGGTGAGACCACACCTGGAGTATTGCGCACAGTTTTGGTCTCCAAATCTGAGGAAATACATTCTTGCCATAGAGGGAGTACAGAGAAAGTTCACCAGACTGATTCCTGGGATGTCAGGACTTTCATATGAGGAAAGACTGGATAGACTCGGCTTGTACTCGCTGGAATTTAGAAGATTGAGGGGGGATCTTATAGAAACGTACAAAATTCTTAAGGGGTTGGACTGGCTAGATGCAGGAAGATTGTTCCCGATGTTGGGGAAGTCCAGAACAAGGGGTCACAGTTTAAGGATAAAGGGGAAATCTTTTAGGACTGAGATGAGAAAAACATTTTTTACACAGAGAGTGGTGAATCTCTGGAATTCTCTGCCACAGAATGTAGTTGAGGCCAGTTCATTGACTATATTTAAGAGGGAGTTAGATGTGGCCCTTGTGGCTAAAGGGATCAGGGGGTATGGAGAGAAAGCAGGGACAGGATACTGAGTTGGATGATCAGCCATGATCATATTGAATGGCGGTGCAAGCTCGAATGGCCTACTCCTGCACCTATTTTTTATGTTTCTATGTTTCTATGAGGTGTAACAGGGTCTTCTCCCCTTTCTCATCAAGTGTGAAAATGCATATCTTCAGATTCAGGGATAGTTTCTTCCCAGCTGTTATCCGTCAGCTGAACCATCCTATCATCAACTTGAGAGCGGTCCTAACCTACCATTTACTTCATTGGAGACCCTCGGACTATCTTTAATCAGACTTTACTGGACTTTATCTTGTACTAAACGTTATTCCCTTTATCCTGTATCTGTACACTGTGGACAGCTTGATTGTAATCCTGTATAGTCTTTCCGCTAATTGGATAGCACGCAACAAAAACGCTTTTCACTGTAACTCGATACACGTGACAGTCAACTAAACTAAGATAAACAATGCCCCTGCCTATCCATTAGCCCTACAAATGCATTGAGCCGGGCTCCTGTATCCCATACACAGGTAAATGGAGCAATGCTTCAGAGACAGAGAACAAAGTGGAGGAGGGCCCAAGCACAGTACCCGAGGCACCCACCCAGTCCCGAGTAATGTAACACCTTGCGAGCAGCAATCTGTAGGATATCAAACAGCAAAGTGATAGTCCATGTGGAACATTGGCATGCAACCGCAGGAGGTCCCTTCACCTCTTCCCACCTCCAGAGACACGGCCTTTCCAGGTACGGCGATGATTCACTGCATTTGAGATTCACAAGGCGGTCTCTCATCTACAATGGAGAATCCAAAGGCAGATTGGGCTTTTGCTTTGCATCGCTCAATCTGGGCAGTGACCCTCAGCATCTGAATGCCTGCCTGCTTAATTCGCCATCCCACTCCCACTCCCACTCCAGGTGGCGCAGCAGTAGACTTGTTGCCTTGCAGCGCCAGAGATCCCGGTTTGATCCTGACCACGGGTGCTGTCTGTATGGAGTTTGTACGTTCTCCTTGTGACCCCGTGGGTTTTCTCCGGGTGCTCTGGTTTCCTTCCACACTCCAAAGACGTACAGGCTTGTAGATTAATTGGCTTTGGTAAAGATTGTAAATTGTCCCTCGTGTGTAGGATAGTGCTAGTGTATGTGATCGTTGGTCGGCACAAACTCGGTGGCCCCACTGCATCTTAAAGTTCTTGATTTGCCTACCATGAGGGACTTTGTCAAAAACCTTACTATAATGTAAACAACATCCACTGCTAGCTACAGGTGCTGTCTGTATGGAGTTTGTCCATTCTCCCCGTATGCCTAGATCCATACATCCATATGCCTATCCAAAAGGGTCTTAAATGCCACAGTTGTGTCTACCTCCACCACCCCCGACATCGTGCCCCAGGCTCTATCCTCTGTGCATAAAACCTGCCCTGCACATCTCCTTTTGTTGTCAGGAACTGTCCATAACGAAGATGCTCTTTCAGTCGGAAGAAGGATTCCGATTCGAAATGTCACCCCTCCTTTTTCTCCAGAGAAGCTGCCTGACCCGCTGAGTTACTCCAGCACTTTGTGTCTACCTCCCACACATCTGCTTTGCCTGTGCTAAACATGATGCCAAGATAAACTAGTCCTATCTGCCTGCACATGGTATATACCGCTCCATTCCCTGCAGAATCCATGTGCTTATGTAAAAGCGACTTAAATGCCACTGTTATGGGGAGAAGGCAGGAACGGGGTACTGATTGGGGATGATCAGCCATGATCACATTGAATGGCGGTGCTGGCTCGAAGGGCCGAATGGCCTACTCCTGCACCTATTGTCTAAACACCATTGTCGTATCTGACTCCCCCACCACCCACTGTGTAAAAAAACGTACCATACGCATCTTTAAACCATGCATCCCTCATCTTAAAGCTATGCCCTCTAGTCTTTGACATTTCTACCCTGGGAAAAGGTTCTGACTGTCTACCCTATCTGAGCCTCTCATAATTGTATGTACAGTTCTTCTTATTGTGCCCCTGCGCTGTGTGCCTGATGTTGCAAGCCCTTGCCACTAGATGGTGGTCTTTCTCATGTTTAGTTTAGTTTAGCTCACTCTGCAGCAACTCCGACATTATAATGAAACCCGCTGATAAGGGAGGTGCCGTGGCAGTCTGGCACGCTGACCTCTACCTGGCTGAGGCCAGGCGACAACTCTTGACACCTCCACCTACTTATCCTTGGACCATGATCCCACAGAGGAGCACCAGGCCTTAATCTCAAACACCATTACTGATTTCATCACTTCCGGCTGTCTGCCTTCCACAGCCTCCAACCTCATCGTTTCCCAGCCCCACTCAGCCCGATTTTACCTTCTCGCCAAACACAACTGCCCTGGCAGACCCATTGTTTCTGCCTGCTCCTGTCCCACGGAAATGATTTCTTCGTACCTCGACTCCATCCTATCCCCGCTGGTCCAATCTCTCCCGATCTATGTCCAAGATACCTCACACGCCCTTCGTCTCTTTAATGACATCCGCTTTCCGAGCCCCCACTCCCTCATCTTTACTATGGATGTTCAGTCGTTCTACACCTCCATCCCCCACCAGGAAGGCCTTTAACCCCTCCGTTTCTTCCTCCACCACAGAACCATCCAATTTCCCTCTATTAACTGCGGAGCTGGTCCTCACCCTCAACAACTTCTCCTTTGACTCCTCCCACTTCCTCCAAGTCCAAGGCGTAGCTACGGGCACCCACATGGGCCCCAGCTATGCCTGCCTCTTTGTAGGGTACACTGAACAATCCGTGTTCCAGGCGTACATTGGCCCTATCCCCAAACTCTCTCCTGCACCCATGCAGAACTCAAGGACTTCATCAACTTCACCACCAATTTTCATCCTGCAAACAAAGTTACTTGGACCATCTCCGACACCTCCCTCCCCTTTCTTGATCTCACCGTCTCCATCACAGGAAATAGACTATTGACTGACATCTATTACAAACCTGGAGTCTGAAGAAGGGTTTCGGCCCGAAACGTTACCTATTTCCTTCGCTCCATAGATGCTGCTGCACCCGCTGAGTTTCTCCAGCATTTTTGTGTACCATCTATTACAAACCCACTGACTCCCACAACTATCTCGACTACACTTCTTCCCACCCTGCTTCCTGCAAAGACTCTATCCCCGACTCCCAATTCCTCCGTCTACGCCGCATCTGCGCCCAAGATGAGGTGTTCCATACCAGGACATCCGAGATGGCCTCATTCTTTAGGAAACGTGGGCTTCCCCTCTCCCATCACAGATGAGGCCCTCACTCGTGTCTCCTCGGTACCCCCCAGCCTTGCTCTTGCTCCCCCTCCCCCTAGTCGCAACAGAGACAGAGTCCCCCTAGTCCTTACCTTCCACCCCATCAGCCGTCGCATACAACAAATAATCCTCCGAAATTTCCGCCACCTCCAACGGGATCCCACCACGAGCCACATTTTCCAATCTCCACCCCTTTCCGCCTTCCGCAGAGACCATTCACTCCGCAACTCCCTGGTTAACTCATCCCTTCCCACCCAAACCACCCCCTCCCCAGGTACCTTCCCCTGCAACCACAGAAGATGCAACACCTGTCCCTGTACCTCCTCCCTCGACCCTGTCCAGGGACCCCGACAGTCCTTTCAGGTTAGGCAGAGGTTCACTTGCACCTCCTCCAACCTCATCTACTGTATCCATTGTTCAAGATGTGGACTCTTATACATCGGCGAGACCAAACGCAGACTGGGCGATCGTTTCGCGGAACATCTTTGCTCAGTCCACTTGAACCAACCAGATCTCCCGGTTGCTGGACACTTTAATTCTCCTTCCCATTCCTACACAGACCTTTCTGTCCTAGGTCCCCTCCATGGTCATTCCTTCTCTCCAGAGATGCTGCCTGTCCTGCTGAGTTACTCCAGCTTTTTATGTCTAGCTTTAGTTTAGTGAGGCTAAACGCAATTTGGAGAAACAGCATCTCATATCTCAAAAACAGCATCTCATATTTCGCTTGGGCAGCTGACAGCCCAGTGGTATGAATATTGACCTCTCACTTCAGATAGCCCTGGCATTCCCTCTCTCTCTATCCTTCCCCCACCCAAGTCGCACTAGCTTCTCATTTTCACCCAACAACAGTTTACAATGGCCTGCTTCCTTTATCGTCATTACTTTTTTGCATATCTTTCATTCATTGTTCTTTATCTCTCCACATCGCCGTCTATATCTCTCGTTTCCCTTATCCCTAACCAGTCTGAAGAAGGGTCTCGACTCGAAACGTCACCCATTCCTTCTCTCCATAGATGCTGCCTGTCCTGCTGAGTTACTGTAGCTTTTTGTGTCTGTCTTTAGTTTAGTTTAGTTTAGTTTAGTTTAGTTTAATAATAATAATAATACATTTTATTTGTGGGCGCCTATACAAAAGTCTCAAGGACACCTTACAGAATTTAACAAAGAACATATAATCGGAGTAAAATAAGTTATAAAGACATCACCAATACACAAATTAAAGACAGAATTGAATCCAAAGAGAAGAGATACAGTGCAGAAACAGGCCTTCCGGCCCACCGAGTCTGCGCCACCAGGCTAGCGATCCCCGCACATTATCCTACACACACTAGGGACAATTTACATTTACACCAAGCCAATTAACCTACAAACCTGTACGTCTTTGGAGTGTGGGAGGAAACCGAAGATCTCGGCGAAAACCCACGCAGGTCACGGGGAGAACGTAAAAACTCCGTACAGACAGCACCCGTAGTCGGGATCGAACCCGGGTGCCGTAAGGCAAC